>OY748330.1:1250000-2500000 GCA_963556525.1 Cochlearia excelsa
TGTGTTGTATCAATTTTTATAATAGCCTTTTAGATCTATAATTATTGATTACGAGAGGAAGAAGTTTTGGTGGAAGAGTTCTGGAATGTTTCTTACTGTATTTGTATGTTATCTAGGTTGCGGATAATTTACTTCATGATTCTTCAAGCAATTTGGAAACTTTGATATTTTGTTCTCAGACCCTTAGAAGCAAGGTAACACAGTTTTAAAATTATATCTTAAGTGGTAAATGTTGATAATGCAATCCTGAGGATTATACTATGTACTCTTTTGGTCTGTCTTGCTCCAAGGTTCAACGAGATTTTGAAGAACTACCACCTGGGGCTTTTCAGAAGCTACGGGAATCATTAACGGTAATTCTTTGTGGGTTTCTGAATATCTATCTGTGTTTGTTATTTTGAAAAATAATGTAATAGAGAAACTCTGTGAAATTAGTATTTTGCCAATATGTATTCTGGTATCTAGGCTTTACGATAATGTGGGCAACATCTTCTCTTGGTGTTTGAAAAATATTCTCTCTATGTTCCTGGCAAAATTTGACTTTCACTAGTTTCTCAAATGCAGACCTTGTTAAAAAAGTTTCACAAAGGGCCCCCGAAAGTTAGGACCCAGGTAAGCTTCAGAAATCGTTCTGTATTGGATTTTGTTGTTGTGTGCGGAAAAACTAATTTATCTGAGCTGAATAATCTTAACCCGAGTACTTTTTATATTGTAGATTAGTATAGCTGTTGCTGCCTTGGCAGTGCACGTTCCAGCAGCAGATTGGGGAGACGGTGGTATAGTTAGCTGGCTCAAGGATGAGATGAATATGCATCCTGAATATGTTCCTGGTTTCTTGGAACTCCTTACAGTTTTGCCCGAGGTAGAGAATCTTTGTGTGTTTATTACATCATTTAGAACCGCTGCCTTTGACTAATTTAATCCCCTTTAGGGACTACTAGTGTAGTTTTACTTTTAACTTTAGTCTAGATGGTTGATGTCTTGGTTTTTATTGTGCCTGTTATGACTAGGAAACGTTTAACTACAAAATAGCTGCCCGTCCAGATCGACGACGTCAATTTGAGAAAGAGCTTACTTCTCAAATGGAAGCTGCACTTAGTATATTAACGGCATGTTTAAATATAATCGAACTGAAGGAACAGGTCAGAGCTTATCTTTTATATAAAGCCGTGACCTAGTTTGTTATTTACTTTCAATAACCCTTATTGAGATTTATTTCAATTGTATGGAATTTCAGGTTCTTGAGGCATTTGCTTCTTGGCTCCGTCTTAGGCATGGGTATACTATTTTTTGCTTTTCTATCTCCAGTTTTATTTATAACGAAAGCTTTTTAGATTATATAAGCCTTGTGAGTTTGTCATAATTCAACTTAGCAACAATGATTCTGCTTGAACTTTATGCTGGTAACGTTGGGATGGCCATTTTCAGTATTCCTGGAGCAGTGCTGGCTTGTAACCCATTGGTGCATGCAGCTCTCTCAAGTCTGAACTGCGATCCGCTCTCAGAGGCATCTGTGAATGGTATGCTCTTTGGAAAGCTAATATATACATAGAAGGTCTCATTTTTAAACTATTAAATTAATAAATAACGTTCATTCAATTGTGCAGTAATCTCTGAATTGATACATCACACGGCATCTCCAAACTCTGGTGGTATTTCTGCGCAGACACCCTTAATTCAAGTTATCGTGCCTCAGATTTTAAGTCTTAAGGCCCATCTAAGAGATTCCTCAAAGGTACTGTTATGCTCATGTTTACCTTTTGTTTCATCAAGGCATGTCAATATCTGCTTGACATTAAGATTCACCATTTCACATATTTCTTGTTCCACTGGTCTGCGGCTTGAGCAACAATGATTTTTCTGCTCATAGAATCAGACTCCATTAAAGGGAAGGTTATCCAATGCATCAAAGAATAGGACGCTAATGGCCTAGGCTTGTTTAGTTTCTAGCCCTAGAAGTTAGCAAAGGCTGCTACAGATACCTCTCATATGTTGTTGTATACTTGTATGTGCTTGTATTTCTTCCTCTTAGAATTATTTCACTTTCAGGATGAAGAAGATGTCAAAGCTATTGGCCGATTATTTGCTGACGTAGGCGATTCATATGTTGAACTGATCGCTACTGGTATACGACCTCATTTCTACTACTTTCCCCTGTTATTTTTAAGTGTTCTGTTTCATTTCTCTTGAATGCTTTTGATGCTCCAAATCTTTAGTGGGTAATCTAATATGTGTGAAGATACTCTTTCTGATCTCAGGTTCAGATGAATCAATGGTCATTGTGCATGCCCTGTTGGAAGTTACTTCACACCCAGAATTTGATATAGCCTCAATGACTTTCAACTTTTGGCACAGTCTTCAGCTTACGTTGACAAAGAGGTAATATCAGGCTTGTCTATGTTTGGTAGGTTCTTGCATTGTCATATTCTAAGAGTGATTTTTTATCTACCAGGGATTCTTATATTTCCTTGGGTAGTGAAGCATCCATTGAAGCTGAGAGAAACCGAAGACAACATATCTTCCGACCAGCTTATGAGAGCCTTGTATCTTTGGTGAGTGTCATAAGATGCTCCCCAAGTTCATTTTTGTTAGTCACTCTATAGGTTTACTCATGCCACACGGGGTTTACTTCACCTGATTGATCATCTTCTGATGGAAATTAGAAAATTAGATGGGATACTATATGCTCTGAATTTTATGTCACATCTGGTGGGTTTAATCATGCACACTGGTTTGAGTTCACAGGTTGGCTTCAGAGTTCAATATCCTGAAGATTATCAAGGCCTCTCGTATGAGGACCTTAAGGAATTTAAACAGACTAGATATGGTAATCATAGCCGTGTATGACTTGTTCTCAACATTACCTCTTTCTCTTGTTCTATTTTTTTGGACCATTGCATTATTATTTCAATTATACTGATCTGAATGTTTTATGTTGCCAGCTGTTGCCGATGTATTAATTGACGCTGCACTAATCCTGGGAGGTGATACAACTCTTAAGATTCTCTACATGAAGCTTCTTGAGGTTTGTGCTGTAGATAAACAAGCATGCAGTTTGTTCTGTCATCAAATACATAATATGTATTGGGAGATACTGAATTGATAGTATATAGATATAAAGTTAGAAATATAATAACACGACCGGGCTATCAGCACCTAACACTTACATCATGCTCTTAAAATATCTTTGACGTTTTTGAAATATGTTCTCAGGCCAATGGTCAGACAGGAAACGGTTTTCAAGAATGGCGTCCAGCAGAAGCTATTTTGTTCTGTATTTGGGCAATATCAAATTATGTTTCAGTTGTTGAAGCTGAAGTGATGCCCCAGGTCTGTATTATTGATAATTCTTTCATGTACATGTTCGTATATCAACTGCTCCAACCTTTTTTATTGGTTTGTCATTGTCTGTGAAATATGGCTTGCCATTCAGTTTTATGCTACAAAAGGCTTATATATCTTTGCCATTCAGTTTTAAAACTTCACTTTGATTCTGCTCTAACTCTATTGGTATATCCTACATGGAAATTCATTCTTTCATATATTCCACTTTCAGGTGATGGCGTTGCTTCAAAATCTTCCTCAGCAAACACAACTACTTCAGACAGGTGATTAGGCTTTGTTTCTGTAATAGTATTTGGAAAGTTTCTTGATGAAAATTAGTGTTCTCTGAAAAATCTTTCAATATGTGCTTTCCTAATCACATAGCAATTGTGATTTCAGCATGCTTACTTGTTGGGGCATATTCGAAATGGCTTAATGCTGCGCCAGCTAGTATCTCAATATTGCCGTCGATTATTAGAATTCTTATGAGTGGAATGGGCACATCAGAAGATTGTGCAGCAGCTGCAGCTTTGGCTTTTAGACATATATGTGACGGTATTGCATTCGCTCTAACACACTTGACAACTCCTTCTTTTTTTCTTCTTAGCATAACATTGATATTATGACAAAGTGCACATAACTACAAAACTGGCTGACCTCAATAAAAATTCAATTTCATTGTGCATCCTGACCTGTTTCAAAGATGGCAGCTAGTTGAAAGATCTGACTGGAACCTACGCTAACGGATCTGACTTCAACTCTACTGAATTGCTAGCATATAGGATACTTTGCAATACTGGCAAGTATTTGGAATTTGTTTGTATGCTTTCTCTGGACTGAATTATTTTCTTTAACATCAATAGCCATCAACAAAATTAATTTTATGATAAGTGGTGTGAAACCATACTAATAGGCTAACCGCTAATAATCTTGAAATGTGGGTTGATTTTTGTTAATTGATTTTTCCTCTCCTCTTCTCCCCTCAAGGAGAGAGATACGTGAAGGTGTTTGATTTGAAACTGATATGCACATTTGTATTTGCTATTTTCTCTGTTAGTTTTAAAATGTTAAAACATTATTGTGTAAATACCTGATGAACTCTTAACTGCAGATTGCCGGAAAAATCTTTGCGGGTATTTTGAAGATTTATTTACAGTCTATTGTATGGCAATAAATGGAGCCGGTGGTTATAAAGTATCTGCTGAGGATTCGCTAAATCTTGTTGAAGCTTTAGGGTATGGAGTTAGCTGAATGTTGGATTATGTCTTCTTGTGTGCATTTTATTAACATCTCTTAAGATTTTATTATGCAGTATGGTTGTTACAGAACTTCCATTAGATCAAGCCAGGAGCGCTCTTGAGAAATTATGCTTTTCAGCCGCCTCGCCTCTAGAGGTTTGCCATCCGGACATTTTTGTCATGGTTGTTTGATGTATTGTCAGACTTATAGTGATGTAACTGTAAATTGTGAATCAGGAAGCGGCGAAAGAAGATTTGGACAAGAAGCATGCCGCTGAATTAACTGTTCATATTGACCGGTTTGCCTTCCTCTTCAGGTTCGTAAAAAAATCTCAATATTGTGATATCTCTCTCTCTCTATGTTTTTCTTAAATCTTACTAATATATGCTATCACCTTAGATATGTGAACCACCCTGAAGCCGTGGCTGCTGAGATTAATAAGCATTGGGCTCTCTTCAGAGTTATTTTTGATGCGTAAGTGTTTCTAGACACATGTTGATTAACATATGCTTTTCAGATTGCTTTTTATGTAGTCGCTTACTTTTAAATGGTTTTATGCAGTCGTCCTTGGGACATGAGGACAATGGAATCTTTATGCAGAGCATGCAAATATGCTGTGAGCATCACACCATCCTTTCGAAAGTTTAAATTTTTACTTCTCTCAATTTTGTTTCTCTGTTTGGTTGAAACTTCAACATAAGATAAGATCTATAATATTAGCTGGATGACAATTTCAATAGAGGGTGCTTCACTAACAGATGGTAATGGTTTTATGATTGTAGGTACGTACTTCTGGAAGATACATATTTAATACAATTGGAGAAATGTTGACAAAAATTCAATTCCATTATCAGCAGCATCATCAGCCATGCTTTCTTTATCTCTCCAGTGAAGTTATAAAGGTAAACTGTGTCATTCTCAGTCTATAGAAAGCTTAAAGAACACCTTCAGAGAAGTTTAATCTTTGTGGAATTTGCAGATTTTTGGTTCAGACCCATCATGTGCTGACTACTTGAAGAATCTGATTGAAACACTCTTTGCAAATACAACATGCTTTATGACAAGTATCAAGGTTGATTATTTCTCTTAGTCATATACATTCTTATCCAGCTCTTATATCATATCTGATCTCTCGTTCTCTTTTTATTCTTACAGGAAGTCACTGCTAGACCAGACATTGCTGATGATTGCTTTTTGTTGGCGTCGAGATGTCTTCGTTACTGTCCACATATATTTTTTCCATCCCCTGTATTTTCGCCACTTATAGATTGCGCAATGATCGGAATTACAGTACAGCACAGGTTTTTTACTCTCTCGCTCTCTCTATCTATTATGTTCATGTTTTCCCAAAGGTTTTAGACATAGCTGTTAACTAAATGTTTTAACACTTTTTCCAGAGAGGCCTGTTTCTGTATATTGAATTTCTTAACCGACATGTTTGACCTCGAGAAATCTGCGAATGAAGAACAGTTTGTACGAATCAGGGACAGTGTCATTATTCCCAGGGGAGCTACAATCACCAGAATCTTGATTTCATCATTAGCAGGAGCACTTCCCAGTTCTCGGCTAGATACGGTAAATTGAGGAATCTAACGTTTGCTGCATTTTGTGTGATACTTTTGGCCTTTCGAAAGCCGTTTCTTATGTTTTTGATTGTGGGTTATAGGTAACATATGCTCTGCTAGCTCTGACCAGGACATATGGGCTACAAGCAGTGGGTTGGGCTAAGGAAAGTGTTAGCCTGATACCTCGAACAGCCTTGACAGAAACCGAGGCTACCAAGTTCTTACAAGCATTATCCGATGTTGCTTATGGAGCAGATGTGAATTCTCTGATAGGACACGTTGAGGAACTCTCAGATGTTTGTCGCCGTAACCGTACTGTTCAAGATCTTGTGCAGGCAGCTTTGAAGCCACATGAGTTGAATCTGGTTGTTGCTCCTGCATCATAGAGAAGATGATGAAAACCAAACAAACAAACAAAGAAAGAAAGAAGAGTGAGAATAGCCATAAAAGAAGGTCAATTTTTGCAGAGACCCCTTTGGATGGTTCTTCAGGAGGGTGAAAGAGATTTGATGTGTTTGAGCAATTTTTTACTGTTTTAGCTGTTTGTGTTCATAAAGGATTTTTTTGCTTTCTTCTTCTGGTGTGAGCCGTTGGTTCCATTGTTTGGCCGGTTTATTACCAGTTCGAAGAACCAAACTTCTTGTTTCTATTTTTATTTAAACCGGGTGAGAAAATACACAAGAGATTGGTATGATTTTGAGTGGGGTCATATACAATACCAAAAAAAAGCATTGATTTTTTACTTTTTTTTCTGGTTAACTTGTGCACATCATCATAAATGTTTCCAACTCTGTCACAATATGATATTAAATATGCAACAACATAACTTTTAATATTTAGATCAATGTCACGTGTGGATGAGCAAATGACCTAATGGTAGTCACCTATGAATCTAATCGCATAATTCGGAGTTCGAACTTCGCCGTTTACAGTTGGGAGAGAATTACTTAGACACTAGGGTACGAGTAAAAAAAATCGTTTAGTACAATAACTATACATTTCTCTGTTTACAATTTTTACTCTTTTGTGTTAGTTTCCATTAACATGTTGATGATCATTAGCTTTTCATTCTTTGTCTGTACTCTAAAGTCACATGATAACACCATTGATTAAGAATCTCTGATGTGTAAAGTTTTTTTTGTTTACTTTTAAGACATACTAAACTAATTATTTGCCCATGAAGGCACGTTATGTGCACAATAACCCAGTTTGTGTCTAATATTTAAGCTCACAAAAAAAATGCTGAAAAGTACTTCAAGATTTACAGAAATGTGGTTGAGAACTTAAGATAGTAATAATATATAGAGAATAACTTATTAACCATTATGAAATATGAATCAATACATTCACACACAGTATCAATTATTATGCATACCTGCAAAAAACACCAAGTAAAAATTCTTAGTTATGTTATGTACCAAACACAAAAGAACTGCTCCATAGTTCCTACAACAAAGCACACACAACTTATTTTACCTGCAGATCCATTATCTGGTCGGATTTCGGCTAATGGATTCACTATAAATCCAGCATTGCTGTTAAACCGCTGCCTCGAGTCTTGTATCCCCGTGGTTTGCGCATTTCTGTTCCTATAAGTGGACATCCTGGATGATGAATGCTTAGGCTGCTCTGGTTTCTTCCAGAATTTGGATCTAATGAAACTTCCGGGAGGAAGTAGACAACAGCTGTTTCTTCCTGAACTGTTGTTACTCATTCTCCCATTTGAAACCGCAATGTCGTAAGATATCTCATCAAGCGCAAGTTCCAAGCCGTGAACTCGTGTTTCCAGACCATGCATTCCATGTTCTGAGCTTCCGACAAATCTCTGAGGAAATGAAAACAATCTAGATGTTTGTAATGTTTATGTAAAGAGAAAGATCATCATCATCATCATCATGGTTTCAATGGTGGCTTTTTTCTTAAGAAACAAACCTGAAGGAGATCCATAAGATTTGATTGTTGTTGTTCTATCTGAACAAGCTGATTACGGATCAGAGACATATCTTCAAAGCCTTTGCAGTTATTACTATTCTGGTTTTCAGACAAGACATGATGTCCTGCCACCACTGTAACACCATAAGGTGTGATATTAACATTAGAATGACTCGCTTCCTTTGCGTATATATCATGGGCTTGATGCTCCTCTTCAAGAAGCTCAACATTGAGAACATTCTCTCCTCCAGCTTTCCAGTCCAATCTTCTCCTCACGTTAGATTTAGTATGTGATGGTACTAAACTTGTCTTCTTCTGATCACTGTTTTTCCCGTTAACCCGTCTCCTATCCGTGGTAGCGATTGAGCTCCCGGGTGGAGTCGATCTACTAACCGCACGAGTTCTTGATTTAGCAGGCGTTGAAACAACTCTAGAGCCAGAAGGGTAACGTCCATCACTTGCATCATCTCCTCCCACACCTAAAAACCAAGTAACCATCCATATAATCTTTAGCTACAAAATCCATATACAAGGCTAAAGAAACATAAGTACTTTTTTCTATCTTAACCAAGCAAAAGTTTCCTAATTTGGCTAAAGATACAAAGATACCTTTAGAAGAAGCATTAGATCTTGGTGGAGAAACCTCCTCTGATAAATCTGGTACTTGTTGCCATGCCTCCATCATCTTATTCATCACTTCTCTCACTGCTTTCACCTACAAAAAATCCATAAAAACCAAATCAAAACCTCGAAAATCTATTCATCATATTTTTAAAGAAAGATGGATCAAAACCAAACCTTGTCGTATCTTCTGTTTTCAAACATCTTCAAAGACCTGGATTTGTACTCAGCTAAGCTATTTCTCTCCACCGTGGCTAACTTCCCCAAAGCTTCGGCGGCGGCTTTCCTCGCCGCCCAATCTTCACTAGCCAAAAAGCTAACTAAACAATCCAAAAGCCCTTTCAATCCACCGGAGCTCACGGTGGTTTCAGAGACACCACCAGCACCAATCACGCTTCCGATCACAACGATCCCCGCCGATTTCGCCTTGAACGCTTTACACTTCACCAGCTTCTCAAGCCTCGGGAGAAGCGTTTGCCCTAAACGACCCGGATCCGGATCCTCCGCCGCGTCAATCGCCGCCGCGAGACACAGAGCCGCTCCGATCTGAGCGTTAACCTCCTGCTCCGTGAATAGGGTATCCGCTAACGGCTTCATGAACGCCGAATAAAACGGAGGTTTCGTCGTACGAGAAGAGATCGCCGACACAGCCGCGACGCAGGCGGAGCGGATCGACGAATCCGGATCACGGAGGCGGCGCGTGACGCGAGAGAGGATCTTAGAGAGGAAAGGAGAAAGAGTATTGATCGGGAGAGAAACGGATAATACGGCGAGCAAGTGTATACAATGCTTACGAACCGCAGGTTTATCTCCGGAGTCGGCGGAGAGTATAACCGAGATAAACGACTGGAGATTCCCGGAGGAGGAAGAAGGATCGATCTGTCTAGCCATCAAATCAAGCTCACGAGACGCCATTGTGAAAGTATCTCGATCTCCGAGCTTGCTTAACAGCACCGACATGTTCTGCTTCGAGTTCTTCGCCATTTTTTTACCGGCTTTAAGGATTTTCCGGCGAAGAATTGGGATCAGTGATGCGGCGGAGGCGGAGGCGGTGGCATTTAGTGTAATAAGCTTTTGAGACGGTGACGAGTGTGTTTTTTTTTACCGTTTGTTTGTTTTGTTTTGTTTTGTTTTGTTTTGTTTGTTCGTGTCTGTGTGATATTCTTTATACCGTTTGTTGGGAGATGCGAAGTAGAGAAGAAGAAGATAGATGATGATAGTGACCTTAAACGATGCCGTTTTTTGAGTTGTCACTAAATAATCACGCCAGGGAACACTATGATGACGTGGTATTATAAAGAATCATCTGCTTTGTTTTCATAAATAATAGTAAGTCTAATTATTTTTCTTAAAAGATATTGCCTTTTTTATTAATTTTGACCAAAAAGTTACTATATTTAAAGAATGATTTAGAGTTTCATATAAATGTATTATTTGTTTTTATTTACAGTAAACACTTTTCTATAATAGATATTGTTTTTTGACAAATTTATTGTAAATTGTGATAGATTCCAAGAAATATTGTAATTGGATAGTCAAATGACTTATTATAGCAAACAGTTATTGCAAAATTGGGTTAGATTACAAGAAATAGTCAAATGAAGCATTTAATGGAATTGTTAATATCAGATCAGATTTATTAACTACACAAGTTTAAGTTTTTAGCATTATAGTAGAAGTGTTTATAATTAGATTACTTTGTTTATTATGACAATCCAACTGCATTTCTACTTGATACATGTAATATGATTATACTCCTACTTAACAATGATTATTAATATATATATATATATAAATTAAAAAGGTAATTGTATGGTTAACCATAATAGACGTGAAGTTTGTTTTACGAAATTGAATAACCTATCGATATCATAAAATTGATTGAATATCGACAACATATCGAACTATGAGTACAAATGTGAATAAATATGAAACATTTGACTCGTACCACTCAAACATCAAATATGTGCAAAACAAGCAAAAATGTAATTTAATTCAATGAATTTTCAATTTTGTGATACATAACCCCAAGGATGGATGGTGGTGGTTCAACCAAAATATTATTCAAATATTTTATTATATACTCACATATTTTGGTGAACCAATGCTATCAAATTAGAATATGAAAGCTCTTTATACTTTATTTTTAGGGGAAATTAGGTGTAGTGTCATTTTTTGAAAGTTAATTAAGTAAATAAATGGGATGTTCTATTCATAGGTAGAATTACTTTTGGGCCCCCAATCTAACAAAATGTGTTTTGCTTGCAAATTATTTTGTTTATGGGGTTGCTGGAATTTTCTGACACAAGACCTCTCTCTCCTGTCAAATCACTTTTGATTTACATCTTTATCCTATTTATTATAGTTACAAATATATCATATGAAATATTTCTAAAATAGTCATCTATTTATTATAGTTACAAATATCTTATTATATAAAAGAGAGCGCGTAAAATTATAACTCACCAGATCGTGACACGTGTCACAATATAACTCACAAGATCGTGACACGTGTCAAGAATATATATAATTCTAATATTGTTAATAATTGGAAAGAAATATAAATAGAAACACGTGTTAATTAATAATGTAGAATACGTGTTAATTAATAATGTTAATAATGTAGAATATATATAATAATGTTATTAATTTGGTTAATAATTTGGAAAAATATAAATAGAAACATGTGTTAAGATATAATGTTAATAATTTAGAATAGATATAATAATTTAAATAATTGGGAAGGAATAAGTTGTGCAAAACACGTGTTAAGTTCAATTTTTAATATAAATATAATGTTAATAATGTTTATGAAAAAATGTTAATAATGTTAATAATGTTTATAAAAAATGTTAATAATTTTTAAAAAAGAAAAAGGTAACATTTAGGAAAAAGGCAAAACAAAAAGAAGAAAAAATGAAGGAAAAACCAAAAAAAGGAAAAAATAAACAAACGAAAAGTATTCACTACATCTATATATACATATCTAAAATCACTAAGTTTCATTGTGTTCTCCTCTTTGTTCTATTTACTATTATTAAATTTTTTTTTAACTCAAACGAGAGAAAAAGATGAATTTCATAGTTTAAAAAGCCAAAAATCTTATTTCACACTAAATCAATTAGATCGAAACGTCCTTACCGTCGTACGATAGTTCGTGTTATTCGAAAGTGGGAAGCTAGAAATCCTAAAATTTTTAGATAGTTCTTTGTTCTATTTACTATTATTAAATTATTATTTTTAACTCAAACAGAGAAAAAGATGAATTCCATAGTTTCTAAAAGCCAAAAATCTTATTTCACACTAAATCAATTAGATCGAAACGTCCTTACCGTCGTACGATAGTTCGTGTTATTCGAAAGTGGGAAGCTAGAAATCCTAAAGCAAATAATGTTTGTTTTATACAAATTAAAATAATTATATAAAATAAACCTAGATGAAATCCCGCGTAATTATATACGTTAATTACGCGAGATTTCATCTAGATCATAATTATATAGAATAAACCTAGATGAAATTCCCCGTAATACGCGGACAAATTACATAAAACACATTTTATAAATATATATTAATATTGTTAGTAAATTTGTATATTTATAGTTAGATTTAAACGGAAAATAATATTATACATGTTATTTTATAAACAAATAAATATAAAAGACACACAACAATATATGGTAATTGTAAATAAGTGATTTTTACTTTTTTCTATTAAGAAATAAACCTATACTATACTAGATGAAATCTAGATTTTTTCATGTAAATAATAAAAAACAATGTAATAAAATAAAAAATGTGTTATTTTTATTTCTTAATAGATGAAAAAAGTAAAAATCACTTATTTGCTATTACCATATATTGTTGTGTGTCTTTTATATTTTTTATATTTATTTGTTAATAAATAACGGTTATAATATTAGTTTATTAAATCTAACTATAACCATACAAATTTACTAACAATATTAATATATAATTATAAAATATTTTATGTAATTTGTCCGCGTATTACGCGGGATTTCATCTAGTATCTTATGAACTAGTCACCTAAATAGTCACCTATAATTCCACACCGTTTTCCTTTTGTTTTAACATTCACATGAAATTTCTCTTTGTGAAATTTGTGGTTTATAAATAGTCACCTATAAATAAATAATAGTTTGTTTATAAATACTCACCTATTTATTATAGTTACAAATATATCATATGAAATATTTCTAAAATAGCCATCTATTTATTATAGTTACAAATATATCATGTGAACTAGTCTATCATAAATAAATTTCCGTTCAAAATTGTGGTTTATAAATAGTAACCTATAAATAAATAATAGTTTGTTTATAAATACTCACCTATTTATTATAGTTACAAATATATCATATGAAATATTTCTAAAATAGTCATTTATTTATTATAGTTACAAATATATCATATGAAATATTTCTAAAATAGTCATCTATTTCAACCGTATAGGGTAAAGGGTTTAGGGTATATTGTATATGGTATAGGGTTTAAGGTTTAGGTTTTAGGTTTTAGGGTTTAGAGTTTAGGTTTTAGGTTTTGGGTTTACCTTTTAAAAATAATAATCACCTATTTAGTTCAAAATTGTGGTTTATAAATAGTCACCTATAAATAAATAATAGTTTGTTTATAAATAATCACCTATTTATTATAGTTAGAAATATATCATATGGAATATTTCTAAAATCGTCATCAATCACCATCAATTTTTAAAATCTGGTTTTTAAATAGTCACATAAACATTAAATAGTTGGTTTATAAATAGTCACCTATATTGTTCTAAATAGTCGTTTATCAAACTGCTTATGCTAAGTTTATTGAGAATAATTTATCAAGTTAATAATTTATCAAGTTAATAGATAAATATTATCAATTTATCAAATAACCAATATCTACTAGCTGTATTTTTCAGATTTTCGAATCTTTTCAGTGACAAGATAGATTGAGGGTAGTTTGGTATTAAAAAAAAATTATACTCTCTCTTAGTATTTTTGCTAATTAATCTACTACTTTGTCATTCCACCCAATTTATACCTCAATAGATAATATTCACCTAAATCGTCCTTATTTTTAAAAGTATTGTAGCTGCTAATTTTAATTTGCGTGATTTACGAAGAATGTGTGGCTTATTTATTTCTTGTTGAGTCATAATAAGTTGAAAACAAAAAGTGTGTCAAATCTAGATGTCGGTTTAAGATCCGGTCTAAACCGGTTTAGGAGTCTTTTTTAAAGTGGGCCGAAAGAAAAGCCCAATAGAGAGTTATGGTCTTTATCATTTTGAGATAATGTTACGTAGACTATGGAGTAATGATCATTCACTTAAATATGCTTTAAACCTGACAAAAAAGTTCACAAAACGGCAAAAGAAGAACAGAGAAAGCCTGTCTGTATGTTTGTTTACTTCGATATTGTCTTTTACTTTTTGTCTACTTTATTAGATGCCTTGAGCATTGAATTGAGATATTATACACAAAATATATAATAGTAAATCAGAGAATGTATAAAAAGAAGAAAAAAGCATACAAAGATATGACTCATGAGCTTATTCTTGCAGCCTTTAGGTTCTTTTTGCATCACGAAGATTTCATAGTAACATACACTTAACAAAGACACAAGATAAGCACAATAATAGACATATGTGTATTGTAGTTCCAAGAAGAAACCTGTCCAAAACTGGATTTGTGTCTATTTATACAAAATCTAGAGTTTGGTGCTTCAATAACACCTTCAACATAAGATTATATATGTTTATGAAGCCTTCAACAAAAAATCAAGCTTTCCTAACATATTCACATCTTCAAACACAGATTCACATGTAAACACTTTCAAAACGCCTCCGGGGATTCGCAAACTTTCCCACACATACTCAGAATCTGTCCCAGGGCGAGTTCGCTTTTTCTTTTGTGTACTAAACTCAGCTCATATTTTTCCTAATAGTAACATTCTTGAAAACAGAAAGCCATTTCGAAACACTGAAGAGCTTTGTCCATCTTCTGCTGTGAGGCTTACTGACCACAACATCCTTATACGACATGAACCCGTCAAGCGCATACTGCAGATCAGGTTGCGGTTCTTCTAAGCCTAGAATCTGTGAGCAGTTCCATAGATTGAAGTCTTCATATAAGCCTTGTGGAGTAACTTCCATGTCAACATCATCACTGTACTGGCCACTACATTCTGCTGTGTTGTGAAGATTTGGCACAAAACCATAACCGTCTAAGCTGGTCAAACTAAGACCGGAATAATCAATCCCGGCACTGCTTTGAGAAGATGGGACACTATGAAAGTTCCTAATCATGGAAGACTCATCATCATACGAGATTACCTCATCCGGGTGGCTCAATGCAACAATAACCATCTCCTCGGCTTGAGCCTGAATCACAAAAAAGATCATGAAGACATGAACGATACACAGAAGATAATGTGTAAAGAGAGAAAGAGGATTCAATGCCTTTTCGATTTCAGATAACTTATCAGCCTGCATGAACTGAAACTCTACAAGTAGTCCAAGAACTTGAGCTACGACATTGAAGACCACTGCGGTTTTCTTCTGAAATCCAGGAGGTGGGTAAACATGGACACTATTATCCAGAACGCATGATCGAGCATGGTCCAAAGTAATTTCCCACATCTTTGAAGACATACCCGTACCGAGAACCTACATAAAACATTATCATTATCAACAAATATAAAAGACTTAGGTACATAGTCACATATCCTTGATAGGAAAGAAGATGATTCTTACTTGTCGGAGTTTTGAAGAGTCTAAATGGAAATGTGTTAGGAAGTCCTTGACAGTTTTTATATGAAACCGATTCAGCCGTTTGTGAAATGCTCCATCTTTCCCTATCTTTTCCAATCTCCATACTTCATCAAATAGAGAAGGAGGATGATGCTTTTTGTACACTGCAAGAAAAGAAAGGACCAGAGAGAGAAAGAGAGAGAGAGGGAGACAGAGACACAGAGAGGCAGAAGAAAGAAATCTTATGAATCATATTATAAGGAAATACTCTATGGTGCAGTGGTATGTAAGGTGTAGGAATAAGTTAAAAAAGCAATACTTACACTCTCCACGGTGATCTCTTACGACAAAGGACTCTGTTATTGCCTCTCTAACTTTGACAAAATCAAACGCATCCACCATTCGTACCCCTAGCCTAAACTTCCTGCTCCTAGTCCAGCTAGAGTTATCTGTAAATGAAATTTCATCCATAACACCGATGCCAGCATTAAGAACCACAATTACATTCCCACTTAGTAGAGGTTTTTTTCCTTCTCTCTCTCTTACAATGTTATTCCTTATATCCTCAGCTGTCCAACCGCTATAAAAATCAAAATTACCGTCAACCACAAAAATTTCGAGTTTAGCAGATGATGCAGGCCCCGAGGAGACGATTTGCCCAGTTGAAGGATCGACTAAACCAACTCTTATAGCTTGGCCTTCGTCTCCTTCTATCCGAGCAGAAGTGAACACGGGAAGCGATAAACTGTTCAAGAACTTTAACTGTAGTTTCCTTGATTCCAAAGGATGAATCTCTTTCTCACAAATACTGAACAAAGATGAACAAACACAAGAAGAAAGTATTAATAACAGAACACCACGAAAGTCGGAACATTTATTTCGATATAAACAGTTTTACCACTTGATGCCTGTAAGATGCTTAGCAAGAGCCAACTCAACTTCTTCTTTTACCTGTTCCAAGTGTTACTCATGAATCGTAAATAGAATAGTAAATTCTCAGAGAATGTTCCAACCATATTCTTTCGATACCATACATACCACTTTACGAATCAAAGGCTCTAGAACGGGTTCGAGAAAGTGTTTGACAGTCTGCAGTCTCATTACCTCCTGAACCACACTAAAATTTTGATCCAAAGTCGAAAATGAGAATAGCTAGCTGACACTAAAGAATCAACTTATAAAGTTTGAAAACATCAATGCTTTGTACACAGTAAGAGGCCAAGGAAAACCAAAGCTTCTTATACAAAACCACAACGACGTTGATTACGCCATGTAATACACTCTAGTAGTGTGAGTACTCTTGTGTTTCAATCCTGTTTTATCTTCCAAAAAGTATCACTCTTTGTTTAAGACAAAACCAAACATACTTATTACAGTGATCAACTAACTAGTCTCCTCCAAAATCATCAAAAGAAATATAATCCAAACTTAAAACCCTAACAAGTCCTAATTGCTCTCTAGTTTCAATCTGTTATTTTTCATAGCCATGTGGTATAAAAATCAAAACTTTATAAACTATATCATCTAAACCAAATCGTTTCTATCGAATCCAACACATATGCTTTTACTAATTTCAAGCCTTGCAACATCAAAAATACATAAAAAAAAACCTTAAATAAAAAAAAGGTTGGTACCTTTTGAATCTTCTACGCTTATCCTCAGGTGAGCTACCTTCAGCTCGAGCTTTGCCTTCTTCAAAATCCCTCTTTTGCGACATCTTTCGGATACCAAAGAAGACGAATTTTAACCATTTACAGAAAAATATTGAGCTTCTGCGTGTGTGTTTTGGATTAAAAAGAAGCGAAATTTCAGGGAAAGATATATACAAAGAGTATGTAACGGATTAATTAATAATCGTAAAGAAGATATCTTTACAAAAGAAGAGACCCGTATCTTGGAATTATCTATGTAAATAATAGCCTCTCTTTCCCCTACTAAGCTCTTTGAAGAGAAACAAAAGATTTGGATGATACATGAAATTGGGTAAGCAGATAGAGACAGAGAGTCGAAGGAATTGGTGTTGTGAGGTTTTCTCAGTGTGTCTTTGTGGGATCCACTCAAACCGCGTTAAGTGACGAGTTACACCTAATTTTTTTATTTATTTTCTGTTTATTATGTGTGTTTGCTTAAAAGAAAAATTATAAAAATTTGACCTTTCTTTTTTTTTTTTTTTTGACATCTACCTTTCTATTTTAATCATACGTTTAAAATCCCTGGAATTACGTCAAAATAAATATTCCTCGTGGATTTTAGAAAAAAAATGTAAAATTTTTCGGATTTTAGATCAACACATCTATATATATAAAGAAAAATGTCTTCTCTCTCATGAATCCACATCATCTTTCAAACTTCTAAAATCTTGACACATCATCACTTCATTCTTTATTTTTTGAATAACTAGTGGGTAATCCGCCCTTCGGGCGGGATCTATATAATTTATTTTAGACAATAACTTTATGTGAAGTGAAAATATTTGAATACTCAATCATTAGAATTTTTCTTTTGTACTATTTTTCACGTCTCAACTACTATTTTAGTGAATTTCTACATCTTTTTTCACTCCAAAAACTTTATTCTCGTCTAACGTTCGATACAATTTCCTAATAACTCTTTGCAAGTAATCACATATTATTTTTAAATTTTGTTCTCAATCATATGATATCTTAAATCATATTATGATAGGTCATCCATCTTAAAACTATTCCTACTCAACGATTACTTATCGATTAAGTTCATTGAATATGATCAAACAAAGATAAAAGTGAATTTTGGTGACATATATAAGTAATAAACATATAAGCCCTAATATTTTTTTAATATAAGTAATAAACTCATAGGTAAGTATAATGAACAATAGGCAAATGTGTAGAAGGTAAATTAAACAATAAATCTTTACATTTATGGAGATTAAAACGGATATTAAAGCATGTCCAATATTTTTTAATAATTATATAATAACTATTTATATATTAGTGAATTTATTTTTCAAGCTTATAGGAATTAAGGGAATATATAATTTTTTCACCGTAAAACTAATTTTTTAAAAAAAATCATAAAAAATCAAAAATCATCTTGAATTTTACTTGCTCTTTAAAGAAATATAGGTGATGTAGGTTATATGTTTTTTCTCTTCAATGACACTTTCATTTCTAATCCAGCATAACTTCTATTTTCTTAATATATTCCTTAAAAATTCAATTTCCCAAATTTTCTTAACGTGCTCTCGTATAAGATTTTGAGCATAGTTGAATGCAAAAATCAATATATGCCGTTAATTTTGCCTCCAAACAATAAAAGTACGTTTTCTTTAAAATCCAACAAATCTAAAATTTTCCGATATTTTCCAAAAGCTAGTTTTCATAACTAAATTTCTAGAAACGTTATATCTTCTAATCATAAGGCTTTATAACTACATATAGAAAAATCATGCATATTATATTAGTATTTATATTATGAAACTAAACTTATCAATTAGTGAAATGAAGCAAAATTTGTATGCTCTACTAAATATATATTTTCCTAATAAGATTAAATAATGTTAAAACAAAATTGTTATAAAGAATTATAATTTATAAACGTATGTTCCATACATTAAAAATGTCTTTTCAAATTCTAGGTAGAACCATTAAGTAAATGTTACTTATTGTAATAATTAAATTATAAAAATAATTTATAAAATATTTTTAAAACTAACAAAATATGTTGATGATGTCTCACAATTTAAAAATATATGTTGATGATGTGGCATCATGAGAAGAGAGTATATTTAACTTTATATATATAGATAGTTTATTATATTATAATATTTTATTTCTCATAATAAATAGAATTTAATTAACAATTACACTAGAATTTGAAAAGACATACCATGTTTACTTGGTTGAATATTTTATATATATGTGTATACATATAGCTATAAAATCTCAAATTAACAATTGTAAAAAATATTTTCATTCAAATTAATACATATAAAGATTAATGAATAACTACAACAATCTACAAATTTATTTTCATTTAGTGACTATAGCAATCATATTTCAAATTTCCATCTATGTGATTATATGATAAACATATATAGAAAATTTATTTTAATGGTTAAGTACAATGTAATTAAATGATGTTTGATCATGAATTCTAACACAAGTAAACACATTATTAACAAGAAAAATTAATAATTTGCAATTCTCATATACCTTTGATGAGAATTCAAACTATACATCAAATTTATAGAAAATAATGGATGGTGGATTAAAACAGAAAAGTGATATTGAAAAGAGGAAAAAATAATTAGGAAAATAAATTTTAACCTTTAAGACAACAATAGAAACATTGATTTATATGTTCGAAAAGTGATCTTACAATATATTTTACAAATATTAAACTACATATGAATTTGAAATCAGTATCTGCATATCCATTATTTAAATTAAACATATACGAACAACTAATGAAAGTTAAAAATATAGATGTACATTTTATAAAAATGCACAAAGATATATAAAAAATAAAAATTTAAATCCATTATACCAAATAAATAATTAAATAAAAATACTTTTATAAAAAAGTTACAATGTTTCTTAATAAAAGTATAACGAAAAAACACCGCCCTTACCCTAGTTTTTCTTATAAAGAGAATTATGAGGGGTCATGGATCAACAAATCATCAAGCATGCTGAAAATTGAAATCATCCCGTCTAAAATATGTTACAAGTTGTCCATAATTCATTTATGTACTTATTGTCACATGGTAAAACTAAATTAAAAATATTGGCGAAATTATTTTAAAAAAAAAAAAATTGTGATTTATAAAATTGAAAACATAAAAAAAGCGAAGAACACCCTTGAAAGATTACATTATTTCAAAACACCTTATCTCCAATTGAACCTGGATAATATTAACTTATTATGTCCCAGCCATAAGGTCTTGCTCCTATGATTGTGTCTTTTCCTAGTGGATCAAAAACATAAGCACATGTTAGACCATGTTTATCAAATGTGTTTATGTAGAGTGTTTGTGTATTTTTTTGTGTATTTTTTGTGTATTTGAGTATTAAATTAAATCAAAACATGTATTATTAATAAGCATCCTATAATGAAAAATGCTTAATGAAGCATTTTAAGCTCCCCTTTTGTAGATTGCTTATTAATAATACATGTTTTAATTTAATTTAATACTCAAATACACAAAAATACACAAACACTCTACATAAGAGCATGTTCATCAAATGTGCTTATGTAGAGTGCTTGTGTATTTTTTGTGTATTTGAGTATTAAATTAAATCAAAACATGTATTATTAATAAGCAATCTACAAAAGGGGAGCTTAAAATGCTTCATTAAGCACTTTTCATTATAGGATGCTTATTAATAATACATGTTTTGATTTAATTTAATACTCAAATACACAAAAAATACACAAGCACTCTACATAAGCACATTTGATAAACATGGTCTAAGCACCTTTGATAAACATGCTCTTAATTACCAGTTTTTATCCATATTCGTTTGTAACAACTTATAGTTAATTTTCAAAATTACTCCAAAATCATGGAGAAATTTATAGCCCAGCACATGAATTTTTTATAAGTGCCCACGTGTGAGACCAGTGACCAGTTCAAACCCGACCTAAATAATTAGTTTAAATATACAATTCAATACTTGGCATTCCTATTTAATTCGGGATTAAAACTTTTTGATTGGTTAATTAAATTAAGGGATGTAATGTTATCAGCACAGGGAATGTTTGTAGAAATATTCAGATTATGTCGCCATCTGACATCTTCACACTAATTGTCTCACTTTGTGACCAAAAGTTACAAGTAATTCCCACTTTACTTAATTATTATCACATACTAAAAAACTAGACATCTCTTTACAAATTAAATGGACAAATTTCACTTTACTCATTTAATTGAAATAGTTAACTAACTGATAAACGAGATTTTACCCCGTTAAATCTAATATCTTAATTGTAGTACTTAAGATGTCAAACCAAATCAGGAGCAAACAATGTACTTGAATTTATGAGAAACGAACTCGGTTTAAGCGTAATCAAAAGGTTGTTGTTTGTGTGATTTTGTAACCGAAAATTAAATAAAACGAAAACGAGAATTAAGAGTTTTTAAAAGATTAATTAAAAGCTAAACAATCAAAGTTAAGGTGTTTTAAGGGTGATTAAACTTTCAGATTTCAAATTGTCTTTTACAAAAATAACTTTAAGGTTTTGAAAACGATTTTAGATCAATCCACTCTCGTGGCAATGATCCTTTTCTCAACAATTAAACTAAAACAATATCTTGGATAGTTTAATCGTCGAGAAACTTTAAGAGCAAATCAATTCTAACCACCAAGCTTATTAACACGGATCTCTCTGTTAAGCTAAAGCTTGGGTTCTAAGGTAATTGTTCGGGAACCTTTATAATCTCTCGATTCATAAAGTTTCGGGTTCAATAATCGAATGGCCAACTCGATTAAGGCTTTAAGATTGTTACCAAAGACTAAAGTTTATGATCTATTAAGTCCTAGACAATTATTAATCTTAGATTCAATCAATCCCCTTTTACCCTAACCCAATTGTCTAAGGGAAACTACTCACTAAGCATGTTGAATCTTAAAACAATGGATATTGAAGAAAGCATAAACATAAACAAATCAAAGAGATAAAGGGTTCAAGAAAACTCTTATTGATGATGATGAAGATCACAAAGGTGGCCAAAGAAGCAATCACCAAGAAATCCTCACAAGTTCCACCAAACAAAAACAAAACTAAGATCCTTTTGATAGGGTGGTGTGTGTTGTTTTACCCTAATAAAAAAGTCTAAACCGAAAAATAAAATAAAGGAAACCAAAAATCAAACCGGTTTTCCTTTTTACATAGCAAAAAACCAAATCTTATAAAATTTCGCAGCTGTATCGGTCAAGGCAAACCGATACAGCCGGCCGATACGCGCTTCGGCAAATCTTCCTTCGGCTCTGTTTTCTTCGTATCGGCCGTGCTAAGCCGATACGATAGGTCGATATGTGTCTTCGGGTCTTCTTCTCTTGTATCGGTCACTCCAAACCGATACGGTTGGCCGATACAAGCTTCGGCGAAACCTCTCGTTTTCAATATCGGCCACGGAGACCGATATGCTTGGTCGATACACACTTCGACAAACTCTCTGTCTTCGTATCGGCCAACCGAAACCGATACAACATGCCGATGCAAGTGTATCGGTTTCTTTTTGGCTCAAATCCATCAATTTCGCCGTCTTTATGCTCCAAAACCCCGAAACACACAAAACAAACCAAAATGCAACCTATATGCAACCTATATGACACTAAATGCAACCTAAATGAATGAGTTCTAATGCATAACCTAAAGTAAAATGTGTAAAATATGCAAGTTATCAACTCCCCCAAACTTATCCTTTGCTTGTCCTCAAGCAAGAGAATTTCGCATCAAAGTTTAGGAAGGTGTGGAGGCGGGGACCTCGTAACCAAAAGTAACGCGAAGAGTGTAGTGAACGAGTATCCTAAACGTAGTATCCTATCGCAACCGAGCTAGTTCTACCTATTGCCATTCATCTCAAACTCCGTCTAAATCCGTTATTATTACCAAAAGCATGTGATCCACTTGTCTAGTCTAAGCACCTTTCACATTCAATTAAGCATCGTCGAAGCATGAAACATGATCAAGAATTTTCAAGAGTTTTTCTATTTGTCTAGGTAAGAACGGGATTTCGAATCAAACGAGGAGGCTAACACTCAGGCATGTGGTTAGTTGTAGCGCGGTTTCTCTCGGGGAGTGAAAGGGTTAAGCAAAATCGGGAAAGACAAGAAGCAATGCAAATCCGACATCCATCCCTATACAATTCTAATCTCTAACCCATCTTTTCACTCTCTACACACTTAAGCATTCAAACACCGAGTTTTCTTTCATTTTTTTTTTTTTTTTCTTAACTACCTTAGGGGTTTTATTTGGCTAACTTTCTTTTCTTTTTTTTGATTTTTTTTTTTTTTTTTTTTTTTTTTTTTTTTTTTTTTTTTTTTTTTTTTTTTGTAGCCATTCTTTACCCCTAGGAGTTTTACAATTTAACTCGTGTTTATTTTCTCGAAAATACGTTTTAGTTCAAAGATGTGTTTCCCGTTATCCCGTCTACAAACTAGCATATGATAACCTAGCCAAATGGATGTCCTTCCTTGTCGCTCCCTATACTTTCAAGTTTTTGCGAAACCAAACAATCACTAAATGAAAAGAATTCTCACAAGTGTTTGGGTTTAGGCGAAGGGGGTGAGAGGGGAATCATCCTTATAATGAGAATGACCGGATTGCGCTTAAGGTGTTTCGGTTTAGGAAGCCACAATCCGTAGAAATCACAAAGCCATAGAAATACTCTTGAAACTCTCAATCATGCTAATTAGAAGTCAAGTTTAGGTTCAAATAATTTTTGAAGGCTACCTAGAACTATCAAGCTTCATAACCACACTATTGGCTTTTTAAACATCAATGTCTAGGGTCGAGATTTCAAGATTTTCGGCGAGTTCTAAGTCGTTTGAGGAAGACACTACACCTAAGATACCGTTCAAAACACTAGACGCGTCGCTTTATAAGGCTAAAATCATCATAGATCCCCTATGCATATGACCTAAATGAACTAATCCTAAATGCATTTTTTTTTTTTTTTTTTTTTTTTTTTTTTTTGTTTTTGGGTTTTTTCGTTTTTTTTTTTTATGCCACTAATATGAAACTATATGACTACTCCCCCAAACTTAAATCACACGGTCTCCGTGTGAAACAAGCATTGGAGAAGGTTCCTAAATGTATGTATGAATGACTCTAATATGAAAAACTAATGCGTATGCACATGGTTCAGGTGTTACCTCTGTAGTACTAACACGACGAATAGTCGTCCGTATCGGTTTCAACAGACCGATACTCTTGCCCCGATATCGGTCCAAAGAACCGATACAACAAAGCCGATACGCCTTTCGAATTCGTTTTCCTACTTCGTTTTCACCGAAACCATCAAACACGACATAAACTCTAAGTGAATTATTATCTAAATGCAAACTAAAATTGTATGTACAAGGATAGACATGGGACTTCCTCCCAAGTGAGCTTGTTTATAGTCTCTTAGCTTGACTTTACCCCCTTCTTTTTAGGCGACATTGGGGTTTGAAAGAGATGTCGAATCTCCTTCGGTGACAACTTCGTGTACCCGGGCGGCTTGAGATTTACTCCTTTCACACCAAACTCGCCTCCATCTTTGTGCTTCTCTTGCCTTGAGTCGCAGCGAGCACTCCTTGCTTCTTTCTTGAAAGCCTTCTTCAAAGATTTAACCTCGTTGATTAACTTTCTAATGACGCGGTTTTGAGACATGTTCCAATGCGCCTTTCGAACTTCCTAGGAGGGGATTGGTGTTCCACTTTTGGAGCTTTGGGTTTGCTCCTTGCATCATCACTAGACTTACCATTGCTAGCATCTTTTTCCACTCCAATCACCAAAGCTTCACAAGGGACCATCTCCGTAGGCTTCTTGACTACATCGTTGATGTTGTACCGCCGAACAAGGTCCTTCCCAAGGTGCAAATCTATCTTACCAACCTTCACATCTATGACGGCTCCAGCGGTTGCCAAGAAAGGTCTTCCAAAGATGAGTGGATTATTAAGCTCTTTGTCAATCTCCAAGACGACAAAATCATTGGAATGAAAACGTCCCCCAATTTTACAGAATGTCTTCCAAGATTCCAACGGGTACCTTCACGGATCTATCGGCCAGCACCAAAGAGATCTTAGTAGGTTGGAAAGAAGAAAGACCAAGTCGTTTAGCAACAGATAGAGGCATAACGTTGACACTAGCCCCTAGATCGCACAAGCACTTTTCGAAGACCAAAGGACCAAGAGTGCAAGGCAAAGTAAAACTCCCCGGATCACCAAGTTTCTTAGGAGAATGGTTCTTTTGAATGATCGCGCTGCACTCTTGTGAAAGCTTCACCGTGTCTTCCAAGTTTTTGGACTTGTTTTTGATGGTGTCTTTCAAGGATTTGGTGGAGTGAGGGACTTGGTTGAAAGCGTCAACAAGAGGCATGGGAGTTTGCACCTCGTTTATTTGCTTCTCGAGCTTAGCTCTAAAGTACTCCTTCAAGAGATGCATCTTGGCTCGACCCGGAAAAGGTAGCTTATCTTTATAAGGAGATGTCACATAAACGGGTTTCTTCTTTTTCTCGGATTTTTCTTCCGTATCGGCCATGTTCTTGGCCGATGTAGGTGGTCGATATCGGTCATCCGAAACCGATACTCCCGGCCGATGCGAGTGTCCTGTCTCATGTTCGCTCGTATCGGCCTTGTCCTTGGCCGGCACGGGTGGTCGATATCGGCCGTTGTGGCCGATACGCCCGGCCGATACGGTGTCCCGTATCTTCCTCTTTACCGTCTCCTCCACTTTCTTCGTCCAAGAGCGTGGTATCTCGCCTCGTGGGACTGTTCCACCTCCCCGACCTCGATCCGCATTGTCCTCAATGAGATCGCTTGAAAGAATTTGTGTACCACTACGAAGTTCTATCGAGTTGACATACTCTCTAGGATTGGCTTCGAGTTTACCCGGAGTTGGCCCATTGGTCGCTTAGAAGCCGAGGTAATTTGAGCCACTTGATTGTCCGAGCTTTCAAGTGAGATGTCATTGATTCAAACTTGGCGTTGAGATCATTGTAGGAGTTATCAACCTTTGCGTTTATCTCTTTCTTGAACGTGTTGAACTCCATTTGACTCCGGTTTGGCCGTCTAGAATCTGTTTTAACATCCGAATGGTTTGATCACCCGGGGAGCTGGTGATGCAACCACTCCTTGAGCAGCAGGAGGGTTGTTGTACCCGGAGGACGATTAGGTGGTGGTCTCGGTACGTATCCGCCTTGGTTGTATTGAGGTTTACCTTGGTAACCTCCTTGTTGCGCATGGGGATAGACCTGGTCTTGGGGGTTGGCTACGTTGTTGTTTCGGTAGGAGAGATTTGGGTGTTGAGAATAGTTGTTGAAACGCCCGCCGTTCTGATTACCCATGTAGTTAATCTCCTCTTGATTCCCCTCTCGTTGGGGGTATTTGTTCATCGCCACTACCAACGTAGTTTATGCCCACTTGGTTGGACATGAGTAGCTTATCCAGCCTTCTCATTCACCGCCTTTATCTCTCTCTTGAACTCGCTCATCGTTCCCCGAGTTGCGGATGGTGCGATCATAGTCCTCTCCGTAGTTACTATCGCTAAGGGCGTAGTTCTCCACCGAAGCCGTCCATCGGCTTCCGTCTTCCCAAGGAAATTTCCTTGGCTAGCCGAATCGAGAAGCATCCCGAACTTCGGTTTTAGGCCCCGATAGAACGTGCCGAGTAGGCTTTCTCCCGTGAAACCGTGGTGCGGGCATCTCACCGTGTAACCCTTGAAACGTTCCCAAGATTCGCCGAACGTTTCTTGGTCTTTTTGTGCGAAAGCGGAGATCTCGTTTCGCAGCTTTGATGTCCTCACCACCGAGAAAAACTTTGTGAGAAAGGCCGTCTTACATGCTTCCCAAGTCTGTATGGTGTCCTTCACAAGGTTTTTCTGCCATATGTGTGCTTTGTCCCCGAGTGAGAAGGGGAACAAGCGCAGCTTAAACATGTCCTCATTGACACCATTGATCTTCACCGTGTCGCAAAGCATGTCAAACTGGTGAAGGTGATCAATGGGGTCTTCACTAGGCGCCCGTAGAACTTGTTGCTGGACACCATGTTAATGAGACTAGACTTTATCTCAAAGTTATTGTTGGCGATGGCTGGTGGTGTGATGCCACTACGGTTTGTGATGTTTGATGGCACATCCGCTGTACCAATTGTGCGTGCAACGTTAGGTACGTTGTTTGCGTTAGGTGCGTCACCCATCTCGAATTCGATTCCGAACCCGAAGTGTCCGATGTGGATGAGTCGGAGTGGATGCTGGTTCTTCTTTCTCGTGAGATAGCTCTTTCGTGTGCTTTGATGTCCGCGAAGAAGAGCAAGTCGTCACTTTGTCGGTGACTTCTTCTTTGCATACACCTACAAAACGAAAATCACAAGGAAAGAGAACAAGTTAGTAACGAAACCGAAACTTAATCCCAAGTAGTTTCAAAATTCTAATAATTGTTCGAGTTCCCGAATCGGCAACGGCGCCAATTTGATAAACGAGATTTTACCCCGTTAAATCTAATATCTTAATTGTAGTACTTAAGATGTCAAACCAAATCGGAGCAAACAATGTACTTGAATTTATGAGAAACGAACTCAGTTTAAGCGTAATCAAAAGGTTGTTGTTTGTGTGATTTTGTAACCGAAAATTAAATAAAACGAAAACGAGAATTAAGAGTTTTTAAAAGATTAATTAAAAGCTAAACAATCAGGTTAAGGTGTTTTAAGGGTGATTAAACTTTCGCATTTCAAATTGTCTTTTACAAAAATAACTTTAAGGTTTTGAAAACGATTTTAGATCAATCCACTCTCGTGGCAATGATCCTTTTCTCAACAATTAAACTAAAACAATATCTTGGATAGTTTAATCGTCGAGAAACTTTAAGAGCAAATCAATTCTAACCACCAAGCTTATTAACACGATCTCTCGGTTAAGCTAGGCTTGGTTCTAAGGTAATTGTTCGGGAACCTTTATAATCTCTCGATTCATAAAGTTTCGGGTTCAATAATCGAATGGCCAACTCGATTAAGGCTTTAAGATTGTTACCAAAGACTAAAGTTTATGATCTATTAAGTCCTAGACAATTATTAATCTTAGATTCAATCAATCCCCTTTTACCCTAACCCAATTGTCTAAGGGAAACTACTCACTAAGCATGTTGAATCTTAAAACAATGGATATTGAAGAAAGCATAAACATAAACAAATCAAAGAGATAAAGGGTTCAAGAAAACTCTTATCGATGATGATGAAGATCACAAAGGTGGCCAAAGAAGCAATCACCAAGAAATCCTCACAAGTTCCACCAAACAAAAACAAAACTAAGATCCTTTTGATAGGGTGGCCGTGTGTTGTTTTACCCTAATAAAAAAGTCTAAACCGAAAAATAAAATAAAGGAAACCAAAAATCAAACCGGTTTTCCTTTTTACATAGCAAAAAACCAAATCTTATAAAATTTCGCAGCTCAGTATCGGCCAAGGCAAACCGATACAGCCGGCCGATACGCGCTTCGGCAAATCTTCCTTCGCTCGTTTTCTTCGTATCGGCCGTGCTAAGCCGATACGATAGTCGATATGTGTCTTCGGGTCTTCTTCTTGTATCGGCCACTCCAAACCGATACGGTTGGTCGATACAAGCTTCGGCGAAACCTCCGTTTTCAATATCGGCCACGGAGACCGATATGCTTCGTCGATACACACTTCGAAGAAACTCTCTCGTCTTCCGTATCGCCAACCGAAACCGATACAACATGCCGATGCAAGTGTATCGCTTCTTTTCGCTCAAATCCATCAATTTCGCCGTCTTTACGCTCCAAAACCCGAAACACACAAAACAAACCAAAATGCAACCTATATGCAACCTATATGACACTAAATGCAACCTAAATGAATGAGTTCTAATGCATAACCTAAAGTAAAATGTGTAAAATATGCAAGTTATCACTAACCACTTACTATTATAATCCACTCACAAATTATTAGTTTACACTTGACACCCATTTATATCAAACAAAATTAAAAGCAAAACAAGATACTCAATATTTAACCGAAAATGGTAAAGATTGATAAGATAACTTTACAATACAAATGGACATTTCATGTTTGTCACATATTACAATTCACACAAAAATAATAATTTACACCCATTTTATATTCAAACAAAATACATTTTACCGAGAAAAAAGAAGAGAAAAATATTATAATTAAAAGGAAACAAAAAAAAAACTAGAACTGGGAGGAATAAGCAAAACCCCCATTTTGCCCTCCTTGAAACTGAGTCCGACTTAGACCAGTCGCCTCAATCATACGGTTCCACTCACGCGCCTCCGCATTTTCCCCAAACTCATCTTCTCCCCCTCCGCCACCTCCTCCTCTTATCGCCTGAAGAATCTTCGCCGCCTTCTCCTTCACCCTCACGTTCCCGCTCTCTTCCACTTCCTTCAACACTTCCTCCGCGCCAGCATCGCTGGCCAATCCCTTAAACCTCAGATTCCCTTGACAAAGAGTCAATAAAACCGCCACGCAATTCTCACGCGCCGCCTCGGAATCATCTCCGTCTTCTCTAAGCTTCCCTACCAGAATCTCCACCGCGTTTCCGTCAAGCATCGCGCCTTTACCGTCTTGACAAGCAGCGAGATTGCAGAGCACTAAGAGTATCCGGCTAGTCGATTCGCCTGATCTAACCATCGAAAGAAGAGTCGGCACGGCGCCTGCTCGGACAAGCCTGGTCCGGTTGCTCGGAATCAGCGAGAGGTGATAGAGCGCAAGCGCCGCGTCTTGACGAGCTCTTTCGCTCTCCGACGAACGGAGAGCGTGGAGGAGCGGCTCCACCGCGCCGAGAACTCCAATCACCATCTTGTTCTCATCTTCAAGAGCTAAGCTGAACAAAGCTCCGGCGACGTGTTCCTGCGCTTCCGTAGTTCCCGATTTCAAAACGTCGATCAAGAGAGGAACGAATCCTGACCGTACGATCTTCACTTTGTTCTGTTTCTCCAGCGAGAGGTTAACCACCGACGCGGCGGCGTTTGTCTGCACGAGATTGTAGCGAGAAACGAGAAGAGATCGGAGAAAGGAGAGGATCCGATCAGTGCATAGCGAAACGCGAAGATCCTCGCTGGATCTCGTCATCTTCCTTAGGAGAATCAGACCTTGCTCGTGGTCGAAAATGTCGGTGCCTCTTAATTTGTTAAAGATCTCTTCTTCTTCCGGTGACATAGGAGGCGACGATGAGTAATCGGAGGAAGAGAAAGAGATAGCGTTACGAATCGGACTATCTTCAGCTCCGACGAAAACACCAGAGGAAGAAGTGTTCGTAGAAGAAGAAGAGAACATACTAACGGCTCGCGCCGTCTGGTGAAACGGACTCTGACCTATCGTAACGGACTCGACGGAAGTAGCCGGCGAAGACGCCGCCGCGTTCTTTGTCCGAGCTCGAATCGCTTCCATCACAGCGTCGTAATCAGAAGGCGAATTCTCAGCCACAGGAGCGAGAATCTCGGGCTCCGGAGATTCCTTAGTATCCGGAGATTTCGGATCCGGGTTCGGAGTCGGATCTTTATCGATCCGGTCACGAACCAGGTTTTCGACATAGGCGGAATCAGGAGGACGAGGATGGTCTACTTTTTTCCGATCGCACCAGCTGAAAATAGTGGATCTCATGGCGAGATTGGGTATGACGGTGGAGAAATCGGGTCGGGTTCCGTCGAGAAGATCCGGCACAAACCCTAAATTACGACAGACTTGAACGGAGAGACGCTCGAAGGTTTGACCAGACGGGACGACTACAGGATCCGACATGAGGAATCCGGTGATGGGACAAAGAAACTCAGGCGGAGTCTCGTCTTGTTTGGGCTGAGGAACGGTCGTTGCGGTGGCGGAAGCTGATCGTTGGTGGAAAGAGAACCATCTCTTCCTGTTGTTTCCTCCCATCGGAAAACACAACACACACAAAGTTTACTGTGAGAAAAAACGAAGACAAAGCGGCTTGAAGTTTTGTTTTTTTAATTCGATTCAAAGGGTTTTGAGGATTAAACCGGTTTTAAATAAATCGAATTAAACCGGAAAAGGTATCAATTGGACTTAAATAAATTGTTAAACAAAACAAAACGCGAATTGGTAAAGCTGATAGTAACGACTTTTTGACTATTTCTTGGTTTACTTTTGAGTTTTGATAATTAACATTGTAAAGAAATCGTATGCACAATCTTTTACATATTTAATGACTATCTCTATTTTATCTAAATTAGTTCAATGCTTACTAACTCTCCCTAAAGCCTAAAGGCTAAAACTTCATGTATTGTAATACCTTACTGTATAAAGTACTGTAAATCATTAATGGATATATCATATAGTACTTAGTATCATGCCATAAATAGTTTCTCACTTAATAATTAATATAGCGAGTATAATTAATACTCCACTATGAATATAATGATTATTATATACGTTAGCTATGTGCTAACTAAATACAAGTTCTGTTAGCTAAACCGGTCCTAATGATAAAGACAATTTCCTTTTGAGAAAATAAGAAAGTAGAATTAGTAAATGCACACTATGTGATCATAGCCCGTGACACACACTATAAGGCGTGTTAAATACTCAAATTCGAGATATACTATTCTTTTATAAAAGTTTTTGATAATATATATAGAAAGTTTCTTTAGTAAGTGAAAACAAATAATTATATTGTTTCTAGCGAGATAAAGTCAGAACAAGATGACAATATCTATTAAAGATAAACAAACAAGAACATGACATCCACTAGGATATGTCTTCAAGTCTTGCTTTGCTTTGCATTGTACAAAATAATTTATTTACACATAGCTCTGCTCCACGATCTCTTTTACTTTCCTATTATATTCTCTTTTGTTCTCACTAAACAACCTTGCGGCCTCTGCATTTGCTGGTGAGCTAGGATTCGGATCACAAAGCAAAGACTTGTAAACACACCAAAACAAAACAATGCATTGGTTAGTTTATGCATAAACACTACAATGCAAAAAGACTCAGAAGTGCTAAAACCTGAATTGATGTGAGTATTGCAGAGACATCGTATATAGGACTCCATTGGTTTTGTAGAATATCTAAGCAAATGCTCCCATCAGCATAAACTACAAGCATCGAAAGTTAAAACTCTGTAATCGGTCATATACTATGTTTGAACATTGAATGCTTGTTTAGCTTACTGTTTGGATGAAACATCCTTGAAACAAACCGGACTATCGGTGGTTTGTTCGGATAGTCCTCTGTGAACTGAAGTGTTAACTTGAAAGTACCTACCAACACAACAAGTTTTTGGTTAAGTATAAACACATAGAACATGTTTGGTCGCGAAACAGTAAGCGTAGAAAGATCTAACCTCCATCCCATGGACTATCATCAGGTCTGCAAAAAAAAGACAACGGAGAAACCCTCCTGTCAGGACAGAACCAAACACACATAAACACACAAAAGATGTTATATTTGTACCCGAAAATGAGAGCATTCCAATGCAAGATATTGCTATCTTGTGGAGATCCACTAATCCCTAATGGTGGATCTTTCTGAAGTCTCTTGAAGTCCCACATTAGTCTCTTTCTTGCAGGACTTGTCATTCTCAAAATCCACAAGACTGCATCACAATTGCGCAAAGTTTTTCGAGTTAAAACTCTTATGATTCTTCTCATATTCCCCACATGAACCAGGACCAAAATGTTTTGGTAAAGTATTAATAGTGATAAAGGTTTAAACTTTCTTGAATCCCCAAAGAAGAGAACAAGATCTATATTGTAACAAAGACTTAAAGCAAGGCTTAACACTACTAAAGACACAAGAAAGATCATAACTTGTCAAAAGATCAAATCAGATAAACCAAGATTTGGAAACTAAGTTCGATTTAGGGACAGTGAAGCTAGTCTCTCTATGTTTTTGACCAAAAGAAAGTAAAAATTGAACAGTAATATGCAAACCTAAAATCAAGATTTGACTAGATTAGAGTATAATAATGAACTGTCATATATTTCACTAAGCCATAAAGATAAGATATTACAGTCACGCATGAAGGATTTGAATATACACAAACCTTTGATTCAATGAGATTTTGAAGATTGTGAAGAGAGCAAAGAGATGATGAAAAAATAAAACTAAAGAGTGGAGAATAACAAAAGCATAAACAGAGATAAAACATATATAAGCTGTCCCTACTATTAATTTATTAATTAAAATTAGTGGATACTATTTCCTTTTTTTATTTAAATGAATTATCCTAATTATTTTCTCTTCCTTATGAGTCACGAGAGAGTTTGGCGTTTAGTACGATAAATAAATCTTGTTAAAAAAAGGAAACAATCTATAATTATCTGAAAAAATCATTTATTTATTAATTTACAAATCTCGAATCCTCTAAAAAAACGTCTGAGATTTTCATCGTTCTCTTCTTCGTTAGATCTCAAAGCAATGTATAGAGTTTTAGCGAGCAGAGGACTCAGAGCTAAGTCTCTATGTGACAAATCAGCAAGCTTCCTTGCTTCTTCTTTGTCCCACTCTAGGTTTTTAATCTTCTCTTTAAATCTCTCGAATTTTTTTTTTTTTTTGTTATTGTTCTGTGCCTTTTGGGTTTGCATGATTTGACCTAAATTAATCGACTTTTCTTGGATATGATTGGCAGTAAACAATCTCAACAAGATTTAATTAAGTTTATATAAAAAAAAGGTCAAAACTTTAGCAAGTTGGTGTTTTTTACAAAAACTTTGGTATTGTCGGAGAATCGAGTTTCCGCATCCGCAAGTGTTAGTTTTTCTTAGTTAGACATTGTAATGGTGTACTTACTTAAGTGTTTTGTCTTTTTTATAATGGAATGGTGTTCGTTTTTGTTTGTTCTCTCAAGCTTCATCATGGCTTTAAGTTTTGTGTTATGTCTCTTTTGCAGATTGAATCATTCTTTACCTTTTGCTACCGTCGATGCCGAAGAGATCTCTGGTGCTAATCCTGCTGAAGTACAGAGCTTTGGTATGTTTTCTTAAGTTCTTTATGTGTTATGAAATGAAGCCTTGTTAATGGGCTAAAAGCTTGTTGCTTTAAGTGTTGTTTTGGAGTCTTTAAGCTTTACTTTCATGTTTTATATATATATGTATAGTGCAAGGGAAGTGGATTGGATCGTCGAATTATAACACCCTTTTGGATCCTTTGAATGGAGAACCTTTCATTAAAGTTGGTGAAGTGGAGGAATCAGGAGTTCAGGTAAGAGACTATCGAAATCGTTAGTGGTGTCGATCATGATTCTAACTCTATGTTGTCTTGTGTTTTATGTTGCAGCCATTTGTTGAGAGCTTATCACAGTGCCCGAAACATGGTTTGCATAACCCTTTCAAATCTCCAGAGAGGTATGATTTTGCTTGTGATTTATGAAGCTTTATGAGTCTAATCTATATTCTTTTGTTATGTTAGTTCTAATTTCATTCCTTGAATATATGCTTAAACTCTGGTTATGTTTTCTACAGATACCTTTTATATGGAGATATCTCAACAAAGGCAGCTCATATGCTCGCCTTACCTAAGGTAACATATGTATTAGTTTCACAACTCGAGTCTATAAGTTCATATTCAGGTTTCTTTAAAAATGTGCATACTGAGCAAGCCTATATACGTAAATTAGGTGTCTGATTTCTTCACGAGGTTAATTCAAAGGGTTGCTCCAAAGAGTTACCAGCAAGCTGCCGGAGAAGTCTTTGTCACACGAAAGTTCTTAGAAAACTTTTGCGGTGATCAGGTATATAAATACCTATTGTTTGTGCCTTAGTTTCTGGATGTGAACCTTTAGAATGTTTGTGTAATGATTCTGCTTCACTTTGTTTTATCAGGTACGTTTCTTGGCGCGGTCTTTTGCAGTACCTGGGAATCATCTTGGACAGCAAAGTCATGGCTACCGCTGGCCTTATGGTCCCGTAAGGCTTTCTTCATTAGATGCTAAATCTAGATTCTGTTTTGTGCGATGTTTTTAAAATCGTAGATTTATGATGCAGGTAACGATTGTTACACCATTCAATTTCCCACTTGAGATTCCACTACTTCAGTTGATGGGGGCTTTGTACATGGGTAACAAACCTCTTCTTAAAGTGGACAGCAAGGTATTATTAGTCCTCTTTTGGTTCCGTCTGTTTGGATTTATGTTGATCTCGGTATGCAATGTACCAATCGTATTTTCTTTTCATGATTATCGAATGATAGGTGAGCATTGTGATGGAGCAAATGATGCGGTTGCTTCATTATTGTGGTCTACCTGTTGAAGATGTTGACTTTATCAACTTTGATGGGAAGACTATGAACAAGATATTGTTAGAGGTTTGTGCTTTGGAATTCACACGTCTGCCACCACAAGATTTTCTTAACTTGAGGTTATTCAATATTTGAGCTATTTTGTTAAATTGTTTCGCAGGCGAATCCAAGGATGACCCTCTTCACGGGTAGCTCTAGAGTAGCCGAGAAGTTGGCACTTGACCTTAAGGGTCGGATTAGACTAGAAGACGCTGGATTTGATTGGAAAGTGTTGGGACCAGATGTTCAGGAGGTTTGTAATTATAAACTTCGTATTTATATTCCCGCAAGACTCATTGTATGTGATGATAATCTTTGACCTGGTGTCCAATATCAGGTTGATTATGTTGCGTGGGTGTGTGATCAAGATGCTTATGCTTGCAGTGGACAGAAGTGTTCTGCACAGTCTATGCTTTTCATTCACGAGGTTGGTTTGATCCTAATTTTTGTTTATAGTGAAACTGCCTGTTGAATCCTTTTGGTTACACTCAGTCTCTTTTGTCTTTGTTGAGCAGAACTGGTCAAAGACCCCTCTTGTTTCAAAGTTAAAAGAACTAGCCGGAAGACGCAAACTTGAAGACTTAACCATTGGTCCTGTCCTCACAGTAAGTTTCGTAGTTTCTCCATCTGTGTAATCATCCAATGAGATTGTATCGTTAATAACTATTTCTTTCGTCTTTTGGTTCAAGTTTACAACAGAGGCAATGTTGGAGCACATGGAGAATCTGCTTCAGATTTCAGGTTCAAAGCTACTCTTTGGTGGCAAGCCATTGAAAAATCATTCAATTCCTTCTATCTATGGAGCTTTGGAGCCCACCGCCGTTTATGTCCCCATTGAAGAAATCTTGAAGGACAGTAAAAACTACGAACTCGTCACCAAAGAAATCTTTGGACCTTTTCAGATTGTAACAGAATACAAAAAGGATCAGCTTCCTCTAGTGTTGGATGCTTTAGAGAGGATGCATGCTCATCTAACCGCAGCTGTTGTATCAAACGATCCCATCTTTATTCAGGTAAAGCCCCACACCACTATCATCATATAGGTCTCATCTCTGTGTTTCCTCGATATTCGATGTAACCGATCTGAGCAGGAGGTAATAGGGAACACGGTGAATGGGACTACGTACGCTGGACTCAGAGGAAGAACAACAGGAGCTCCTCAGAATCACTGGTGAGAAAAAGAAACAATAACAAACATCTTTTCTTTGAAAAAGTGGTATATATATATATATATATATATATATATATGATTATGTATGTATCAAAACACAGGTTTGGTCCGGCGGGTGACCCGAGAGGAGCCGGGATAGGGACACCGGAGGCTATAAAGCTGGTGTGGTCATGCCACAGAGAGGTCATATATGACTATGGCCCGGTTCCAAAAGGTTGGGAAGTTCCTCCATCTACTTAAGTGGTTTATTATGTTTACCACTAAGAAATAAGAAGCCTAAGATCTTAGGTTGTTGTTGTTGCATTGAATAAAAAGGAGTTTTGTAGCTATCTCTACCATTAGTTTCAGTGTAAGAGAATAAGAGAAACAAAGAGAAAACTCAGAGAAGCTTTGTTATCAAAAGTTCACCAGAAACTCTGTTGTATTAAGAGAATAAAAAGCAAGATTGTATAACTTGTTTTTTTCTCGATTAATAATGTTGTTTAGGACCTTAATCCGATGGATTATTAAATCATTTATATAGAATCTCATCTTTTATTTCTGATTCAAGAGCTTAATCCTTCAAACTATAATTTACAAATCCAATATACAATTAGGCCACCAATGAATCAAAAAGTACGTTTTTACGAAATTAGTATAAATATGTAGAAAAAGTAACTTTCATAGTTTGCTTTTGATAGAAAAAAAGCTAGTTTTTGATCCAACAAATAAATTATTTAGAAAGGCAACAAATGCCTATTAAAAGAAATATAATTATGAGCTATTCAATAGCGTATCTTGCCGAAGATTTATCCAAGTAATGACTTCATAAATAAAAAAGTTAAAGTTATGTAAATGAATTTACTTTGACCAAAAACTATGAAAGTAAATTTATTAAAATCAAGAATTTTCAATTATAAATACTACTCTTAATACATCCTTAGTGAACCTTAGATCCAAAAAAATGAATCACCTAATATTTTTTATGTTAATTATTGTTACAAAATTTGGATTACATGAAGGCCGTTGCAAACACAATCATGTTGTACTACATAATCAACTCGCTCCTGCTCATATTCTTGAATATCATTGTCGTTCATTAGACGATGATTTTGGAATACATTTTTTAGATTTTAATGCTACACCATATATTCTTACATTTCATGATGAGATACCTAATTTAACAACATTTAATTGTATTTTAAGACATGGAATTATATTCGAGTATTCTTTCGACGTAGAAGTATACAAAGCAGGACCAAGGCTTATTCCTAGATGTGGTCAAGTACGTATATGGGTTGCTAAACTTGATGGTATATATTTTTCAAGAAAATATTATGTACCACCACGGCGTGTATTATCATGGAATAAAAGCAACGTGACAATTTCTCATAAGTCATAACTTATATATAAAAAAAAAATATATATATATGTTTGATGTTTTCTTTTAGACAATTAAAAAATAATCAAATTTATGTTCTTTAATAAATGTTAGGCCATACACTTTCCAATAATTCTAATTTTGCAATTTACATTTTAGTCTATTTCAATTTATTTTTCTTATAATTTTGTGTGTGTATCAATCCATAAATTTACTTTCTTTTTATTCCTAATATTATGAATATTGTTGAAACAAAGCAATACATTTCCACTACTTTTCTTATATCTCAAACTTTTGGTTTGGTATGGATTTTAATGGACAACTATAACTGTTAAAGATTGAATCAATTAGTTTAAACACATTGGCAAACCATAATTTCCGACACTAATTACTTTATGACCAGACGTATAATTAGTTTACATTTTTGTTTAAATTTGGCTAAAACCATATAAGCAAAAAACTTAATTAGATAGTTGTTAAAAAACACGTCTTCCACAGAAAATAGTAATTATAAATACTACCCTATATTTTTCCAACACTAATCTTAGATCAAAAACATGAATCATGTAATAATACTTTTTCTGTTAACTATTGCTACATGTTTTAAGGTATACGAAGGTTGTACAAAAAATCGTGTAGAAGTTCATAACCAACTCGGTCCTGGTCGTGTTCTTCAATTTCATTGTCGTTCCAAAGACGACGATTTAGGCGTAAAATATTTAAACTTCAACGCGACACCATATACCATTACATTCCGCGATGAAATTCCCAATTTAACAAAATGGAATTGCATTTATAGAATGGGGGCTAAAATGGAGTATTCTTTCGACATTGAAGTATACAAAGCCAAAGTAAGAATTATTCCTCGATGTGGTCAACTACGGGTATGGGCTGCTAAACTTGACGGGATATATTTTTCAAATAGATTTAATTTACCACCATGGCGTGTATTATCATGGAATGTATGATTATGTTACCAAATGTTTACACAACAACATTTTATAACATATATATAACTTATAAAAAGTTGTAACAAAATGTGAGTTCATTTGATATCTATGTATGTTTATATCAATGGTTTAAGAAGTAACATACAACAATGTGTTTTATTCATACAAATAAATTTGGTTTGAAAGAGCTCTACGTGATTTTCAATAGAAAAGTGGATTTGATTTCGCTATCCCTTTAACCTTTTATATTATGAGTCACTAGTTTCTGTAACAAAAAGAATTGTCATTAACAATTAATATATTTTAAATATAGCATGAGTGCATGACTTCTCTTAATCAAATGGAGATTAAGAGATGATGAAATATGAAAAACAACATTGTGTTATAATTCTATAGTTTTTCCAGTCACAATTTTTCGGATCAAATGATGCAAGAAATCTTTTAATATATGAAACATTTATCCTTGTATTTCTTATACAATTTGTTTTATTTTAACAAGAATGGTAGAAAAAAAAAGTTGCATTAAGAAAGCAAATAACTTTAGGAAAAGAAAAGACTAAGAAAAATATCATATGCTTTCAAATAACAAGTTCTCATAAAAAGTGACATCCAGTTTATTGTTTTATGTAAAGTTTGAGAATATTTGAATTAAAATAGAAACACAAACGAAAATGAAAACGACCATAGAAGTGGGGAAATTTAGGGAAAAAAAGACAAAAACTGACTTGCATGTTTGCAAGCAAAAGAACTCATGAAAAAGAGTACTTTCAATTTTAGATTTGGTATAGTATTTGAAGTTATTTTAGTTGAAAAAAATAAAAAAACAACAAAGAGGCAAAAATATAGAAAAGTAGTATCACATAGATTCATACATTTGTGTATATATATATATATATATATATATATATGTTACATATTATTCTGATAGTAAAATTTCTTAAACGACAACAACTTCATCAAAAGAAAAAAATACACTATTCAAGGTAACGATATTAACCTACAACAAGCCATAAGTAGTTGTTACTACTAGTAAGCATATGTATCATCAAAAGCAGAGTGACCAACATATTTGGCTGATGTATCCGTCGTGCTAACAAGTTTCTCACTAGAATCATTCACCGGAGTAAATTTCCCGGCAGCTCCCGCCAAGTCGTTTTCGTCCTTTTTCGCTGGCACGTACCATATGTTAACGTTACTCGGACTTAACAAGAACGAACGAACATAGTTCTCGTAGACATAAGCAGCGCCGTTTAAGCCCGGTAATACCAACCAACAAGTTAGGGCTAGCTTGACGTATGACCATATCGGGATCCTAATAACAAAGTAAGCCTCGAAAACTTTAGTCCATGTACATAATGAAACATGAAAAGCAAGAAAATACTATCGAAATCAATTTATCACAAGTTTCAAGAGGCAAACTTAAGCTGTACGAAACCAAACATATGATTTACTCTGTTTTCGCAAAAGAAAGCTTGTATGTCAAGTAATGTATTTTTTAGGGTTTGTTACAGTTTTTTACCATTCGATGATTCCATAGAAAGTAAGCTCAAAGAGTTTGATGAGTGAATAAAGAGCCCAATAAGTGAGCCACTGCTTGTCGTCTCCTTGACTTCTTGATTCAATCGCTCTCACTGATGCGTATCTGTATATATAATTATATATATAATTATATATTATATATTTAAGCAAGAATCTTATTACAAATCAAGAGCTTTAATTAAGATTTAACAAAGTCTCATGCGAGTTATATTTAGACTTACAGAGGATAAACCAAGCTAATAAAAGGTCTGCACACACACAACAAAACAATAAAAAATGATCAAATTAATGGAGAAATTAAAAAAAAAACAAGAAATTAAAATGGTTAAGCTAAATATTAGTTATATCTGATTATTACCCAGCGATGACGTCGAAGTTCTTAAAGATAACTTTCACTAAACTTCCGACACCGGAACTCATCTTTCTTGTCGTCGAAGTTTTTTTGTTCTTACACTAACTCCACCACCGTCTTTTTGAGTTACTTTTTGGTTTGTTTGCTTTATTTTTTCGGACATGAGCGAGTTGTCATATGAAGGAAGTTTTGGGTTCGGAACACGTGTTCGTGACTATAAGATTAGTCATGACGATATTCAGCCACGTGGCTTGATCTGGGAGTTAAAATACGTAAGACCGACCTAGTATTGTTTTATCACCGTTCGATTTCATCCATCACATATTTACTCTTTTCTGTTTCTATCTTTTTAATAAATAAAGTTTTATTAAGCTGTAAAATTTGGATCTTGAAAGTAATTGTCTAAACATTATATTATAACTTAAATCAAAATCTAAAATTCAGGTTGGTTCTTCCAACATGTTTATTGGATCTAATACAAAAGAAAACTAGTGAGATTGAGATGGAACCAACTCTGAGAACTGATGATTGGCTCTAGTGCCTTTACGATCCCATATAGAACTTGTTTGGATAAGCTCGTGTGGTACAAGCTGCCTCTCACGCTTGGTTAGCTTCTTAAAGTTGTGAACCCTGAGCCTCGCTACCTCGGCTTCTTCCTCTGCGGTCATCTCTCTAACTATGACTGTTAGGCGACACTCGGGTCTTTCCATCAACCCGCATTTACCTTTCCCATGGTAAGATATCCTCTTCTTGAATATCCCCTTCCCAACAAACGCTTCCGCTGCACCGCATATCAAAGGCTTAGACAAACAAGAATCGTTCTTTTGACGCAGAGTTAGAGAGATCAAGGATAGCGCATACCAATGAGGAGACGGGCAGGGTCTAGTCCATGGTTATGAGAAGCATTTGCTCGGGCAGCATGGATAACCTGTATTTTAATGGATTTGATTTGTATAAGCATTGTATTCACAGAAAGAGAGAGATGTATGTTAAGTATCATTAGATGAGCAACGGTATCCAGATACTCCAAAGGTCTAGTTTATTAGATATGCTTTTGAAACTTGGATAGGAGAGATTACTCGGTACACGGTATGCGAAGCTCGCTTAACAGTGACCTGCAGCTGCATCAGTGCATCTTCAACGCGCATGCCACGGACTAGTGCTGCAACCAGATTGACTTTCTTAGGGCTCTGAAACAAACAAAGGTGAACACTTTTATACAGGTTGAGATGGAAGCATAATAATGTGAAAAGTGGATTCTTATAAGAGTTTAGAGAAGATGCCTGTTTTATGGCCTTGAGAACAGCCTGAACTTTTGTACGATTCGGAACAATCTTCTGCTCTTCTTCTTTTCCAGTACCCAACAGAGCTGGAGATGACAAAGGCGACGATACAGGTTCTTCACCAGCCTGCAATCTTCTCGAGGTAGAAATTCCCTGAAAACATACAACTTTTAAATCAGAGAAGAAACAAGCATGAAAACCCATGTTACAATCTAGAAAACAGAAGATATTGATTAAGAAGTAGCATCACCACTTGTTGTAGATAATGATTCAATGGTCTTGAGGAGTAAGTTGGTCTCAGTAATCCATGTAAATAGCCTAAGTTCATAAGCCAAAAAAGAAGCATGAATCATCCACACATTAAGCTCAAAAAACAACACAAACACACTATACCAAAACATACAAAAACCTGTCACTATCAAGATCCACAAAAAACATTGACTCAAATCATATGATATAACATTTTCTAAACACAAAATGAGCCTTGAAACAATGCATAAGGAACCAAAAAAATCTCACCTTGTGAAGAATAAATGGCTGCGGAAACGTTACTGTTCTTCTTCACACTTGTCTTCCCAAATTGACGAATCACTGACTGTAGATTCCTTTGCCAAGCAGCCATTGTTTACTCAAACGAAAGCTTTGTATCAAAGGCTAATAATAACACTATCTGTTCTTGAATATGAAATCGAGGTTGAATAAATGAACCGACTAAACAATCTCTAAGGGTTTATCAATCTCCATAGAAAAACAAGCAGAATCAACATATTGGAGTAAGAGGAAGAAGACGAAAGACCATCGAAGCTTACCTGTGATAAGCGACGGAGCTCGAGAGAGAGAGAGACAGAGACGGAGAAGGCGGCGCTTGAACGACGGTTAGACTAATTTTTTCGTGATTTGATTTTGTCTCGTCTTTGCTTCTTCTTCATGGGCTTGACCCGAGTTTGTTTTCGATTTACGGGTCGGGTTTATAAATACGGGTCCTAACTGGTTTAGCTCAATTGCTAGTCTAACCAGGCCCGGTCCGGCCTAAAACAATAAATTGAGCCCATCATAAGAAAGCTATTTCTATTTTCTAATCATTACATGTTTTAGGGAACAAAATTTGTTTCAAAAATATGATTTATTCTTTATTTTTACACATACCATATCCATACTTATGTAATTGTAACTTCCAAAAAAATATTGATTAAAATAATTGGATTTCTTGAATTATTATTGGTTTAAAGTTTAGAAAGTTATTTATTACAAGAATCTATGCATACGCTAATCTTTTTTCTTAGTGGGAATTTTAAAATACATAGTATTGAAGAGATTATTATACATGAATAAAAAAAGGTTATACAATCATATTAACTCTATCGAGTTTTTGAATAACGCAATGTCTATAGTATACATGTAAATATGAACTTGAAATCCAGGCTTTGCTATCTCCATCACGATGTGAACAAATTCAAATAAGAATTGACTTACGATCATATATCGAGCTCATTCATAACTGCAAAATAAAGTCAACTATTAACATCCTCTAATATCATGCCACGTTCAAAATTTCTATTACGTACGACACATATAAATCGATCATTATGCATGGTCCCATACATGAATATGCCTCTCCATAACAATTATATTAAAATGATTCAATCACCAATAATTTGTAATTCGTAGAATACTTATCATTTTGTATAAATCTTTTTTAAAAAATACACGGCCCATTATGTGCCAAGTAAATTCAAATTGAAAGATTTCGTACCTTATATAGTTGTGATCATGGTTCTCATGTCGACACGTGTAAACGTACATGATCTTAAGTTATCGCATGAAGATGAAGAAATGTGTCAGAGATCTAGTTAGATGTGGGGACCACAGAATTGCATATACGATAAAATATTACTTTTTTAGATGGGACCCACAAGATACCTAACTCCTTGCGATTATTTTGTTCTGTCGTATTTGTCCAAGATCTTCGATTTCCAAATCCAGAGAAGACTACGAAGGTCTCATCTCTACCGTACACGTATGCATACTTCCATATCAGTAGATGACGTGTCAATTTAAGTGCGATTGTAAAATGTTAATTTCATCGACGTGTAAATGAGTAGTAGAAATGTAGAATGGTCGAATAGTAGCATCAAAATTACTTTGAAACGAATATTTTCCTTTATTACTTTCGGCTAAATGATTTCTCCAATGGTTAACTTGTATAAACTTTTATTTTTAATAAGTGACAATTTGATTATAGATGGTTATTAATATATTGAGAACTTATTCAAGATTTAACCCAACCAATCCGCATAGTTGCATAATTTCTTCCTTAAAATGCGTATGGAAACAACAAAAAAGTATTCTATTGTTTTTAAATGTTAAAATTAACTGAATACTACTTTGAAAGTGATGGTTTCTAAGTATAAAAAAGATAGTTTAGGCATGTGAAGTCAAAGTGTTAATTAGGTTGATTATAAGATTTTAACAGTTCATATAAAACGATTCGTTGAGTGTAATCTTAAAATAATGATTACGTTTATGTTAGCATAGGCTTAGTAATGAGTCTAGTGACCTATCTAAACCTAATAGTTAGAAACCCATGTGTATTGATTCGTTCTCGTACACACATCATATTAAGTTATATACATTTTAGCCATTTAGAGCCTAAACTAAGCAAGTTACAATGTTGAAAATAATGCAATGTACGTAACTTATACCTCTAAAAGAGTGTTTGCTAATCAAGTGAGCTATCATCAATGTTAGATATTTATTATGTATTTATGTATAGTAACTTAATATGTTTACCTAATTAACGTTAAACCCCTAATTTCAAAGCCTTTCACTGTATTACAATTTAAAGTTTTAAACTTAAAATATAATAACCTAGCTATATATAGATTTCCAGCAGATTTAGTATAACTTTTCAAAATTTATAAGCTATTAATGGGTTTGACTTTTGCAATCTTAAATCCGTGTCGTTTTAAAATCAGAGGATGCAAGCTGGTTTACAAAGTTTAATACTACTTTTTATTGGTTTGAATCGGTCAAGATAATATATGGGACTACTTTATTGCAAACTAAAATTAAAAACTTCTAATTATTTTTGTTCAATATGAAATATTAACTAAAAAAACTCTTAAAGATGTGACGAATGTGGCAACCTTTGTTTCCTAAGATTGTATATATTCGTCTAATTAAGATCTCTGATTTGTCAATCATCGCTGCATCATTAAACGATAGGTGCAATCAGGGCGAATCTAGAGTGATAGCAAGAGGTGTACTTGCACCCCATAAAATATTAAAATTAGTCTAATTTTGTTAAGGATTTTGAAAATACACCTATTGATAAAATCTAAATTGTAAACTATTAAATACTTTTGCACATGATAAATATAATTTCTAGATTCGCCCCTTCATGCAATACACTCTATACAATATTATTGTTTATATGTTTTTCTATATAAGCTCTCCTGGTTTTCTCTTTTAATGCTGGCACGTATTGCTACAATTACATTGAATAATTAAAGTTTGGGGATTAAAATATTAAACCCTAAGTTTTATTTGTATATTTTAGTTAAACCCTAAGTTAACCTACCAATTATTTAGTTCGATAGCGTATTAAATAAGATATGATCCAAAATTTTCTACATCGACCACTGTCTCATTGACTTGTTTTGTCCCATAATAGTCTTTTCGAAACTATATAGGAAACATCGTAGGACCTTTCAAATGCGATGGTAAATGTAAGAGACAAAAAAAACTTTCAAAGCTACAATTTAACTTTCTCTTTTTTGTCGGCATGTTTTTTGTTAGATTTTGAAAATGCGTTCCAAAATCTTTAAATGGATTACTCGTTGACTTTTAGTTAAATTTAAAGTTCATAGGAAATTGTGGCGGTAAGAAAACCTTGTAATTTTAACTAGGGTAACTAATATTTATATTTGTTAATAACTCTACGTACGTAAAAGAAGTTTGATAACATGTGCATTTAATTATAAGATAGTACAGTTTCTACAAAAAAAATTGATATTGAACAAATAAATTACTGTGATATATAACCACTAGGGGTATGATGGGTATCTATGTGACATATATTCAAAGTAAAGTTAATATGTGATCCGGAAGATGAGTAAATTATTAAAAGGTATGGGGTGATGCATCCCAAAAGACGTGTTGTTTATGTGATTTCAACATATATATATATATTTTATCTTTATAACTAGTAATGGAAAAAATAATATTATATAATATGGTGGTAAAGTGCATGTATATAAATATTTTTTATATTTATTTTAGAAGCTCAATGCACGTTGGAAGAAATAATAATTGTAGAAGCTCAATGCACACAACCATGAGACCTGCTTCGTAACATTCCTCTTGTTTAAATAAAAATAAATAAATTTATCAAATCATTTAGTAAATATTTTGTTAGTCAACAAATGTAAATATAGTTGCAACTCATGTAGTTTACTTAGGTTTTAGGCTTTTATAAACCAAAATGCGTTCCAAAAACTCGTTCTTAATTATCGAAAAAATAGAAAACGCGTTACTCTTAAATTAATTACTCTGAACTGTCACTTGGGAATAGTAAAATGTAATTTATTTGAAAAACAAAAGAACTTATTTTTGTTGTTCGAAAAGCAAATTCTATATTTCAAGCTATTACTTTGACAAAATAAAAGATCACAAGATTATACATCATGCATTTATCAGCACCACACACGGTTTTGAATGTCCAAAACTGAGATATTCAGACACACACATGAACGTAAAATTCATATCAACAATTTTATAAAATAACACATTTATTTTTATAGTTTTTTATAGACTGTTATAGACAAAAATAATTAAAAAAAATGGAGGGATTTACTTTTAAATTTCGTGTGTTCAAAACTCAAACACTGACATAATGTATTGTACTTTCCTCAGAATATTTTTAAATTATTAAACGCAAACGTCAAAACACAAATATTTGCGTTTGTACTTAATCAACAACAAAAATGCGTTTTCAAAACCGTGTAAAAGTCAATACGAGGAGAGAGATAGTAGAAGAAGTAGGCTGACTTTATAAGAGAGAAAGAGAGTAAATGCATTTTGCTGGCAATATTGACTCTTTCAATAGCAAAGGCAAAACTTAGGCCCCCTTCATTATTGTTTGTTGCTTTTCATTCCATTAATTTATTTATTAATTACATACAAAAATTACTAATTAACTCTTCTTTTCCTCTCTATCCTCCCTCTCTCTCACATCATCTAGCTTACTTTACTTTTTTCTATAAATATAACCAACATTTCTCTCCACTTCTTCAGACAAAAACCAAACACACTTTAATTTGACTTTCTTTGTCTTATCACAAATATATTAATTGTTCTAAAAACTCAAAATATACTTTGCCCTAAACAACATATACAAAGGAGAAAGAAATGGGAAGACCACCATGTTGTGAAAAGATTGGAGTGAAGAAAGGGCCATGGACACCAGAGGAAGACATCATACTAGTTTCTTACATTCAAGAACATGGTCCTGGAAACTGGAGATCTGTTCCTACTAACACAGGTTTGCGTCTCTTTGTACTTTTCTTGATTTAGATTCTAGTTTGTTTAATTTTGTGTAACTAAAACCTTTTATTTATTTTTTTGAGTGTTTAATTATGATTTGTATTTTCTCTGACTTGGTTGGTATGATCATTTAAGATGAGTGTAATAAATAGCTTAAGTTATTTCATTTTTAGTACTCTTTCGTCCACACATCTTTACTTACCACTTTATCCTTTGTTTTATTGAATCATTTGTGTTAAAATATTTGTAAATTTGATGGTTTAGGTTTAAGGAGATGTAGCAAGAGTTGCAGATTAAGATGGACTAATTATCTTAGACCCGGTATTAAGCGTGGAAATTTCACTGAGCATGAAGAGAAGATGATTGTTCATCTTCAAGCCCTCTTAGGCAATAGGTAAATTACACATGCACATGATCTATATATATAGATGTCCAAAGAATTAAGTTAACTTTTATATCTAAACATGTTTTTAACTTTTTGTTTAATTTGTGTGTGTATAGATGGGCAGCTATAGCATCATACCTTCCAGAAAGGACAGACAATGATATAAAAAACTATTGGAACACTCACTTGAAGAAGAAACTCAAGAAGATTAATGAAGAATCTAGTGATGTAGATAATGATGGCTTATCTTCATCAAACACTACTACCTCGCAAAAGCAACACCAAAGCTCAAGCAAAGGTCAATGGGAGAGAAGACTTCAAACAGATATCAACATGGCAAAACAAGCTCTTTGTGAGGCTTTGTCTTTAGACAAACCATCACAATTAATCATGCCACAAAACATCTCTACCTATGATCCATCCTCTTCTTCTTCAACAACAACAAGCAACACTACTACTACTAATCCATACCCATCAGGTGTATATGCATCAAGTGAAGAGAACATTGCTAGGTTGCTTCAAGGTTTCATGAAGGACACACCAAAGGCATTGACTTTAAACTCCTCATCACCGGTTTCGGAGAATGGACCACTTGGCGTTGCAGCTTCTGAAGAGGAAGGAGAAGGGTTTGAACAATCTTTCTTTAGTTTCAACTCCATGGAAGAAACTCAAGCTTTGACTCATCAGGAGATAAGCTTTTTCAATGACCTAGAGATCAAACCTACAATAACAATGGACCAAGATAATGGTTTGGTATCGCAAGGATCTCTTTCTTTGTTTGAGAAATGGTTATTTGATGAGAACATAGTTAGTATGCCTTTGGGACAAGAAGCTATGTTCTAGAACAAAGTGGGATGGTGCCTTAAACATTTGAGGGTTTAATTAGCTATGAGTTATAACATATAATATTGAGTTATAATCGATAATATAGATGTGTTTTTATATATATATATATATTGCATTAGGGTTTTAGAGTCTTTAGTAGCTTTTTAGCTCTACAACACTCTTTTGCCCTTTTGATGATATGATTTTTCTTTAAAAATTTATATGGATCAGAATGTAACACAAAGGGTTTTATAATCTCTATTAATGTGAGATAGTGTTGTACTTTGTGATCATATGATTATTCAAACGTTTCTCGTTATTATTATTATTATTTATTTGTTTTGGGAAAAATTCGTTAACTTAACTATTTTTATAACGCTCTTTCGACCACTCAAATCAATAATAAAGAGTCCACCTACGATTTAGCTATTTTTTATGTAATTTTAATAGGATCGAAAAATTTGTGTGATATTGATGATGTAGAATTGCAATTGACATAAAGATTATTTATTCCACGGAAAAAGTAGGAGAGTTTATTCCATGTAAATTAGCCATGTAATCCATAATCTAACAAATAATATATATATATAACCGGGGCTTCTAGTTCAGGCGGTAAATGGCTCACAGCTGTGAGTTCGCCTCACTGAGTTAACCTCAGCCATTCTGGAATTAACATGCGGCTGCAGCGTTAAAATAATCGAACTCACTTCGGTGACGATCAGGACACCAGGATTATCAAAAAAAAAAAAAAAAAAAAATAATATATATATATAGTTGAAATAAACATGTGAAGAGGAGCAAATGTACGCGCAAACATTTCTATACGTATACAATTTTATACATCCATATGGGTTCAATAAATATAGGAGGCAAAATCTATTGGTGGATTTTAAAAAAATTAAAAAAAGATAATTTAATTAAAGAGTATTAAATGCTAACATGTGAAGGGCTTGACTTGTTCCTGTGAAACACAAACGAGCAAAGCTGGTTACGACTTTTTTGTCTAAAATATGTTTTTAGCCACCGAAAAGACTCACTCCCTTTCAATCTACAATTAATTTCACACTCTCTCTCTCTCCATATTTTAAGTCAAATCTTAATCGTTGACTTCTTTGTCTTTCTTGTCTCGTACTTTGACTTCCGATTGTTTAACATCAAAAACTTAAGGATAAAAACCATGACTTATTCTTCAGGACACGTCTGTGTTTTGTTGTTCTTTACGCGTGACCTATGTTAACTAATAATAATTAAGTTAAAGATCTCCTCTAAATCTATTAAGTAAAAAAAACCCATTAAATATATATTTTAATACGAAGTCAGAATCGTCCTTGCTGGCATTAAGGCTTAAAGAGTTCGACTTGGACATTTATCTACTTGGGAGAGTAGACTTTTTTTTATTTAGACACTATCGTACTTGGGCCTCTAATAGGGCCCACTAGGTCGATATCAAGTTATGATAAAGCATGGCCCATCATATATTTTATTGTATATAAACATCATAGCTCATAAATTTTTAATACTCTAAAATACAAGAAGAAGACGAAGAGAGATTCTTTAAAAATATGCTATATTATATGGCTTTTGAATTTGGTCATTTATGATAAAACGGCAAGTGATGCCAATAATGTGATAAAACTATAGAAACTTGATGTGTTTTGTTTTGCTCTCAAGTTTCTGTGTTTCTCTCAGTACAAGATCGGTAAAACAACAAACAACTATTACAAACAAAGAAAAAGAGAGAGAGAGAGAGACCAAAGTCGCGGATAAAAGTTTAGGCTTACGCGGGAATATAATTCATTGCGGCGAAGAAGCTTCCTGGTGTTGTTGTGGATTAGATATCAACGCCTCGGGTGTTACAGTTATATGTAGTCCTCCTCTGCGTTGTCCTACGCCGCTGCCACCGCTGCTGCTGCTATGTAACATAAACGCAACTTCTGCAGCGGCTAGAGCTGCCGCTTCCTAATTTTCACAACACACGAGAAACACATTAGTACATTACATTCATGAGTATACATGTATGTGTTTTTCACAAAGCTTGTTATGTACCTGTGTTTGTCTCCGACGTTGTAATATACTCACAGCCCAAGCCATTATGTAACAAGGGAGGAGAAAACCGGCGGCACGAAGCATGAAAAGCTGATTGCGAAAAACCAAAGGAAGACCAAAACTATAAGTATTTGTAACAAGCAAAAAAATGGGGAGATTATGTAATGAAGTTGGGGGTAAGAGATTTATCGTACAAAGAAGAAAGCTGATGGATCATCTTCTTCTTCGTCTGAGCTGTTGTTTGAAAGGCTAAACGCGTGTCGTAACAATAAAAGAGCCATTAACTGTCATTATAATAACACTATCAATAAGCTTCCCTTGTCAAGAAAGAAAACAATAAGTAAGAGATTACGTGTGGCCTTACGATAAGAGCAACAGAGCGACAAAACGCAGCTCCACTCGAGTTAGAATCAGCGTATTCGTCATAGTCTGCGTCAAAGAAACGTCGTTCTGCAGCCGCCATTGCCAGAATCCGCGGGTCGTTCAAGTCTATGGGAACACCATTAGCCCAATCTTCACTACACATGACAAAAACATTATCATGAGTAATGTGGCTCAAGTAATGAAATAAAATGAGTCCTTTTGCGATGCAGAAAACGCTTTACCCGATATCAATGACAATATCATCAACAGGAGGAGGCGGAGGCGCTGTGTAGCCAGATTGATAAGGCTGTTTCATCAAAGTGAGAAGAAAATATAATATGTTAGTAGTTTTAATAACCAAATACATAATGGAAGATGGATGATTTTGAATTTAGTACCTTGTGGCAGATTTCACAGATTGTGTCGCCTTTCTCGTTACACCAACGTTGAACACACTTCCTATGAGCATACTATAACACAAAAACACCAAAACTTCAATAAAAATACATACTTCACAAGGATTATGCCGAAAAAAACGAAAGACTAATGCGATAAGAGATTCATAGTTGATAACATTTTCTCACCTTTAAACTGCCACTACAAGAACAAGGAGACTCAAGGTTCTTAACAGAATCTTCCTCTTGACATATACGGCACTCAACAGATTGTATAAATGGTTCCTCTTCATCAGCAACATCGCGTTGTTCTCTTGATTCTTCTTCTTCTTCTTCTTCTTCTCCAGATTTAGTAGAGAGGCTTGTGGTGTCTTGAGTTATGGAACTTTCTCCACAAGATTCAATCGATTCATTCTCTGGATTTGAGATTTCAGATGTTACTAAACGATATGTACATGAACTTAGATTATCAGCCATCTCTCTCTTTCACACTTATATCTTCCTCAATGTCGAAAAATAACGTTGACCTGTAAATACAAACAAATGACAAAAATTTCCAAGAAAAAATCTCTCAATATTCCAAATTCATTTTCTGGGAAAATCCCTTAATTGAAACGATTAGGATCAGAATTAAAAACAGGTCTTTTGTCTCAATTTTTTCACGCAAAATCTAATCTTTGAAGCCCAATATTTCAGAATCGATTCAAGATTACGGAAACAGAATAGACATACGAGTCGAATACGATTCATGAATGAAACCCTAAAATCGTAGAAATCAAAAACAACCATAAAAATAAAAAAAAAAATCAAATATAAAGAGACGAAGATGATTTATCATTTACCTAATTGAATTATAATTACGAATCGCAAAAGGGGAAAAGAAGATTTATTTCTTTTCGATTTTCTTGGAAGACAAATACAGACAAGACAGCTCTCAGACGAGAAAATTCGGACAAATGGAGTTTTGACGTTTCGACACGTTGACGTCCGTTAAAAGACACGTCTGAGTTAGACTTGAGAGAATCTCTCTTTTTTGCTTTACCCACTTTTTTAAACCAAACGTTAAGACCATGCCAAGATTGAACCAGAAAATTTCTTAACTATTCATTGGACGATGAACAATTAGTTTAAAATAAAACAAAAATAAAATAATTAAAAACGCATCAATTATAGTTCGCCACGTATCCAAAGGGCCCACTAAATAGTTAAGATCCGGATTTTAAATAAGAAATATAAGATCCAGATCTTAACTATTTAACGGGTTCCACCTACTAAGATCTCTTTAAAAAACACCAATGCACATGAGCTTAACGGAACTTGTTACGTAGTAGTATTATCAGCTTTTCACAAAATTAATTTAAATCTTTTTGTTGTTGTAACAAGTACAACACTTGTTATTGTTAGATTTTAGTGATTCACAACACCAAAAAGGATAAATGAATTTAACTATTTTTATAAATTAAAATTTGAGTTCTCGATATGGTAAGATTGACTAGATGTAACTTTATAAAAAAAAAGATTACTCAAAGCAGAGTAACAATATTGTCAAAATTTGGAAAAATACAAAGTTACATTTACTACAAGATATGCATGTAGTTTGACTTTGACATTTTCCTCTTTGGCCAAAATTTGTAAATAAATCAAAAAGTAAGATAAAAGACATTCAATGATCGCAAGTCTTAGAGATGTTCGGCCGGCTAAACACTCAAAAACGTTCCCTTTAAAATATTTTTTTTATTCCAATTCCAAAATTATTCTTGTCTATTCAAAAAAATCTTATAAATCAATTACCATGATTGTATATTTACTAAAATTTTCAACGCAAAACAAAAATGAAACGATTAAACAAAAAATTAAAAAAAGGTCCGAAAAACCAATAAAAAAGTTAATGAGATCTTAAGCTGATAAGAGTCATAAGACAGAAGCAAACAAAATCCAAACCAAGGCACCAGCAAGCAAGAACCCTACCATTTAGAATAATAATTAATGGATGTTTTGTTGTGGAGTTTATTAAAGGTAAATATGATTTTTACTCAGCTTCTTTTAGGTAGTAAATTACACCATTGTCCTCTGATCTGATAAATTTCAGTGTTTTATTTAGTATAAATTTTACCAATCTTCTTAACCAACTATTTTGGTTCTTGAGACAGTTCTATATTGTAAAAAACCTCAATATGACAAAAAAGTTTTAAATTAGTCATTGTAGACCACTACATAACAAAAAGGAGTTGTTAACCTTTTGTAGTTTTGTTGTATATGTGGGAGAGAGTTTTTTTTTTAAAATTAGCTCTTTTGCTTCCTATCTAAAAGTTATGCTTTTTTTTGTTCTATTTCTGAAAGAGAGCTTGAAATAGAAACCAATCAGAGTTCTTGAAATTAGATAATGATCATACATTATTAGATATTAATTCATCATGTTTCTGGTCTTGGTGCTGGTGTGTTTGAACCTTCTGTTGATTCTTTAGCATTCTTTAGGACAAGATCGTAGTTGATTGAAGCTAGTTGTGACAGGTTCTGTTAAAACCAAGTAGACCATTGTCAAAGAAAGTGAAAGATATAGCTTGATTAGGACACAACACAAAGATTGAGGGGTTAAACTAACCTTGAAAGAAAAGTTACTGAAGGAATACTTGACAGCAAGATTTGGTCCATTTGCGAATTCTGCTAAGCTACCACATTCATCACCCTGTTTTCAGAAATAACACCAAACGTTATTTTGTGAGAAACTTCAAAAGCAGAAGACTATTTTTGGTCCCAAGAAAATGCAAGAGTACATACATCTTCCTCATGTGTATTGAAGGAGCTGCTGCTGCTGCATGTGTCTGTAAGGTCATCGAAATCGCTGCCACCATGAACATTTTCGTCTTCAGGGTTCCATATATACCGGCTCATGAAATAACTTGTGTCTTGTGGTTCAGCTGATGGTACAAACATAGCCTGATAACAAAAGTGAAAAAGTTATGAGTAAAAGATTGATTAGTAAATTTTGTGTTGAGAAGATGAAAATATTAACCTTTTGTCGAGCAAGCGTGTCCCAGTTAATATCTTTGAAAAAATGATGTTGTTTAACCTGTAAGAGAAAATCAGTCTAGCTTATATCTTATTTACTTTAACTTAGCTATGTATGAGATTAAGCTAATAGAGCTTTACCTCCCCAGCTCCTGTTGCACCTAGTCTTTGGACAGGATTTTCAGTTAACAGCCTGAATTAAACAAGAATATAAGTAGATAATGTTACTACAACAAAATAGGTTTTAGTTTCATTTTTTATTGATTGATTGTTCCAAGTAAACATTGTTATACTGAGATTATTTGCAAAAGCTGTGTGATCTTACTTGTTCATCAGATCATATGCTTCATAAGATATCTCATCCGGCACACTTGGCCATGGTATATCTCTGTTGATTATATTCTCAAAAATTTGCTGCAAACAACACCCGTGAATTATAAAGATCCAATTAGAACATATGCCTTTAGACATTGGAAGAGTTTATAGCTTCAAAAAAATGTATATATACCTGTGGGGTTGCTGCGTTGAAAGGAGGAATACCGACAAGAATCTCAAAGAGAATAACACCTACTGACCACCAATCCGCGGTTTTTCCTATAAAACAGTGGGTGATAATGTAATGTAAGTCGGTGAACCGATACACGATGGCATAGAAGAAAAAGAAAAGAGGGATGAAAACTTTACTGACCATGACCCATTCCAAGAAGTATTTCAGGAGCAAGATAATCAGGAGTTCCGACAACTTCATGTTTTTTACGACTATCTCTTCCTTGTGAATTTTGATTTCTTGTTCCATCTTCTGCGAAAATGCCGCTATTCCCCAATGATGAATCACCTGATAAGTCATCTGTGCTGTTGATAAGACCAACCTTTGAAAGCCCGAAATCCGTCAACTGTAGTTATTACAAGAGAGTACACTTTGTTAAGACAATGAGGAAGCATACACACGCCAAAAAGGCTTTTGAAAAGTAACGATATATATATTGACCTTGATGTGACCATCTTGATTGATCAACAAATTGTCCGGCTTTAAGTCTCTGTGAATGATATTTACAGAATGCAAATACTCTAATGCCAGCACCTGAGAAAACATGTTAAATTCAATATCTATCCTTTTAACGAGTTAAGATCTTAGCCCGGAAGCAAATCTTATAGGCGATAAGCACGGACTTACAACTTCTGCGATATAAATGCGGGCCATGTCTTCGTCTAAGCAACCAAGATTTCTCAACAATGAAAAGAGATCTCCACCATTCAAGTACTCCATGACTAAATAAAGATTTTCACGGCATGTGAAAGAATAGAAAAACCGTACCTGCATAACTAAGAAGCATTAGAGAAAGAAACATAGGTTTTCAAAAATGTATTCAACGAGGTTAACTATACATTACATACCACGAATGGGTTACGAATTGATATAAGGATGTTACGTTCAGCTAAAATACTCTCAACAGCGTTCTTACGGATCATGTCAGCCTTCTTTAAAACCTGTACCGTGGTTCAGACAAACATTTGGGTTACACTAACAACAAAACTTCCTTATAGACAAAACGATTTAGAAGTGCATTATGTCAGTAAAAACACGAACTTTAATGGCGAATAAATCACCCGTCGCCCTTTTTCTCGCAAGAAAAACTCTCCCGAACGCACCACGACTAACTGGTTTAATAATTTCGAAATCTTCTATAGATGTTCTGTCTTTAGCTCGTGTATTAAGTGGGCTTGCCCTTAAGCTACGCACCGTATCCTCATCTGCCGAGCTTTCTTCGTCTTCAATGCCGTTTGTTGAGTCTACTTTTTCATCATCTATTAGTCCACAAAGTTCAATGTACTTCTCCCTGCAATCAAGACAATACAAAATCAGTTTTTCAGTTAAAAAAAATAACAACAACTATTAGACCACAAGGTTAAGTTAAAAAAAAATGGTTACTGCAATAGCTTCTCAATTCGTCTCCCAAATGTTTCTACGACAAGTGCGTCCGCCTTCCTATCTTGAATAACATACTTTAACTCATCCAACTGCTCAATCATGAAGTCCAATGAACTGTACCCACATAAGTTCACATTCGCCACAGAGCGAGCGATTTGTAGCAACTTATTAATCTGTTGATAGTTCTCAAGCTCTGTTAAAGTTTTTCGGCCACTTAGTAGAAAATCTACTTGGCCTGTCCTAGGTGTTGCAGGTGATGGTGGAGTCAAGCTTCCTGCTGAAGAGCCTTTGCCTTCACTCAATACATTGAGTTCATCCAAAGAAAACGTATTCACTGAACGTGGAACGCAATCAATCATATCGTCTGAACATCTCCTAGAGATCTCATCCAAATCTTCTTCACGATGTATCGCGTTATCAGAAACTTCTCTCGGTGTTTCTCCGCTCTTTGGCGTCCACGACTCAAGAATCTTCTCAAGGCTTTCGGCTACTCTTTCCAGCCTTAAGTTTACATGTATTCCTTTCAAGTCACATCTATCTGCGATTGTGCATATCCGAGAGTGCTCCTCCACATGTACAACCGGTATTTCCACTTCACATATACGGCAAATCATCGAGTTATCGTATGTCACACATTGATGATCCGCCCAAAAACCCCACAACGCGCTTTTGTCTCCGGACGCAGGCTGTCCAGAGGGGCTATGCAAGTTTTCGGCGTTCTCATCACCGTAAACTTTTGGTTCGATTTTACCCTCTCCTTTAGCCTTTGGAGTTGTATTAGCACTTTTGTTTTTCTCAGCCGCGGAAGGAAGCTTCTTCCACGACGACATCCGAAAATTACTAGAAGCCGAATCGTTACTTTTAGCGGTATTTACTTCATCACCTCCGCTGTTTGAGTTATTATCAAGATTATCTTTCTGCTTCTGGATCTCTTTCTCTCGGAGAAGGTCTTGTTGCCTTGAGATCTCTACCATCTGTTCTGGATAAACACCAAGATCGCTAAGCTGGTGCATTCCAAGGATGTGTTCTTCAACATAACCACTCTCTTTACGAAACTGAACAAGCCTATTGCAACGGGTAAGGATGAAAAGAAGACGGTTATGCGCCTGCTTTAGCCCTCCCATGGGAAGCTCCTGACGTTTATCGTCTAGTTTCTGAACAATGCCTTCACATTTCACCCAAAACTCACCCGCATGCATGGTTGCACATTGTCTAGCCTCGACTAAAAGATCCTCTAGACCAACTCTTAACTCTTTGTTAGATTCAGGAGTGCTCTCTAGAGTGGTCACTAAGTATCCTGCGAAAACTCCTAAATCAGCATCAACATCTTCTTTTTGTCTATCAAACTTTGTTCTGATCGCCGCCATAACCTCCTAAACAAACCCATTCAAACCAAAAAATGAGCACAAAATCAACTATTTATAAACTCAATAAGAAGCAATAGGTGTTACTAACCTCCATGTGACCAACAGCTCGAGATCTCCACACGGGGAAAGGCCGTACGCCTTTCGAATTGAGTTCATGAGAGAAGCTTTTGATGTCATGAGCTTTCTTCTTCCTACCACTCGTAACGCGCAATATAGCCTGAAAACGTGGAGAATGTGTTTCCTTTGTACCTACATGAGAACTCTGCAATTTGACACAAAACATTACATTTTAAAAACAATCCCAACAAAAAACATAAAAGCTTAACACAAATTAGCAAAAAAAGAAAGAAAGAGAGAGAATAATAAATATTCACACCTCTAAACCTGGATTTGGATTTGTAGTAACACGTACAGATTTTGATTGGCTCCACTGAACTTTCTTACCTAAAGAGACAAAAAGGCAACAATAAGAATCATAATCTTGTCTCTTTCATTACAAAGTCAAATTCTGTATTAATGATTAAATTAGTATAATAAACCAAGATCAGGCTGATGAGGAGGAATAGGCCATCTAGCACGCGCATCAGCGCGAGCGTCGACTTTAGGTTTCTCCTCTTTATTATCTTCAAGAATCAGCGGCGTGGATGAAGAGAATCTTAAAGGAGAAGGCGCCGGAATTGATTTTGTCCTGATATGATTTAAACCTAAAGAAGAAGGAGCAAGAATCTCCGGCGAATCATCAGCCTTCTTCTCTGTTTCATCTTCTCTGTTCTTCTCCGATAGATGATCAGACATTGTCTTACAACGTTGACCTGTTAAAAAAAAAGAGAGAGCTTTTAAATGATATTAAGACAAAAGTTATGTTTTTTTTTTTTTGTACAGAATGTTTGTTTTAGCATTGTAACTTACCTTAGAGAATCGAATTCATTTGTTTCCAAGGAGATAGTTTTATGAGGAAAATCTCGTAATGGAGACGATTAGGATCTGAGATTCTGAATGTGTAAACGAGTAATTAACCTAATTGAAAATATTTGTTGTGAATCGCACAAGGGAGAGAAAGAAGAAAGCTCTGTTTCGATTTTTTCAAACGAAAAATTCGGACAAATGTGTTAATGTTGTTGTTTGATCTTCTGTCTGCAAAAAAAAATAATAATCAGATTAAGTAAAAAATAAAACAAAAATTAAGCGCGTGTTTATGGAGTTTGACGGTTCTCAGTAACGTCCGTTAAAAATCTCACCAGCTTTCAAACAAAACGGTAACGGAATCCGTTAATTAGTGTTATCAGCTTTTAACAATTTATCTCTATTAGATAGATTTTTATAAATGTTTTTTTCCTTTCTAGTTTGAGAGATATTATTGTTTGCAAAGTCTTATAAGTATCGGAGCGCACTCCAAAACATTCTCTTTAAAATATGTTATTTTTTTCGATTCCGAAATTAGTATTCTACTAATGCATGATTTTCTTTTGTGACGTGTCAGCAAGTCCTTAAACATAATTTTGATGAAAAAAAGCAAAGGCAAATTTAAATTATTTTCATATTTTGTAGCTAAAAAAACTGTTAATACAAACATAACCGATAGATAACACAAACTTGCTTCGAATCACACCATAAATAAGGTTTTGAACTACCGTTTCTTAACTTAATATAGACAAAATGGATACATTTTGGGGGATCTAAAACTCACTTGGTCTGCTTTGTTACTGTCCTCTGAACTGTTGAAACTCCATCCACAAACTTTGTCCGGAAAAGTACATTGGCGTTGTTGAACATTCCTTCTTTCAGCGAAACCACGATAAACTGTTTGATCACAGATCGAGTTTCAAAAGCAGAGAGAGATTGTAATCAGACCAAAGAATGGGTTTCAAAAGTAAACAACTTAAGAGTAAGCAAGTCTTTGATATTAAGAGGTTCTAACCTGTGAGTGAGGAAAGTGAGCTTTTATCATTCTTCCTATGTTCTGTGTGTGACTTAGATCAAGTGCTGCATCAACCTGACCAAAATGAAAAAGAAATCATGATTCTTTTAGTTCATGTGATTTCATATATCTAAGATGTAATGTAATGTACCTCGTCTAATATATAAAGTGGAGCCGGTTTGAAGAGAAGCAATGCCAAGATTAGCGATAGCGCAAGAAGAGATCTTTGACCTCCGCTGAGTTCTGATAAAGACTGCTTCCAAACTTTTCCAAAGGCAACACGCACCTCAAGACCATCAAGGAAGGTACCACCTTCAGGAGGTTCAAGCTTCGCCATGGTGCCTGGTAGTAGAGTGGAAAAGATTGATCCAAAATCCCTAACACACACAAAGATTTAACAAAGGTTAAGTATCGAAAACTCATTTCAGAAATGGAGAGAAAAGCAAGTAACTCACAGGTTAACTTTAACCCATGTGACTTTCAGGGTTTCTTTCTTCTTCTCATCAAGCTCCTCAATCACTTTTGTGATTTTGGATTTGTCATTCTAACAAAAAAAAAGTTCCTTTAGCGAGTGCACACAAAAGCTATTCAAACAGATTATTAGCCATTCAGTCCTTTTGGTAACTAACCTCGATTGTATTTTTCTTCAATATAAGAGCATTGTATTCATCTTCTGCTTTCTCAAACATAGCCATAACTTTCTTGTTCACTCTTTTCTCCAAGCTTCATGAGGGAAAAGAAGAAGATTGCATATTATATTATTATTGCAGTCCAAGAATGTGAAATAAATATGTTAAATCTTCATACACATACCTTGATTGATCTGACTGGAGCTTTTCAAGCTTTTCTCTAGCTGCATATGGATCACAAGATTCAAAATCATAATCTGTCCCTCCTTTTCCAAAAAGTTGCTTTTCAGATGCTATCCATGTATGCTTCTCAACAAGCTTGTCGACTTTCACTGAGCAATCTTTGTGATCTGTCTCCATCCTTACTACCTATATATTGGAGAGAGTTATCATGGAAAGTATATTTTTTTGCCATGCAGAAGTTTCAAAAAACTCAAGTCCTTGTAAAATTGTTGATACCACTGATAGAACTTCAGTAAGAAGATGCAGAAACACATACATCACAAGAAGAAGAGAGAAAATATACCTCATTTTCCAGCTTCTTTTTCTCAAGCTTCATTTCACTAAGCTTCTGCAGACATTTTTCCTGGTTATTGACAAAGCCACTAATCTGTGTATCGCATTCCCTCATCTTTGTGTGAATCAACTTTAGCTCAGAAAGAGACTCATCATGAATCTTCTGTAAGGCATCAACCTGCAGGAAATTCATATCTTTAGCATAATATATTTTTTCAGTTTCAACAAATCTCACTAAGAATAGCAAAACTACAGTCACCTTGGACCGCTGCTCGTCTACTTCCGAAGTCAGAGTGGTAATTTGGGCTTTCAGTGAAGCTAACTGGCTCTCCAATGACAATTGTTCCTGCACCATTGCTTCTTCCTCCATCACAAGCTTCTCTTTTTCATTTTCATGACTCTGGGAGCAAGAAGAAGGCAATGTTTCCATTAACTCTGGACAACCCAGGACAAAGAAAAGAAAATAGGATATGAGAAGCTCAATGGAATATAAGTATTCTACTGAAGGATCTAGAATACCTTTAAATCTTTTGAAGCTGCCTGCATCTGAGATTTAATGGTCTTAATATCTTTTTCCAAGCTCCTGAGTCTTCCTTCTCTGTTTTTGTCATGGTCTTTGATGGATTTCTCTAGAGTGTTGACAGCATCAACACAATTATTGTAAGCAAGCTCCTTTTCCTTGAGTTGGGATTTGGCTTCTTCAAGCTCTGCTTCAAGTTTTTTAACTGCTTCACCAAGCTGTATACAAAAAGGTATATACATGGATCAAATGTGTAGGTAATTGATCAAAGTGCCAAGAAGAGGCAATATAGTGAAAATTTAGCTCAAGATAGAAGGAGGAACAAACCTTGTGATGCTCATTCTGTTCAGCCCTCTTCATAAATAAGGACAGGTCATACGTTTTTAGCTCCAACTGTGCTTTAACGTCTGTAAATTTCTTTTGCAGAGGCTGAAGAGCTTTGATCTGAGAGGTCAAGATAAACAAGCACAATACATTTAATATACTGAAAGCATTTTTATTACTATGACATGAGAAGCCTAAAGAGAGCAATTAGAGAACACTACTAAGCTACTAGTACTGTCTCATCAAGTTTCTTTGTAATATTTGGAACATGCCTAGCTAGCACACTTGTGAAGTTCCAAGTAAATTAAATTTCTGTCATGGACGAGTAGCTTAAGGGGTTTACCTGTGCTTCAATGTCAGCCAACCTTTTTTGGTGTCCGTGTAATTCTGATTCAGTCTCTGCCAGGTCATGAAGTTGCCTAAGGAGATCACCTCCACCCCTAACGAAATGAAGTAAGTATGGGCAAAATGCTTTTGTGAACACCATCTATAAGAAATCAAGAAGAAAGACATACTTGCGACTCCCACCAGTAAGAAGACCACTTGGCTGGAAGATATCACCTTCAAGTGTGACACTTGGAGTTCGAATATCTCGATTAAAAGCAACCTGCAGAAGAAACGATGGAGCGGCACATCAAAGATTAAACTCTAGAGATATAATGAGCAATAAAAAAAATTATCAAGTAGCAAAGACGATGGGAAAACAAGGCAAATGCTGCATTTATACCTCAATAAAATGAGATCAAACTTAAGAATAAACGATCAAATTGTGATCCTTCAAGGGTAACAGTAAATGAGGGATACTTACTTCCTTTGCTGCACTAGTCGTTTTGCAAACAAAAGTGGAGCCAAAAACATACTCCATGGCATTCTGCAAAAAGAGCATGATTAAATTACAGAAAAAATTGAAAAATGATGAATGGAGGATTGTGCATCAGATTATTGTTAATATACTTCGGTGGGTGGGTACCTTTAATTCCTCACTATAACCGACTAACGAAAGTGCCAATTCTGCATTCTCCTTTCCAACCTGAAAATATAACAGAAATTACCAAAGAACAAGAAAAAACAAATACTAAATTTGAAAATAACAATCAAACTATCCACATACCAATCTAGCAGTCGCTTGCTGCACTCTAGGCTGAACAACATAGGACTGAATTTTGTTCAAAGGTATAATTGTAACTCTTCTCCTAAGGGCACCATTTTGAAGAAGCTGTTTTCCGGTATCTTCCGAGTCAACAACAACATTATACAACTTTCCCCCAGCAGTAACCTGTAAATTAAAAGCAAAGATTTTAGACAACAAATATCCAACATTATGTAATTATAAGATACCCGGTTTACCTCCAACGCTGTCATTGACTGCCTATTTTTTACTTTTATTAGGTTTGCGACCACACCTTTCACCTTTGATCGATCAAAGTTCTTCACAGGATCACGGTATGTAAACTGAACATTTGCTAATTGAGCTGATAAACCACGCACTTTATCTTCAAGCCTTTGCACAACTTCAAGTATAGAGCCACGATCCTAAACGGAAAGTTCAGTTAGAGATGTATATTTCATATGCAAGTAGATTGTATAAACTAAAGTGATCATACTAACTTTCTCCAAAGCTTCCATTTGTTCCTCTTTATAATGAATAGACTCAAGTGCCTTTTTTACACGTTCCACATCATCTTTTCTAGAACCAAGTTCATTTTCCACTTCAATGGCTTCTTCACGTTTTGACATTAACTGAGCCTGTCTCTCACTTAGCTCCTTATCGCAGTGTCCTAATTTGGTTTTCAGCTGTTTCAACTCTGTTTCAGCTGTTCCAACAGCAATCTTTGCATCCCGTAGTTGATCCTCTAGGCATTTCTCTTCATCTCCACTGCTCTTACCAGCTAGTACGCCCTAACAATCAAGGGACATAAAACCAGTTAACATAAAACATATCAATACTAGTTGAAAAGGTATAAAAATATGTTTTTAGTGGTACTACCTGATGTTCTTTTTCACACTCTTCCAGTGTGGTGGAGAGTTCCTGGACTCTTCGTTTTAAATCCGCCGCTCCTTCTTCGGACTTTTTCACGGCAGAGGCTCTCTCTTTAACAGATTTCTTCAAATCATCTATATTGTGAACCATCTAGCAAGACAAAGTAGGAAGTAGTAGATGTCAGAAATAACTGAGTATCGGTAACAGTTTTAACCACAATAAAATAAAAAACATTTTCAGTCATGTGTCTAACCTTTTCAACATTCTGTTCTTCTCCTAGAAGAGTGTCTTCCTTGTTATTAAGCTTAGATGTTTCGAGTGTCATTTCTCGAGATAGTGAATCCACTTTCTCTGACAAAGTCTTTACTTCTCCACCCATGCTGGCTTCCTTTGCTCGAGTCAGAGCTTTTATCTGTTTCTCAATATCATGTATCTCTTCCTGTGCCTTTCCTGTTTCCTCATCTATGCTAATGAGTTTTGCCTTCATTTCTTGAACCACATGAACGGTGTTGTTTCTAACATTCTCTGCTTGAACATACTCAAAAGCTATACAGAACCTCTTTAGCCGATCTAATTCTGCATTACCATTAGCCCACTGCATATATTGCGCTTTTTCTTTCCTAAGTTTCTCTAGAGCCGGCAATATCTCATGATCAAGGAGCTTATTTATCTCATCAACCTTGGTTTGCTTCTTTTCAAGCGTTTTCAACGCAGCTTCTTTCTTGTTTTCATACATTCTTGTTCCTGCGGCTTCTTCGAGCATAGACAGGATCTCGGGTGGTTTCATGTTCAAGACTTTGGTGATACGCCCTTGCATGATGAGAAAGTGTGGATTGTTGACATTAAGCTGCACTGAGTGGAAAAGATTCTGGACTTGATTTGGCTGTGCAAGTTTCCCATTTATCAAATACTTGTTCCTACCACCAACTACAATCTTCAAAACCAAAACATACAAAGGATAATGTTAATGTAAATCATATAAAAAACCAAAATTTAACAATAAGGAGAGAAACCCATGAATCAATATCTCTTCACATCAGTAATCACAGAAGGCAGATAAACCTTTCTACTTCAAAGCTATTGGAAGAGAAACATGAAGCTACCTACCTGTCTAGTAACGGTTATCTCAGGGTGTTCTTCGTAGCCAAGAGGGCTCCTATGACTCTCGGAATTGTCGAAAGTCACCGACACGGTGGCCTTGGTAATCCCGGCTTGTCCTTGCTTGTAAACGAGCTCCTGTAGATTAGCGGCTCGAACCTGCTGTAGATTTGTGATACCCAGAACGAAACAGATTGAATCGAGGATGTTCGATTTCCCAGATCCGTTCAGACCAGTTATCGCGTTGAAGTGTTGGTCGAAACCAGAAACCACCGTCCTCGTCGCGTATGATTTGAAACCTTCTAAACATATCTCCTTTATGTGCATCTTCCTTCTTCGTCTTCCCCAGAATTTCACTTACAGAACCTAAAGAAAGCTATAAAACCCTAAAAAGAAAAATAGATAAAACCCTAGAAAAAGAGAGACATGTGAAGCGAAATAGGAACCCAGAAACCTAATCAGAATCAGGAAGAAGAATAGCAGAAATTGAAATCGGAGATCGAATGTAAACGAAATTGAGACGTTGCGAGAGAAGAAAACACGAATCTGAAATTCAATTTTTTACTGAAAGATTATTTGGAGCGGATTTGGAAATTTTTAAGGGCGAAAAAATTAGGAGAAAAAAGAGCGGGAAAATGAATTTGAAAAAAACAACTGGGAAAACCCTAGAGAAGGGTCTCGCTTATAGACACCATTTAAGTGGGCCCAAAAAATCACTTTAATAGTGAGAAAAAGAAGATATTTACGGTGTGGCTCACGTGGGAAAACTGGGCCCCACGTGCCATCTTTTTTACCAGATCCTCTTGTCGCCGATATTTCACACGTTTCAAGGTTTTTTTCGTCTTGTGCATATATATACGCGGTTAATTCATAAAACCGGTTATCTAAACTAATTTAACCGCCTAATATATTACGCGTTAAATTGAAAAAGGCACGAAAATCACAAACCGGGATTTTGACATTTGCTAAATGTCAATTTTACCCTTGAGAACCACTTTATGAGAGACTGTTGTTACTCTGCTTTACTCTTCAATCTAAATCCTCGTAAAAATCAAGACTTTATCATCTTCTTCATCGTTATTATTTGAATTAAAAAAAGCTCAATTTATCACAGAGCCACCATTCATCACTACGAATCAAAAAAGAGTTTTTCTTTCTTAACTCGTGATCCGATTCGCTGAGTTCACAAAGCCCGAGTTAAACCCAACTAATCATCAAACCATGAGCTGGATACGTAGACTCGAACTTATCGACCCGTACACTTGTTCTTCTCCTCTCATTGTCAGAGAAACCTCCATTATCGAACCTTTCTCTTCATTACTCGACGACGACGAAGATCTCCTTTTCCCTTTCGGGTTTTCATCGCCTACACCTCTTGATCTGTACGAAAGCGTGACGGATCTGGTCCAGATCGAGAAATCTCCGTCGTCTAGCAAGTACCTGAAGATTCGCCGGAGATTAGACCCTGATTATCCTCTAAAGTATCTATGCGAAAGAGTCTCTGAATTAGAAACTAAGTTCGACCGATTCGTTGGCCCTAAGGGTCGTGATTGTGACCGGAAGTATAAATTGACGAAGGAGATTAAAGGATCCGGTGAGAGAAAGTATAGATGGGAGGCGGAGATTCAATGTTCGCCGGGGAGGAAGTACAAGATGGAGACGGAGATTCAAGGCTCAGGGGAGAGGAAATACACGTGGACGACGGAGATTAAAGGAGGGAAGAAGGATGATGAAGGCAAGCTAAGTTCTCTGAAGAAGGAGAAGGAGAAGAAGAAGAAGGCTAAAGAAGCTGCTGCTGCTGCTGAAGCTGAGAAGAAGAAGAAGATGAAGAAGAAGAAGAAAAGCTATGATTGGACTACGGAGATGAAGAGTGAGAGGGAGAACGGAGAGGTCTCGCACACTTACACTATCAAGGCTTCCTCTGGAGGCGAGAAGGGTAAACATGACAAGAAGGACAAGGAGAAGGAGAAGAAGAAGATCAAGAAGACTGAGAAACCGAAACCGCGTGTTGTGGCCATTGAGGAAGAAGAAGATGAGACAGAAGAACATGGAGCCATCATTCTTAGGAAGGTATCGTCTATTATACTAACTCTAGTTTGATTTTGATAGGCATTGTTATGCATTAAAGTTGAAACCTTTATGTGCCAGAGTTTAGCGAAACACTTAGCTTGCCATTATAGAAAGTTTTATACATATGTCTAGATTGGTTCCACGTTTATACAGTGGTTGCGTTCTCTCCCCTTGGTGTCAACGCCAATCAAGATTGTGTGAAGGAAGGAGAAGCACGTGTGAGATTTTAACGCAACCACTACAAATATAACGCTAGAAATGGGAGTGTTTAATCTTTAACGCTTTTTTTTCTTCTTTCATAAATGCTTAAATTATTTAATTAAAAATTAAAACAGAATATATGATTTATATATTATGGTTTATAGAAAACTAGATTGTGACTCACATATATAGACAAGATTATAATGTAATAATTTAAATTTTGTTAAAAACAAACCTAACAAAATTAGAAATTAAAATACATTAGCCAAAAAAATATATAAACCATTATTAAGAACACGAAATTTTTTTTAATAAATTTCATCACAATAATAAAAAAATAAAAAAATAATATGTATATCATATTAAAGCAAGAGAAAAGTATAAACTACATCCTTTAAAGACTATTTCACAAAAATACGCCCATTTCATTTTTCTAAATATGCCCAATTTCAAAACATATATATTAAATTACCTTATAAAAATTTACGAAATTAAAAATATGCAATTAGATTCAATATCTAGTGCTCAAAGTTTAATTATAAACGATTTTAAGTTTAATGTTTAGAGTTTATTTGAATTTAATATTTAATATTTATAAATAATTATGAAAATAGATTTTAAATGGGTTTACAAATATAAATATACTAGATGCGGATCCGCACATACGTGTGGTTTTTAATTTGTTGTATTTTTTTACATAATATGATATGTATTTAAACTTATTTATTTGAAATTATTTGGTAAAAAATAGATTAAATTTTTTTTACATCGACTTTGATTATATGTTTGTGATCTTTTGTTTCATATAATACATGAATATATTGTACTTCTGTTTCTCTTTTCGTTTAACGCTCTCAGCTTCCGCTCTCAGCTCCCGCTCTCTCCTTCCGCTCTCAGCTCCCGCTCTAGCTGAGTTTAACCACTACTCTCCGCTTCATTCTCCCAATCATGGCTATAGTTATACATAGATACAGTGAGATACTTCCTTGAATGTCATCTTTAACCATAGCCATGTGTACTCACTATGTGTTTACTCTTACTGTTTTGTGGTTATCAAGGCGTTTTCGAAAAGACACGGAGCAGTTAGGACTAAGAAGGGCAAGAACACAGAAATGTCGCCTATCCAGGCCGCTGTGATGATCCAGATGGTTTTCAGAGCTTATTTGATTCGCAGGTCAAAAGCATTGCGTGCTCTTCGTGATCTAGCGATTGCAAAGACTAAACTCAAGGAGCTAAGATCTTCGTTCCACAACTTCAGCTACCGTCGTCTGATTGATCGCGACGCAGAGGAGCGTCAGAAATTCTCAGAAAAGATCATTGTACTCCTTCTCACGGTTGATGCCATAGAGGTAACTTTTTAGGAGTTCAAAATCCATAGAATCTATGGTTATATTGTCTCAATCTGGCTAATAACGCGCTTAAAAAAGTCTAGTAAAGAACGGTGGATCTTGGTTATTGTTGGTATCAGGGAGTTGATGTAATGGTTCGAGGAGCTAAGAGATCCATGGTGGATGAGCTAGAAGCAATGTTGGATGTGGTAGATCCGCAACCTCAGGGGAAATCAGTGTCGATGAGGAGAAGAACATTCGATATGCCAGACACTTTGATCCGCAAAGAGATCGCGGAGGGAGTGACTCAGATTGTGCAGATGCTTGAAACAGAAGAAGAAGAAGAATGATTGATCGAAACTATGTGTTGATGTGATCTTCTGTGACTGTTTTTGTTGTGTTTGTTAGTGTTTTCAATGTTTCTAATTATGCAGAGAACTAATAAATGGAAGTGGCTCTGAACAAGAGGTTTGGCTTCTCTTCTCAGATCTCATCTCTCAAGTCTTGTCTCTTGTTGTCTTATTAGTTTGTGTTTGTGTGTTTCTTTAGTTTATGTAATCTCTTACTGTTCCCAAACTTGTTGACTATGTTTCGGTGGTTTTTCAAAGTTACTTGTGTTTTAGACTTTCAGTTCTGTTTTTGTCTATTGTTTACCGGCTGCTCCAGTCACTCCATTCTTGCTTTGACCGACACGTGTCCGTTCTCTGTTTCTAAACTTTGACCGATAAAGGAAATAGTAGTAAAAAAATATCAACGGATCATATAATAAAATTATAATATTGTTGTTACATACGTTAATACAAAGAAGCTATAAAAGTTACAGCGTAATAAATAAATAATTTTCGTAGTTTAGTTAACTAATAATTCAATAACATCGCAACTTAAAAATAAAATTGAATTTGAAGTATATAGGCAGTGCAGAGAGATAATTAAACACACGTAGAAGTATTGTGTTGATCTTACGAATGTGTGTTTTGAGCCCAAGAGTAGAAGGAACATGGAGAAGAAGAAGAAGAAGAAGCATTCATCGAATTAGCCATTGTTGTTTGCTCTTCAGAGAGATGATGATGATGATGATGGAAAGTTTCATTGGAAGAGTTCTGTGATGGATCTTTGTTAACTTCTTCTTCCTCTTCATGGCTCATTATTAGTTGTGAAGCAACAAACTTATCAAGTGTTTGCCAATCCATCACTTGATCATTAACATTACTATTGTTCATCATGATCATATGATCATCGTTGGCTATAACATGATCATGACCATGATCATTATCATCATTTTCTTGCATTAGTGTGGATGGTGTTGCGTTGATAGTGTTCAACACTACACCATAAGGGTCATGATCATTATTATGATGCAATGATGATAATGATGATGATGATGAGCCTTGAAACATTCTTGGACTTTCAAGCTCAGGGAGATGATAGTAATTATTACCATTATTATTAGCCACATCCATTTGTTGATGAGCAAACCAATTATTATTAGTTTCTTGCCCTGATGATGATGAACCCATCATTGTTCTTGGATTGTTGTAACTCATCATCATGGTTAGTTTCTTCTTGAAAGCGCGACAAACCACCCATCCTTCTTCATGTGGTGGTCTATTTTCATCCGTCTCTAGTCGATATTCGTGCATTATCCAATCCGATTTCTGACCATTCGGAGCTCGGCCTTTGTAAAAGACAAGAGTCTTTCTCATACCGACAAGCTCTTGCTTTGAGTATATGGCTTTGTCTCGACCCGTGGCTTTCCAAAAACCAGAGCCAGTTGCTCTATTGGTTCGTGTCCCTGTCGGATACTTTTTGTCCTTGTGGCTAAAAAAATACCATTCTCTTTCTTCTCCGGTCCCTCTTCCACATAACTCTATATATATTGAAAATGTAACATTACGTTAATGAGTTTTTAATTATAAGCAATGTGATTTAATGTTGGATTTGATAGATTAGATACCTTGAATATCCCATGGTTCGATTTTGTAGAGGTCAACATCTTTGATAACATCAACTTGCATGCCAGGGAATGCAACTTTCTTCTTAAGATAATAGTCAACGAGTTCTTCATCGGTTGGATGGAATCGATAACCGGGAGGAATGTGTGAGATGCTTTCCATTTTTTATCTTCTTTTTTGTGTTAATTTCTGCAAATGTTTCAATTTGTAACATATACTTTTGTTATCATCGGTAAATAAAAATTATTTAATGTAAAATCAAGTATTTGTAACATATATATACTTTTGTTATCATCTTTTTCACACTCGTAATTCTAGTTAAAGAATATATTTGATCAATTTATTTATGACAAAAGATATGTTTGAGATTTTAAGTATTCATAATAGCGCTCTCAATTGAACCAAATTGCAAACATAAATAAAAATGTTTTTAAAATAGACAAAATAACCATCATAATATGCATGGTTTCAAACTGGTACTTAACTTTCCGTAATATGCGTTAACACCTATTAATTATTACTTCCCATTTTTATATATTTTTCCATTTAACTATGCATTATATTTGATGAAGAAGTTACTAAAAAGAGAAAATAATAATGGAATAGCATTTTAAATAATATCCTTACGTGAAAATGAAATAAGTTAACATACTTTCCAACAAAAAGAAGGACAGAAACAATGTAAGTCGTCTCGTCATTAAAATAACTCCAAGGAAAAAAACAGTTGCATTTATACCCTAATTAGGTATTGTATTTATATGATTCTGTATAACTTTTTGTAACATATCAAAAGTTATAAATAAAAAGGTTCGATATACCAAACCAAACTTACTTGAATCTTCTTCTTATTATAATATGAAGATTTTATAAGATTATATATTGGTTTTTGTCTTCCCTTGGTTCCTCTCTTAGATTTAGAAAAAGAGACAAAAGTGTTTTGTCTTGCTTAAGTTTAGATCGTGAAAGTCTTCAGATGGTGGCGGTTTCTCTATAGGCTTATATATATGTACACACACACACACACATATATATATATATATATATATATATAGCCATACAAATGTAAACAGAGACAAAACTCAAAAACTTTCATGATTTAAAAGGAAATGTGCTTTTAATTTAAATTATTTTATGTCATTTATTCAATCCTTTATTATAATAGAAGATTCTATTTGGATTTTGGGGGGGGGGGTCTTTTAATTATAACTAAGCTATCACTGTCTCTTCTCTCTACCTGAAGTGTTGCATAAGTTTTCACTTTCAATGTGTGTGTGTGATAGAGAAGTAATGTGAACTTTTTACAACCATCTCTACCAACTATTGAATGTGACATTTTTCATATATATAATTTTTAAGTTCTGTTAAAAATCAAATAAACTACTTCAGTTTAGTTACTTTTTCATATATTAATATAATGCTGAAATATATGAGGTAAATAACAATTTCTTTATAGAAAACATAATTAATTTCTTTATTGAAAACATAATATATCTAATTTCTACTCTTATATCACTAGTCCAATCAATAATATGCTGGTTACTCAAATTATATCACTACACAATAAACTACTAATTAACTAAATAATCCATACTAAATACTTTTTTGTTGATCGTCACAAACATAATATAATATTTATTCGGTTGATCATGTAGAAAAAAATATATAGATTCGATTGGTAAAATTGACACGCGTGCGTGTTCTTTTTATTTTTGTCTTAAGTAACGATTTTTTCTTCTCACGGGTCATAATTGTAAAACAATGTGAAATTGAAGATTAAAACATAAAAGAAACAAAATACAAAAAAAAAGAAGAAGCAAGTATTATAATAATAACGTGGCGTAACATGAGTGGTTACGTAATAACACAGGAAACATCATCGGCGCTACAAAAGCTCCCTTATCGCCTTCGGTTCTGGGGCCCACTTTACTTTCCTCTTTTTTGTTGTCCCCACCCAAAGTTGTCGTTTATTCTCCTTCCACCCCTTAAACTTACATTAAAATTCCTGATGTGGTTTATTTCTTTTAAATATGTTCATTTACATACCATTTATTAGTGTAACATTCTACATAAATTTATAAACTCTCGTATTGTATATTTTCAACAAACATAGTTTTTCACATTATTCTAGACTTTCACTAGAGAAATTGAAGTTGTGTTTAACGTTTTTAAGTATCCATTCTGATAAATTTAGTTATACATATAATGCATCAATGATATATAATAATCATATAAATACAAATGCTTACATGCATGAAGACAATTAAATTAATGTTGGAAATCTGATTGGTCATATATAGGCAATATATATCATGCCACATAGGTTGAATCTTTATTCGATATAATTAAGTGTGGATCCTTAGTGATTACATGTGTTTAACAATACTTAATTAATTCAATAAAACATAGGTTTTCGGTAAAAGAGCCTTTTGTGCGAATTTTAACAAGTTTAATTTGGCGTAAAGCAAGTATATATATGATCAGATAAATCAGGGATCAAATGGATCATTAGATTCTATAATGAAATATTATGACCTAATGCTAGAGTATCACATCTAAAACCAAAAGTATATACTATGCTTTCTACCATTGTGTTTTCTCTTAATTATGTATGTGATATTGATATTAACAAAATGTTAAATAAGTAAAAAAAGGTGGTTCTTAAGCAATACGCTTCTGTCTCCAATTCTCCACTTGCAAACACTATGATTATTCTTGCAAATTATAATACTATCATTTTAGTATTGTCTATACATATACATACATCTCTTTCGTGAGTAACACACGTAGTATTATAATGGTTTGTAACCCACCAGTTCCTCTAACCTTTAACAAAAAAAAACCATTAGTTCCTCACAAAAATGATAATTTTATTATCATCGGCTCATAATCAATGAACACGGTTGATTCAACATTTAAAATTTACTTTAACAAAAAAAACATTTAAAATTTCATAAACTAAAAAAAAAAGAAATTCCTTAGAATACCTTCAAAATAAGTTTTTGTTTTAAAAATACCATTAAAAAGTTTTTTATAACAAAAATACCATTAAAATGTTTTTTATAACAAAAATACCATCAAAAAGTAGTAGTTTACAAAAATACCACAAACTCAAAAAACGAGTTTTAACACTTTTAGATTTTAAATTTTTTCATTTTGGTTCGCTATATAATATTTAGGGTATAGTTTAGAATGGGTAGGGTTTAGTTTTTTGGAGATTTTTGGTGTAATTTTGAAAATTTAATGTTTGTGGTATTTATGAGAAAAAAACTTTTTAATGGTATTTGTAAAACTTTTCAAAATCTGTGCTAATTGTGTTATAAAAACTTTTTTTGGTGGTATTCACGAGAATTGCCCAAAAAAAACTTTAAAAACAAAAATCAAGGGACCCACAAAACCGACAGTACTGAGTACTTTGATAAATTTTAGTATCCAAACCAAACCATCATATCACACGTTTTCTTTGCTTAAACCGTGCGATCTCGAAGACTAAACCGGTTAAGTCGGTTTAGTCCTAACCGGTTAAGTTACTCAAGCCTTAAATCTTATAGTTGAATTGAAGCCGTTTATCTGGTCCCACATTAAAGTATATGATTGTACTCGTGAGTCCTGGCGTGGGTCCTACTCCTATATTAGCCACTGTCAAGTCAGCCATTGCCAACGTAACCACCGTTCTTTCCGGTCTAATAAATGGGCCTGTGTGGGCCCGTTGTCATTTTGTGGGACCCAAAGTTATGGGGGGTGTACACGTGAAGCTCGTGCTAGAGATTGTTTACTAATTTATCTATGTTAGAGACCACCACTCCATATCTTATTGGATTGTACCTTACACATATGACACTTGTATATGTTAAAGCAAATTTATATTTGTTGCACGATAATATAATATTGTAACCATTTTGATTTCATTATGTGTTTCACTAGTCGTAAAAAGTGCCAAGCATGTTTTAATTAAGACCTTATTAGCGATATATTGGGTTATTACTTGAGGTTATCCCCACCTTCCTCCAGTATATCACTGGCAGTCTCTCGTGAGTGCGCCACGTACCTTTTTTTACTTGACACAAAGTTAGAATTCTAGCTCTTTCTGCTATTGAAAAGGACAATTACACTACGAGAAATCTCATGAATTTAAGTAAGAAGCTCTATATCACCACTCATGTGATGAGAAGCGCCAAAATTGAGTCAAAAATCAACGGAAGTTGTTTTATTTTATATATAGGAGAGTTTGTTGGAATTAGGCGAGGACTCTGTTTTTAAGAGATTATTGCGTAGAAAATGCTTGGAAGTTTAATTAGTGGCAAGCAATAATAAACTGTGTTTCCGATAGAAAGATATTGAAAAATATATATATGACTATGAGAGATATTGATGACTTGTAAAATTTGTATCATTTCATGAGAAATGATTGGTTGATTGTGGAGTTGCGGAAGATCATTCTTGCCGACAAAAAATTACGAATCATATGGCACATTACAGTTTTATTATCTCTTACCAAAGCAATTCATAATATAAATACATAATAGAAAATTAAATCTTCAAATACCGAAAATATTTCTTCATCAAGAGTGTGTTAGTGTAGGCATATGATTGACTCTTTATTTTTTGTGTTTTAATTAAACTTGTTTTTAGTCAATGCAATGTTGGCATGATATTACTTATTGATTTGTATTCAATACTCATATTATTGACATGCATCAAATGATCAATTAAACCTTCATTACTGCACCATTTCTCTAACTATATGTTTTTTTTTTTTAATAATTAAGCTTCAAACCAATCAAACCTCCTGACTTTAAGTACAAGAGTGTAAAAATAAAAAGTGTAAAAACTCATCCGTGTGCAAGACTTGTAACTAATATAACTATCCATTAAATTTGTCTCATGTGTTTATAGTAATTACTATAGAATCTAGAGAATGATTAAAAACACAATTTAATAAAGAATGACTCTCTTTATTAATCTTTAGGAAAATCACTCAAAACCTAAAGTTCTCAAGTTCTCTCTTAGAACTCTCAATCTCTCTCAAATCTCTCACATCTCTAAACTCATAAGTTATGCAACACTCTTGCATCTCCTTATATAGAGAAGTCTACACAAACTTCCTATTCTCTCAATAGGATAACTTCCATTTATTTCTCTCTTTTAACATATTTAGAAAACTCACAAAAGTAAATATAACTATTCATAAACTCTTAATTAGGATTTGTCTATTTTCCATTTTTCTTTTAAACTTGTTTCTTCAAGCTTACTCCAACATTCTCCCCCTTAAGCCTGAAGTCCATCTTTTCCAAATCTTGAACATCACTCAAATTTGTCTTCCCATTGTGCATACATACTACCTCATGCATCATGAGCTCATCAGCTTCATAAGTGTCGGATTGGTCATCGACTTTAACTTCTTGTAACTTGAGTAGCCTATCTGGACAAGACGAAGCATAGTGTCCAAACTTGTCACATCGGTAACACTCTATCTTTGACAAATCTATGTTTCCATAAGATTTTCCGCGACCTCTTCCTCCATATGAAAAACGTCCACCTCTACCTCTTCCTCTGTTTTCACCGTAGTAACCGCGATTGGAATGATCAAATCGAGTCTCCATATTAGCATACATTAGTTCATCTTGCTCTTGTTGTGTTTCTTCATCAGCAACGCGTTCTTCATACGCCTTTATGCGTCCTATGATATCTTCAAAGCTTGTCTTGTTAAGATCTAAGACTTGTTCAAGGGATGCCACTATGTGTATATACTTTTTTCGGGGAAGACTCGACAGAAACTTCTTAACCATCTTCGGGTCATTGATTTCTTCTCCGAGTTCGGCGGATTTTGACGATATCTCTAACAACTTTCCAACAAAGTCGTCAATTCTCTGTGTATCTTTCATCTTAAGACGATCAAACTCGGCCATCAACGTTTGGAGTCTTGCTTCCTTAACTCGATCGGCTCCTATATGCCTCGCTTTCACGGCTTCCCATACTTCTTTGGGCGTGTCTAGATTTCCGACTTGAAGAATGAGTGTTTCAGGGATCGATTGGAATAATAATGCTATGGCTATATCATTCTTTGTCTCGTCAAATTTTTCCTTCTCAATCACTTCCCATACCTTGCTGACTTTGAGTAAAATCTTCATCTTCATGGACCACACCGTGTAATTACTCGAGTTTAACATCGGACACTTTATGGAGGCGGACCCTTGTCCTTCCGTCATCTTTGACACCGACGGTAATGTCTTCTCGTTTTTCTCTTCATCTTTTTCCATAGTCTATTTTCTTCTTTTGTATTACTCTCAAAAGAAAACAACGCTTTTCTCAGGATCTCTCCGAAGCTCTGATACCAATTATAGAATCTAGAGAATGATTAAAAACACAATTTAATAAAGAATGACTCTCTTTATTAATCTTTAGGAAAATCACTCAAAACCTAAAGTTCTCAAGTTCTCTCTTAGAACTCTCAATCTCTCTCAAATCTCTCACATCTCTAAACTCATAAGTTATGCAACACTCTTGCATCTCCTTATATAGAGAAGTCTACACAAACTTCCTATTCTCTCAATAGGATAACTTCCATTTATTTCTCTCTTTTAACATATTTAGAAAACTCACAAAAGTAAATATAACTATTCATAAACTCTTAATTAGGATTTGTCTATTTTCCATTTTTCTTTTAAACTTGTTTCTTCAAGCTTACTCACAAAAAAAATATCATGCCTTTTCGGGTGCTAATTGCTAAATATATTTGCACTTTGTGAATACGTTTCCTCCACAACTTGTTAATGTTCCACCTAATGCTAAATTATTAAGGAGAAATCATTTATGTTCTTCTCATTAGTTGTAGCTAGAGTCACATCATGTGGTTAATAATAATAATAATGAGAATTATAGCTATTAATCATATGACTACTAAACACTTGATAAGTTTGTAACTTCACACCTAATATTGAGCCATGAAGAGGAAGAAAAAGTTAACAAAGATCCATGAGATAACTCTTCAAATGAAACATTTCATCATCATCTCTCGGAAGAGCAAACAACAATGACTTATTCAATGAATGCATCTTCTTCTTCTTCATGTTCCTTTTACTCTTTGGCACAAAACACACATAATGCGTAAGTTCAAAAAATCCTTTAAAAAATCTTTCAACGTATACTTATCTCTCGGCACTGCCTATATACTTAAATTCAATACTATTTTTAAGGAAAAATTACAAATTAAAACCTAAAGTTTTAACATTTCGACAAAAAAACCCAAAGAAAATTATGTTACAAAAAAAAACATTAACTTAAATTTTGGACAAAGTTAAACATTAAGTTTTCTTTTAAGCAAAAAAGCCCCTACAATCTAACGGAGTTAATTTTTGACGGAAATCAAAACTCATCGTTTTATTAACTCCTTGAATCTCCGTTTTTTATTTAAAAACAGATCTAAGAGTCGATTTTTGAAAAAAACGCAGATATCGAAAGGGAAGATCATCTACTTGATCGAAAATCTCTTTTTAATCAAAAACGAAGTAGAAGAAGAAGACCATTAAAAGAAGACATTGAAATTGGGGATGATGGTCATTGTTATTGCCGCCTTTGTCATGAAGACCGATATTAATTTAAGAGATTAATTTTATTCTTTGATTAATAAATATAAAATTTAGTAAAAAAAAAGAATTCAAACGTCATGTGCGACTCTCATAAGATAAAACTTCAATTATGCAAATTAAAAACCGATATAATGGAATCAAATTCGCTTAACTCTGACTTCGTGTTCTTAGAACCGTGTTCTTCCCCAAATCGTTTAGCTCTGTATTTTGTTTCTTCCAAAAATCGACTCTTAGATCTGTTTTTAAGTCAAAAACGGAGAGATAAAGAGTTAATAAAACGACGAGTTTTGATTTCTGTCAAAAATTTAACTCCGTTAGACGGTAAAGGCTTTTTTGCTTAAAACAAAACATAATGTTTTATTTTGTCCAAAATTTAAATTAATGTTTTATTTTGTAACCTAATTTTCTTTGGGTATTTTTTGTCGAAATGTAAAAACTTTAGGTTTTAATTTGCAATTTTTCCCTATTTTTAAGTTGCGTTGTTATTGAATTATTATTTAACTAAATTACTAAAATTATTTATTTATTACGATGTAACCTTTTATAGCTTCTTTGTATTAACGGATGTAACAATCTATATGATTAAATTTTTTTAAATGAGTTGAAACAATTTTTTTTATAAATTTCAAACAATTAAAACATAATATTTGTTAATGGGTTCAGTTTCCGGTTCGATTCTAAAAAAACACAATAAATTTAAAATAATATTGAAAATTAAATATAATATTACATATTTTAAATATATTCACAAGAAATATTTATATATATATCATTAAAATAAATTTGGCTAATTCGCATAATTCGATTTGTTTGGTTTCGGTTATGTTTAGAATTCAGGTCTATTTTTTTTTATAAAAGGGTTTCATATTAAAAATATAAACTAAGACAATAAATTATATTAGCTAGGTTTAGGTATTTTGAATTTGGGTCTCTTTTCATTCCTAAGTATAAGAAATAATAAATTTTATAATTTATAATAGTTTGGTTACAAAGTATATTAAAATTTTGTTATACGAAATATAGAAGGGCAATTCTTATGAATACCACCAAAAAAAGTTTTTATAACACAATTAGCACATATTTTGAAAATTTTACAAATACCATTAAAAATTTTTTTTCTCGTAAATAGCACAAATCTTAAATTTTCAAAATTACACCCAAAATCTCCAAAAAACTATACCCTACCCCTTTTTTAACTATACCCTAAACACTATATAGCGAACCCAAATGAAAAAAATTAAAATCTAAAAGTGTTAAAACTTGTTTTTTGACTTTGTGGTATTTTTGTAAATTACTACTTTTTGATGGTATTTTTGTTATAAAAAATATTTTAATGGTATTTTTGTTATAACTTTTTAATGGTATTTTTAAAACAAAAACTTATTTTGATGGTATTCTAAGGAATTTCTCTATATAGAATACAAATTTTAAATAGTAAAAAATCTCATTTCAACAATAATTAATATGAAATGATCCTATTTATTTTTGTAAACCATGATAAAAAATAATATTTATACGTTATAAATTAAATATATAAATATATAACATCATTTAAAAAATATAAACCTAAACCCGTGGTTCGCCACGGGTTAATTCCTAGTATTATAGATAATCAAAGTTATATGAGGAATTCACATAATTACACCCTTTCAACCCTCTTTTCACAAAACTACACCTAATTCAATATTTTCACATATTTACACCCTTTCAAAATTTTTAAAGCTTGATTTACCCTTTAAAAAATTACCAAAATTAAAATATTTTCATTTGGGTTCGCTAATTAGTGTTTAGGGTATAGTATTAAGGGGATATGATTGTGTGGATAGGATTTATTTGAATTTAATTTTGAGTGTTTATGTGTAGTTTTGTGAAGTATTTTGGAAATGGTGTAGTTTTGTGAAATGTAATTCAAATGGTGTAGTTTTGTGATTCTCCCAAGTTATATACATATACTAGGTGATGACCCCGCACAACGTTATTCAAAAATAATTATATATACTAAAATTTTTATTTATGGTTTTAAAATAATAAGATAAACGAAATAAATATTGTATAACGAAAATAGTTTATTTTACATATATATATGTACTAATGTACATGTAACATAATGAAATGATTAAAAAATATTAAAGATTGTGATATTGGTTAAAATTTTCTGAAAATAATTAGAAGAACTTGAATGTTATAACATGTCTTATTTTATAAAATATTTTTCATTGTCGTATAAAAAACTTAATATATTTTATAATTACATAGTAAAAATATTATTAGATTCAAATAAACTATTGTTATGTATATTCCGGATATTTTGTAATTTCGATGCAAAAAGGTCATGTTATAATTTTTTTTAAAAGTGGGTTAGTTTTCAAATAACATAAAATAATAATTAGTATTATTAAAGTGGAAAAATGTATCTAAAAAATAAAAGTTGAATTATAACTTGAATAATTGTTATTATTTGTAAATTGTATTAATCTACTAAAATAATAAAGAACGTCAAAAAGAATAATAATTCCAGAATATTAGTAATTGAGCCATAGTTTTTTTTATTTTGGTTGTTCAAACTGTGAAATCGTAAAATAAATCGACATTAAAAAAATAGTCAAAATATATTTAAGAGGAATATATCAAAAAGAAAAAAAATGGTAAAAACAGAAATCGGAATATATTAAAAAATCAGTACTAAATTGAGCCAAAATTTTAATTGAGGCAATACAAACGCAAAAAGTAAAATTTTAATTAAGGTTAAAATATAAGGGTATAAGGGCAAAAAATAGAAAATTTCCTCAAATCTCTCTGGTCGCGACACGTAGGCGTTTTGTATTTTCTTTTAATAGTATAGACTAGGTACGGACCCCGCGTTATACGCGGGGCAAAGTTTTAATATCCATAATAATATAATTAGACTTATATATAATAAAAATATTTTATGTTTCAAATTAATCGTAGAAAATAAATAAATATTGTATAAAGAATACAATTTATTTTTGATTACAATTTCTTACTTGGAACATGTCGTTTTTTAATAAAGAAGTTGAAATGTTTGTATTCAAATGATAAATTATTTGTTATTCAACCAAAAAATTCAATAGAAAATGGTTAAATTCGATATCATTCATTAACCTAGTGATTTCAAATTATCGTCAAATCCTTAGTTGTTAGAAACACTTTAAAGTGTTTAGTGAATCTCATATATAAACAAATTCCATGATTTTCCATGAGATTTATTTGTTAAAGAATCATTTTAGATGAAATTGCAATTTTAATGTCAAATCAATACTTCAACTTCTTCAAAATCCTCCATAAATTATATTTTGTGTTATGACCATTATTGATGTCATAGATAGTCCACCGTCTCTTTGTAGGTCGGGAGAGAATGGAAGCATAGACAATATCAAAATATGTATGATGTTGTTTATGTTATTATCCAACATTGTTCAAAATTTGTACAATGTGAAGAATTAGATAATCCTTCTTCTAATTTTGAGATATTTATGTTGGAGATTTACAAGATTACGAACAAACCTAACATTATCAACTTAAAAGTCAAACGATCATTTTTTCTTGTTATGGACGAATAAAATAAATGAAGATGAGTTTGTCTTTACGTTTGTTTATCTTAATCTATTTGTTTCTCTATGGATTTTGATAATATTTTATCTAGTTATGGACATATAAAAAACATAAAATGGGTAACTCAACTCACTCTTGGCACCATGACTTCTTCCTCATCTTATTCCGCATATGATTATAAAAGACTTCTTAATCTTTTCGTTACCGGGCTAAGTTGTGTAGATGTCCCGAGCGGCTATGGGCTAATGACCAATCTGATGATCCTGCAAACCCCATCGACGATATGATATTTAAAGCCATTTCAGCATTGTTTGGGCTTACTCACTGAGGAAGCTTGTAAAAGTGTATGGAATGCACTGAAATATTCTTATCACGGTCTAATAAACTTTTCAACATAAACTATACATGTATGTTTTGACTATTTTATATTTGAAATACATTTTTTTGTTTATATTCACTAATATATTTTACATACAGATTATGAAACTAGTTGTGCTTTGGATCGGGTAATGACTTCAGAGTTTAACGCGATAGAGTATACAAAATAATTTAACATAACAATAATAACATATTTTGTATTAAACACTATCTTTCTTTATTTCAGCCTAATGATGTTGATTTTACACAAGCGGATATACATTGCTTTTGGGACATTGAAAATGTTAAGATACCTCCAGACGCTGAAGTAACTAAAATCAGGGATAAGATTAAGGAGGGTCTAAAAAAGTTTCAGCTCAAAGGCAATCTTAAAATCAGTGTCATTGGAAATTTGTACAACGCCTCGTGGTTCGAGAAACCACATCGGATGAAAGATGAAGATTATAAGAACGAGAGAAATGAAGAGTTACTTGTGCTAATCTCTCGTGTGTGTTGTTTATTGGTTAAATGACTAGATATGCTTTGTCTCCATGTTTGTTTCAAAGCTCTTCGATTGATTTGTAATTGTATAATCACTAATGTATACACTACAAGAATCTGCGCAAATTACCACGAAAAATTTACAACGATTATAATCGTCGTAAACTTACGACGACATTACGACGATTTTACCACGATTTTGGTTTTCGTCGTAAAATCGTCGTAAACTTTACAACGATTAAAATCGTCGTAAATTTACGACGATTTTACAACGATTTTCCGATTAAGCACCAAATCGTTGTAAATTCGTGGTAAAATTTACAACGATTTACCGACGTTTTGATTTATAAGAATATTTCGTCGCTATATCGTTGCTAATTTACCACGAATTTACAACTTCTGATTTTGGGACTTTTTAACAACGATTTAAAGACATTTACTCTGGTAGTTGAAAACGTGCGACATCGAACAAATGTTAACTACGGTGTTTGTGTTAGAGGAGACATTGATTTCTACGGAATCATCCAAGAAATCATAGAAATAACGTTTCCCGGTTGCTCATGTTGAAGTGCGTACTCTTCAAGTGCGAGTGGTTTGATCCTACGATCGGAAGAGGTGTACGAATCAACAAGTCCGGGATCGTTGATGTCAATAAGAATAGAAGATACAACAAGTTCGAGCCTTTCATACTTGCATCGCAAGCTTCATTCCTTATCCGCGTCTTAAGTCCACGAAAATACATTGGCTATCCGTCATCAAAATTGCCCCGAGAGGGTACATAATCGAGGAAGAAGAATCACCACTACGGAATGACACGTCGGTCGATTTTCCTTCGCCGAACTAAACACGGACATGGTCTTACTCGTTGATCCACATAATAGGGAAGGCGAAGAGGTGAATGAGGACGAAGAAGAAGTCGAAGAGGCCGACGAATTTGATGAATCCGACTTTGAGGACGAACATGAGTCGCGATGACTCCGAGTAATAAATAAGAAAATAATGTATTTTAATTTTTTTTATAAAATAAATTAACAATCGTCGTAAATTCGTGGTAAATTTACAACGATTTTACCACGATATGTGTAAATTTCACAAATCGTGGTAAAATCGTCGTAAATTTACGACGATTTTACCACGAATAATCTTATAATTCGTTGTCTTTTAAAGACCTCTAATCCTCGGGAGTTTTGTTTGTACGAGGTTGTCAACGTCAACGATTACCACGAGTTTACAACGCTTTAAAACGAAATCGTTGTAAAATCGTGGTAAATTTACCACGATTTTACAACGTCTTTTTGTATAAACCCCTAAACCCCAAACATTTTTAAAAGTATGTCTTATATTACGTACAAACACTCGTTAAGACCTCTAAAGTTAATGAATAACTATAAAAACAATGTTAAAATTGCTTATCAATAAGCTTTTGTTTACATATTCTTATAATTTATAAAGTTTTGTTTACATATTCTTAGAATTTATAAAGTTTATATGTATATATGTTCTAATTTTATCAAAACTTGTTTTTGTGCAATCATACGACTTAGAATGATTTCATATGCATACAATATCATAATTATATTCAACATGAAGTCAAATGGCGAGATGAATTTCGGCGAAATCCATTTAGTGTAATAAATCGTCGTAAATTCGTGGTAAATTTACCACGAATTTACGACGATTCACACAAAATCGATGGAAATTCGTGGTAATTTAACAACGTATTTACGACCAAAAATGAAACTCTAAACGTCAAATCCTCGGGAGTTTTGTTTGTACGAGGTTGTCAACGTCAACTATTACCACGATTTTACAACGATTTATAAAGTAATCGTTGTTAAATCGTGGTAAATTTACCACGATTTAACAACGATTTTAAAGGTAATCGTTGTAAAATCGTGGTAAATTTACCACTATTTTACAACGTCTTTTTGTATAAACCCCTAAACCCCAAACATTTTCAAAAGTATGTCTTATATTACGTACAAACACTCTTTAAGACCTCTAAAGTTAATGAATAACTATAACAACAATGTTAAAATTGCTTATCAATAAGTTTTGTTACATATTCTTAGAATTTATAAAGTTTAAGATAAAGTGTACTATATATATTGTGGTTAATATGTCTATATGTTCTAATTTTACCAAAACTTGTTTTTACGCAATCATATGACTTAGTATGATTTCATATGCATACAATATCATAATTATATTCAACATGAAGTCAAATGACAGATGAATTTTAGCAAAATCCATTTAGTGTAATAAATCGTCGTAAATTCGTGGTAAATTTACCACGAATTTACGACGATTCACACAAAATCGATGGAAATTCGTGGTAATTTAACAACGTATTTACGACCAAAAATGAAACTCTAAACGTTAAATCCTCAGGAGTTTTGTTTGTACAAGGTTGTCAACGTCAATTATTACCACGATTTTACGACGATTTATAAAGTAATCGTCGTAAAATCGTGGTAAATTTACGACGATTTTACAACGATTTATAAAGTAATCGTCGTAAAATCGTGGTAAATTTACAACGATTTTACGACGATTTCTGAATCTATATATAGTCGACAAAATTTTTCATTTTCACTCATTCTCTCTAAATCTCTATCTCTCTCTAAAGTTTTCTCTCTCTAAAACTCTACAACTTTCACTCTTTTTCAACATCCCCAAAGGTAAATATTTTTAATATATGTGTTTTAAAACCGGATTTTAGAATTAGTTTTAGGAATTGGAATTTAGTTTCGGGATTTAAAATTAGTTTTAGGATTTGGAATTAGTTTTAGGCTCGGATTTTAGTTTTAGGATTCGATTTTAGAATTATATGTTTAGAACATATAAATAATTATTAAAATACTTAATGTTTAGTTTTTAAAATATTTAAAACTTATTACTTAACATAATTAATTTTTAATCTTAGTTTTTAAAATACATAATTAATATTAAAATACTTAATATTTAGTTTTTAAAATACTAATGTCATTAAAATACTTATATAATGTTTAGTTTTTAAAATACTTAATAATTTTTAAATACTTAATGTTTATTATTTAAATATTTAATGTTTTTTTGGCGAGTACTTTATATATGGCTCCTAGGAGAGGGAATACCTTACCGCCGGACTACATGCGGATGTTGGCGGAGAAGAGGGCTTCCGGGAAGGTTCGGCTTCCGGTTCGGCTTCGGCTTCCGGGACATCTCCTGTCCACACCGGACGTCCGTCCATGGCGAGCATCCTCCTAATTTTTAATTTTATTTTTTTTTATTTATAATAATACAAATCGTGGTAAAATCGTCCCTAATTAGGGACGATTTTACGACGATTTGTATTATATATATTTCTTCAAATCGTGGTAAAATCGTCCCTAATTAGGGACGATTTTACCACGATTTGAAAAATTTATATTTCTTACAATCGTCGTAAAATCGTCCCTAATTAGGGACGATTTTACCACGATTGTAAGAATTTTCGATTTATTATAATTACAAATTTACAATCAAATATTCGTTGTAAACTCGTTGTAACAATTACAACGATTTTACAACGAATATTTTACCACGAATTTACAACGAATTTTTGTCGTCGTAAAATTTACCACGATTTTACGACGATTTGGTTTTTACTTCGATCGATTAACGACGAAATGAAAATCGTCGTTAAATCATGGTAAACTGCGTTTTACCACGATTTTACAACGATTATGGTCGTGGTAAAAGTCGTGATTTCTTGTAGTGATAGTCTTAATTAGTAAAATTATTTATCGTTTTTTGTATATTTTAAAGTGATATATATTCTTACTTGGGACACGTCGTATTCAATAAAGAAGTTGGAATGTTTGTATTCAAATTATAAATTATTTGTTATTCAACAAAGAATTTCAACAAAAAAGGTTAAACTCGATATCATTCATTAACCTAGTGATTTCAAATTATCTTCAAATCCTTAGTTGTTAGAAACACTTTAAAGTGTTTAGTGAATCTCATATATAAACAAATTCCATGATTTTCGATGAGATTTATTTGTTAAAGAATCATTTTAGATGAGATTGCAATTTTAATGCCAAATCAAGACTTCTACTTCTTCAAAATCCTCCATAAATTATATTTTGAGTTATGACCATTATTGATGTCATAGAGAGTTCATCGTCTCTTTGTAGATCGGGTGAGAATGGAAGCATAAACAATATCAAAATATGTATGATGTTGTTTATGTTATTATCCAACATTGTTCAAAATTTGCACAATGTGAAGAATTAGATAATTCTTCTTCTAATTTTGAGATATAGATATTGGAGATTTACAAGATTACGAACAAACTTAACATTATCAACTTAAAAGTCAAACGATCACTTTTTCTTGTTATGGACGAATAAAAGAAATGAAGATGAGTTTATCTTTACGTTTGTTTATCTTAATCTATTTGTTTCTCTATGGATTTTCTTGTTATGGACATAATAAAAGAAATAAAATGGGTTACTCAACTCATTCATCGCATAATATGCTACTACTATCTTTGTTACTTGTTTTTTTTATTAGTATTGGTTATTATGTAATCTAAAACCAAAATATGGATTATACTTTGTAGTTTTATATTTTCTCTTTACATATGGATATTGCTATTTAAAATGTTGAAATATCAAGATGATGTTTGTATGAGCACGTTGTCTTCAAAGTTTTTAATAGAGCATACACAACCCGCAGTTGTTCTTGCAATCACTAAGGAATAATTTTTCTCGTGGTAAATCAAATACTTATAGGTATGAAGGAAAAAAAGGTAAATACTTATCCACTACTAATTGATACTTGTTATTTTAATGTTTTTGATGCAGTCTAAAACCGAAGACTATTGATAACTTGCATATTTTACATATTTTACCTTAGTTTATGCATTATAATTAACTCATTTAGGCTGCATTTAGTATCATATAAGTTGCATTTGCATGTTCTTTCATTGTTTTCAGGTTTAAGAGTGCAATTATGGAAAAAACAGAGAATTGTGACAAAAAGCGTCAAAAAGACACTCGTTGAAGATGTTTCCACCGTCGGATCTTTATGAATTTTTACCACAAGATAGCCACAGATGTTAGCTTTCATTTGGCGGTGGTTTGAGCTGATTGCAACGGTTAGATCTAAAGTTATTCAAATTTTACTTTGTATCGGTTTGTTGTACCGGTTTGAAGTGGCCGATATCAAGAAGAAAATTCATACCGGTTTGTTGTACCGGTCACACTTGGCCGATACAGACGAGAAAAATAAGGAAAAACCGGTTTTTCGAGCCAAAAAGGAAAAAACGATTTCCTAAACCGATGGGGAACGTTTTGGTTTATGTTTTGACATTATATTAGGGTTTTTATTATGTTTTTTTGGAGGCTCTCTTTTTTTTATCACTTTTGTTTTTGCTTTGGACAACTTGTGAGGTTTCTTGGTGATCCTTCTTTGGCCGCCTTTGTAATCTCCATCATCATCAATAAGAGTTTTCTTGAACCCTTTATTCTCTTGCTTTTGTTTATGTTTACGTTTTCTTTGAATTCAATTGCTTTGAATTTCAATATGCTTAGTGAGTAGTTTCAAATAGACAATTGGGTTAGGGTTGAAAGGGTTTGATTGAATCTAGGATTGATGATTGTCTAGAACTTAATTGTTTATAAAACTTTTGTCTTTGGTAACAAGTTTAAAGCCTTAATCGAGTTGGCCATTCGATTATTGAACCTAGGAAACTTTATGAATCGAGAGATTATAAAGATTCCTGACCAATTACCTTAGAACTAAGCCTAGCTTAACCGAGAGATCTGTGTTAATAAGCTTAGTGGTTAAAATTGATTTGTTCTTAAAGTTTCTCGACGATTAAACTATCCAAGATATTGTTTTAGTTTAATTGTTGAGAAAAGGATCATTGCCACGAGAGTGGATTGATCTAAAATCGTTTTCAAAACCTTGAAGTTATTTTTGTAAAAGACAATTTGAAATCTGAAAGTTTAATCACCTTTAAAATACCTTAACCTAATTGTTTAGCTTTTTATTTAAATCTTTAAAACTCTTAATTTTTGTTTTTCGTTTATTGATTACACGGTTACAAAATATTCAACAAACAACTCTTTAATTTGCTTAGACTAAGTGTAGTTTCTCATAAGTTCTAATATATTGATTGCTCCTGATTCGGATTGACACCTTATATACTACAATAAGGCATTCGACTTAACGAGGGTAAAATCTCGTTTATCAACTATCATTTCTTTTTTCTTATGATATAATAGCAAACTAGGTAATGATGAATAAATTTTGAAAATAATAAAGTTTTACGTAAAAGTGGATAATTATGTTTAAGGTTTTATATAAAAATATTTCTAATTTGATTTAGTTTTGGATATAAAAATATTCAATTTTTTATTTTAACTCCACTCAGTTTTTGTAGAAATATATTTATAAAAGTATTCACATAAACGGATCCGGATATCCTTCAAAAGTCAATGGGTATTCTCTGACCGAATATTCGTCGAATGGATCTGAATTCGAGTCATTTTTTACGGATTTAGGCATATGCGAATCCGGATATCTTAAAAAACGGATATATGGATCTGGTTCACCATTAATATGTCGTATATATTTATAGGGTTTTGGTGACGTTAGGCGTTTTAATACTGAGATTTATTGTTATATCCATTTCATAATAAATATGGTTTTAAGAAAATTCTTTATTCCAACGGTTTATTCTTTTTAATTTTTGATTGAAAAATTTAATGTGTTTTGACTTTTTTAACCAATAAAATTTTATTACATTTTTCTATATTTGTTGTACTCTATATATATTTTTAAAAAAATTTAGAATTTATATTATAAAGTATTTTTTATTTCTTTTGTTTTTCCATAATTGATGCTTGAAATTTATATTAGTTATTAGGCCTTAAAAGCCTTTTTCATTTTTTCTATTAATAAATGTTTTTTCCCTATCACATTTTTGATTGGTTATTAAAGATTCTCTTGTCATGTCACAATTAATTTGTTGAAACTCATTGTGGTGTTGACACCTAGGATTTTTCACAAAAACCACTTCACAAATAATGTCTTAGGGATATATAAGGTTTTATATAAGAATATTTCTAATTTGATTTACTTTTAGTTTTGGATATAAAAATATTCAATTTTTTATTTTAACTCCACTCTGTTTTTATAGAAATATATTTATAAAAGTATTCTCATAAACGAATCCGGATATCCTTCAAAAGTCAACGGGTATTCTCTTACCGAATATTCGTCTAATGGATCTGAATTCGAGTCATTTTTTACGGATTTAGGCATATGAGAATCCGGATATCTTAAAAAACGGATATATGGATCCGGTTCACCATTAATATGCGGTATATATTATAGGGTTTTGGTGACGTTAAATATTTTAATACTGAGATTTATTGTTATATTCATTTCATAATAAATATGGTTTTAAGAAAATTCTTTTATTCCAACGGTTTATTCTTTTTAATTTTTGACAGAAAAATTTAATGCGTTTTGACTTTTTTAACCAATAAAATTTTTATTACATTTTTCTATATTTGTTGTACTCTATATATATTTTTTAAAAAATTTAGAATTTATATTCTAAAGTATTTTTTATTTCATTTGTTTTTCCATAAATGATGCTTGAAATTTATTCTAGTTATTAGACCTTAAAAACCTTTTTCATTTTTTCTATTAATAAATGTCTTTTCCATATCACATTTTTGATTAGTTATTAAAGATTCTCTTGCCATGTCACAATTAATTTGTTGAAACTCATTGTGGTGTTGACACCTATGATTTTTCACAAAAATCACTTCACAAATAATAGTGTTAAGGAAGTATAGTTTATTTTGATTTAATTTTTACTAATTAGGTGTAGTTTTTCGAAGTTTGAAATGATGTAATTGTGTGAAATGCAATTTAAAAGGTGTAGTTTGTAATTCTTACTTTTTGAAAAGATAATAATGGAATAACATGTTGACAAAATATATAAAAGAGTAATAGGAGAATTACAAAACTATTTCATTTGAATTACATTTCACAAAACTACATCATTTCAAAATTACTTCACAAAACTACACATAAACACTCAAAATTAAATTCAAATAAACCTTATCCATACTATCTTATCCCCTTAATATTATATCCTAAATACTAATTAGCGAACCCAAATGAAAAGATTTTAATTTTGGTAATTTTTCAAACGGTAAATCAAGTTTTTAAAATTTTGAAAATGTGTCATATGAAAAAATTGAATTATATAGAATTTTGTAAATGAATGGACGAATGAGGGTAGTTTTGTGAATTCCTATAATAAAAATAAATTGTAGCTGGGCCTATTGATATGTTTTATGGGTTTGGGTTTAATTTAACTTTTATCTTCAGAAAACTTATTTAACCGGTTGTGTACAGTAAACCAATTAGAGACTCGTCGGAGACGAAGACGACGCGACGACGACGATAAGGGTTTTTACTTTTTAGGCCTTTGTGATGATTTTCTTTCGTTTCAAAACCCGCGCTTTGCCTCTCGTCGCCGTTCTACTTCGATCAAACCCATTTTCTTCGAAATCTTCTTCTTCTATTCCCTAAACCAATTTCAAAGTAGGATGCTTTCGAAGAACCTGAGGAAGGTTTCAATTGATAAACCCTGAGATTTCTCAGACGATGTTAAAGGTGAAGTCTTTATGCTATCGATTAGTGAAATCTAGAAAAGCCACAACTTGTGCTCTTCCATCGGAACCATCACTCTCCACTTCCGCCGCCGCTTCGAGTGATCACCGGTCTCAATGTTTGTCTTTGATAGTTAACCTTAGTCGGCGAGGTCTCGTGGACTCTGCTAAGGAAGTTACTCGCCGTGTTATCAATGGCAGCTCTTCGATTTCAGAGGCAGCTTTCGTTGCTGATTTTGCAGTCAACAATGGGATCGAACTCGATTCGTGCTGCTACGGTGCATTGATAAGGAAGCTCACGGAGATGGGTCAGCCTTGTTTGGCTGAAACATTCTACAATCAACGCGTAATCGGAAACGGTATAGTTCTTGATTCATCGGTTTTGGATTCAATGGTTGTTTGTTTGGTTAAGTTAAGGAGATTCGATGAAGCTAGAGAGTATTTAGATAAGATTATAGCTTCTGGTTATGTTCCTAGTAGAGATGCTTCTAGCTTAGTAGTTGATGAGCTTTGTAATCAAGATCGATTCCTCGAGGCCTATTTATACTTTGAACAATTGAAAGTTAGAGGCAGTGGTGGTTTATGGCTTTGGTGTTGTAAGAGATTGTTTAAAGGATTGTGCGGTCACGGAAACATGGATGAAGCTATTGGGATGTTAGATAATCTGTGTGAGATGACGAGAATGCCTCTGCCGTTAAATCTATACAAGTCTCTCTTTTACGGGTTTTGTACAAGAGGGTTTGCTGCTGAAGCAGAGGCTTTGTTTGATCATATAGAAGCTGACGGTTACTTTGTTGACGAGGTCATGTACACTTGTCTGATGAAAGAATATTGCAAGGACAACAATATGGCAATGGCAATGCGGCTTTACTCGAGGATGGTGGACAAATGCTGCGAGCTTGACACTTACATATTCAACACTTTGATTCATGGGTTCGTAAAGTTGGGTATGCTCGATAAAGGGCGTGTGGTGTTTAGTCAAATGGTGAAAAAGGGTGTCCGTTCGAATGCCTTCACATACCATATAATAATCGGTAGCTACTGCAAAGAAGGGAATGTAGATTACGCGTTCAGGCTTTTCGAGAGCAGCACGGAGGTTGATGATATAGCACGGAACGTGCATTGTTATACAAATCTTATATCCGCGTTTTACAAGAAGGGCGGATTAGATAAAGCCGTTGACTTGTTGAAGACTATGTTAGACAATGGGGTTGTTCCTGACCATATTACTTACTTTGTTCTCTTGAAGATGCTCCCTAAACACCATGCGCTTAAGTACGCTATGGATATCTTGCAAGCAATTGTCGACAATGGATGTGGGATGAATCCACCGTTTATTCATGACCTTGGAAATATTGAAGTAAAGGTTGAGTCTTTGCTTGAGGAGATTGCTAGAAAAGATACGAAACTAGCTTCTGAGGGACTTGCCGTCGTCACGACTGCTTTGTGTTCTCAAAGAGATTTCAAAACTGCTTTATCTTGTATCGAAAAAATGATCAATCTAGGATGCACACCGTTACCCTTTTCATACAATTCGGTGATCAAATGTTTATTTCAGGAAGGTATTATCGAAGATTTGGAGTCTTTCGTCGATATTATTCAGAAAATGGGATTTGTTCCGGATCCTGATACGTATTTGATAGCTGTTAATGAGTTCTGCAAGAAAAACGACAGAGAAGCTGCGTTTGCTGTTATAGAGGTAATGGAGGAGCTTGGTCTGAGACCTACCGTCGCTATCTACAGTTCAATCATTGGCTGTCTTGGCAAACATGGAAGAGTTCTTGAGGCGGAAGAAGTGTTTGCGAAGATGCTCGAAACAGGGATTCAACCTGACGAGATTGCTTACATGATTATGATCAATGCCTATGCGAGAAACTCAAGAATTGACGAAGCGAATGAGTTGGTGGAAGAAGTAGTCAAACACTTTGTGAGGCCTAGCTCTTTCACTTACACGGTATTGATCAGCGGGTTTGTGAAGACGGGTATGATGGAGAAAGGATGCGAATACCTCGATAAGATGCTTGAAGACGGGTTATCTCCAAACACTGCTCTGTACACTTCACTCATCGGTCATTTCCTTAAGAAGGGAGATTTAAAATCTTCTTTTACGCTGTTCGGTTTAATGGAGAAAAATGAGATCAAACACGATCATATCGCTTACATCACACTGCTTAGCGGTCTATGGAGAGCTATGACGCAAAAGAGGAAGAGACAGGTTTTTGTTGAGCCTGGTAAAGAGAAGCTTCTACGACGACTTGTTCAGACAAATCCTTTAGCACCAATATCTTCTTCTGTAGGAAACTACGGATCGAAAAGCTTCGCAATGGAAGTGATTAGGAAAGTGAAAAACACTATAGTCCCTAATCTATACCTCCACAACGCGATTATAACCGGTTATTGCACTGCTGGTAGGCTCGACGAAGCTTATAACCATCTGGAGTCGATGCAAAAAGAAGGCATTGTTCCAAATCAGGTAACTTTCACTGTACTAATGAAGTGTCATATCGAAGCAGGGGAGATAGAGTCAGCAATAGATTTGTTTGAGGAATCGAAGTGCGAGCCGGATCAAGTCATGTATTGTACTCTGCTTAAGGGATTATGTGAGAGTGAAAGACCTGATGATGCTTTGGCTCTGATGTTGGAGATGCAGAAGAATAAGATTTGTCCGAACAAAGAGACTTATGAGAAGCTGCTTCAGTGTATGTGTAACTCAAGATTGACAATGGAAGCTGTTAAGGTGGTTAAAGACATGGCTGCTATAAATATATGGCCTCGTTCTATTAGTCAAACTTGGTTGATTTATATTCTGTGTGAAGAGAAAAAGTTGAGAGAGGCTCGTGCTTTGTTTGCTATTATGGTTCGATCTGGAAGATCTTTATTGAATTGTACAAAACCGGGTTTGTTGAAAATGCTTAACCATAATCAACAGCTTTAGTTTTGTTTTTCTTTTACACTTAAAAAAAAAGTAATGCACACAACAATGAATTGCATATTTAAAAGGGATATACAAACATTTTCAAAACAAATGTTTTTCAAGTAGACTTGAGAGAATTTCTCTTAGGATAGTTTGGGTTTAATAGAATATTAACCGAAATTCAACCAAAAGTAGTATGGGTTCAGTTTGTTTATGGGTTAGTTCAGTTTGTTGGGTTACCTCTCGGTTTGGTTTGGGTTTATAGTTTGTTTTTGTGGATAAGTTATCTTAATTTAGTATTCATACTATTATACGTGAGCATATTAGTGAATAAGTTATCCATGAAGAGCAATTTTTTTTATTCATCCATAACAAGAAAACGTGATCGTTTGACTTTTAAATTGATAATGTTAGGTTTGTTCGTAATCTTGTAAATCTCCAACATGTATATTTCAAAATTTGAAGAAGGATTATCTAATTCTTCACATTGTACAAATTTTGAACAATGTTGGATAAGAACATAAATAACATCATATATATTTTGATATTGTCTATGCTTCCACTCTCATCCAACCTACAAAGAGACGATGGACTCTCTATGACATCAATAATGGTCCTAACTCAAAATATAATTTATCTAGGATTTTAAAGAAGTTGAAGTCTTGATTTAACATTAAAAATTGCAATCTCATCTAAAATGATTCTTTAACAAATAAATTTCATTAAAAATCATGGAATTTGTTTATATATGCTAAAAATGGAATCATCGTCAATCACACCCTTCTTTATCTTGTTTAAAAATATCTCTATTTTTTGTTCTTTATCTTGTAGTTTTGTGTATAATTAATGTTTGATTGGTTTTGTTCTCTCTTGAGATAAAACGGCGAGGTTTGAACATATATTGGTGGATTTGTTATCATGGGTAGGTCACAACTCGGGTCAATCATCAGTGGTGCTAATACTTGGAGACATCTCTGAATACAACGAGTTTCTTTACCCTTACCGCTATATGGATAACAGAAACAACGATTATATAACTTGGTATAGCCCGGCGACGCGTTAGCGCTTGTGCCTCTTCTTCGTTATGCCAAAACTTATGAGTGGCCAAAACTAGCAAAAGGAAATCCTATTGCATGCAAAAAGCCAAAAAAGAGCAGCAGCAGCTCACCTCCTGTTTTTCAGAGTGATGTTGTCCCTGATGGAATGTCCCCATTAACATTATGTCTTGCAGGAGTATTGCTTTGTATTTTTATTGTATTGCCTATTTTGCGCTCATCTCTCTAAATGTTATGTTTGATTGTGTCTTTTTGTGATGCTTAAACTTGCTTGTTTGTTGCATGATAAGCTATTTTGTAGATTGTAATCTAGAGAACCACCAAGAGATCGTTAGAAAAATCGTTGACGGCCATGAAGAAAACGCGATTTACAGTGGCGGTGGTGTGGCTGTTGTGGTTGGTTATAATGCGTTTTCAAGAGAGTCTTGGAGGTTTAGCGATGGGGAGGAAAACATAGTTTTTGCGACCAACGACGGGTTGACTCAGTCGGTTAAGCGCAGTCGTTGGTGATGTTGTGCTCCTGAGTTCGAACCGCGTTGGGAGCGATGATTTACGCCATTAATTGATATTATCAAAGGCTGATCGCGGGTCTAGGAGGATTATAGGCTTCGGCCCAAAACCTCATGGTTTAACAAAAAAAAAACATAGTTTTTGCCAATAAGTGAAGTAATTATTATTATAATCAAAAGATGTTTAAATAATTATTATAATCAAAAGGTGGAGGAGGAGTATATTTTTATGTGTTATGTTTTTAATTATTTGAATCATTGGCTATAGTACTTTTGTTTTTTTTTTCCCTTAGCAATAAACCATTCAAAAATGAAGATGAGAAGATGGCATATGTGCATTGAAATTGTTAATGTGATCCTTTTGGAAAAAGAATAGAGGATAATTATTATTGGATCCCACATGGTATACTGTTTTTGAAATCCAAAAGCCCAATAACATTAGCCCATTAACCTAAAAAGAAAACCGTCAAATAGAGGATACGTATTTAATTGGTAAACATTATATTATTATTCTAAAGTGAAAGGGATAAAATTGTAAATAAGTTTTGGTTTTGGGATAATATCTCATCAAATATTCTAAAAGGTTGTTATGGACGCTGCCGTCTTACACATCGATCAACCTCGGCATCTACGGTGGCGGTCCTGAGCACAAGCGGGACAATTCCGTGCTTGCGGCCCAATTTTTTTAAAAATCGGTCCATATTTTTCTATTTAGAATGCGGCCCTTCTAAAAATTCACAGGTCACCAAAAAAAAAGCTAGACATTTACAAAAAATAAAGTCTTCAAATAAAGACTTTCTTCACTCTTTATGCAAAACATTCTGACAGAGCCAACACCTATATCAAAACTCTTTTGAATTAACTTATAGAAACTAAATTAACTAATCATTTTTACTAATTCTCATTCGTCTAAAACATATCCAATAATATATATATATATAAGATTTGAAATTAAGCTTTAATGATAGCTTCTCCTCGTGGTACCCTAACCCTAAACACATGTTCCTCTCCTGTGCACTTATCAACCTTCACCACCCAATGACTCTTCTTCACATGCTCATGGTGATGCTGATGGTGATGGTGATGGTGATGATGGTTATTCTTGTTCATCATCATCATCTTATGATTATAACAATTACTATTATCGTTGTTGACCCTAGTCACAAGCAACCCTTCACCTATAGGCAAAAACTGCGTTTTCCTCCCATCGCTAAACCTCCAAGATCCTCTTGAAAACGCGTTATAACCAACCACAACCGCCACACCGCCATCGCGGTTTCTCGCGTTTTCTTCGTGGCGGTCAACGATTTTTCTAACGATCTCTTGGTGATTCTCTATGTTACAATCTACTAGAACGAAGTCGGCTTCTCCGAAATGATCGTTGATTATAGCGTTGTCGTTAGATTCTCCGACAATAAAATGTATTTGATGAATCTCCGATGGTTCCAACATTTTCTTGGATATGATTAGTTCTTCTATGCCACGTAAAACGCATATGACTTGGCCGCGGGTTTGGTTAGCCGCTGCGATAAGGGCTACGAGTATGTCGGCGTTTGCTGGTCCGGCGCAAGCCACAGCGATTTTCTTAGCGTTGTTGCCTGCGGCTAGAGCTGATATGAACTCGGACACGTTTGGTTCTTTTGTCCTTTGATCCTGAAAAAAAATTGCATAAATTAAGATTTATGTTAACATGTGACCTTAATTCAAGAAAACAAAAATATATAGTCTATGTTTTTAGCATCGATCCGTAGCATAGTATTTATTTAATTTGGGTAAGACAAATCTTATAATTTGTTAGAATATACTATAAAAATAGAGAAATTATTACCGTTTTCAATGTAGTAAGATAGGCTTTAGTAGCATTTTCAGCAGACCAATAAGCCATTATATTTTTAATTAATTTGAGAGTTAAACTTTTATTGTGATGGTTTTGATTTTAGAGGTGAAGGGTCTTTATTTATATATGGGGAGTTTTGTGAATGGGACAAGATTCAAACAGGCTGGTCCAGTTTCATGAAACTCTTAATTTTTTGACAAAAAATAGACTAAGAAAATAAAATAAAATATGGTCAAGTCGTAATAGTATTCATCATGTGTATACAATATGGTACAATATATGTTTTTCTTTCTTTCCCAATATGGTATATATCTTATGTATATTAAAAAGCGGACTGTCTTATTGTCGAGAAACTAATCAGCTATTGTCATTGTTAATGTTCCTTTTCTTTGTCATCTTTGTATTGAACTAGACGACTATGTTCAATGGTTGTCCTTTAGTTGTGAACTTTAATTTAATTATTAACGTCACTAAGTAATGTACATCACCATTTTTTAATCATAAATAAAAATATTTATATCGCTAAAATATACCTAAAGGAAAAGGAAAAAAATTATGCTATTGTTTCGTTATTTATAACGTCAGTCAACAAAAATAAATGATTTAAATGGTTCACGTGAAAGTTCATGTTTTTTTCGGTGAATTTTGAAAGTTCATGATTTAATTGACATTTTTCCTTTCCAAAGGGGAAAATGTCAATTAAATCATGAACTTTCAAAATTCACCGAAAAAAGCATGAACTTTTACGTGAACCATTTAAATCATATATTTTTCGTTGATTGACGTTTTAAATCATGAATTTTTTTTACTGAGACAAAAAAGCACAAAGTTGAGTCCGTTAACGGAAAATTTGACAGTATTCTCAATTCCAGCCAATTGAAGTGTTTGGTTCTTCAAATAAACCTCAAACAGTGTCAAATTATTGTGTTAATAAACTTAATTTTGGACTTTTTTTTTACGTTGTGCTCTTTTATTCCGGTAAAAAAAAATTTATGATTTAAAACGTCAGTCAACAAAAAATACATGATTTAAATGGTTCACGTGAAAGTTCATGTTTTTTTCGGTGAATTTTGAAAGTTCATCATTTAATTGACATTTTTCCCGTTTCCAAAGGGGTTTCCACGCATTTTTAATTATCCTATAAATTTGATTAATTTTAACTTTAAATTTAGTATTAAGAGGAATGAGCTGTGATGTCTAGTATTAAGGGCAATGGAGATCTCAATGAGATTAAAATATATAAAATTAAAATAAATAAAAAATAGTTCAAACAAAGAAGTGAATTAAGATTGGTACACATCTTAGAGACATAGAGAACATGGGTCCATGTTTGTTCTGACAACAAGCCTACATTTTTTCTTACTAAAATTATATTTTATCGATTTCACAAAACTAATTAGAATAGAACGTACGGTTTAATTAGATATTTAACGGATATAATAATAATAATTACGTTTTTTAATTGTAAAATCTAGTGACCGTCCTCTCTCGTACGGGTTTCCATGAAGCTTCATATACACTTAAATCTAATTACGCATTAATCATTGTGCTTATCAAGACTCATAAAATGTTTTTAACTATAATGTTGTATCTTATCTACTCCATCAATGCAAAATATATATAATCAAATGGCTATAATTTATCTTTTTATATGTAGTAAGTAACCATTAATTGTTTTTAGGTGAATATATATTTACAAACAAAAAAAAATGTTGCACGATGCATTGAAACCAAAGGGCACAAAGAGCCATAGTGTCCCATGCTGATAGATATGATTCATAAAAAAAATGTTAGGGTAGTTTTGGGTTTTAATGAGACATGTTATTGCAATTGATGAAGATATATCAATGTATAGATGTTTCTTCCACTAGAACTAGTTCCATGCATCTGTCATTATTATTGCTTTATACCTTATCAAGATAAGTCTATTTTTTGGTAATTAATTTTGGCTGGACCAAATTGGTCCAAAGTTTAGAAAAGGTTCAAAATTTAATTTCATGTAAATTATTAATTGTGGTCCAAGTGCAACTCCAAACGATTTATATTGGTTTATTTGAAATTGTAGATATTAAACTTAATAGTTTTAAGTTAGTCCTAAATTGTTCAAAATACATTAGAAATATGAAGATAATATAGTTAAGATATATATATATAGGTTTAAATATGTATACGTATAATTGGAGTTCGATTCGATGCATGCACTACAATTATTGTATATGATTTACCGTATCAATAGTTTAAAATAGTAGACATCGACATGAATGCTCAATTTTCTATTTCTCTAAGATTATCGTCGCGACATATCTTAGACAAAAAACAAAAATTTTGTTATCGACCAAAATAAAATCAACAGAATATATATATAAAATATAACAAATTATTGAAATATTATAAATAAGTAGTAGTAACCAATCCAACGAGTGGGATAAAAATCATAATATAAATTAAAAGAAATCTATGCTTATACGAAAATTTTAAAAAGAAAGTGAACGTGGGATTGGGATAACAATGAGGAGGAGACAATGATAGGGAACAGTGAGTGGCTACAGATTCTGCTTCGACCATTCCAGGAGACAAATATTATTGGTCGATATTCTCATTTATTTGTTTTTATGCATTAAATGGAGTGAATATGGACGTAAAAGTTTTCTTTTCAACAAATGATAAAACAATGTAAACATAATTTTAGTTTAGTTTTCTTAAATTAGTTAGAAGTACCCCATCATTAACAACATCTAATGGGCCGGCCATTTGTGGCCCAAATGTTGAAAAAAAAAAAAAAAAAAAAATTTAAACTACAAATATTTTTTTTATTAAGAGTATCTTCAAAAGAAACATCAAAACTTCAAATTTGAGATTTTTTGTCTTCCAAAAGAAATCTCAAAACCTCAAATTTGAGGTTTCATCTTTCTTTTGCATTTTCATCCCTACAATTAATAATATTTTACAAATATCTTTATTAACTTTTTAATTTCATCATTTTAGTACATAAAAAATTATATTTCGTAAATATAAACTTAATTTTCACATGTTAAACTAAAAGAAAGACTTTAAATTAAAATAAAAAAATATTAATTTAGTAATTATTTATTGGTTTAATAATTATTTGAGGTATGTCTTATATTATCTACAAAAATTAAGAGATTTATTTAATTGTGAAATTAAGTTTAAGGTTTTTCTTTTGGTGAGAAACACATGAAACCTCAAATTTGAAGTTGATGAAACCTCAAACCTCAAATTTGAGGTTTCTTTTTGGGAGATGCTCTATACAACATTTTTTGGTATTATTACTATATTTTCCAATATAATATTAGAACATAAAAAATCAAGATAAATATTTCAACAATTTTTAGGCCTTAAGATTATTTGAACTTCATAAATTGGTGGCACTAATAAAGTTCGAGCTTAACCAAAAAGACAAAAGCAACCCATCTTTACTATTCAACTTTAAGACCAAACAAAAGCAAACTAGTTTCAACTTAGTCACTCTCCAAGTAAACACATGAGAGTCATAACCACTCCTTTTCCTCATATCACCAACACGATAGAGTCTGGTTCTTGTGAGAACTCTAAGGTAGAATCTTACGGCGGCGACGCGGGGTTTCACGTTTAACATACATCTTCTCCATTTCGTTGAGCGGCCGGCTCGATCCATCTGGAAGACTGACAAACTTCCAGCCACCTCCGGTTCCACGTTTTCCTTTAGCACCCAATTTCTCAATCGTGATTTTCCATCCGTCTGATGATCGCCGCCTGCTGTTTTTGTGACACTTCACTTCTCCTCTCATCTGATTCACAATACCCAAATAGGCGAATGCGTAATTTTCATTAGAAACAATCGAAGAAAGACTAACAACTTAACAAGAACACACACAAGAAAGCAGTTGCTATCGATAAAAATGGCAAAGATCCTATCAAATGTATCCTAACAAATGTAAACAAACCTACTTTTGTTCTTTCTTAATAGAAATACTTGATTCAGAGAAGAGGGTTCCAAACTTGCATCTAGCCTAATAACTTAGTTACTCTTATCAATGCAAGAAGGGACTTACTTTCATTTTGTTGAACTCAAACCTTCGGACAAACTCTTCGTAAAGCATGTCATCCTCTTTCTTCGATATCTCATAATGGACTTCATCCATATCTTTGACTGTACCATCCCACCCTTCTGGCATGACCTTGAAGTCGGGCTTATAGTTAAGCGAGGCTACATGAAATTCCCGGTCATGCGAAACAAAGAACCTACATGAGATACAAACATTATTAGTTAAAAGGAAGAAGAAGAAGCCACAAACTAAAGTAGCATACATCAAAAGCAACTTACTCAGGGTACTCATCAAGCAAACGCTCAACGGAATCATCCAAAGGACGACCAAGCTTTCTCTCTTCTTCTTCTTCATCTTCTTTAAGAAAAAGAATAGCGTGAACACGCTGCCTCATGATCCTATAATCCTTAGCAAGCCTCTCAACAGTATAAACCTCAGGTTTCTCCTTGTGAAGCCTGTACATCTCGGTCTTCTCAGAGTCTTTAAGATAAGACCCTCTAGCTCCAGGCTCTTTAACTTGCTTCAACAACACACTTATCTCCAACATCTTCTGCTTAATCCCGTCGACGAAAGCACTGCTATGCTTATTATTCTGCTCAATCTCTTTAATCATGTCATCGTACTCGTTCATTTCGTTAACCATAGCTACTTCTTTCGGACCCAATCTGCTCATAACGTCGCCGCCGGAATCAGAAGGAGCCGCATTCGCATTGTTCTTCGGACGGCCAACGGAGACACCGTCGGAATGAGCTGTGATGTCTAGTATTAAGGGCAATGGAGATCTCAATGAGATTAAAATATATAAAATTAAAATAAATAAAAAATAGTTCAAACAAAGAAGTGAATTAAGATTGGTACACATCTTAGAGACATAGAGAACATGGGTCCATGTTTGTTCTGACAACAAGCCTACATTTTTTCTTACTAAAATTATATTTTATCGATTTCACAAAACTAATTAGAATAGAACGTACGGTTTAATTAGATATTTAACGGATATAATAATAATAATTACGTTTTTTAATTGTAAAATCTAGTGACCGTCCTCTCTCGTACGGGTTTCCATGAAGCTTCATATACACTTAAATCTAATTACGCATTAATCATTGTGCTTATCAAGACTCATAAAATGTTTTTAACTATAATGTTGTATCTTATCTACTCCATCAATGCAAAATATATATAATCAAATGGCTATAATTTATCTTTTTATATGTAGTAAGTAACCATTAATTGTTTTTAGGTGAATATATATTTACAAACAAAAAAAAAAATGTTGCACGATGCATTGAAACCAAAGGGCACAAAGAGCCATAGTGTCCCATGCTGATAGATATGATTCATAAAAAAAATGTTAGGGTAGTTTTGGGTTTTAATGAGACATGTTATTGCAATTGATGAAGATATATCAATGTATAGATGTTTCTTCCACTAGAACTAGTTCCATGCATCTGTCATTATTATTGCTTTATACCTTATCAAGATAAGTCTATTTTTTGGTAATTAATTTTGGCTGGACCAAATTGGTCCAAAGTTTAGAAAAGGTTCAAAATTTAATTTCATGTAAATTATTAATTGTGGTCCAAGTGCAACTCCAAACGATTTATATTGGTTTATTTGAAATTGTAGATATTAAACTTAATAGTTTTAAGTTAGTCCTAAATTGTTCAAAATACATTAGAAATATGAAGATAATATAGTTAAGATATATATATATAGGTTTAAATATGTATACGTATAATTGGAGTTCGATTCGATGCATGCACTACAATTATTGTATATGATTTACCGTATCAATAGTTTAAAATAGTAGACATCGACATGAATGCTCAATTTTCTATTTCTCTAAGATTATCGTCGCGACATATCTTAGACAAAAAACAAAAATTTTGTTATCGACCAAAATAAAATCAACAGAATATATATATAAAATATAACAAATTATTGAAATATTATAAATAAGTAGTAGTAACCAATCCAACGAGTGGGATAAAAATCATAATATAAATTAAAAGAAATCTATGCTTATACGAAAATTTTAAAAAGAAAGTGAACGTGGGATTGGGATAACAATGAGGAGGAGACAATGATAGGGAACAGTGAGTGGCTACAGATTCTGCTTCGACCATTCCAGGAGACAAATATTATTGGTCGATATTCTCATTTATTTGTTTTTATGCATTAAATGGAGTGAATATGGACGTAAAAGTTTTCTTTTCAACAAATGATAAAACAATGTAAACATAATTTTAGTTTAGTTTTCTTAAATTAGTTAGAAGTACCCCATCATTAACAACATCTAATTTACCATTTTATTACCAAATGTTGACAAAAAAAAAAAAAAAAAAAATTTAAACTACAAATATTTTTTTTATTAAGAGTATCTTCAAAAGAAACATCAAAACTTCAAATTTGAGATTTTTTGTCTTCCAAAAAATCTCAAAACCTCAAATTTGCGGTTTATCTCTTTCTTTTCGCATTTTCATCCCTACAATTAATAATATTTTACAAATATCTTTATTAACTTTTTAATTTCATCATTTTAGTACATAAAAAATTATATTTCGTAAATATAAACTTAATTTTCACATGTTAAACTAAAAGAAAGACTTTAAATTAAAATAAAAAAATATTAATTTAGTAATTATTTATTGGTTTAATAATTATTTGAGGTATGTCTTATATTATCTACAAAAATTAAGAGATTTATTTAATTGTGAAATTAAGTTTAAGGTTTTTCTTTTGGTGAGAAACACATGAAACCTCAAATTTGAAGTTGATGAAACCTCAAACCTCAAATTTGAGGTTTCTTTTTGGAGATGCTCTATACAACATTTTTTGGTATTATTACTATATTTTCCAATATAATATTAGAACATAAAAAATCAAGATAAATATTTCAACAATTTTTAGGCCTTAAGATTATTTGAACTTCATAAATTGGTGGCACTAATAAAGTTCGAGCTTAACCAAAAAGACAAAAGCAACCCATCTTTACTATTCAACTTTAAGACCAAACAAAAGCAAACTAGTTTCAACTTAGTCACTCTCCAAGTAAACACATGAGAGTCATAACCACTCCTTTTCCTCATATCACCAACACGATAGAGTCTGGTTCTTGTGAGAACTCTAAGGTAGAATCTTACGGCGGCGACGCGGGGTTTCACGTTTAACATACATCTTCTCCATTTCGTTGAGCGGCCGGCTCGATCCATCTGGAAGACTGACAAACTTCCAGCCACCTCCGGTTCCACGTTTTCCTTTAGCACCCAATTTCTCAATCGTGATTTTCCATCCGTCTGATGATCGCCGCCTGCTGTTTTTGTGACACTTCACTTCTCCTCTCATCTGATTCACAATACCCAAATAGGCGAATGCGTAATTTTCATTAGAAACAATCGAAGAAAGACTAACAACTTAACAAGAACACACACAAGAAAGCAGTTGCTATCGATAAAAATGGCAAAGATCCTATCAAATGTATCCTAACAAATGTAAACAAACCTACTTTTGTTCTTTCTTAATAGAAATACTTGATTCAGAGAAGAGGGTTCCAAACTTGCATCTAGCCTAATAACTTAGTTACTCTTATCAATGCAAGAAGGGACTTACTTTCATTTTGTTGAACTCAAACCTTCGGACAAACTCTTCGTAAAGCATGTCATCCTCTTTCTTCGATATCTCATAATGGACTTCATCCATATCTTTGACTGTACCATCCCACCCTTCTGGCATGACCTTGAAGTCGGGCTTATAGTTAAGCGAGGCTACATGAAATTCCCGGTCATGCGAAACAAAGAACCTACATGAGATACAAACATTATTAGTTAAAAGGAAGAAGAAGAAGCCACAAACTAAAGTAGCATACATCAAAAGCAACTTACTCAGGGTACTCATCAAGCAAACGCTCAACGGAATCATCCAAAGGACGACCAAGCTTTCTCTCTTCTTCTTCTTCATCTTCTTTAAGAAAAAGAATAGCGTGAACACGCTGCCTCATGATCCTATAATCCTTAGCAAGCCTCTCAACAGTATAAACCTCAGGTTTCTCCTTGTGAAGCCTGTACATCTCGGTCTTCTCAGAGTCTTTAAGATAAGACCCTCTAGCTCCAGGCTCTTTAACTTGCTTCAACAACACACTTATCTCCAACATCTTCTGCTTAATCCCGTCGACGAAAGCACTGCTATGCTTATTATTCTGCTCAATCTCTTTAATCATGTCATCGTACTCGTTCATTTCGTTAACCATAGCTACTTCTTTCGGACCCAATCTGCTCATAACGTCGCCGCCGGAATCAGAAGGAGCCGCATTCGCATTGTTCTTCGGACGGCCAACGGAGACACCGTCGAAATGCTCTTTAGTCAAACCAGTAGACCACATAGATCTGTTGTCCCAATCGAGATCATCAGATCCTCCACCACCACCGAATGATCCTCCGGTCGCGATATCCCAGCCGTTATCATCGCCTCCTCCTCCGGAGAATGCTCGTTGAACGAATTTGGATGAAACGGCGGCGTTTTCGAACAGAAACGTAGATGCTCTAGTGGTGTTAGGGTTAATGGAAACGGAAGATAGACGAGAGATGATCTTACTAAGGTTATACATTGCTACTGATTCTTTCTCCAGTTACGATTCTTTCGAAAAGAGCTCTGAATCAAAATCTGAGAGGAGAAGATTCTAGTAACTATGTAATACACACACATAAAAAGGTTCGATTTATACACATAGAGAGAGAGAGAGATTTGTTACCTTCTTCTTCTAAGGGGCGTCCGATTAAACGGAATCAATGGCGTGAAGAAAGTCGCGACGAAGACCACCAACGGAGGCCAATAGCGACTGCGCTCAAGGAAAAGGGAAGGGTTTTACGAGATCTGTTTATTTTGTATTTATTATTATGCCCCCTATATTTTGTTGTTGTTACAATTATAACCAAATAGTTGTTTTAATAAGTTTTTACTCCATTTACTCTTTAAATAAGAATTTCATTTTCTTAACAGTGTTTGAAACAGATAAACAAAGGGAATTATTAGTAAACTTTTAATCCCAATAACCTCAAACCATAACAGTACAACATCGTTTAATCGATGATTTTCGACACAATTAAAATCTAAAAAATCGATCATAAGACACAGTTAATCAGTCTCTATGAACTAGAAACCACACAAAAGTTGTGAAAGAAAAAAACATTATGATATCTTTGATCCAAGAAACTGATCAACCGCTATTAGACATGCTCCTAGTATCCCCTGAATCATCATTGACACCATCCTCATAATCATCTCCTTCTTTGTTTGAGCCAGTGTTCACATTCCCATATCCGTCATATGTCGTTGCGAAATTGTTCATAGACGAACCGTCATTGTTGTGGGAAGACGGTATTTGAGCCATTGGCCTCGCTATAACACCAACATCACTGTATGTTTGTTGCTTTGGCTCCTCGACGGTTGCTACTACCGGAGGAGTAGAGTTCGTGGTGGTTATGGTGAAACTAGGAGGCTGTTGTTGTTGTTGGTGGTGGTGTGGTGGTGGTGGAGCAGAAGCTTCGATGATTCGAGGTTTCTTCTTCTGGTTTTGTTCTGCTTGATGCATCACAATGAAGCTTCCCATTATCACCTATGTCGAAAAATAGAAGAACATTTTTAGATCATTTTTGTAAACTCTAAAATCTGTAAACATGGTTTGTTAAAAGTCAAAGTAGTGGTGGTCACCTGGACAGGACCGGCTGCGATGAGCATACCAGCAAGGCCACCGCCGATAATTTTACCATTTGGTCCGGCTAAAGAAATGCTCATACCACCAGACTGGCCTTTAGTTCCTCCGTTATCAGTGGGCATAAAGGAACCCGATAGCGATAGTATCTCAAACCGACCCTAACAAAAACAAGAAAACACTACGGTTCAAGAAAGAATTCCATCAACAATCAAGATTAAGATGTTTAGTTTAGTTACCTCGTAAGTAAGAGTGCCGCCTGAAGTGGTAGGCTGGCGAAGTGTGACATTAGAGATCAAACCAGTTGCAGAGAGAATGCATATAGCTCGAGATCCTTGCGAATACGGCATAACCTTCATTGTTACATCCTGAAAGAAAGGAAATAACAAAGACACGATCCAATATCAAAGATTCGGTTACAACAAACCGCGTTGCGTAAGATGGTTTGGGGAATATATTACCTCGCCGGCATTGACAGTAAACTGATGGGTAGTAAAATTTGCACCCACATAGTATGAGAGTCCAGGAGGAGGAAGAGGAGCTTCAAGGAACAAACAACAGAATATGAGTGTATTGACTTTGACCAATCATGTCATTAATAAAACCAACTTGATTATACATCATAACAAAGTTATAGGTAAGACCCATAAGCTTTGCTATAGATCCATAATTCCCCATGGTAATTAAGGAAATGTAAAGGTTGTAACTTTTAAGGACTAAACATTCAAGAACAATTCACCACAGTAATTAAAACAAGATTTAACCAGCTAATGAAAAATCTTAAGATCTAACTTAATAACTAACACAGCTAGACACACTTATCTTCTAAGGTAAAAGGAAGAGACAGAGATTCTTTAACAAACAAAAAAAAACTCTTTTTAAAAATTTCAGTTTGGTTTGGTCAGCATCAACAGATTCCTTTTCTGTGTCGCATATAAAGCTTATTCAGACAAAAGTGTACCCAGCAAAATCAAGTTATGTTGGTCCCACACTTCCCAACATCTCAAAACAAAAAAAAAACCCAGATTAGATCAGATCTAATCTCATTGAAACCTATGCAAACCAGATTTTAAACACACACATATAAAGATTGCAACTTTACATATTACCTTGGTTTCTTTCATACTCAAATCTTGAAGATTTCTTGACGAAATCAAGAGGGTGGTTCTGGTGTTGGTGTTGATGCTGATATTGATGATGATGAGAGTTTCCTCGTTTCCAAGAAGATTGATTATAATCTCCAGAGAATGGAATCGATGATGAGATTGGAGTTGGTGAAAGCGTTGGTCTTGAAAATCTAGGGTTTAGAGTTCCGTCTGGTGCGTATTTCCTTGGCCTTCCTCTCTTCTTCTTCGCCGGATCTGACCCTGACGGTGGCGCTGCGGCGGATGATCCAGGTGTCACGGTGGTAGGATCTGGTGGTGGAACCGGAGGAGGGGGAGAGACCAAAGTCGTGGGTCCCACGAATTGAAGAAAGCTAGGGTTTTGTTGAAACTCTGTTCTTGAAGGCAAAGGTTCATCTCCAATTGGATTAATTGCACTTTTATCCTCCATTGTTTTTTTGAATCACAAAACTCACCAGTAATAAAAGGAAACAAGATTTTCACCCCTGAAATTCACACAAAATTAAATTGAGATTTTTAGAAGAAACTAATTTGACTATTTTTTTTTAAAGATGAAGAGGAGGAAGAAGAAGAAAGCAAAGGTTTATTTTTGGTTTTCTTCTTGCAGCCAAAATTAAATCAGAAAAAGAAAGTGTGATTAGAGGTTGGATTAGATATGAAATAACTCAAAAGATCAAATTAAAAAAAAATTATTAACAAGTTTTAGATTTGGTTTCTTACCTTTAAAACAGTTCTGCAACTGAAACCAATACTGTAGCAGAGGAATGCAAGAACTTTATCAATGGAGATTAACAAGTAAAAAAATCAACCAAAATTACATGCAATATCCCCAATTTTTCACAGAAGAAAGAAATTAATTTCTCTCTTGGACGACTGAATTTAGGGTTTTTACATAGAAATAAAAGAAAACCAAATAAATAAAAAAAGGAAAAATTTAAAGAAAAAAGAAATAAGAATATATATAAAATAATATCATGCAGACAGTTGTATTATTTAATACGAATATTAAGGATTTAATTTGTTTAAAAATCGATATAATAATTACAAAAATCAAAGTTATTGATTTTGGTTTAGGGAAAGATCCACGTCCGTCTTGGAAATTTAATATTATCTAATTAAATAAGAAACGTAAGAAAAAAATAAAGTAAAATTTCAAATAAAGGAAAATTAAAAAATAATGCCAAATTTCTGACAAATCTCCTTTGTCTTTTTCTAGTTTATCACTTTTGTAGTAACGTTGACCAAACAAAATCGCTTTGAAAATCTGCTAAAGACCAATTAATTCTCAAAGATTAGCTTCTATTTTAGATTAACTACGCGTCAAAAGTTTGTACACGAAGTTACAAAAAAGTTAACTAAAAGTATTTCACAAATAATTTTGACATTGATTTTTGGTACGCAAGTACATTGGTCGGTCAAAGTCAAACTCAAACTCATCTTTCCGCAACAGTCAAGTGTTTGTACGTACACACACTTGTGTCTGAATTTGACAGTACAAATGATCACACTAATCATTTAGTTTCTCTTTCTTTGTAAGACCCTCTTAACCAACTAGCAGGTCTTGAACATTTGAAAAAACTTGTGATTAGTTTCTACTTTCTTACTACACAAGTCTCTCTTTGTGTAAGAAAGAAACACTGATGATGTCTTCTTGCTCTCCTAATCTTTCAGCCATGGCGTGATTGAGAATTAAAAGATTTTGCGGAGTGAGGTGAATCAGTACAAGGAGACGATGTAAATCTCTTGTTAGTTGATACTTTAAGACTCTTTTTCGCGCTTTGTGGCTTTGTAGGAGTTCCTTTCTCTTGCTCTAATGTCACTTGACCTTGAAGTTTCTTCATATCCTAAAACACACAAATCCATCAAGCCTGTTTATTAAAGTTTCTTGGACAAAGACTTATGCTCAAAGAGTTATTATAGATTAGTACTCTTTTTCTTCGACGTTCTTGTTCTTTTTCTTCTTTGAGTTCCGTATATTCTTCTAGCATCGAAAGTAGACGATTCTAAAGGAAGAAAATCGAATCAAAACATCAATGAAGTATATATGTAACCAGAATGCAAGAAAAGATGGTTTCGAAGAATAAGATCATACACCATCGTACAAAAACTCATCTTCTTCGCTGTTTCCCATATTGTAATCTTGGATACTAATGCTTCAACCATAGCTAATGACCATTAAGATATTTTCAGTTAAAGAGAAAGATTCATAAAGATAACATTTTGATAACTTTCTTGGAGATCATTACTATATGATGGTACCTGGAAGTTTATTCACGAGTATTCGAGCTTTCTCTGCGCGTTTAAGAATCAAATGAGATCCCTTGCCTGTGTTGTATCGGTTTTCATCCTACACAAATCACATTAAAATGTAAAAGATTTGATCTTAATGTTAAAAAACTAGAGACAAAACCTGATTTTACTCTTCAAGCCAATTCTCTTCTTCACAAGCATTAAACCATTTCTCGGCTTTTTCAAGAATCTCTTTTCTAGTTAAAGCTTCTTCTTTGACTTTCCCAGCTCGATATTCGATCTTTACTAGTATACTTTCGGGGTTAACATCTCCTGATTCAATAGCTTTTATTACATTAGTCTCCACCGCGATATCTTCTTCTTCGTGAAGAACAATGTGTGTTCTTTTGCATATCTCTTCAAGTTCTGACCTCTTCTTTAAAACAAGTTCTTTCATTTTGCTCCATTTCAACTTCTCTAACCGACACAGCTCGGCTTTAACCTCTTGAAGCAAATCTGTGGAAAGACTTTTAGGTTTGGTTATTTCGGAAACAGTAGCAGCTATATTACATGAAACATTCATGAACTTTTGTTGTTCTTCTGCTGGTGTATCCATTAAGTTCCAATACTCTAGCATTGTTATCACGAGATCTTGAAGCTGTGAAATCAAATAAAATAGCCTTATGTATATACAAAAACAAAGAGCAAAGTCTTTAAAATAGTACTAAAAAAGTAAGCTTACTTCTTGCATTCTTTGTATCTTTGTCTCATGCCAATGAATTACTGATGAAGCTAACTTGTTAAGTGTTTCATAACTTATACTTCTTGACACTTCAGATTCTACTAAACTTGGGTTAATCTTTGTAACAGTTTCTCTAAAACTCAAACCAAGAACCGAACAAAGCGATTCCAGAGTTTTTAGATGATCTTGAATCTGTTTCATCCTGTTTCTCTGATGAGACAAAAATACCACAAAACATTAAACATTTTTAATCAAGAAATGCCTTATAAAGTTTGTAAAAAATAAAGAAACCTTTTGTTCTTGAAGTGTGTATAGCTCTGTGTGTAACTCTTCAAGCCTTCTAAGAGATAAATCGGATTCATCAACCGAAAAATCGTATGAACAAGACTCATTGTAATCTCCATGAATCTCATTTGATACACATCTTATATCTTCAATTACTTGAATAAACTGATTCTTCCTCTCTGATTTTCTCTTCTCCATATCTTCAAGTTTCTGAAGAATCTTTATCAACTCTTCTTTCAAATTTCTACCACTTTGATGATTATCAGATTGATTTTGTCTTCCAAGAATTGGTGGCTCTTCCATTACAGAACATATAGCTCTAACTCTTGCTTCTGTATCAACAATGTCTTGTCTTAGCTTAATCTTTACTTCTTTTAGGTTTTCGATTTTTTTGTTACAGACTTTTCTACATTCGTTTTCGATATCAATCAAAATATTTTCTCTTTCGTCTTTAGTTTCTCCAATTTCTTCCCATATGATCTAAAATCAGAAACAGAATCACAACAAAATATTGAAAGGTTCTGTTTTTTTTTTTTGTAATTTCTTGGAGTAGAAGCAATTACAAACCTCAAGTTCTTGTAGAAGAGTTTCACATATTGATTCTATTTGAAATTTGGACATTATAACCTTCAAACTCTGGAAAAAAGATTTAAAAAATAAAACTAAATAGAATCAAGTTTCTTCCTCGTTCAATTATATTATTCAATCCTGTGAAGGTATATATGGCTTTTCTTCTCAATTTGTAACTATTTTTGTTTTCCTCTTAATTTTTAATCAAGTTATTTAACAAAGGCTAAAACTCGGAAAAATTGCAAAAAAAAACCCAGGGTTTCAACTTTTCGACAAAACCGACAAATATTCGGTGTAAAAAAAACCTTAACTTTTTATTTCACATTTTAAAACCTAAGGTTTGTTTTTTAGCAAAACAAACCCTAGCCAAAAATCGTTAAATTTTAGCGGAGAAAAAATTATTCGTTTCACTTAAATGAAAATGTGATTGTTTCATCATCGTATACAAAATGGATATAAGAAAAAAACGAGATAAACAAAAATTTTTTTGTGATTTTAAACACTTTATCAAAGACCGAAGTTATGGATTTTTAGACAAATAATATCATCTTTGTTTGTGTTATTTTTGTTTTTCTCGTTTTTTCTTCATATTCTCTTTGATATACGATGATAAATCAAACCCGTTTTAATTTTATGTGAAATATGTCGTTTATCTCTGCTAAAATTTAACCGATTTTTCGGATAGGGTTCGTTTTGCTAAAAAAACAAACCTTAGGTTTTAAAATGTGAAATAAAAAAGTTAAGGTTTTTTTACACTTGAATATTTGTCAGGTTTTTTCTGTCGAAAAATTGAAACTCTGGGTTTTTTTTTGCAATTTTTCCGCTAAAACTCATGATCTTTTTTTAAAACATGAGTCTAAACTAAATTATATAAAATGAGGAAAATCATGTTAATTTGCAGGAAAATAGAGGAAAATTTACCTGGATTGAATACAGCCAAGAAAAAAATATTAAAAAAAATTACAGGTAAAGTTTTCAAAGGAAAAAAAGGAAATACAGGCAAGAGATAGATTGCTCCTAAAAGACAAACCAAGACCGTTGGGATAACGTTTCTTTTGTATATTTCGTTTTTATCCCCATATCTTTAGATATCTCAATTTTCGCCCTTAAATCTACTTTTGAGATATTTTAACCTTTTACAAATGAAATTTTTGTGCCAGTACAAATACATTGTATATTTTATGCACACTTTGGTATACTACTTTTAGACAGAGCACAACAATTGGGGGGTGTTGGAATCAATATTAAAAAGTTTTAGTCGATTCTATGTATTATCAAAAACCTAAAGCCGCAAATTGAAAATAACGAGAAAAAGTAATTTATGAGCTGTCCATAAAGCAATGATAACCGTCGTCTAAAATCCGCGCCAACTCAATTAAAGCCGTTACCTTCTTCTTTCTTCCTCTTCCTTTCTCTCTCTCCAGAAAATTTCCTTCGAAGAGGGAGAGAGAGAGAGAGAAGGGGAAGAAAAATTGAATGCAAATCTCTCTATCTCTCACACGAAGGTCGAAAAACAATGGTTAACGAATCAACAACAACAACAACACCAGTTTTCTCTAAAGAAGACTTGTCTTCAGAAGAATTCGACATTGATTTCGAATTCGACGCGCCTCGTTTCTACGATTTCTCAAGACCAGAGCTTTATTCAGAGACAGAACACATCGAGATCTGGTTCCAATCTTCTGGAAACTATCCTCCTTCTCGTAAGTCACATATTCTGTTTTCATCACAAAATTATTCCATCTTTAAAAAATGTTTTATGTTTCAATTTTTCTTATTATTTCAGCTTTTAGCCCTAAATTCAATTGGAAATTAGAGCCGATTAAGCAAATTACAAGCACTAATACACAATCTAAGCCTGTCGAAATCTCAAACCCCGTCATCGATACATGTCTAAATCACAAAGATAAATACAATGGTAATGATGATTGATTCCTTCTTTAAACTATTATTATAATCTTTGTTTTTTAAAAATATTTGTAACCTTTATTTTTAATTGTGTTGGTTTTAGGGTTTATATATTATAACCAAACAGTTAAACAAGTCACAAATACAAAACCTAAATCAAGAATTAAACCAATAAACTCTACTTTGACAAGACCAACAGCTTCTTTACTTGCAAGGCAGAACAAACCATCATTAGACAACTACTCTGTTCAGCTTCTCACAAGGTATATTATATAATAATTTAATAAACCATTGTTGAATATGCTTTTTCTTGTTTTGTTTTGTGTATTTTTTTAAATAACTAGTTTTGATGTTTTTTCAGATGTCAGAGATCATTAGGAAAGTTTGGTGATAACTTATCTCCTCTTTTAGTCTCTAAGCTACAAAGACAAGACACTAAAAGGCAAAAACTTGAAGCAAAGGTGTGCTATATATTATCTCATGTTGGTTTTGATACTATGAGTCATGTGTAAAGTTTTTTGTTTATATGTTTTTCAGAAGATTCATGTTAGTACAAAACCGAAACTCACCGTTCCAAAGGAACCAAATCTTAGAACTGCACAAAGATCTGAAATGCACAGGTAAAGAAGATTCTTTAGGTTTAGAGAGTGTTTGTTTGTCAAGAGAATAGTCCATAAACGCGTTTTTCTCGGGAGAGTTTTCAGGTCTAAGGTTAACTCAAGAGCCGAGCAGAATGCGAAATCAAGAGTTGATTCATCTAAAAGACACACCACTACTAACAAAAAAGTACTTTATAACTTTTCTTTTTTGAGTTTCAATCTTAGTTTCTTCATTTCCACATTCTCATAAGCGTATGTTTTCGGATTCATTGCAGGTTAATCTTGAAACTTGTTCAACAGCTTTGCCTAAAAGTAATACAGCCAGGTCTCAAGGTCTTCAGGTATAAACTTAAATCTTACAACATCTACAAGTCATAAGTTTTGTTATCCTCACATTAACATAACTTTCTTTACTAGGCATTTCGCTTAAGAACATCACTTAAAGCAAAGGATAGCTCTTCAAATGTAAGTCTTAAGTCGATTCTTCGCCTTGATGTTCAATTTTGCTTAATATAATGTCTCACATTGCAGGCTAAAATCGATGTCACTCAAGAGAATGATGCCACTACTAGCTCAAGAAAGTTAGTGCATAGCTTTAAAACTCCCATGAATCTACCTTTCTTGTATAGTCTAGTTTCAGCTGCTAGACCATTCTCACGCGTATACTCTGCAGGCAAAAACACATTGATTCCTCAAAGAGTAGGATAGTCCAAGGAAACCACAGCAGAAAGATAAATAGCCAAGTTGCTGAATCTAAAACTTGCCCTATAATCTCAAAGGTTATATAATGCAGCTTTATTGAAGAATCTCATGTAATTGTCTCATTGTATTATGTTTACATACCAACAAATCCAAAATCCTCCCTGTCCTTGACAGATATCAAGCAAAGAAGCACTTAGTGAAGTAACCAAAATCAAATATGGAACTCATAGCTTCTGCAGGACAGACATGAAACCATTTCTTGATATTAAATGGTAATTACAATCTACTTTCTTCTGTTCATAGCTTCAAAATAGTACCAAAATAAGAACATTACATATTAGAAATCAGACAACATTGATGATGATGATGATGTTATTTTGAACAGGAGCTTGGATTTATGCCGGAATTTCGATTCAAAGGAAGTTGCAGGGAGCCTTATTATTGCTTAATCTTTTACATTGAAGATGTTCTTATCATGTTTCCTCATTAACACACGCTTTTCTATGTATATGTATACTTGTTTAGATATGTGCATAGACAGAGAGATTTTATGAAAAATGTGTTGTGGGGTCATATATAAGCCATTTAAAGCAGAAGACTAATAAGACTTTAACAAACTCGTGAACATGTTCTTGGGAGAAAACAAACATTAAACTTCACATATCCTTTGTTCTTGTCTTGAATGCTTTCAACATCAAGCATACCTTCTTTTTACTTGCCCAAAAAAAAAATACTACCCTAACTTCACTATAAAGCCTTTCAAAATCACAAACATAATATCTTCCTTGGGAAAAAAGCAACCAAACAATCCCTAGAAGATCTTTTACCTATAAGCTACTTTTGGAGATAACTTCACGGAACTGATCAAACCATTGCGATGATGAATCTTCCTCGCGATTCTTACCTTCACTCCTCTCTTCCTTCGGCTTCGGGTCCTTAACTCCATGGCCTATATGTTTCTTTGTTGATAAATCTTGAGGAGGCAGCTTCTTTGCCACTTGCAGAGGTGGAAGAAGAGAAAGCAAAACCCTAGAGACTTCAAGCATTGTGGGTCTCTCTAAAGGGTTTCGCTTAGTGCATAAGAGAGCCAGCTGAAATGTCTTCTTGATATGTCCCAAGTCCATACATGTCACAGTAACCTCTGCATCAACAGCTTCCATCACAGTATTATCATCAGCCTTTCTCAATATCTGCAACAAGTAAAAACACGAATTTAACTCTTTTTAACAGTTCAAAGATCATATCTATCTTCAAAGGGTTTCTTGATTCATATACATACCAGTTGATGCAAGTTAGATTCGTTGTCCACTGCTTTCTTCCCTGTAAGAAGCTCGAGAAGAACAATACCGAAGCTGTAGATATCCGATTTTTCATTGAGACGCGAAGTACGAGCATACTCTGGGTCTATATAACCAATCGTTCCCAAAACATAAGTGGAAGCATGAGTCTTGCTCGTTGGTATGCTCTTAGCAATCCCAAAATCCGATAAACGAGCTTCGAAATTCTCATCAATAAGTATATTCGATGACTTGATGTCGCGATGAATGATCCGTGGAGTACAATCGTGGTGAAGATAGGCGAGTCCTTGCGAAGCTCCAAACGCTATTTTCAGCCTTGTCTCCCAATCAAGCTTCACTTTCTTCAATGACCCTACTTCAAGAAAAAAGTTTCAACATTCATTACATTTCATGAGAAAATATCATTTTATTCGAAAATTGAACTAATAGGTTTTATTAAACTTCACCATGAAGAAGGTCCCAAAGAGATCCATTTTCCATGTAATCATAGAAAAGAAGGTTCCCAATAGAAGAAGACAAGGCGTATCCGTGCAAGCTGACTATGTTTCTATGCCTAATGCTCCCTATGGTGTCGAGTTCCGTCTCAAACTCGCGCAAGTTGTGCTGATACTGATTGTGGATTCGCTTAATGGCAATAGGCCGGGAAGTTTTCAATGTGCATTTGTAGACAGTGCTAGAAGCACCGTATCCAATTATGTACTTTTCGCTGAAATTCTCTGTTACTCTCATTATATCATCGAATGTGTGAATGGCCATGTCCATGTGTAGAACCACAAGCTTGGTTGGGCCTGAGAGGTTAATGTTAACATATAATGAACATAAGTATTGGATAAGAAGAAAACTATGAAGCCAGCATCATTACCTTCGACTTGTTTTGAGGAGCCTTTTATGATTTCCTTCTGATGTTTAGATTTGTAAACCGCGATAAATAGCATACATAGAAGAGTGATGAAACTGAGAGCAATGCATATCACATAAACTTTGGAGAATCCTAGAAAAAACAAAAGAAAAAGAATCCAAGTAAGTCCAAACAAAGATCTTTCAAAAAACAAAGCATAGCAAACAAATCTAGTACATACCTCGAGGTTTAGAGAGAGAAGGACCACAAGTAGATCCAACCCAATTTCCACAAAGATTTGGATTCCCGACAAAGCTATACGAAGAAAGTTAATCAGTTTTGGCATAAAAGATTATGTGTAATGATACATACTGAGAGTAGCATTATCTTACCTAGCTGGAGCAAAACGTGAGAAGTTTTTCATAAGTGGGACTACCCCGGAGAGGTTGTTGAAGGAAACGTTCCTAAAATGTTGGATTATTATCAAATATCTTCATAACAATGTGTAAGTGAACATATCTAATGAGAGATAGCTTACAGATTAATAAGAGTGAAGCAGTTTGTAAGCTGATCCGGAATTTTCCCATGAAGCTTGTTGTTATTCAATATTCTGCATCAAAACCGTAACATTCTAACATTACTTTACTTATATAATGCAAGTGATAAGATCATATAGTTTAACTTACAAAGAGTTCAAATTTTGTAATTGGCCAAGTTCAGTTGGAATAACTCCACAGAGCATATTGAATGATACATCACTACGAGAAGAAGAAGAAAAAACAGAGAAGTCAGATAAAAAATGATGCTATTGAACCTAGAAGGAAACAACTTTTTTGAGACTTACATAATCTGAATGCTTCGAAGGTCCCCGAACTCTGCAGGCAACTTCCCATTAAGACCATTTCTGCTAAGATTCCTGTTCGATTAAACAAAGTTCGCAAGTTAATAAAAACGAAAAGACATCAAATGTTTGCAACTTCAGGTGTAAGAGACTTACAATATAAGAAGGTGTTCTAGATCACCAAGAGCTAATGGTAAAGATCCTGAGAAGTTATTGCCAGACAGATCTCTGGAAATAAGAAAAAAATGTATTGTTTGATTAGTTAGTGCAGATTTTTAGTAAGCTTATGACCAAAGTTAATAAGACTTGCATTTTGTCAAGATTGATTATATGTCCAAGCTCAGATGGTATTTTGCCCGTGAAATTATTCGAGGAAAGATTTCTGCATTAAAAAGGATTTGACTGTTAGTTAAATGTATAGAGAGAGAGAGATGTAATGTTACTGCATTGTACTGAATGAAGCTCACAGATAAGTCAAGCTGCCGAGGTTGTGAAAAGCAGATGGTATAGATCCATTCAAAAGGTTCCCATGAACATTGCTGAAAGAGAGTAAAAGCAGAACTTAGTATTGTAAATAAAAAAGAGTAAAATATCAAAGCAGAGAGATAACTATCATAGCTTACAATTGATTCAAGGCTGTACATGAACTTATGTTAGATGGTATCGGCCCTACCAAGCGATTGTTGGCAAGATTCCTTCAACGTTGACAAAGAAAAGTTAAATGTAAATGTAAATAAAGTTGGGCAAGATTCCTTCAACACTTTATAGAAACAGGAAAGAGAACTCACAGTTCAAACAAATTATCCAACTTTCCAAGCTCAGGTGGGATAGTTCCCACTAGTTCATTATCGTTCAGTTGCCTACAAAATCGAGAAAAATAAAACCGAAAGAATATGAGTATATTGAATGTAAAGGCTATGTAAAGTTTGGATCAAGCTTACAAATATCTGAGACTTGACATATTCCCAAGCTCAGATGGGATATGACCAGTGAGCTTGTTTCCATGAAGGTACCTACTCCAACAAAAACACGTATTCGTATAAGATACGCATATACTATGTGAAGCATGCTATGGTTTATACGAAGAAGACTCACAGCTTTCCTGTAAATGAGAGATTTCCAAGTATCGGCGGGATAGTACCAACTAGCTCATTTTCACTCAAATCCCTTTGGTATTCGAATTGGTTTCAATGTCAGATGAGCCAAGAAAATGATATGAAATTACACTTTACTAACTAAACTTACAAAACAGCAAGAGCCTGCATTAGACCGATAACTTCTGGTATATTACCCGTCAATTTGTTTCCTTGTAGTGACCTTTAAGATAAAAGCAATACACAATTCAATAACAGCATAAACTCATCGAAACGAACTGTAGTTGAAGAGGTATCAACACTCACAGAGTAGCTACTTGGAGAAAACCAATGTTATAAGGAATCTCTCCGGTTATCTGATTATAAGATATGTCCCTGGAAAAAGTCAAATAACATGATTAGTCTACAACAATACACTCCTATGCTAGAAATCTTATGATATAACAAGAAGCAAGACTATACAGGATTTCAAAGCTTGTGCAATTTCCTATGTTCTCCGGGATAGTTCCAGTTAGATTATTGCCTCTCACGTCACTTGAAACAACGAAAACACAAGTCACAAAACAAAGAACCAAGAGCTATACAAAAACTCAAAAGATGGGCAAGAGTATTAGAATCAACTTACAAGTACCACAAACCGGTAAGTTGGCACATATCAGAAGACAAAGTACCAGACAACATATTCCCGCGTAAACCGCTGCATAGAGAGAGCATGCATTCCAAGAGTGTAAACTCTAGAGATTTGAGAAAATAATTACAATGGTGAACTTACAGGTACTGTAAAACTTCGTTCCAGTAAAGTAGCCTCGGAATCTCGCCGGTTAGATTGTTATCCGTAAGTTGACTACAACATCATCAAGATAAGAATAAATTACACAATCTATATCTTGAAATCAATTAACAAATATTTAGTTCATGTAAATGATGTAACAACAAAACTCACAGTATCTTAAGGTTTGGGATCTGAGTCAATGTTGCTGGTATTGGCCCTGTTAGCTGATTGTTCTTTAGGTTCCTGAAAAATTCAGAAAAAATTCAGAAAAAATCTACTAGAGAAGTAAAAACTTAAAACTCAATAAATTATTGTTAAAAGAGTATATTATAAAACATACAGAGTGTCAAGCTGCTTGAGTTTAGAGATTGAAAAGGGAATGTCTCCATATAACAGATTGCTAGAGAAATCACTGTACAAATAGACAAAATATTAAAACTTTAAATCAAAGATCTAAAAATTTTTAAAAATTCTTTAGAAATTAGACTTACATATAAACAAGAGAAGCACAGTTTCCAATCTCATCAGGGATTTGACCAGCCAATTTATTCCCTTGCAAGTCTCTGCAATTACATAAAGCCATTAAATAAACACAACCTACACAGAAAGACAATAAAAACACACACACACACACAATTACATTGATTGTAAATTGCGTAGATCTCCAACAGCTGAAGAAATCTCTCCTCCAAGGTTCAAATTTGACAGGTTCCTTCAAACAAAAAGACAGAAAATATTACAAGACATGAATAAGAGAGAGAGAGAGACATGAAGTACTTAATTCAAAACTAGAACAAGTTTCTTACAGAGAGACAACGGAAGAGGTAAAGTTGTCGCATAAGACACCTCTCCAAGAACAGAAGTCAGTGTTGTGTGTTTCTTCCCAATCCAAAAGCATATTCGCTATGTTGCTGAAAGAACCTTTTATCTCCATCAAAGCTTTCCCTGTTTATTTCATTTTTAAAATTTTGAAACATTCTCTTAAAGTTAGGATAATTTAATAGTTGAGACGCAAAAACATTAGTCAAATAGTTAAAACTTAAAACCCTAACGAGGGACTAGAAAAATGTTTTAATTTTTTTATATTTTCTTGGGTAAAAAAACACAATCTTTCCAGTGTCCTGTAACAAGCATTCTACAGATTACTACTAATCATCATCATCATATTTATTGGAAATACAAAGAAAACAAAAAAAAAAGATTGTATTTTTTGAAGAACAAAGACAGAGCTAAGTATTGGGTAGGAGAAAAGCTTTCAGCTTTAGCCCTCTTTTTTCTTGAAGAGACCAAATGTTTCATAGCTCTTCTTCTCAAAAACCAAAAGAGAGTTTTGAAACCAAAGTTCATGTCTTGATAAACCTTCTAAACACACAAGAGTTTGATTCAAAAATTTGAAGAAAAACCAAAAACAGAGGTTTGTAACATAAAGAAGAGACCTTTTACAGAAACTAAGAAAGACAAAATCAAAATTGTTACAGACCTTCATCGTTCGTAGGAGAAGTAACACCAAGTAGCATAAAAACCACCATTACAAAACATAAACACCTTCTCTGCATCTTCTCCTTCATCTTTCTCTTCTTTAGACTAAACCCTTCTTTGGTGCTTTTCTTTCTTTTCTTTTTGTGGTAATAATCCAAAAAGATAACTGGTTCAAATGTTTTTCTTGGGTAGTAGAAACCAAAGAGAAACTTCAAAACAAACAAAGGCAGACAAGAAACAAAAAAACGAAAGTTCAGGCTTCTTCTACCATTGTTGTAAGAGAGAGAGAGAGGAGAGAGACAAACACAAGAGATTAAGCGTGAACTGCAAGAAATGCAGAGCCAAAGACGTTAAAGAAGAGAGAGAACAATGAAGAGAGAGAGTGACATAATGTACAGTCTCTATATATATAAGTAGAGAGCTTAGTCCATGAGAGAGAAACTAAGACCACGACAAATCTGTCAGAGTATATATGTACACTTATACATAATATATAAATAAATATATGCTTATAAACTCTGATCAAACATTAACTTTTGTATTAATGTAACGTTGAAGAATTTTAGCCACTTCCAATTACCATTGTTTGTTAACGGAGATTTAACGGCGTTAAGAATAAAGAACAGTCGATTTTGACGGAGACAAGACCACGCCGTCTGTTGTAGAAACGCCGTTCTCCAATGCAGTGTGAAAAGAAAACGAAAACATTCCACTGTAAAAAAATATCAACGACGCGCGTGGTTTTTGCATTACACGTGTCAGATCGAACGGTGGATAATTCGCGTCCAGGATTAATAGCGTGGGACGCGATGTAGAGAAACTGAAATGTGCTTTTTCTTGTGAAAGTTAGTTAATGCTTTGACAGTGATTGGGGAAACCGGTTTGGACCGGTTTGGTTTTTGTGTTTATCCTTTTTAAAAGCCAACTGTAATTAATTTTTTCTCAAATTAATGTTTTATTTTACTATTGTATCAGAAACCATGTCACATGTTGGTTTATGATTGGGATGAAAAATTTGGCGAGTATTGTTTTTTTTTTTTCAATATGGAGAATGTTAATTCCAAAATAAAATCATTTGGGTGGATATTTTAAGGATTAGTTACATGTGTCTGTTCTTTAGACCATGTTTATCAAAGGTGATTATGTATAGTGCTTGTGTATTTTTTGTGTATTTTTTTGTGTATTTGAGTATTAAATTAAATCAAAACATGTACTATTCATAAACACCTATAATGAAAAGTGCTTAATTAAGCATTTTAAGCTCCCCTTTTTGTAGAGTTCTTATGAATAGTACATGTTTTGATTTAATTTAATACTCAAATACACAAAAAATACACAAAAAAATACACAAGCACTCTACATAAGAACCCTTGATAAACATGCTCTTAATGTGTATACACAACAAATTAGAAAATAATTTGTATCAACTATGTAGGTTCAGCTATGTAGCAGCTCTAGTCTCTCTAGGCTCTTAAAGGTGCATGGGTTCATCTACGTGTAGACCATCTTTTACTACATGTAAATTATGTAATAATAATTTTACTCTTGTATATATATATCTTACTATTTTGTGGTTGTACAATAATATAGTTTAGAAGACAACATCCATATGATTTTTTACTTATTAAGTTTCAAGAAAAAAAACGAGTTTTTATATATAGCGAAATGATAGGTTTCCGCTGTGTATATAATTGTGTCATACCTGTATGACGTGGCCATACCTTGTTGGTGTTATAAACAAATTTGGTAAAATTGGTTCATATTCCACTTCAAAAATAAGCCATTTTAATAGAATCGTAAATCAAAAATTGAAAAAAGATAAATTGGTTTATAACGCAAAAAGGAATTAATTAATTAATTTTTTTTCTTTTTAATTGTGTTTTACCGTAGGGAAGTGGTCTTGGCCTAGTGGCATTCATAAGTCCACAAGAGGTAGGTTAACACTTTCCCACCCGATCAATTCAGCCTACTGAGTGTAGGATTAATTACCTAGTTAGTTGGCCCAAATGTTGACAAAAAAAAAAAAAAAAAAAAATTGTGTTTTACCGTCACTTATTCGTTTGAAAAATTGTGAACACATTTTAAGTCATTTTTAAAAACGTTACAAAAGGGAAATAATGTAAATTAAAAAAGTATGATAAAGTCCACAGACATATCTATTAATAGAAGCCTACGGTGAGGAGCCAATCAGAGAAGAGAATAGTTGTGGACACGTGGCAAGATGTGAAAGGCCAATACATGTATGCTTTCATAAGTAAAAAGCTGATGACAGAAGCTGAGACGATGGTTGTTAGCAGTAAATAAAATAGTAACTGATTTGGGGCTGGCTTTGCATCCCTATGTGAACTTACTGTAGACATTGAACCATCTGATCCTAGCCGTTAAAAATTACAATAAGTCACTGTTAGGCTTAGATGTTTCCTAATCTAGGTTTCTGTTCACTTTGCTATTTTTATAAATAATGTTGAAAATATATCAATTCAACTGTTTTTGTAAATAACCCTAATTAAATGAGTTTTTAAATTTGAATTTATTTCCAATTTTTCTGTTTTGGTTGATTTTGGAAACGGGCCATCGTTTAATGGGCTCGTTTTAAAATTTAAAATTTAATGGGCCATTATTTAAATGGTTTAAGGAGCCTTTTTTAAGGAGCTTTAAATATCTATGTATGGGGCTTGGACATCTCTGACCTACATTAGCTTAAGCCATAAAAGCCCAACACTCCAAAAAATAGGAGAGACAAATTAAAAACATTTTTGCTTGGCCACTGTTGTTGGTACAATAGTAATCATTGAAGTTTAATCACCTTTTTACTAATATATTCCACTTCTTTATCACACTTTAATTAGGGTGTTAACCACACTTTTTGCGACTTTATAATAATTTGTTTACACTATTAGCTCACCATATTTAATAAGTATATAACTGTATAAGTATAGTAGAGAATTAGAGTTTGTGTATGTCAAAGTCTAACAAGACATGGTTCGTAGTTGTGATTGTTGACAAGTGATTAAATAAGTTAAAAATTGTATAAACAAAATTATACTACACAAAAATTATACTACCTCGATAATCAACGCGTTTACTTATGCCTAATCAATTTCTTATATTAATTTTATGTTTTGTCAACTTATTATAAATTGTGTGTTCAATGCGACTTCTTCAGTATTGTACGGTTTATGTCTATGTTATACGCACTTAGCTACATTATACATAATCATTTATTTATAATCTGTACTTTTGTATATAATATTAATCATACAAGTTGCGATATGTATATAATTAGAATATTTATATCAATTGATAAAGGTTTTCTATAATGATGAATATTGTTACGGCATAATATATTAGTTTTAGGGAAGGATACTAATCTACCGCTAATTCGTTTCATTTTTGTAGCAAAAAGCAACAACAAAGCAATAATATCAAATAAGTCACCAGATAAAGCAATTTATAACGAACGGTTTATATAATCTAGTTGTGTAAATGTGCATCGAATCTTTAAATTTGAAGCATTAAATTTTTCTTACACCGTTACGCACCGGAGCCTATCACGCCGCCCCTTAACTTTTATGACATACATTATGCACTAATCTCGATTCTTAAATTAATAGACCTAACTCATAATTATACTTTATGCCAATAAACTCGTTTTTAAGTTTGATAAATCAAATGTTGAGAATGCGCTAGTCTCGTTCGGGGTACTTGAAAGTTATAACTTTGTTTTTTAGTTGGATCCATGTATATTGACAATACACTTTCTAAGTTATTAACTATCTTATTTTAATTTTTACGTTAGAAACACAAGTTACATGATATGCACAAGGACAAAGTTTTAAATAACAAATTATTAGTTCTAGCTAGACCCATGAAACAAACGCTTGTATTTTTAATTATAGGGCTAATTATTTAGTGTGTCACAATCATCAATAAAACGCAAAATTTGTCGGCAAAACGTTGGATTATGTGACACGTCATGCGGCATGACTCGTGGGGATTAAAGAAACATGGCCACAAGGCTCACATGGCATTTAGTTAAGTCTTTCAACATCGATACCAGTTCACTCTAATCTGTCGCCTACACGTAAACGCACCGTTTTGGCTAAGCCCCCGCCTTTATAGTCCGTTACATAGGTGTCAAAAAATAGTCCGTTACATATTTTTCTGACCCTTGATTTTGACACGTGTGTCCCCAATGCACGGTCTCATCTTCTTTCTATTGTAACGTTTTTATTTTAATTATTTTTTGATCAGGTTTCCTCGTTTCTATGATTAGTTACCAAACTTAAATTTTCTAGTTGATTAGTACTTACTTATAACTTGTGTTTTGATAGTGAAAGATTCTAATGTGATTTTATACTTTTTTTTTTTTTGGCAAACTAAACAAAAAAAAAAAAAGGTATAAAATCACATTAGAATCTTTCACTATCAAAACACAAGTTATAAGTAAGTACTAATCAACTAGAAAATTTTATACCTAGATATTGGACTGCAAATGTAATTGAGAGGCAAATGATAGTTAGTTTCTGACACAAACTCAGATTAAAAATATAGTTTCTGTTTCTACAAGGACACGTTGTTTATAACTAGACGGTCCAAGTGTTCACTGGTCACCGGCTCTTAAGGTCTTCCCTTGTCGGTTGCCGGCACAGACGGTCAATTACACTGGCACGTGTCCGTTTATTTCAACTCCGTAAATGTCTCCAACGCCTTTAGAAAATAAAGTAATAAACAATTGGATGTGTTGATCAGGACCTGTATCTTGTTAAACTTTCTGTATTATTCCCAAAGTTCTATTTATTAATTTTACACCCAATGAACCGACAAAAGTTTACCCCTTTTTTATCTTATTCTAACAAAAATCACGAAGTATACGTATCACTAACATTCACGAAGTATAAGTAATAGTTATGCTAACAATCAAATTATATAACATGTTTTTAGTTAATTAATCTATGATATACTGTTGGTGATATATCAAATGGTGTTTTTTGTTCAATAAATAAATATGTAATGAACCAAAATAATACAAAAATTTAACAATGTTAAAACATACCCTAGTTTAATCGTTGCATAATTAAAATCAACAAAACGACCAAGACAAATATTTGATGATGATGTTAATTTTAACAAAAAAATATATATATATATATATTTGATGCTTGGCCACTGTTAATAACATACTCTTACTTCTCGCGTTTAGGGAAAAAATTAACAAATCGAAAAATTAATGGACTAAATATTGAATTATAGTAAAGTTAGGTGTAACAAGAAACAATTAATTAAGAGTTTCCTTTTCCTCGTGAAATAAAAAAAGAAACAGAATCTCCGCGTTTATCGAGCACTCTTAAGTTGTCTCTCTCTCTCTCTCTCTCTAAAGAGCTAAGCTTTACGCCTTTAACGAGAACCACACAAAGATCAAACTACCAAATTAGCTCCGTCTTGGTAACAGACCCATAATTTCCGGCGGCGACGGAATCTCTCTCTACACTCTAATTCACTAACTATGCTTCCCGTCTCAAATCCCACAAGCCCTGAACGTCTCCTCAAGAAATCAAGACCCACAGAAACCACCACCACCACCGTAACAATTGATCGTAAGAGCTCCTTTAACTCGCTAAACTCTGTCGGAAACTCACCGTTAAACCGTTCTTCTTACATCTCCGCCTCCCGGAGCCACTGCACATGGCTTATCCTCTCTCTCCTCTCTCTACAACTCATCCTCTTCCTTACTCTCCGATCAATACCCTTCCCTCACCGTCGCTCTCCCGAAACCTTCCCTTCCCCCTCCGTCTCCTTCCCCGTCGTCACCGTCGTATCCGATGAGCGTATCTCTAGCCCAATCATACCCGACCCGGAACGATGCGATTTGGGTTCGGTTTTCGTTTACGATATGCCGAAGATCTTCAACGAAGTGATTCTACAGCAGTGCGATAATCTAAACCCTTGGAGCTCGCGCTGCGACGCGCTCTCCAACGACGGATTCGGCAGAGAAGCGACGTCGCTGAGTGGCTTGATCCCGGACGATCTTGTTCCGTCGTGGTTCTGGACCGATCAATTCGTCTCGGAGATAATCTTCCACAACCGGATTCTCAACCACCGTTGCAGAACCTCCGATCCGGAAACCGCGACGGCGTTTTACATCCCGTTCTACGCTGGACTCGCCGTGGGTCAGTTTCTATGGTCGAATTACGCGGCGGCCGATCGCGACCGTCACTGTAGATTAATGACGGAGTGGGTCCGTGAACAGCCTTATTGGAACAGATCCAACGGCTGGGATCATTTCATTACGATGGGACGCATCACATGGGATTTTCGCAGGTCCAAAGACGAAGATTGGGGATCTAACTGTATCTACATACCAGGGATGCGTAACATCACGCGCTTGCTCATTGAGCGTAACGCGTGGGACCATTTCGACGTCGGTGTGCCTTACCCCACAGGATTCCACCCGAAATCTGACTTGGACGTTTTGAAATGGCAGGATTTCGTACGGAATCGCGATCGCCAAACGCTGTTCTGTTTCGCCGGAGCGCCACGCGCCGGGATCGAGCACGATTTCAGGGGATTGCTTCTCCGTCACTGCGAAGAAGCGCGTGGGGTTTGTAGAACGGTGGATTGCACCGTCGGAAAATGCTCGAACGGCTCGTCGGCGATTATGGAGACGTTTCTAGGATCTGATTTCTGCTTGCAGCCGCGTGGAGATAGCTTCACGCGCCGTTCGATTTTCGATTGTATGATAGCCGGTTCGATTCCGGTTTTCTTTTGGCAGCGAACAGCGTACATGCAGTATCAGTGGTTTTTACCGAACGAACCGGGTAGTTACTCGGTTTACATAGACCGGAACGGGGTTAAAAACGGCACGACGTCTATAAGGGAAGTGTTGGAACGGTATAGCAAAGAAGATGTGAGGAAGATGAGAGAAAGAGTGATTGAGTTGATACCGAGTTTGGTTTACTCCAAGTCTCCGAATGGTTTAGAGACTTTCAAAGACGCATTTGACGTGGCGATAGATGGAGTTTTTAGGAGATTCAAGGAGCAAGAGAATTGGTATAAGTGGAGATGATTTTGATAAATGATTGTTTATTTATTAATAAGGGTTTTAGCTCAGGTAAAGTTATGGTTACTACTACACTGTAAATTTATTATTTTTGTTGAGAGATGAATAAGTTGGTTAGTTAAATTTTTGTTATTACACTTCTTGTATTAGTCAAAGAAGTTGGTCTGTGTGTGGCTTCTCTTTTATATATTCTCTTTTGGAGTCGATGAGTATAGTTTATTTCTTAACATATTTTACTTAGATGTTGATAGTTTGAATAGTAACCTTGGGCTAACTAGTTAGGTAGAAGTGTAAAAATGGACGAGAGACCACACATTTTCGCACGTATATGGTTATTTATTAAGATTGTACGATGATAGAAAAATATGGTGGTAGGTAGAAGAAGTAGATTTTGATTTGGGATTAGGTTTGATAATAGTGTTATAACTCGTGATGATTGTTGAAAATTTGGGAAATCATCTTAGTTTTCAAGAAATCTAATATTCCTTACAAGAAAAGAAGGTGGATTCGTTTTTTAGGTTTGATGATAGCGTTTGCTATATGCCCTTTTATGCCCAATATAGAGACCTCACTTTTGCTTTTATATTTTTTAAGCGTACATACCAAAAGTATAAAACAAGAAAAATAAAGAAAGTTTAGTTTTTATTAGTCTAGGATCACTCCAAAATATCATATGGGCATCTTTTAAGTTATGTTGAAATCTACATTTTGGCAAGAAAGTTTGTAATTAGCCAACAACAAAAATTGGTTACAACGAAAGGGAGAGATAGTTCACAGAAAGAACATGAGCATTTGCTGTAATTGCAGACTATTTTAAGTAATAGTAGTAAGTAAAACTAAAAACAACTTAAACCAGCATCAAAAACATTTTAAGAGAATTTGGAAAAGAGATTAAACATAAATTACCAGTAACCAACTTCTCCTCCCATTACACCTTCTATGCCTCCTCCACCGCCTCCACCCTTTGTCGCCTTTGGACGTGGTGAGAGTTTGGTTGTTGCCTTTGCTTGCGATTGCGTTTTCGTTTGCCAATGTAGTGGTTTGAGTTTGCTTAATGAATAATGAGTATGATGTGTAATCCCTTTGTTTTGTATGTTGTAGTTGGAGATTATCTTCAAATTTAAATTAGTCAATGTAAGAGTTGTTAAGTACTCTATAGTCCATACAAACGCAAAGTTTTTTGTATGGGGTTTAATAATGACTCTCTTGTTGATTTGGCATGATATTTCTGGTATATTTTTTGTGTTCAAAACCATATAACAGTGAATACTTGTCATTTAAAACTAGTGCCATAGACATTATACAGATATTTGTCTAATCTCTAATCAATATTTTTTTCATTTTCTCCTCTTACCTAACACGCGACACGTGAGCAAGGGAGCGTTGCCATTTATTTCGGTACGATGGAAATTAAATGTTTTGATATTTTCCCGGTCTAATCCGGTTTATCTTTAACTGGTTCTATATTCTTCTCTCTCTTTTATTTATCTTCTCGATCACTGTTTAGATTTTTTTTTCCCTTACTTTTTCGTCGTTTCTTCAAAGGAGCGATTTCGAGAAGCACGAGAAATGGTATCAACGCGTCTCTTCACTCTCCTCTGCTTCGTCTTCTCGATCTTCCTCTCTGTTTCCGAGTCCAAAGCCTTGGAGCCTCTCGCAGCAGCTGAATCGTTCAATGTTAGCCTCATTCAGGTTCGTTCTATCTTTCTATCTTCCTTCTCCGTATGAACTTTCCCGGGAGAAATTGGAGGGGTTTCTCGCACGCATATGTGGGATTTTCTCGAGAAACTTTCGATTTTCCTTTGTATTGTGTTTTATTTTTTTGTTGAGATGATGTAGAAATTGGGGGCTAGCTGTTCTTACTCAGTGATTATATCTACTAGCTGTTCTTCATCGAAGTATACTCGCGATCAGATTAGTATCGCTTTCGGCGATGGATACGGAAACCAGGTTTGATTGATTTTTCTTCGGAAACATTTTATTTTTAGTTTTGGTATTATGATTTTGATTCCAAGAATTGATGAATCCTAGGGTTTTGATTGGTTGAAACCTATATGATTCTTCTTCATGTCTTCTCTTTTACTGTTGAGTCATCAGATTCTTCTCTTTTAGGAGCTCATCTTTGGTTTATAATTAGATTTCTACCTTGTACATGTCTTGTTCTTGATTGTTAGTTAGTTACTTAGCTACTGAATTTGCTTAACATTTTAAGTGTGATATGGTTTAGATTTTGCAACCAAAGTTTTCTTGTTTTGAAATTGCCTAGTAGACTTTCTTGTTCTTGCTGCAATTTCAGAATGATCTTTGTACAACTTCATGCCAAATTTTAACCATTTAGCTCTGTGTTTAAAGTTCTACTATTTTGACCATTCGAGTTTGAGAGGAATATTGGATCAATATCTGATTGATGAAAGTTCAAATGGATTAGTTTTGGTTATTGTATTTGTCACTAATAACGATGATTCAGTTTTTTTGGCTTTGATTCGACGAAATTCACAGCTTGTGTTTTGTGTCTAAAGCTCTATTTGTTGGAACATTTGCATCGTATCTCTCACTGATAACGATGATTTGTTTTTTTTAGCTTTGATTAGACGAAATCTTACAGCTTGTGTTTTGTTGTTTCCCTGAATCAGATATACGCACCAAGGCTTGACGATCTAACTACAAAGACATTCGAGCAATGTTCATCGGACACGTTTGAGATAAACGGACCATGCACATACGAAATATGCTACGTGTATCTCTACAGGTCTGGCCCTGATGGTTGGATCCCAGAGAATGTGAAGATATATAGCCGTGGCTCCAAAGCAGTGACTTTCCCTTATAACACGCACGTCCCCGAGAGTATATGGTATGGTTTCAATTACTGCAACAGCGCCTCGGATTCTGATGTCCTAGCCATTGGTCTGAGAAGGCTCGTGGTTATATTACTAGGGTTTATTGTCGCATGTTCGGCATTGCTCGTGTAAAGGATGTTACGGCTTCTGGTTTTAATGTCGGTTTTTGTGTGAACATATTAGTAGGACTTATGCAGAATAAATGTGTACCGTGTTCTTGGAAAAATTGGGTTTATTCATATACATATGAAGATCTCAAAGTTATGTAATAACTAGAAAGCTATGGTGAAGTTACTTCTGGTAATTACAAAGTGTGTGTAGGTTTTATAAACAACATGTTATTTCATTAAAAATTGTTGATAATCCATCAACAATATATATTTAAGCGCTATAAATGAGTAAGTAATAGAATTTATTTTATTTGAGATTTGGTTTGAATTGTATATGATATATAAATTGTAAAGTATCTTATCTGTTTTAACATTTTTTAATGTGTAAATATAATTTTTGTTTTTGTAAAGTTACCGTTTATAATACGGATAAAAAGGAAAGTTTCCATTTTCTCAAAACAATAAAAAATGATACTTTACCTTTTTTGGGCCTTTGACTTAGTCAGACAACGAAGCCGACACCCATTCTCTTATCAGAATATAAAAACGGCAAGTAGTTTAAATCTAAACTCAAATCGCAATTCAAAACCTTGATTAGGGTTTTGATAAACGGGGCCGCTAAAAAAATAACGAAACTATAAGAAGTAGCCTTAAACCCTCCACTTGTCTCTTCTCAATTCTCACCGCCACAAGCAAAAGAACGATTCTCTCTTTCTCCATCGTCGTCTCCGATAAACACAATGCCTTCATTAGCTTTATCCGACATGAAAGAGGAGAAGAAGAAGATGAAGATGGCCGAAGAAACAACCCCAAATCAGGAATCGAAAAAAAGTAAAAAGGAGAAGAAGAAGCTGAAAATCTCCGATTCTGATGAGGAAGATTTTGATAAGAAGAAGAGCAAGAAGAAGCGTAAGGCTATGGAGGAAGAGGTGAAGAACGATTCAAGCTCGGACCCCGAGAGTTCAAAATCAGAGAAGAAGAAGAAGAAGAAGAAGGTGAAGCTGGCCGTGGAAGAAGTAGAAGTCGATAACCCAAACGCTGTTTCCAAGTTTCGAATCTCAGCTCCGTTGAGAGAGAAGCTTAAGGGGAAGGGCATTGAAGCTCTGTTTCCGATTCAAGCTATGACCTTTGATATGGTTCTAGATGGTGCTGATTTAGTTGGTCGTGCTCGTACTGGTCAGGTATTGGTTTTAGCTTTTTTTATATTGCAATTAATCAATTTTTATGATGCATTGGTCTCTTATATGTTTGTTAAAGTTGTGTATGATGGTAAAGTTTGAGCCTTTTTTTGTATTTTGTTAGTCTCTCGAGAATTTGAGGGATTTTGCTGATAATGTGTGGTGTGTGTTGTGTTAGGGTAAAACATTGGCCTTTGTGTTGCCTATATTGGAATCATTGATCAATGGACCTGCGAAAAGCAAGAGGAAGAATGGTCATGGCAGGCCACCAAGTGTTTTGGTACTCTTACCCACCAGAGAATTAGCCAAGCAGGTGAAGGTTTTTAGATGTTTATTACAAGGTTTTGTTTTGCTTCTTTACGTTTTTGTTGATGGTGTTTGGTGTTGTTTTGTAGGTTTTTGCTGACTTTGAAGCATATGGAGGAGCGGTTGGGTTAACTTCTTGCTGTGTCTATGGAGGTGATAGTTTCCCACCTCAGGAGAGAAAATTAAGGGGAGGTGTTGACATTGTTGTTGGTACTCCTGGTCGTATTAAGGTTCGTCTCTTGTAGACCAAATCAATGTTTTTTTTGTTGTGGGCACTCTCGACATTGTGTATTTTATATTCATTGCAGGATCATATTGAAAGGAGAAACCTCGAGCTGAGCTATCTACAATTCCGTGTTCTTGATGAAGCCGATGAGATGTTGAGAATGGGGTTTGTTGATGATGTTGAACTTATATTAGGTATGTGATGTGGTTTTTATATGTTCTTGGTATCAAACAATTACATTTTAGTGTAGTGATATTTTGTCTCTCTAATCTTCAGGAAAGGTGGAGGACCCTAAGAAAGTCCAGACGCTTCTCTTCAGTGCTACCTTACCATCATGGGTGCAAAAAGTGCGTCCCTTTTCATATATTTCGATAGTTATGCTTTTGTTATTTGAGATTCTCTTCCTTATACCTGAGATCTTTCTTGCTGGTACCAGATCTCTTCTAAGTTTCTTAAACCAGACAAGAAGACTATTGATCTTGTTGGTAATGATAAAATGAAGGCCAGCAATAGTGTTAGACATATTTGTCTTCCTTGTAATAAGAAAGCCATTTCTCGGTTGATTCCCGATATTATCAGTTGCTATAGCAGGTACTGTTTTGTATTTTTCATTTTTCTCCACAGTTGTTTCTTTGGAGTTTATATCTGTTTACTCTTTCTTTCTCAATTCAGCGGCGGTTGTACTATTATTTTCACTGAGACTAAAGATCAAGCCTCTGAGCTTTCTGGTTTGTTGCCTGGAGCAAGAGCTCTACATGGTGACATACAGCAATCACAACGTGAGGTAGGTTACCGTTTTCGCTTCAAATTTTCTTCTTATCCTGTTGTTTTGCTAATTAGAGTTGTGTGATTGTAGGTTACTCTTGCTGGATTTAGAACTGGGAAGTTCACAACATTGGTTGCTACAAACGTTGCTGCTCGTGGTTTAGATATCAATGACGTGCAGTTAGTTATCCAGGTTAGTGGCAGCCAGAATCTTTATGGTTTAATGCCTCGTTATTTTTTAACATTTTTGGTTTTTTCCTTTGTAGTGTGAGCCTCCACGTGAAGTTGAAGATTATATTCATCGTTCTGGCCGAACAGGAAGAGCTGGTAATGCACAGCCATTCTGTCGGCGACTACTTGATAATCTATGCAGTTGCTTTATAGTGATTGATATTTGCTTAATAATGTTGTCATAATCTTTGTTTATTTTGTTTATAGGCAACACTGGAGTTGCTGTTACACTATACGATCCAAGAAACTCGGGCATATCAAGGATTGAACAACAAGCTGGTATAAAATTCGAGCACGTCTCTGCACCACAGCCCAATGATATTGCCAGAACTGTTGGTAAGGAAGCTGCTGAGAAAATCACACAAGTCTCTGACAGGTATTGCTTACACACAAACAACTCAATCTTCTTGTAAAAATGTAGTAAATCGGCATAAGAAAATCTTGTATATACCTAAAGGAAATGTTATAATGCAGTGTGGTTCCTGCATTTTTGGCAGCTGCCAAGGATTTATTAGAAACTTCAGGTTTATCAGCGGAAACACTCCTTGCAAAAGCACTTGCAAAAACAGCGGTTAGTCTCGCTATACTTGTCTCTTTCGAAGCACTTTCTTTTTCTATCTCAAAACCAAAGTGTACTTAGGAGTATTTGTATTTGCAGGGCTTCACTGAGATTAAGAAAAGGTCAATTTTAACATCAATGGAGAACCATGTCACATTATTTATTGAAGTAGGGAGAACCATACACTCCCCTTCGTAAGTTCCTCGATGTTTTCTTGCTCTGTTTGTTGCAGTCTTTTGCTAAGCATTTCAAAGCAAATACTAATGAAGACGGTTGTGGTTTTCCGCAGATATGTATTTGGTATACTGAGGAGATTCTTACCAGAAGAAAAGGCAAATTCGATCGAAGGGTTAAGTCTAACAGCGGATGGAAAAGGCGCAGTTTTTGATGTTGCGCAAGCGGATCTAGACATGTTCATTGCAGCTGGGCAAAAGAATGCAGGAAGTGTGAGCTTGGAGGTTGTTAAGGCGTTGCCTAAACTTCAACAGAAGGAGCCAATGCAAAGAAGATTTGTAGGCCGTAATGGCAACAACAGTAGAGGCCGTGGTGGTAGATTTAGCCGTGGTGGTGGCGGTGGTGGTAGAGGCCAGAGATGGTGAAAACTCTTAACCTTGAACCAACACTTGCTATAGTTCTGAATCACACCAAACTATACTCTCCCTTCTACAGTTTTATTGCTCTGCCAATTTTCTACATCATAATAGGTTTGTTTTTCTTTTCTTTGCTATATACAACTCAAAAGGAGGCTCTTTTGTTGCTTCCTATCAATTTTGTGCAATGATAATGATGATAAAATTATTATTTAAAAATCATTGGGTCTAGGTAATACAGAGAAATCAAGAGTTTATTGATGGAATCAAATCAATGTTCATAAAACACAGATTCAATAAAAGCTAGCTCTCAAGATGAGAGAAACCCAACCTAGAGAGAAAGTTCTAGAGAGAATTTTATCAAAACAATTTATGAAGAAAATGAAGAATGAGCTAACAATTGCTCAAATACTAGCGTATGCTCACTAGGGGTGGGCGCGGAGCGGATACCGCTAAAAATTCAAGTATTTGTGATTTGCTTTAGTATCTACGGATATCTAATTTTGTGATTTGCTTTGCTCCGGAAAAATACGGATATCCGGATGCTCGAATATCCGGAAATTTTACGAGTATTTGCGGATATTTGCGGATATTCGGATCACTCATTTCGATATTACATAAAGCTGAAAATACTAATAAATTTTATACAAAAATACTCTAGTTTTTGTTAAAATGATCAAACACATAAAAAATAAATAAAATCAACTAATTTTAAATTAAAATAGAAGAAAAAACGTTAAAAATAAGGATAACTAAGATAAAAACTCATTCCATTATAATTTAAATTATTTTGTATGTACAAGTTTAACTTATTTTTCTTGACTTGAAAATATGAAAATATATAATAAGTATTATATATTGTTACCTAATATACATATTTGTAATATATTATGTAATATATGAAGGTACGAAGCGAATCGGATATCCGACCTTCTAATAATTACTATTTGTTATTTGCTTTGTTCTCCGCGGATATCAAATTTTAGTATTTGCTTTGCTTTGAATTATCTCGGATATCCGGATTTTACGAATCGGATCGAAGCAAATATCGAATCGGATCGGATATAACGGATAATTTGCCCACCCCTAATCCTCACATACGTGTGAATAACAACACAAATCAAATAAACGAATCTCTCATCTCCACGTGTACTCGCCAAACTCCGTTCACACTTGCGAGATTTCTTTATTAATCCTGTAACACTAGGCTTTTGATAACGTTCAACTAACTTAATGATTTTCACGATAAAATAATTAACAAACATCAAATTAGTTTTGATATTACAAAAAATTTGAGTTTTTTTTTTTTGTCAAACTAGACAATTTGAGTTTTTCTTCATTATGAAAGAAAGAGACGTTAATAACTACTCGTGTGAACCAGAAAAGTCTCTCTTTCGCAGCGCCGGCTTAGGGGGAGGGCAAAAGGTACGATGCACCAGGGCCCATGATTTTAGGCCCAAAATTTTTTTAAAAAAATTATAATTTAAAAAAAAAAAAAAATTGTATTTTTATATGTATATTTTTACTTTATATAAAAATTTAGTCACTTTTAAAAAAATAAGTTTTAAAAATGTTTTTTTAATTATAACTCACTTTTTGGAGGAAAATACAAAATATGTAATAGTGAAATGACCCATATTTTTTAGGGAGAATCACAAAACTACACCATTTGAATTACATTTCACAAAACTACACCATTTCCAAAATATTTCACAAAACTACACCTAAACACTCAAAATTAAATCCAAATAAACCTTACCCAAACAATCCTACCCCCTTAATACTATACCCTAAACACTAATTAGCGAACCCAAATGAAAAAACATTAATTTTGGTAATTTTTTAAAGGTTAAATCAAGCTTTTAAAATTTTGAAAGGGTGTAAATTTGTAAAAATATTAAATTAGGAGTAGTTCTGTGAAGAAGAGGTTAAAAGGCTGTAGATTTGTGAATTACTCTATTTTTTAATGTATTTTTAAAAAGATGTAATTATTTTTTTGCCTTAGGGCCTGGAAATGTTTGAGCCGCCCCTGCTCCTTCGACATATTTTTCAAACAACATTACGTAGTACGTACTCTCCACTTGCAATGTCTACATGCTCTATGATTATTTTATTTTTTTACATCTATATGTTTATTTTATCTTTACGATTTGGTAATTATATAAGGGATTTTAATTATAAGACCCCCTTAACTATGACTATGAGTGGATCTATTTTAAAACCATTATTTAAATTTTTAATGAAAAACTCTCGAAACTATAAATTTGTAATGAAATTAACCACTTGCCTATAAATTTTTCAAAGTAACTCATTTTCTACAAAATTTATCAAATCACAAAACTACACCATTTGAATTACATTTCACAAAATTACACCATTTCCAAAATACTTCACAAAACTACACCTAAACACTCAAAATTAAATTCAAATAAACTCTACCCAAACAATCCTACCCCTTTAATATTATACCCTAAACACTAATTAGCGAACCCAAATGAAAAAAAATTAATTTTGGTAATTTTTTAAAGGTTAAATCAAGCTTTTAAAATTTTGAAAGAGTGTAAATATGTGAAAATATTAAATTAAAAGTAGTTTTGTGAAGAAAAGATTGAAATGGTGTAAATTTGTGAATTCCTCTAATATTATAACCTTCGGGCTTCGGATCAAAGATAAGTTTTACAAAAATTTATGTCATTTGGGAAATTAAATCTTAAATATATAGTAATAAAATTACAGTGATGTTTTTAGCTATCGGAAACCATTGACGATTTATTTCATTCAACAAAAACTATATAAAAAGGACATTTCACTATAAAAAATCTCAGTTGGATGGTTTTTACACTAAAAGAATTAGATTGAAGATTTTTCTCACTAACTATTTAATATATTTTTTTTTACAACAAAAACCATCATATTAAAAGATTGAAGATTTTTCTCACTAAATATTTAAGTAAGGAATTAATAATGGTGTATCTTTGTTAAAAAAATAAAATAATGGTGTATCTTTTTTCATTAAAACCCCTATATATAATACAGACCAAACTTACTTCTACGAAACACACACAACCAAAAAAAGATGTCGGAACCAACTCCAATCTCTGATCCTTACGCTTATCTTAACATCGTTAAAAATCCAGATGGCTCCATCACTCGCGACCTCACCAACTTCCCCTGCGTCGCAGCTACACCTGATCCTTCCCCTTTAAACCCCGTCTTATCCAAAGACCTTCCCGTCAACAATTTAAAGTCAACGTGGACACGTCTCTACATACCCACCACCAAACTAAACGTCGACGTTTCGTCTCAAAAGCTTCCTCTCGTCGTGTATTACCACGGTGGAGGATTCATCCTCGGCAGCGTCGACTTTCAATTATTCCATGAGTTCTGCTCCACGATGGCGCGTGATCTCAACGCCATCGTCGTATCTCCGTCGTACCGATTGGCTCCGGAGCACCGTTTACCGGCGGCGTACGACGACGGTGTCGAAGCTCTGGATTGGATCAGAGACTCCGACGACGATTGGATCAAATCTCACGCCGACTTCTCCAACGTCTTCCTCATGGGAACTAGCGCCGGCGGAAACATGGCTTACAACGTCGGGCTCAGATCCGCGACGGAATCGGCGGATCTGAACCCGTTACAGATCCGTGGATTGATTCTTCACCATCCGTTTTTCGGCGGCGAAGAACGGTGCGGATCTGAGATCAGACTCGCGAACGATCAGAATTGTCCGCCGATAGTCACCGACATGTTCTGGGATCTTAGTTTACCCGTCGGCGTTGACCGAGATCACGAGTATTCAAATCCTACGGTGAGAGATGGATCTAAGGATCTGGAGAAAATCGGACGGTTAAGATGGAAAGTGATGGTGATTGGTGGAGAACAAGATGCGATGATAGATCGCCAGAGAGATTTCGCGGCGTTGATGAAGAGGAAAGGAGTGGAAGTTTTGGAGCTTTACAACGACGGCGATGTTCACGGCGCCGAGATCGGAGATCCTTCCAAGCGCGAAACTCTGTTTCTTTCCATTGGAAAATTTATTTCTTCGTGTTCACTGTAAAACGTTGTCGTTTCGTTGTAATTTTTTAAAATCAATAAAATAAAAAGATCTTGTAGGCCTAAATTATGGCTATTAATTACAAAACCCCAATATATTAGGCCCAATATATTAGGCCCATTAAATATCATATATCTGAAGCCCACTTCACATACTTGTATATAATTGTAATTATGTATACGTAAATTATTTTGAATAGTACTAACATGTCTATATAATAAAACCAAGCCGTAAAATTAAATATTGTTTTCGTTTTGGAGAAAATAAATTGTGGGCACAATAGTTTAGTGACAGATTCGCACAGTGCACGTTTACATGAAATTAATTTAATTTGCAATTATATTTCATTATTAGAATACGGCCTATTTCTCTATAGCACACAGTTGTTGTTAATTCTAGCTCATTAATTTTGTCACTGACTGATATACGGCAGAAATTATTCAAAAATATTGATTATATTAAAATACTCTTTATTATATTGTATACTTATAAATCCATTCATGATGGATCATTAAGAGAAACTAATTAAATAACCAATATTAAAATGATGCAATTTGAATTGTGATTACTAGATGGAATCTTGACAAAAAAATATCATAGAAAAGGTCCTTAAAATAGACTATAGATCGTGGTCCCTTACAGGTGACAGCAAAATTTGCTGGAGGTTGCATTAATGTTTATATATATAAGAAAAATCCAGAAATGTAAACTGAGATATTTCTTAATTAGCATGAGACTATAGAGATTTTTGATCTCATTGGCTAATTTTTCTCTTCTATAAGACAAATCTTTTAAATTAAGTCCTTTTACTCTGTTCTTTGTTTTTAGTTTTGATTAACAATTACAAGGACAACTTTTAAATTTAGATTGTACTATGACCATACCCAACAATTTCATGTGATTTGTATTGGACACATTCACTTAAATATATAATCATGTTATGGTCCAGTCTTCTCTTCATTTATGATTTTTACATTGTACACAATGATATAGTATTAATTACATGTGACATATATGCACTATATATGGGTTTTAATTAATTTTACTTTCACGATTCTAACTGAAATTCTTTTACTCTTTATACATACAAACTAAGGAAGAATAATCACATGTATCCATATATAATTAAGTGGAACCATATGATATGGTCATTACATTTACAAATTTTATACGTGACACTTATTGGAATCAATAGTTTTATAATTGTCATAAGTGTGATTATAACTACTTAACCAACGGTCATTACATTAGTCATTATGGTAAGTAGTGTGATAACATTATTAAAGTACTATTACTACTACTACTCATTGGTCATTATTACAATGTAATTAATTATAATATTCTAAGTGGTGAAATCTCAAATTCGCATTTAATGATAAGAGTACTTGTTAATTTCGATGGTTACTGAAAGCTAGGAGCATTAAATTGAGAGAAAACAAGTCAAAATAAAATTAAAAAAACTTAGGATAAATATTGAAAGGAGAAAGAAGACGTCATGGTTTTAAAACATAAAAGGGCCACGATTAAAAATCCCCTCGTTGTTTGGTAACACCGCCATGTAGTTTTTGTGTACGAATCTTATTGTTATTTGAGCTTTGAAGTTGTCTTTTAAATGAGTAATAAATAGTGTTGTAGTCGTGATGTCTTATAAAATTCGTATGAATATTTTTATTATTCCACTACATCACAAGTTGTTAAGATTGTTGGTGTTAATCACTATATATATGTCGAATATAGATTTAAAATCGTATATGTAAATCAACAATAGAGTTTAGCAAATATTGATCAGAAACTTAAGGTTCCATCATAAATAGAAAAATATAAAGTTTTGCTAGCTAATTAGTAGTAGTATTCTTTATTTTCTTTCGATCAAATACCGACATAACCATAAGCTTACGTGTGTTTTAATTTTCAAAGAAGCCAATAACACCCGGCCCCTACATTACCATTTATAACCCAAAAACATTTTATTGCAATTTCCATTTTCTTCATCTTTCTCTCTTTATTCAATCATTAATTGATTTTACATTTGAGAAACTTCTCCTTATAAAAAAGCCTATGAAAAAGAGTTGAAAAAGAGCACCTACGGATTCTTTATAATCTATGGAAATTTGTATTTTTTTAAATGATAGTATACATTATTTGCTTTTTAACCAAAATAAAAATATATTTATTTATACGCTCTCATGGATCCACTTTCTCTCAGCTACATATATATATATATATATATATATATATTTAAATCTTATATAAAAAAACAATCTCCCTCTCCATATTTAACCCTTCTTCCTCCTCAAGTCACAAAAAAACATATTCACAAACAGAGCCAAAAATCCTTTTAAAACCTGAAAAAAAATAAAAAATGGGAAGAGACTGGTCCTGGCTCGGCGGCGGCGGAGGTAAAAAGAAACCTTCAAGCAAGTCAAAGAAAGACACCAAAACTCCACCGTCACCACCATCTCTCGCCGGAGATACTGCAACGGCGGCGGGATGCATGAGTGCTGTCTTCAACATTTTCGATTTGCAACATTTACAGTTTCCCATTAACACTCACCATCTTCATCTTCCTAAAGGTACAATCTCTACATTACAATCTCTACATTACATTACTGACTCTGTTTTTGTCAAATTTTCAGGCGTTGATGCGCCGAGAAATAGCTTGGAATCAACGGAGGTAGCGGAGGAGGAGGAGACTTCATTTTCTCCGACCAGAAAAGATGGGAATTTAAATATCTCTGTAAGTTATAAATTATAAAAACACTTGCTCTGTTTTTTTCTTGTTTATCTTCTTGGGCTTCTCAAAAGTATCTTCCTTTATATCTCTAACACTAATGACACCAAGCATGTGTTTTTTTTCAGATGGGTATTAAAATCAAGACCAAACCAACACAAGCCAGATCATCATCATCTTCATCGTCTCTTACAGCCACTGAATCATATTCTCCAAGTGTAAAGACACCAACTTTGGTCGCTAGGCTCATGGGTCTTGATCTTGTTCCGGATAATCACAGAACATCTTCTTCTTCATCACCTTCTTCGGTAACTGAGCTCAAGACACCAACAAGATCTTCACATAACAACAAACACAGACATTACTCTCTACAAAGAAACTCTATTGACGGAGGCACACGATCTCTTCCCGAGACACCGAGGATTTCACTAGGAAGAAGATCAGTCGACTGTTATGAACACCAACGTTCTTCACTTCATCTCAAAGACAACAACAACAACAACAACAACAACAAGATCAACGTGTTGTCGGAAAGAGAGTCTTGTAATAGCAATGCCAAGTTCACGAGGGTCAAAGAGATGAAGATACATGAAGATAAAGAGAATAGGAGTCCACGCGAATACGCTAGACAGATAGTGATGCAGCTAAAGGAGAATGTTAGCCGACGAAGAAGAATGGGTACTGATATTACTAACAAAGAGCAACAACCAAGAGATGTTCACGAGTCCAAAAAAGCTTCTAACATCACAATCATCACTCATGACTCATCATCTCCCAGAACCAAACTGAGTTTATCACCTCAGACAAATAATGTTGCTTACAAGAATCATCTGGAGACAACAGTGAAGGTTCAGGACAAGACTAGGTTACCAACAGTGCAAGAAGAGCCAAGGAGGAAGCCTACAAAGAAATGCAAGAAACCGGAGAATTTCAAGTCGAGATTAGTGAAGCCTCCACATACAATGCAAGAGGAAACGTTTGTTAGATCACCGTCAACAAGTAGTAACAACAACAACAACAATGGTCTTCTTGTTACTCAAGGAGACAAGTCTTCCTGCAAGAAAACTCATATCTCCATCAACAATCTCATAAACTTCACAAGTGTTCCTTCTCTTCACACCATCAAGAAGAACAAGAAACAAGATTCATCACCTTGCAAATCGGTAAAAATCAAAATGCTTCACACATTCTCTTTCAATATTCAAACAAAGCTTCCTTAAAAGTTTATTTGATTCTCGCAGTTAAACATAAATGTGAAAGCTTTAAACCTCAGAGAAACACAACCACCGAGAAACAGAACATATCTAAGCCAATCACTCGCCGCCGGCGAATTAGAGTACATAACAAGAACACTAAGAAGAACAGGAATCGATAGAGACACACCAATCTCATACGCTAAATGGTTCTCTCCTTCACATCCACTAGATCCATCAATATTCTACTTTCTCGAGCATTTCTCTGTTACATCGAGAAATTCGCCAGATAATCTATCTCTACGATGCAATCGAAAGCTACTGTTTCATTTACTAGACGAGATCCTCGCCGATATCTTAAAACCGCACATAAATTTGAAACCGTGGGTGTCTCGTTACCCGATTCGATCGCGGAGGAATCTGAAGGGATCGGAGCTGATCCGCGAGCTGAGCCGGAGAATCGAGCGGTTTCCGACGGCGGATTGTTTGGTTCTGGAAGATATCGATGATCTGGTCGCCGGAGATTTACCGGAGACGGCGATTGCGACGGAATCTGCGATTGAAGAGGAAAGGGAAGGAATCGTCGCGGAGATCGAGAGAGGAATCCTCGAAACCATCGTGAACGAAACGACGACGGATTGCTACGACACGTGGATCAAAACGGCGCCGGTTAATGTCAGTGGCACGTGGGGAGTTCACGTGACGAGAAACTCTTCAAACTTAGGGTCCCACCACCATGACTCGTCTTCCTCTTTGTTTTGTGAAAGGAGATTGAGGCTTACACGTGGTTAAATAAAGCGTTCCACGTGGCTTTTACTCATTGGTTGTTTTTTTTGTTGTTGTATAGATCCTCTTTTTATTTATTTATTTATAAAAATTTCAAAATACTATTGTAGCCGTTGTTATAAAATAAAAATAAATAAATATATTTGAAAAAGTGGACAGGTATGGACATGGTAGCTTAAGAAGATAAGATATGTCAATTTTTCAGATGTTTTTGTCCCCCGCGTATTCCAACATCCCATGGGTTATATTGCATATGGCTTATGTAATAGACTAAAGAATATAGTATATATATTCATGAGTGTGATTTGAATATTTTTGATTTTATGTTGTTTGGCTTTTTTATTATGTAAAAGTTGAATGTTTCAAACATAAGTTTGTATTGTATACATGTTTTGATGATATTTGAATCAAAATGAAAGTGGGTCTCTATTGGGAAATATTTCAAATATTATCGTACCTATGTTAGGATAGCTAGTCTTATAGGGTTGAATACTATTCACTTATATTCTAAAAAAGCTCATAACTTTTTTGCCAATTTAGCCTTATATCTTATTTTCAAATTTTTTGTCCACAATGTGTAATTATTTTGTAACTTAAAATACTATTTAGTGTTCAACAACTATATTACTACGATGTTCAAAAAATTATTTTGAACAATAACATCCAAGCATTTAAAAGGAACAATGCAACCAGTCAAACATATATAACCTAAAGAATCCATTCAAAAAACATATAATTACCGATTTGGGATATATATTATTAGTTATTTTGACGTAAGCGACAGGATTCAAGCTCTTTGATGATGTGACACAGCTCACACTTTTTTGCAGAAAGGGGCTTTGGAAAAAATATAAGGTATTATAGTTGCTGTGATGTGACAAAATTCTTATAAAAATATTAGTTATCGTCATATAATTATTGACCCTTCTTGATGAAATGTGTAATTATAAATAAAACCCTTTGGATACAATCAATATGACAAATAGGTTTTTTTGGCCGCGTGTGCCTTAATTTGTTAAATATATTGAAACTATGGTAAAAACAAAAATATGAGTAACATAAAAAAAATAAAAAATCTATGAAGCAACCAAATTTGAAAAGCCTTTGACGATTTATGACGTTGACGATGAATACAAAAAAATGTACGTATATTTCAAGAGGAATCTTATGTATCTTTGTTATCATGTCATGAGAGTTTGTGCATCTCAGAGAGAACTCAAATAACTCTGACGATTGCCAAAATAATTATAGTAAAAAGAGTGTAAGAGAATTTATTTCAAAATATAAATAAATATATTAAAGTGGTGAAAAAGAAAAATATTAAAGTGGTGAAAAAGAAAAAAAAAAGTGAAAAAGGAGAAGAGAACCTTGTAAAGTAGTAAAAAGACAATACGAAAGATAGTTTTTTTTGCATGGACCCGAGACATTTTACGTGAAAACTAAAGTTACATTTGTCGTAACGAAGAGACATCACCTCATGCAATTTATAATTTTTAGTTTGTTAAAAGTTTCATATATTTGAATGAGAAAACAATTTATATTGTGAGGAATCGTAGATCAAACAATATGTGTCATATATCTCTAAGGTTATATACAACACATATAAATGTATTTATATTTGTGAATATTATAAAATATTTTCCCATAATAGCATCATATTATACTTGTCATAGCTTGTGTGTCCAATGTCCAACAAAAATGTCGACCGTTGGGCGGGAAATTCAAAATAAACAGCAAAAGATAAGATCCAAAGTCGTCACATGGGTGATGTTTTTTAATTCCTTCCCTAACCATTATTATGTGAAGTCAAGATTATTGATAGCGTTGACCAGAATCTATTAAATGAAACATGTTTACATAAGAACTGTTAATGTTACTTAAATCAATTGCCTAGTTTGTGTGGGTTAAATCTTTTGCTGGTTAATCTATATGAATTGGTTTAATCTTGGAATAAAATATAATGAACACTAAACATATATTTTAATAATCAATTAACAGTGACCAAAATAAAAAGTCGTTACCAAAAAAGATATATTAGGATGATGTGGGGCTTACAAAAAAGAAGAAGGAATTGTTTACATAACAACTGTTAATGTTACTTACGTTCGTAATTAATTGCACGATCTTTGTCTTTTGTGCTAACTATTTCCGTACTGTATTATTAAGAAGGGAAATGCAGCTAATTAGCGACCCTTTTAAGAAAAGAGAATAATTTACTGTTGGTACCAAGTTAATTGCTCAAATTATATACTTTAATATAATCGCATTTAGGTTATAATAATCCAAAAGAAACCCACAAAATGATTTGCAGAAAAACAGGAAAAGTTATAAAGTTAAAAAGGATACTATGTAAAACTGTAAAGTCTTAAAAAGACTATAAAACGAATTAGCCTTGCATGGCTCCTCTTACCTATGTACGTCCCATAATCTAATTAATAAATATTTCTATAGATGATCAGACGTACAACTACTATTATTATCAACTAGAAATTAATATCAAAATGAAATATTGTGTCATACAATATTTTAACAAAAGCAACCGTTGAAGTTTGTGAATTTCAAAAATTTAAAACAATATACAAAGAAACTAATGCAACAAATTAGACCGATGGGTTGTTAATTGTTAATTACGAATTAGGCCCGGGAAGATAATTTAATGGGCCCTTAATGGGCTTGAAGCCTAGAACTTTATGAACAAATGCTTTATTAAGTTTTAACATTGTTAGGGCATATACTCATTTCCTTGGAGAAAAATGAGTTTCTTTCTTCTATAGATGCTAAAAAGTAAAAACCTTAATTCTACATTTTTGTAATTTTCCTATCGAATAAAATCATAATTTAATTTAGTAACGCATGGCTTGATTTTAAAAACAATTAATTGAAGGATTATGGATATAAATATAATTATTTTCTTAATTATAGCAAGAGTACAATCATAAGGTAAAGATCACAAGTCATTACCTCATACTAAAACTTATTGAAGAAATAATATAAAGATGGTATAATATAAAGAAACATAAAGTATATAGTGTCACTAGCGATGTTTCTCTGGCAAGCCGATGAACAAATCAGTTTCAACTTCCAAATTAAGATCAATAACTCTGAATTTATCTTGTTGTTCATTAATCGACCCTCTCCATGGATATATACCATTCTGTTTATAACAAATATTGCAGTTTCATCGACCATATAAAAATAGATATAATTAATTATGCGATTATATTTGGTACCAAAAAAATTATTTTTTTATTTTTCTCCATTTAAAAAATAGTGAAGAAAATTACCTTTTGATGTAATTGGACGTTTTCTTCTAACAATCCTTTCCCCTAAAACCAAAAAATGTATATAATATAGTATTATATACACACATTTCAGAGCCGTGCCTACTAAGACAAAAAAGAAACCTTCGCCTACGGCATATTATTTTGATTTAAAATTGAGAAAGGCTTAACTTTTTTTTATATTGTGTGTTTGGTAAAAAATACTAGTGTTCTTGTAAAGTTAGTTTTTATGAACTAGTAACTCACTAATATTTCACTTTAGGACTTGTAAATGTGTTGCTAACAATATTTATTTCAACTTTTTGTATTGTTTTCTTATCAATGATGTACATTTTTCTTTTTTCACTATATGAAGTACATTAAAAATATTTACTTGTGTATTAATTCTACTATATTTACTTTTTTATCACACAACAATTAATTCCAATATATATTTTGTAAAAAACTATATTATTATCATTGACATTTTATCCAAAAAAACTTTTTTATTTAATTCGTTTATGGCATTAAAAACTCTTGGCACGGCTCTGACACATTTACTAACATAATATATGGTATTATACCTTTGCTTTTAGCTTCTCCAACTGCTCCGTGAACAATTGAACCTATATATAAACATTTCAAATATTTTACATTTCCATGATAAATACACTAAGATAGAAAGTACACATGTCTTTGATCCATATTAATTAGTATATCGAAAAACTGTATTCAAATTTGCATATAATCGAGACTGGACAATATATTCATTTCAATATATGTGTATATATATATAAATATGGCATTATAATCCTCTAAGATAGTGATGAAATATATACCTTTCTTTCTCGGACTTTTCCCAAACTTATTTGGAGTTGATTATCTATTTCTTGAAGCTCTTCTAGTGAACAAGAAACAATTCCTTGGCCTAATAGTCTCCTGTATGTAAAGTGGAATTATTGACTTTATAATTTTGTGAAACACAATCATATTATTAATCTAAAAGAAGGTGGCAACAAAGAAAAGAAAAAAGAATTGCGCAAAGGCATGATACCGCTTGTGAAACTCAAGTAATTCAATCTTTGTGATCATGTGGCTTGCTTCTTCCTGCAATTGCTACACTACCCACAAAATCAAATTGTTAGAACCAAAAAAAAAGAAGAAGTAAAACACCAAATTATTCTTTTATATAATAAGATATTGCCAATATATATTATATATAGTATCTCTAAACATCAGCATCATGAAATCAAGAAAATCACTAGGACATCAGCTAAAAGATTTCATGTAAATTAAATTTGATTTTTATTCCCAAAATGGGTAAAAAATAATCAAGACATAAAAAAAGTTAAGTAACAAACCTGTATATAAATTTCAGAGTCTTGATTACTGGTTTCATGATCTTTTGTGTACTCTCGATAACGTTCAATCATCTTCTGCATACTGATAAGCAAACATAAATATTATTGTTTTAGAAGATAAAACTCACACATAACAATATCTTCTTAATTTAGTTGCTTAATTATCTCTCTAACTAAAAAAAATCTATTAAATCTGCTATTTAAAGTACCTATATCAACGAAGTCTAATTTATTGAATTTTTAGTAAAGAGATTCACCCACCTAACGCCCTATCTCTGATCAAATTATTGTACTACAATATCTTTTGCTTATTGGTTAATAATATCTTAATAGCTAACTATTTAAACACATTCCCTATGAAATTTATCATGCCTTTTTTCTTTATAATGTCACCATTTAATTCATTTGCAAAAACTATAACTAATTAACAAAATATACATTAGCATAGAGAGAAAACCAATATCAAAACCTTATCTACTTGGTTAGAGCACAAGCCTAGATTAGTTTCTTCTTGTAAATATAATTAAGTACTAGGATTTAACCCGTGGTGTACCACGGGTTTATGTTTTTTATAAATAATTTTATATATATACAGTTAATTTAGAAGTTTGTAATATTTTTTCTGATTTTGTAAAATAAATAAAAATATTCAGAATTTCTAAAGAAAGTATTTTGTTCTTTTATTGTTTATGCAAATAAATATAGAGAAATTCACAAAACTACACCCTTTCAATCATTCCTTCACAAAACTACACCTAATTCAATATTTTCACAAATTTACACCCTTTCAAAATTTTAAAAGCTTGATTTACCCTTTTAAAAATTACCAAAATTAAAATATTTTCATTTGTGTTTCGCTAATTAGTGTTTAGAAATAGTATTAAGGGGTATGATTGTGTGGATAGGGTTTATTTGAATTTAATTTTGAGTGTTTAGATGTAGTTTTGTGAAATATTTTTGAAATGGTGTAGTTTTGTGAAATGTAATTCAAATTGTGTAGTTTTGTGATTCTCCCTTAAATATATAATGAGAATTATATTTTATATAGCAAAATCTTAATATAATTTGTAAGTGTGTTTATTCCAAACTATTATAAACTATAAAAATTAAGAATGGACAAAACTTCCGGATCCGAAATACCTAACCCAAACCAAACCGAAATCCCCAAATCAATACCGATTCTAAAAACAAATAACTCGAATGTATAGGGAAATTTACTACCATAATACCCGAAATCGAATCTTCACCGAACTCAATTTTGTAGAACTAAACTAAACTACTCTAACTACCCAAAAATTATTTAAAATAATAATAGTTATAATTATATTTGAAGTACATAATTGGAACCAAACCGAAATTAAAGAACCGAAACCGTTCCAAAAATAAATAACCCGAACGAATTGAGAAATTTACTACCTGAAAACCCGAAGCCAAAACAAATTTCTAGATTTGAACCCGAATTACCCGAAATTTGTTTATGATAAAGTTTAATCATTATTTTCAAACTTCTTGTCATTTATCTAGAATTTTTCTAGAAAGTGAACCCGTTAATAAATAATTGTTATGCTAGTGTTAATTGATTTAAACAAACTTTATCTATGTTCAATATAGATGTTTATTAACATCTAAAATATTAATATAAATAGAAAATTATAATATGGGCAATGATTATATATAAAAACTAAACTATATACTTTTTAAAAAATATTTATATTCTGAAATTTTTTATAGACCTCCGTAAGAAAAATAAAAAGATTATATCAAAAATATCATAAATATGAAATTAGTGGTTGATTTTATGTTAAAATCGATTTTATTGTTTTTGTTGATATTTAAGTCAATTTTAAAAAGTATATATATAGATTGAGATATGTTTGTGTGTAAGTTTCACATAACTCTTTAAGTGAGTTTAAAACCAATGACATAGTATGTAGTTAAGTGAGTTTTTTTGGAAAAGTTCAAAAAAGTACTTCAAAAATAATAATATATATATTTTTATTATATATTTCGTATAGCAAAAATTTAATATAATTTATAAGTTGATTAGACCAATAATTTATTATTTATTATATTTAGGATTCGAAAATACCCGAATTCAAAATACAAACCGAATCAAAATACACAAATCATATTATGCGATTTACCCAAATTTATTTAAAATTATAATTATTTTGATTATATATATATAAATAATTGTTGTAAACATATTCTAAATATGTAATATAAGATTTAAATTTTAGTAGAATTGCAATTTTCTTCTTTTTTGTTTATAATCGAACCGGAAATCAAACTCGTTAACAAACTATTTTGTTTTTTATTGTTTGATATTTTTAACAAAAAAAAATTCAAATCGTTTTTAAATTCTTAATAATATTAATTAAACCTGTTTGTTTTGATTTAAATAAAATTTTAATGGTAGTTTTTATAAAAAAAAACTATGTAATAATGTATTTATGTGAATTACATATGTTTATTTTGTTTTTCAAATATTTTTTACATAATTTCTTTAATATTTTTTATTTTTTTTTGGAGAGAATTATAATATTTCCTTATTTGATTTTTCGTAATTAAATGTTCAAAAATATTTCCTTTTGCTAAATGGCATAATGTGTAATTTAATGTGATTTTTTGGAAAATTTCAAATTAGTACTTCAAAAATACTAATATAGATTACTCACAATTAAGTAGTGAAGTATACATATGCTATATATGTCTATCCTGAACATAATGAAGAAGAGAGCACACTTATAATTAGTATGACTATAAAAGTAGAGCCCAAATAGAGACATAGTGTAACCCAAAAAAACATAGTACACAACCTAACTAGCTAGGGGCACGCAAAAGTAAAATTTATTAATATTATCACCAAATAAAATGAGTAAAAAATGTGCTACTAGGTACATATCACACCAAATAATCAACTAAATTATATTACAAATCCCATTTAGAGCTACTTCCGATGTTTTTCAATTCATACTTTCAAGAAAATATTTGGAAACCCTAGACACACACACACACATATAGATTAGTAAAAGGAGTTTGTCTAGATTTCTAACAAAGTGAATATTATATCTACATAGAAAAAATGAAAATATATTAATATAGGAAGAAAATAAAGAAGTCTTTAGGATTCAGACAAGAATAGGATCTCATCAAGTAAACAAAATCTAAGAAGGTGTAGCTTTTAGTCAATTATGACTCGTGAAAAAAAAACAAGACCAAGCACACACACATAACATAAAAGCCTAATTAATTAATCAATATAAGTTAAAAAAACGTTATAAAAAACTATACTAATTAAAGAAATGAATGAATTAAGAAAACATACTCAAAGTTGGAGAATTCATAAAGCCTTCCACTTTGAGAGAAGATGATAAGAGAGACTTGAGCATCGCATAGTACAGAGAGCTCATAAGCTTTCTTTAACAAACCATTTCTTCTCTTTGAGAAAGTCACTTGTCTACTTGTCGCGTTCTCTATTTTCTTCATCTCTATCTTTCCTCTCACCATTTTATTTTCTATAACAGTACAGATCTGTAAATATTCACATAATAATTATATAGTGTTGAAATATAAATGCTAAGAGAGAGAGATCAAAGAGACAAAGATCTCACCAAAGAGATCTATAGAGAGATTGAATGTCGGCAGAAATATTCAAGTGGAAAATTAAAGATTCGATTCTTAATAAAGATCTACTTGTTGATTATTTATGGATGATTATTAATCCAAAGAAGAAAGATCTAAAATTCAGCAAAAAGATTAAAGAGAAAAAAAAAGTTATTGTTTATTTTTTTTTTCAGGAACCCTAGGGATGATATGTGAGTGAAGGAAAGGGCAAGTTTCTTAATGTTTTGTGTATTTTCTTTTTGCCTATCGGTCACACAATTATTGATGTTATTCTTATTTTAATTTTAGATTTTATTATATAATTGATAATATATGTTGTTTTTTGTCCATATATTCTACTCGCTACATAACAGAAATAATTAGATGCCAAAAAAAAGAAACACGATAATTCTTGTTTTTATTTCACATCCATCCTTTTGAAGAATATATAACCACATTTTCTTAAGAAAAAATCATATGTTTTCGTCAAAGGAATTTAAATTTGAAATAAATTTGTAATTCTATACTTGTATATAGCTGTGAACCAATTATATATTAACTAAATTTTTGATAAATAATCAAGAAAATGACAACCGTGACTGGTCAAAAATGTGAAAATGTTACATTAGAGTAATGGCCGTACGAAATATATGTGTAAATGGTTTTAAGCTTTACTAATTGTGTGACAAGTTCCTAAAATGAACAGAATCTTTTTAACAGAAGGGAAAAAACAAAAAAGAACAAGAGAGGTTGCTACGTGTCATGATATGAGTGGGAGTTATTTAGGAAAATACGTATACGCTCTTTCTATTATTAAACTTGGGACAATAACTATAAGAGAAAAAACGGAAACAGTATAAAAAAAGAAGGCATGCCAAAAATAAACGGTATATATATATTATTTTTTTTGACAGAATAAACAGTATTTATATAAATGGTCATCAACATCATCGTACAATATTGCCAGTGCTTTTGTCACGTGTCTTCCACTTATTGGTTTCAACTGTTTGATTACTGTTTTTTACTCGATTACTCAATTTCCAAAAATACCATGAAAATACTTTTTAGATAAAAATAGCATGATAAGAGTTTTTTTTCCTTAAATATAGTTATAAATTGTTAACATAAACTTAAAATTAACTTAACACCTTCATAATTAACATGGACTTTCAAAATTAAATATATTCTTTCAATATTATACATTAGACGGTATAAAGCGAACCCAAATGAAAAAATGTTAAAACATTTTAATTGATTTTTGAGAATTTTTTTTTTTTTATCTTACTCAAATTTGGATTATAATTTTTCCACAAATAAATTTGAATATATTTGCTGTTTCACAGTTTATGAAAAAACTATTCTAAATATTAAGAGGGCCATTGAGCCCAAAAAGTAAGAGAGAAACAGACGAAAGTTGAACACTAATTTGTGTTATGTAGTTTTTGTAAGAATAATAATTGACTAAACTTGTAAAGGTCCAACAAATTAGGCCCTTACGGCCCATTAATTAGTAAATACAAAATTAAGACCTATCAATAGAGTTGTCACAAAAGGAAAGCGTGTTATCCGAAAAGCCTTAATAAGCCTAAAACCCTAAGCCCAACTTGTATTACAAAAGTCGTTGACCTTTTTTCTTACTTGACGTTTCGTTATTGCATTGATCGGCGACTTTCTTTTTTAATTGATTTTTCAACCAAAATCCCTAAACTTATCACTAATTACCATTTACACCTAAAACCTTTCTTAACGAAAAACTAAGCCCCCCCCCCCCAAAAAACATAAAATAACCACAAGTACATGCTCTGTTTTTGCTCTGTTTCTAATACAAATTAAAAATCTCTATATTTATTCATGAATCCTTTTAGTATATACATAAACACAAAACATTCTTACATAACATAATCTTTGCTTTCGAACAAAATTCAAAAGGATAAATATATTTGTTATCTTACAAATTTTTGTCTAGAGAAGTAAAAAGGAGAGATCTTGAGAACAAGACCAGGAAAAACATCATCTGGGTCATGGATATGCGGGTTACGTTCAACTATAAACGGGTCTCCACATTTATCACCGATTGTGTGTAGCGTCTCTCCTTCTCCCACCACGTAAATCTCCTCGCATGGTTTCGCTGAGAATTGAGACCCTCTTATCGAATCAGAAGCATTGTTCTCACGTACTGATAACAAAAGTATTAAAGACAATAACACGATTGCTGAACACCATGCACTTATGTCCGAAGATGCTGTTCTTGAACCTCTCATCATGTCTTTTTTTTTATTTTTAATATAAATTATGTGTTTAATGATATGCGATTGGGTGGTTTTTATATAGGTTAAAAGAAGTGAGGGTATTTTCGTCTTGTTAGAGTTAAGAGGGTTTTGTGTTGTGTTGTATTGGTTGGGTTTAGAGACTTGGTCTCTCTTGTGGTGCAGGTCAACTGGTCGCGACTCACTAAAGTTGATTTTCCTTTTTAGCCACTTTCCTTTTTCTTATTACTCACTATTATTAGTTTATTTTGTTGTTTTATATGGATTTGTATATATATATATATCTTTCTTTCAAGACATATGGTGAAAAACATTGAATATAAATGTATGATGTATCTGTTTTTGTAAACAAATAAAATAAATTAAATGTTTCACTTAGAAAGAGATAGGTGACGGTTTATTTTTTAACATGTTATCTGACTTGTAGTGTAAATTTCTCATAATTTAAGAAAAGCTAAAGATAGGATAATATAAAAAACATATATATATATATATATATGGATAAATTTTATTATTGTGAATCATTTATTTTGTATTAATACATGGTTTTCTATGATTAAGTTTTGATTGTCAGCTAAAGAAGAGAAGATAGAAAATATCTAGTTCAACAAAAAGTATATAAATGAAAATTCATACATGAATAACAAAATGTGAAACATAATAATAAGATATAAGTTTATATAATACGATGTTTAGAAAATTCAATTTCTGAACCCTTTATCAAATTTTAAAACTAAAAAGAAGTGATATTCGTATTACTTATTAGGTTTAAAAGAAACGTAGCATTCGAAAGTAGCCGCCATTTAAAGTCACGTAAGTTATTTTAGTTCTACAAAAGCCAACGTTGTAACTACCTTTTTGATTTACTTAATTAATCTTATATATTTTTGTCTACGACTTTCAAAAATTCCAACAAAATACTCTTAATTTGTTCAATTAAAAAATGTTTCATAAGTGTTCTCAATGAAGACGCGAGAGCAACCCAAGGAACATATTGAAAGATTTTAAGAAAGCTCTGTTTTATTATTGATTATTTCTCTTAAACATTACAGTCATCCATAGATTACAATATATAGAGCTAGAAGGGGAAGGAAGTCCTAGAATTGATTGATGACACTTGGCATCATCCAGTGTGTGCGCAGGATCCAAGAGCGAATCGGTTATGAATTGGGATCGCGAATCCGTACGGTCGAAGCACGGAGTTCTCGCGTGGTCTTCGTCCAAGCTTCCATCTTTGTCGTTAGCTGAAGAAGACGACCGTTGCTGAACGACATCGTTTTGTGACGAAGCCCACTTCTTCTGTTTGGGCTCATTTGTGTCAGGGCCCATTTCTTCTGTTTGGTTTTGTGTGGAAGCGACATCGTTTTGGAGGATGGTACTATTAGCCCCTCTCAAACTTGGTGTGGGTGGGAAATCAACACCAAGTTTGAATCGAAGTGATGTGAAGGCTGGTCCTGGAAGCGACTTGGTGAATATGTCAGCTAATTGAAGATGAGCTGGAACATGAGAGACTTCAAGCAGGCCAAAAGCAACTCTTTCACGGACATAGTGCCAATGTGTTTCAAAATGCTTTGATCGAGCATGATAGGCCGGGTTTGCAGTAAGGAAAACAGAGGACTTGTTATCTCCAAATAACTCAGGAGTGGTATACATCGGTACTCCTAATTCTTTCATCACCTTACTAATCCAGGTCAATTCAGAGGCGGTTTCAGAGAGTGCTCGATATTCCGCTTCGTAGTACTTTTCGCAACCGTGTCCTCGCTTCTTCGAGCTCCGGAAATCGATTTTGGCCGAGGAAGGTACAATAGCCTCCAGTGGACCGTCTCGTAGTTGTGCATCCTCCATAGTCACTATCACTGTATGCTCTCAAGGTACAATCTGAGTTCTTTTGGAAGGATAAACCCATTGATATTGTGCCTTTTACATACCTGAGGATTCTCTTTAGCAGGGTAAAATCAGACATCGTTGGGGCATGCATCTTCTGACACACGAAGTTGACAGCGTACTGAATGTCAGGTCGTGTCAAAGTCAGATATTGTAATTTCCCAGCAAGGCTTCTGAAGTAGGTGGGGTTAGTAAAAGGCAGAGACTGTTGTGGGGTTCTGTCAGGTTGGATAGGAAGAGGTGTTGAAACAGGTGCGCAATCTCGCATAGCTGCACTTGTAAGTAGGTCTTCAGCGTATTTTTGCTGAGACAAGAACAACCCCTCTGTATGAAACTGGGCTTGAATTCCCAAAAAATAGTGTAGTTTACCCATATCTGTCATCTTGAATTGTTTTGTGAGCTCACTAAGGAGAAGACTTAGGAGATCCGAACTGTTTCCAGTGATTAACATATCATCTACATATAGTAGCAAGATGATAATATCGTTGCCTCTTATGCAGATGAAGAGAGAGGGGTCAGACTGACTGCAACAGAAACCAAATTCAAGTAGAAAATTACTGAATTTGTCAAACCATGCTCTAGGAGATTGCTTAAGTCCATAGAGTGATTTGTGAAGGAGACAAACATGATTTGGTTTAGTTTTGTCAACAAAACCTGCAGGTTGGGTCATGTAGACAGTTTTTGTTAAGTCACCATGGAGAAAGGCGTGTTTAACATCCATCTGTTTAATTTCCCATTTGCAGATAGTAGCAAGGTGAAGTAGCAGTCTTACCGTTGCTGTTCTAACCACAGGGCTATATGTTTCGAGATAATCAATACCTTCTTCTTGATTAAATCCCTTAGCCACAATTCTTGCCTTTAGCTTATCTAATGTACCATCAGCATATAACTTGGTTCTAAAAACCCATTTGCAGCCTAGAATATGCATGCCAGGAGTATATGGAACAAGTGACCAAGTTTGTGCCTCCTTGCAGTTATCCATTTCTTCATTCAATGCCGAGGACCACCCAGGATCTTTAAGTGCCTGAGTAATTGTCCTTGGTTCAGGGTATGAAACTCTGTTAGTGAGTAATGCATATCTTGGGTTAGGTTTGAAAATGTCTGACCTTGCCCTTGTAATCATTTTATGTTGACTGAAACCTTGCCTTTGATTTGATTGTGGTGCAGAGGCAGATGTGTCTGAGCTGGATAGTGAAGGAGTGGCACTGTTGCCTATAGGATCAGGATCAAGGCCTGCCGTACACCCAGCATTACCACTCGCATCAGTACCATTGGAGACAATCTGCTCTGTCACAGCTTCTTCTCTGAGAGGTGATTCAGAGAGTGAAGGTAGAGCAGGTGGTAGATTTGCAGAAACATTGTGAGGTCTTGAAGGGTGCGGAACAAGATCATTCATCCCAGGATTAGGAACTGATGGAGCAGATGCTGATGGCATGAAGCTCTTTTGCCAGGACTCTAGTAGCTTTGTGCTTCCTGGTGTCTGTAGGTGCAGGTACTTATCTGCAAAAGGGAAGCTCATTTCATCAAAGATCACATGACGACTAATAAACACTTCCCCAGTTGGTGGGTAAAGGCATTTATATCCTTTATAGTTGTTGTTGTAGCCGAGAAAGACACACTTTAAAGACCGTGGATCAAATTTGTTTGCAGCATAGTCTCTAAGAGTTGGATAACAGGCACAACCAAAGGTTTTAAGAGAGGAGTAATCAGGAGGAAGACCAAAAAGTTTCTCATACGGACTGCAGTGATCTTCTTGAATTGATGAAGGCAGAAGATTACTTAGGTAATTTGCAGTGTAGAATGCTTCAACCCAAAACTTTTGTGGTAGCTTGCTATAGAACATCATTGTAAGACCCAATTCAGTAATATGCCTATGCTTTCTTTCAGCTAAGCCGTTTTGTTGCGGTGTGTAAGGGCATGAAATATATTGTTGAATTCCAGACTTTTGCAAGTGTGAAGTAAAAATTTTGCTTGTGAATTCTCCACCACCATCACATTGGAAAGTTCCAATCTTGGTGCTAAACTGATTTTCCACAAAATTTTGGAAGATGATGAAGATATTGTAAAAATCAGATTTAGACTTTAAAGGGTAAAACCAACAATATCTTGTGAAATTGTCAATGAAAATAACATAGTATCTGAACCCTTGAACGGAAGATATGGGTGCCGGACCCCAGAGATCACAGTGAACTCTTTGTAAAGGCTTAGAAGCAACAAAACTAGAAGAAGGAAAAGGCAGTCTAGTGTTCTTTCCAAGTCTACAAGCTTCACAGATTTGCTTTGTAGTCTTGATTATTTTAACTGCTTTATTCTGAGATAACCACTGGAGAACCTGATCGTTTGGATGCCCCAGTCTTTTATGCCACACTTCATCAGTGGTAGAAGTTTGGTGTGGTGAATAGAAGACTTGAAATTGAGGATCATCCAGCTTGTAGAGCCCATCATGGTTTCTTCCCAGCGTCAAGACTTTCTTTGTAGCCTTGGCTCTGATACCATGAAAGATTTTAAGAAAGCTCTGTTTTATTATTGATTATTTCTCTTAAACATTACAGTCATCCATAGATTACAATATATAGAGCTAGAAGGGGAAGGAAGCCCTAGAATTGATTGATGACCCTTGGCATCATCCAGTGTGTGCGCAGGATCCAAGAAGACTGAATCGGTTATGAATTGGGATCTGCGAATCCGTACGGTCAAGCACAGGTTCTGCGTGGTCTTCGTCCAAGCTTCCATCTTTGTCGTTAGCTGAAGAAGACGACCGTTGCTGAACGGCATCATTTTGTGACGAAGCCCACTTCTTCTGTTTGGGCTCATTTGTGTCAGGGCCCATTTCTTCTGTTTGGTTTTGTGTGGAAGCGACATCGTTTTGGAGGATGGTACTATTACATATAATACGTATTAAAAAATTGAAACGAGATGTATTTGCCTATCTATATATCGCATCTTATCGAGTTTCTATATAATATAATGATAAATACGTAATGTTTGGGCAAAAGTTAGCGATCCGTTAGAAGAACCACGGAATTCGATAACGGTTTATACTACTAGAATCGGTTTGAATTAGATGTCTTTATTAATCGATGAAAGAATACAAGAAAAGAAGAATATGATTCAAGATCTAGACTTAAAACAATCTAAAGCTTATAATCGAATATTCTCTCTAGAAACAAGTGTTTATGTCGAAAAGTGTATGTGAATATGAATGAGCATGAATGAGCATGAATCTCTAGGTCTTCTAGCTTCTTCTCTTTATATAGAGGTCTTTAGGTCAATGAGCTTCATTTTCCTTTTATGAATAGAAATTGACATGTTTCCATTTATTGACCTTTTTCCTTTTATTTAGATATTTTCCTAGATTCTCTCCTTAATGAATATTTAAGAGAATCTAGTAATATATCTTTTCCATTTTACCTTATGTCGATAATTAAGCCCAAATAAAGCCCAATATCAACTAAAGGAGGCCGGTTCCGATATTGCCGCCGATTTCGGTTTAGCTGGTCCGATCTGCCGTCGTCCGTCCGATCGTCGCCGGTTAAACCTTAACCGGGATGGTTAAATTTATCCCCAACAGTTTGCCCCACTTTGCTCTTCTTTGATCTTGAATAAGAAGGGGAAAGTAGTTTGCCGAAGGATAAATTTCTTGAGCTCGCCTTTGATTTCGTCGTGGATTGATTTAGCCATACGCCGAGTAGCAATGTTGAGTCGACCTCACTTGGAAGAGATATTCATGGATGCGGCTGGGGATGTTGCCTCGTTAAAAACCTTACCAGGAAAACCCGGTGGGAAAAACCATGGTTAAGGGGAAAAGAGTGCAACACGCATTGTATCCTCCTCGTTTGATCGACTCGCTTGAGTAGGGTTCACTTGAACTTGCATTATGACTTCTTTCCATGCTTCAAAAACAGCATATCTCGCCAATCTTGAAGTTGCATCGTGATTTGATGGTCCTTCGTTTGGCTTCGTGAAGTGATGACTTTCGGTGTTTTTTTTCCGACGAGAGGATGATCGTCTCATTATCCTCGATGAGAATTTTGAATGTTTTCCTCGCGTAGAGATTATAAAAACATGTGTTAGTATATTAAAGATAATAAGTAAAGTAATACTTTAACGATTTTGATCAATGTGATCATAATTATCCTATGTAAGGATCGATGACTTTTTCTCGTGTAGAGAGTTGTCATGTGGTTATTCTCGGTGAGAATCTTAGACGTGTGTCCCGCGTAGGGATTGGTCTTTCTATTATCCCTCTGTGAGGGTCACCGACCTTCTTCCCGCGTGGGGATTAGTCGTGTGAATATCTTTTGTAAAGATTATTGAAGACTTGGAACATAGTCGTTCCATGATTCCATATGGGGTTCTCTTCGTAAAGAGTTCGATTAGGAAAGACTTTTATCTCATTGAGAGTAAAGTCTCTCTCTTTCGATGTTGTTTTTAACTATAAGCGTATATCAACGTTTAGTCAAAACTGAAAGAATTTGTGATGATGAGATTACCTCGATGATGATCTGCTAAGTGACCGACAAGCCGATTTGATCATGAGAACTGTTTCGTTCGGGATATGATGTCGTTGATGAATTGTCATCGTCTTTCTACTCCCAGTAACATCCACCCTTGATTATCTTTTCTTGGAGACTAAGTCCATAATCGAGGTCGAGTCTTCTTTCGTCCGTGAGGATGGGGATACCGAGTGAATAAAGGTTAGAATCCACCGTATATCTTCATGTTTTGATGCTGCCACCGTGTTCAAAGCTTTGTTGGCAGGACTTCTTCTTTATAAGAGAGAAACTTTCATTCCGTTCCATTGGAGAGAAAGGAATCTCTTCTATATCGTCAGTGACGGTTCTTTGGTCACGAAGCGAAATCATGGCGGTAAGATAAAATTTCTCATGTCCATGCTAGGTCTTGAAACGTCTATCTCTGACAGAAAGATATTGAATCCATGTCGCAAGAGGTTGATAACCTCATCCGAATGAATGAAGTCGTCGACACCCGAGTGTAATTAGCGCCTTTGTAGGTCGGTGATCATATCTTCGCGAGAGATTAAGACGAAGATCTTGATGAGAAATCGTCATAGATGAAGTCTAGATGATGCGATATGAAGTGCCCGCCATGTGAATCCTTCGTGGCCGCAAGTGACAATATGATTCGACTCGTCGTGTGTTAGATCCTTTCGTCGTTGCATCCGATGAGCTCCTTAGCTTGACATATTCTCCCTTTGAGTAATACTTATTGGATGCACCATGCCTTACTGCGACTCCGACTTGCCTCCGATCACCGGTTTAGTATTTGCGAGCAAAGCCTTGTGTACTTTTACCATGGTCACCTTGCAAGTGAGAGGGGTAATTCTTCTTGATGGACAATTCGCGCCATGTTGGTAGATTTTGGAACATACATATCGTCTTCAGCTTCAGCCTATTGGATTCTTTTTACTTGAATTTAGCTCCAAGCAGAGTATCACCGTTGAACTCGCGCTTTCTTCGATGATGTGTGATCGCCGTAGAGGGTTGTAAGCGAGTTGGAATTGATACCTTTTGGTCCAACATGAGGTTTTGTGAAGTTGAAACCTTCTAATGTCGCGCAGGTAGGTCCTTCAAGAGAGCATGCGTCTTCAATGTTTGATGGTTGAAGATGAGCTTCCCCGTCAGTCGTGATTTCGTCAATGAGATTCCTCGTTACTCTATTTGATGTTGAACGTTTATAGAGTTTTTATCTTCGATGTGTGATCTTTCACGGGGATCACACTCAGTTGTCAAAGGTACGCCATGAAAGGTTGAAACTTCGTCTTCAAAACATAGCTCGTGTGGGCAAACTTTTCCATTCCTAGGTGAACTCCGTAAGGTTGACACTTCCGCCATGGTTGACGAACTCCGTAGGGGTTGAAACTTCCGCCATGGTTGATAAGTCATCCAAGGATTATAAGGTCGTACTCATCATGAAAAAAGATGTATGAGGGGCGGCTCAAGGTCGCTTTAAGGGCTCGCTTTCTCGGTGTTGAATGAGTTGCCGCCGGCTCGTCTTGGTCGACCATTCGGAACGCTTTTTATGATGGACCCCGTCATCGTTTAGGCACTTGTTGGGTCGGCTTGTCGCCATTAATGCCAAGAACAAAGAGGCGAAAACCCTCAAAGTCTCCATATCGATCATGGAGGAGCTTCGGTAAAAAGTCATCGAGCTGATGAAGGAGGATGAAATCAAGGATGAGGACGTGAAGTCGCTGAAAAGGAAGAACGAGCTGCTTCAAGCAGAATACGACTTTTTCCTTGGCGGGTCTGCGGTTATAACCCGGTGGGAGACGATGAGGAGTATCTGGCCGGGCAGCATTTGTCGTGGGACCATGATGGCCTTGATCGCCGTTATGCCCAAGTGGTGAAGGCTCAAGCACAGTTCAAGGGTCTGCCTGCTCCGGAGGTGGTTGAGTCGTTGATGGCGTTTAGCGATGCTCCTCCGTCTTGATCCTCCTTTATCTAAAAACTTTTTTATTCTGTTGTGGTCCATCCATGGGATGGGCCATCTTTAAATCGTTAAGTGAGCCCGCTCAAACTTTCGTTGATCATAGCGGACCCTTATGTTTTTTTTTGCCCTTGGTGGGCTTTTTGGATTTTGCCCCGAGGCTAAACTTGCTTTTTCGGTTATCTTTTTGTTTTGAGCTTTCGATAAGTTTGAACTGTATCTTTTGAGCGTCAAATCCGTTTAGATGCACCGACCAAATTAAGCCTGGTTAGGTTATCCGTCGCCTGACCATCTTAAATCCGGATGGATCCGACGAGGTCGGTCACCCTTCATCTCTAAGTGGTGAATCTACTATCTCTCGTGGAGATTCTATCCGCCGGCTGTTTTTAATGCGTATGGGACCCGCGGGGGGTCGACCGTTTATTGGACGAGATCTCGGAGATTCGATCGTCATTAATAGTGGACCGTTAAGGGTCTCGGCGCCGTATTAACCGTACGAGCCCGTCGGGTGAGTCGGTTAAGTTTCGCCGAGCCTTTGTGTTGTACATTGCACGGATGGGATCCGTAGATCGGCCATCTCGGTGTGGTTTCGGCGAGGTCCCGTCGGACCCGTACACCCAAAGAGGGCGACTAATGTGCGTTGCTGATTTTATACTTTCGAGGAAGGTCATTAACACACAATTAGCCTCCACCTTGTCGGCCGGGCGGTTCGAGCAACCCGGCGGCGGTCTTATGGAGCGAGGTGCCGTCGCACCTGTACACTCGGCTATTTAGGTTACATGCCCGCGACAATAACTCTAACTTTTGCCTGGTCCTAACGTGGTCCGAAACCCGTATGGAACCCTTCTAGCGTTCGATTTACACCGACACGGCCGTCGTGATGTGTTCGGCTAGGATTGGCCTACGCGGAGTAGGGCTTTTGGCCTATGCGGAATAGGGCTTTTGGCCTACGCGGGGTAGGGCTTTCGGCCTATGCGGAATAGGGCTTTTGGCCTACGCGGAGTAGGGCTTTCGGCCTATGCGGAATAGGGCTTTTGGCCTACGCGGAGTAGGGCTTTTGGCCTATGCGGAATAGGGCTTTTGGCCTACGCGGGGTAGGGCTTTTTGGCCCTATGCGGAATAGGGCTTTTGGCCCTATGCGGAATAGGGCTTTTGGCCAATGCGGAATAGGGCTTTTGGCCTATGCGGAATAGGGCTTTTGGCCTATGCGGAATAGGGCTTTTGGTATTTGCTTGACGAAGTCGATAAACTCACGTCGAACATTATTGGCTGGTGAAGTAGTTTAACCTTCTTTGAGCCTTCTAGGGTGACGAAGTATATCGTCTTAACCTTTATTATTTTGCAAGGTTACTTTCGTAACCTTTACCCCTAAGATGTTTAGTTGATGAATTTCATCGAGCTCAACATCTAACTTTATCTCGTTGACCTAGGTCTACGAGTTTATAGGGAAATCGTTCTAAGGCTTTTGGGTTTTAGGTTTGTACCTTGCCCCCCCCGTAAATCGTCGAACGATATTTCACCGAGCTTTTTCTTGGTGACGGCGTTTTCATTAGGGTTTATTTTATTAAACGTTTTGGTTGCTTATAAGTTTTACCCTAAGTATTTTTCATGAAAGTTTTTTTAGGATTGGTGATATTTTGCCCCGAAACTTGGGCGAGATATGTCATCAACGCTTTTGCGACCAACTAATATCTCGATTGAGTTTCAATGGATGACCTATTTCGGTGTTTTATATCTAAACTTTTTTGAGATTATCTATATTTGCCCCGAAACTTGGGCGAGATATGTCATGAACGCTTTTGCGCCTAACTAGTATCTCGCTTGAGTTTCAATGGACGACTAGTTTTGATATTAACACTATGTTTGGTAAAGCGAGTCTTTTCAAAAGTTCGCTTACGTTTTAAGTTTTTGTTTTATAGTTATATTAATTATTTGAAAATAATTAATGCGTACCCTTCTTCCTTTATGGAACTTTGTCGTTGAGATGTGATCCGAGGAATGGTCGCCAAGGCAATTCTCCATGGATAAAGTTTGCGCAATAAGTAGTTTTGCACGTCTCTTTGCTCGGCCGAGGTGGTTAGCCCGACCGAATGGCCTCGAGTGGGGACGTTGAAGGATTCACCGATATTCCGGTCATTATTTTAAAGTCGCGGCTTGACGTTCGTTGAGGATTTTCCAGATGACGCCAAAGTCGCCGAGTTTGGCCGCCCCTTAAAGATATCATCATCATTGTTGCACGCGGCGATAGTAAGGTTACGAGTTTCTCGTCGGCCATCGATACGTCGAGTGTAAGTTTCTTCTTGAATATCCTCGTTGCAATCTCCTCTTCGTTCGGGTGGTAAAGATTGGATGAGGTTCTTATGTCCGCCGAGTGAACCTTATGCCCCACGAATTTATGGTAGTACATGCCCCATGAGATAAATATTTCTTTTGATCTTGCGGATGCATTGGGATTCGGCTACATGTAGTGAGAACGTTGGCCTATCCGATTAGTTGATGTCTCGCCATATAGCCGATGACCCGTCATAATTGCGGTGAGCTTATCTCCGAGCGAATTATGATTGACGGAGGTTTCCGACTTTGTCCTTGGCAACCCCCGTCATGATCCGTAATAGACTTTCCTTGCGCTTAAGTTCGTCATTGATGATTAAGTCCCCAGTCGTAGGTCTCTTGAGGAATCGTCAGTGGCGTTTCGATTCCTTCGTCGGGATTGGATCCCGACCTGGTTGTATCCTCCAATTACGCCTAACTTTACTCGCGATCTGATAAAGAACTTTTTCGTCGATGGTTAAGTCGCCGTTTGTACGCTTCTTCGACGTCGCCGATGAATATGCTTACGACCGATCTTGATCATCTCGACTTCTCATGGAGGTAGGGGTTGATGGGATAGTCAAACGTCGATGGATTCCCTTTCGTCTTGTGAGATCATGGTTTTCGTACGAACTCACATGTTGTATTGATTCCTCGGTTGTATCTTCTAAGATCGTCCTTCTATAAGCGTTCTTCAAGAGAGTGTTCACCAAGTTTCAATAGTTGATGAATCGTCCTTCCATCGAGCAATTAGCGTTAACACGATGATTGGTGTGCCATGGGGATTCATACTCCTTATGATATCCTTTGATCATGAACAAATTACGTGGTATACGAACTGTTCAACCATTCCTTCGGCATCGTTGTTGTGGGTGGTTCTTATACTTGATTTGGTCGTCGAGCCGAGGTAGCTTGACGGATTCGACAATGATGGCGACATAATCCTCGGCGGAATAGCATTCAATTTCCATATCTTTGTGAACAATCAGATATGTCGGTGGCTTTTCGGTTGACGTAATCCTTGGCGGAATAGGATTCATCTTCCTTCTCCTTATCTAATTCATGACGGAGTTTGTCGTTGCGAATACCCCCATTGATGAATATCCCGTTGAGAATATTATAGGTCGTTGATGAGATGTCTACAAAGACAAAATACAAATAATGATCAGATACCGATGAACCATGTGTTCTAAAACATTTAAATCAGGACAACATTGTAGGTGCGAGTATTGCGAACTCGATGGTTCGATGCGACATGTTTCATCTTAATTCATATGAAAACATGTATAAAAGCTATCAACCGAGTATTATCGAGGTAAAAAGTAAAAGTTTCAAAAACTTATCTTTTTCATGGCGCAATCATGAATTGAAGTGTTTGTGAACCGGTCCTCCTTGATGGATCTTCTAACCGTCCACTAAGCATCGATTTCGTTTTTGACTTTGTTAACGTCGAAACGTGATCTCCAATACGTCTGGTCTTCTCACTGAGGCTTTTCATGTGGAGTGACTGGTGAGTCTGCCTCGCTAATGTTGAAACGTGATTTTTGATACGGTTCGTCTTCTCATGAAGGTTTTCCACATCGTAAGATTCGCGAATCCGCCTTTGTTGATTGATAATCATCGCGTGTCAATTTTCTTCCCAAGTGACCATGCTCGATCGAGAACACCTTCCATGGTTTTGCATTGGTACTTGGTGAGTTGTTTGTAGAGGTTTATGTCTGCAAATAGACCTCCTTCAAACGCAGAAACTCCACGTTGGCATATTGCAGCTTGGGTACGGAGCCTTCGTAAGATCGTCGACACCTTTATCATAAATATCGTTGACAAACTTGTCGCCGAGCGGATGGTTGACGAGCAGATGGAAGTGACCAGATGTCAACCTCTTTTCACCTCTTCTGGATCGTCGTTGTGAACAATACATCCTCGTGATTCTGTAATTATTAAGGTTTTTGCTTTGCCCCATTATACATCCTCGTTGTCGATACGTGATTGTCGGGGTTGGTAGAGCCATCATAGATCTTTGCCGTTGGGAAGGTGAACCTCTTGGGCATCTCTTCCGGAGTTATCTCGTGAAGGGTGAGTCAGCATGGGAATAACGTTCGGAGCGTCTTATGGGTGGAGCTACTTCCGGTATCCGTTTGATCATTAATTCGAAAGCACTAAGCCTTTTCTCGATGACGGAATCGATGTAGGCATGATCCCTTTCGAAGTAGGAACAATCGTGGTCGAGATCGACGATGTTCCGATCACCGAAGGTACTAGGTTTTCCTCCCGTCGTTGGATAATATGTACCCGATCTGAATAATCTCACTGGCCGGATTGTGAAGACAGGATCTCCCATGGGTGCGGATCTTTGGCCGATGGACGTGAGATTCGCGCTTTGCCTCCGACGTCTAAGGTTGTCTTCCTCCAGTTGAGCAAGTCTTTCGTTACTTGCCCGGAGTTGCTCGCTGACGGCATCCACCCGTCGTTTAGTGTGTTCGTCGAGAACGGGGTAGTAGGTTGCTCCGTTATCGCTCATCGTAGCGCTATACTTCTCCCCCTCTCTAGCCAAACTTGTTTGGGCAAAAGTTAGCGATCCGTTAGAAGAACCACGGAATTCGATAACGGTTTATACTACTAGAATCGGTTTGAATTAGATGTCTTTATTAATCGATGAAAGAATACAAGAAAAGAAGAATATGATTCAAGATCTAGACTTAAAACAATCTAAAGCTTATAATCGAATATTCTCTCAGAAAACAAGTGTTTATGTCGAAAAGTGTATGTGAATATGAATGAGCATGAATGAGCATGAATCTCTGTGTCTTCTAGCTTCTTCTCTTTATATGAGGTCTTTAGGTCAATGAGCTTCCTTTTCCTTTTATGAATAGAAATTGACATGTTTCCCATTTATCGACCTTTTTCCTTTTATTTAGATATTTTTCCTGCATTCTCTCCTTAATGAATATTTAAGAGAATCTCTAGTAATATATCTTTTCCATTTTACCTTATGTCGATAATTAAGCCCAAATAAAGCCCAATATCAACTAAAGGAGGCCGGTTCCGATATTGCCGCTGATTCCGGTTTAGCTGGTCCGATCTGCCGTCAGTCCGGTCCGATTCTGTCGCCGGTTAAACCTTAACCGGGATGGTTAAATTTATCCCCAACACGTAACAAAGTCTAATATTACAAAACTAGGTAAGTACCCCGCGCCTTGCGCGGGACAGGATATTCATAAATAATATTAAGTAATATTATAGAAAACCATGAATTGATCAATTTATGGTTGAGCATTTAATCCGAGATTCGAAACCCAAAACCGAACCGACCCGAAAAATCCGGTTTGGTCCAGTTTCGGTTCTCATATTATCCTATCGGGTTTTAATATTTTCTCACTCGGGTTTTTGTTCTAACCCGAACGACCTAAGGCCTGAATTATACCCGAATATACCCGAAGTTATACACAAGTATACACAAAACCGTATTTGTAAATAACACGAACGAATCCTATATACTCTAACCCGAACTCGAATGAACCCGACATGTAAACCGAATGTCGAGGCTCCAATCCACTAATTAAAATCCCCGCGTTATAAATATCCCGGTAAATGAAGGAGCAATCCGTTTATCGAAATTCGCAGGCCCATTAAACGAAGGTCCGCTTTAATGATTTTGTATGTGATAAAGTCTTATTTATAGTAAAAAATATCTTATTTCGTTTCTTAATGTTTTCAATGTGGAACAAATTTAATTCTTAAAAATTTTATATGTGCGCCTGAAAAATTATTCAAAAATATAAGGACCAAACGCAAAATAAAATAAAATTTCTAATAATCGCTCACGTCACGACACGTAAGCGTTTTGTCTTCTCTTTTAATATAATAGATATTTAATCCTTTGAGCAATAACGTAAGAAGTACGTTGTAAAAACCTTAAATAATAAAAGTGAAAAGAAACATATCTAGCTATACACGTACGTAGTAGATGATGGTGATCTGTTTCATTTAACCCCATGACATATATTTCAATCATTAAAACGAACAATTTATGAATTGTATACACTACTAATTAATTAAATGCGATAGTTGGCAAAATAATTGTGACAAGCATTACAATATTTTTCAATTTAGCGTAAAATTTTTATGTTTATTTTTTCATTGGACTTATAATTTTTGGTGTAGGTAGGAGGAAGGTATTAAAAAAAAAGTTGACAATGAAAAATAATAATGATAATATTTTATCGTTAATGGCGTGCGGAAAAAAAGAGTAATCGATAGGAGCAAAGCAAGGACCAACCGTTAAGGAAAAAAAAAATGAAATTTGACAAAGTCTAGGATCGGTCCATATTCTACCAATTAAGCAGTCCCAATTCTATGGATTAATATTTTCCACAAAATTCGAAAGTCTTACTTTCTTATTATAAGCACCCATCATGTAATTTTTTCATATGCACATATTCGCTCACGTAACATTCTATAAGTATCAATAATTGAAAATAATATGTTTTTAAATGGTTGTGGCTCTTTTCTAATAGAGTTTTTAGAGAAAAAATAATTTCTAACGACCCATTATTTTGCCTATCATTTTTTATACAACTTGACTTTTTGAGGGAGTTTTTGTAGCCATTATTCTTTTTAATGATAAAAGTCAATATTTTTGTTAACTTGATGAGTTAGAAGTAATTAAATATGTCGCAAATTTAACATCCCAGAGCAAATTAAACTAATTTTTTATGTATTCTATAAAAATGTGATGTGTTTGATAGATTTTATATATGATTTTTACGTGTCACTATATTAAACATAAATGTGTGTTTGAGTTTTAGGGGATGTTGGATAATGGAGAGAGACTAACCTGAAAACATGTTTTATATCACCAAATAAAAATAGTTGGCCTAATCTTTCTATTGGTGTCGTGAAGGTGCCATGTGGCGCAACATATTCAAAACTTCTAATATTATCGTTGGAGATTAATTTATCAAGATTTTAATATATTACAAGCTTGATTTTTATAAATTATCTATACAACTAATTTCCAACTAATAGTAGTTAGTCTTCGTTACAGGTCAACCATATATTGAGCCCAAAGTAGAATAAGATTAGATTGAGCCCAAGTCTCATTATTGGGCCTTATTATCGATGAGCCCAAAGTGGAATGGGCTCTGTTTATTGTTATGGTCTCTTATTATCCTTAGGTGTATTTTTGCAGTAGAAGCGATGGTCTGTTAGTGCTTTCAGGTATTTTTTGTTTTCTTTTTGTCAATAATTAACTCATTAAATAATGTTTTTGTTTGTTTTTTGCAAAACTTAATTAAATGAGGAAAATCTGTATACATTATTTTTTTGGTAAATTAAATTGTTCACATACAAAAAATAATTAGACATGACAGAGATTAATTACAACACGACACCTAACACTTTAATTTATATAAAAAACCAACAAAATGACATTTATTAAGACTTAAGAGTTAGACATCTGTGCTTAAAACTCAGAACCTATAATTTGATATCTAATCAACCTTACAAAGATGTAAGAAAATCTGAGTGACATTAATTTTAAATTAACCACAAAACAAAAATTCAATGAACATAAAGATTTTTTAAAGTCATCTCCATATTTATTGGTAAATATCATTAAATTTCCTTAGTTTGCTCTAGATTTTGTATATAATTTTTTTTTATTTATTACATCAGATTTTGTATATAATTTAGCACAAAGTATTTTAACTATTAGTGGTATCTTTAATCTGGTTTTTCATTCCAAGCGGTTTTGGTTTATAAAATATAGAATATATATATCGTAATTGGTTGGTTTGGTTTTGCATAATTTCGGTTTTGGCTTGAATTTTTATTCATAATCAATTATATTCTTGTAAATTTTAAAACTAATTTAATATTATTAGATTTCTTCCTTAGTATGGTTCGGTTTTAAATACTCCCTAGTCCCTAGCAAAGGAAAACTTTTTTCTTTTCTTAATGTTAATGGGGTTTTAGATACATTTTTGGTTTATATATTTTGTCTTGTTTATCTTAAATCAAAAATACTCTTGTTTTGACCATTAAAAATTCTTGTTTTCTAGTTAATTCCTCACCCTCTTAAACTTTTTGACCCAACATAATAAAAAAAAACAGAAGAGATAATAGCTAATTATTTCACATTTATAATCCACATGGTTCCAAGGTTTTCTTTTGTAAAGTTATATATATATATATACATATTATGTGTTAAAACAAAAAAAAAACTCTATATTCATAGTGTCATACCCAAATTAAAAAGTGCTTAAAAAAGTGCTAAATGGCGTTTGATACAGATTTTAAAAACCAAAACACTCATGTGAACATCACAGTTTTGGTTGTGGATGATGATCCTAGTTTCCTCTCTAATATTCCCAATTTGCTTAGAAACCCTACCTACAAAGGTATTATAATAATTAATCTTACTCTTCAATTATATTTTTTCAAATTTTTATTCACGTTTTTGGAGGATAGAATGACTTCATATAATTTATGAACATTTTGAAATATACATACAAAAATTTAGAAAAATTAAAATAGTGTATTTAAGTATGTAATATATATTCACCCATACACAAATTTATCATATTTGATTAATTTAATTGTTTAATTTGTAGATAAATCATTGGGGGAAATTACAGTAATGACAGCAAATGATTCATCAGAAGCTGTATCTACACTTAGAGGACAATGCAACAACATAGATGTTGTATTAACCGATTACCATATGTCTGATTTGAATGGTGTTCAATTAAAAAAGAGGATTGATGAAGAATTTAAAAATTTGCCTGTTATTGGTAAGTTTATTATCCAACTTATTGACAGGTTAATAATTATTACTAAGTAATTTCTCGCCCAATGCGCGATGAATAAATTTTGAAAATAATAAATTTTTACGTAAAAGTAGATAATTATGTTTAAGGTTTAATATAAGAATATTTCTAATTTTGTTTACTTTTAGTTTTGGATATAAAAATTTTCAATTTTTTATTTTAACTCCACTCAGTTTTTGTAGAAATATATTTATAAAAGTATTCACATAAACGGATCCGGATATCCTTCAAAAGTCAACGGGTATTCATTGACCGAATATTCGTCTAATGGATCTGAATCCGAGTCATTTTTTACGGATTTAGGCATATACGAATCCGGATATCTTAAAAAACGGATATATAGATCCGGTTCACCATTAATATGCGGTATATATTTATAGGGTTGTGGTGACGTTAAACGTTTTGATACTGATATTTATTGTTATATCCATTTCATAATAAATATGGTTTTAAAAAAATTCTTTTATTCCAACGGTTTATTCTTTTTAATTTTTGATTGAAAAATTTAATGCGTTTTGACTTTTTTAACCAATAAAATTTTATTACTATATTTGTTGTACTCTATATATATTTTTAAAAAAATTTAGAATTTATATTCTAAAGTATTTTTTATTTCATTTGTTTTTCCATAAATGATGTTTGAAATTTATTCTAGTTATTAGCCTTAAAAGCCTTTTTCATTTTTTCTATTAATAATTTTTTTTTCCATGTCACATATTTGATTGATTATTAAAGATCCCTCTTGCCATGTCACAATTAATTTGTTGAAACTCATTGTGGTGTTGACACCTAGGATTTTTCACAAAAATCACTTCACAAATAATGTCTTAGGGATTTTCTTTTCGAAAAAAATTATTGTTTAGTAATTATAAACACAACCTTATATATGATAATATTGTTGTGAAATATTTATACATATTTCCCTATAATAAAAGAGAAATTCACAAAACTACACCCTTTCAACCCTCCCTTCACAAAACTACGCATAATTCAATTTTTTCACATATTTACATATTTTCAAATTTTTTAAAGCTTAATTTATCATTTAAAAAAATATCAAAATTAAAATCTTTACCCTTTAAAAATGGTGTAGTTTTGTGAAATATAATTCAAATGGTGTAGTTTTGTAATTCCTCCATAATAAAATGGAGAAATGGTAAGCTACATTAACAAATTATAAAAGGATACGTATTCGTGTGCATACTTTCTCTATAATAAAAGGAAAATCTTTCTTCACTATTTTTAGTGAAAAACCTTAAGAGTAACTAATAACAAAGAAAACAAGATAATTTTTTTGGACTATTTTTAGTGAAAAACCTTAAGAATAAAAACACAGAAACTGAGAGATTTTTTGTGACTATTTTTAGTGAAACATCTTAAAAACAATAACAAAGAAAATTAACAAAAAAAAAAAAAAACAATAACAAAGAAACCAAGATAAATAATGTGTTTTGGCTATTTTTAGTGAATACTAATTAACCATATTGGGAAATATAGCCTGTGGTTTATTTTTTTTGTAATTTCTTTAGAATAAAAAATGAATATTAATATTTTTTTTGTTTCTATATAAAAATTTATAGGAATTTATTTTAAAAAATGGGGTAGGCTAAAATGAGAAATACATTTTAAATATTTCTATATTCTTCACATATAGTGTTTGTGACAGCTAATAGTTGTACAATTAACCAAAGGTAAACCAGAGTTATCCTCTCAAAGATTCATGTCACATTCACATATATAAATACATAATGCTGTAACCAAACTTTAGCATAGAAAAAAAAAACAAATAATTACTCAAGCAAGCTTAATCACAGGTCAGTCTCCAAGAGAAAAAGAGAGTCGTAGCCAATAACTAATTAATTTACATGATTTTTCTGATGCACTATTATTTTTTCTATTTTTTTTTAACTCTTGTTCGATGCTAACCATAGTTTAATTTTTTCTTGTTGGATCTGATTATTACAGTGATTTCAGGAGACATGAGCAATGAAATTGAGCAAGAGACTTTATCAAGTGGAGCAATGTGTTTCATGAAAAAACCGATTAAACCAAACGATATTGAAACAATATGCAAACATGCTTTAAACCATAGGATTAATGGTAATTTATCACCAACTAATGTTGAAGAGAATGTTAACAATAATCAAAATGTTATTGTTTCTGAGCCAAATGATGAACAAGATTCTCGACCGCAAGCGACGAATAAGGCTAAGATCAAATGGACTAGCTCTCTTGAGAATCTATTTTACAGGGCCATTGAACATATTGGTGTTCATAGTAAGTGTTATAATTACTACACAATTTTTTAAAATTAAAATATTTTTCTTTTGGTCTTTTATTGTTTTATTAATTGCTTTTTGTTTGATGTAATGTTTTTGAAGAGGCTACACCTAAGAAGATTTTAGAATACATGGACGTGCAATATCTAACAAAACCACACATAGCCAGCAAATTACAGGTTCTAATCTTATATCAACATTTTTTATAGATTTTTATTTTAATTTATAATATAATATTTTAATTATATAACTAGTTTTAAATGTTTGTACTATACAGAAATACAGAAATGTATTGAAAAAAGTTAAGGAGGCAGGCATAGAAAAGACAAGAAGAGATATGATGACATCACCCAACTTTACATCACCAAGTTACACAAGGCCATCACAATACCCTTACAACAACTACAACACAAGCCTAGGCAACACAAACCTTTATAACTCCGGACTCGGCTTTGGTCTTGGCCAATCTACCCTCATGACTAGCAACAACAACAACAACAACAATGCTAGTTTACATCATGACTCTATCAACAACATGAACCAAAGAGGACCAGCTTTTGATTTGAGCCAAACACCCTCCAACTTGTTCCCTATGAGAGGTACTAGCACGGGGTTTTCGAACGGTATGTCGCCTTTAAACGAGGCAAACACAAGCGCTTTTGGACCATCTCAAGAGTCTCAAGCTCCTAGGTATGACCAAGATGTTACTCAAAACAATGTTTTGGGCATGAACTCTAGTGTTAGTACTGATACTATCGGTAATAGTGATTACCCCGGGATTAGAATTAATGATAATGGAATTGTGGTTGGACTTGGTGAAATAAGAGTACTTAGTGAAAATGGTAATAGCTCTCTTGGTGAAGATGTTGATGGCATGATGAACTCAGATTACAATAACAACAACAACAACATGGTGACTAACCATGAAAGTTCATTTTCGAGGCTTCCATCATTGTTAGAGAATGATGATGATCACTTACTTAGCAATATGTTTGCACCAACCAATGATGTGGTTCCTATACTAGAGAATCCAACCATGTTTAATAATGATTATGGAATTAACGAAGGTTTATTCGATACAAGCAACTCGCAATTTGATCAGAATCAGGTAAGTATTGTTTATGTAACCGATATTAAGTTACTTGTTGTTTAGGTTTATGCAATGTTTTGATTAATGTATATGTGCATGATTTTTGAGCAGAATCAAGATCTAGTGACTGGTGGAGATCTTGTGGTGGCTACTGATGATCTTGAAATGAATATAGTTAATGGTGATTATCCTCTTGAAGACATTACTAATTGGGATTTTAATAATGTAAGTCATGTTTAATTTACTTTTCTTTGATAGCTGGTTAATTAGATTTTGCAAGTATCTATACACATGATCTATGATTTGTGTTGAAGGGTAACTATAATGAAGAAACATTGAGCTCTATTGTTGGAAATTCTGAATTGCACTTTCCTACTCGAGACATAAACATCACAAATCAAGTAAGCCTAGCTAATTTCAATTACTTTGAGATATTTTTGTACCTTAAGATTATATTTAAGTAGCATGATAGATAGTTATTGATATTTGTTTACTATTGATTGCATAGGAACATGAAGTCACGAGTTTAACGGAACCCCCATTGTCATTTCATCAGGTAAAATGCTTGTTAAAATTAAAACTAATTATTTCGATAGTTTTAATTAAATTTTATATTTTATACGGTTGTAATAAGCACAAATATACTTTTTTATTTAAAATGTTATGGTTTAAAATAAACCCAACTTTTGATATCAAATTTATTTGTGTATATATATTTATGTAGGATTTTGAAGATGAAGACTTCATGAAGTATTTGCTTGATGACATGAACTAAAAAAGAGCAATCTCTCCCAAACATGCTTTAAAAAATAATATTAGATCAAAAATCTTTTAGGGTTGATTTCGTTTGAAACATTTATTATGTGAATCTGAATTCGAATAATGTAACATCGATTAATGTATTCATTTATAAACTTTTATTGGCCTATTGATTAATTTTGATTGTGAATTAGCAGACTTATATACTGTATGGGACTGTGATTTGGGGCTAAATTGTCATATTAAATAATATTAGGGTGAATCCGTAAAAAGCAGAGAAAGTAGATATTTGTCGTATACCACTCATTCACAGCTGTAATCATTAGTACACGTTTATCACCCAAAAATATAAAAAAAGTCAATTTAGTCAACCACTAACAACACAATGTATTGTTACATGCGTCGCAGAGGATCCCGTCTCTCAATCGGGCGATCACAAATAAAACTGCCTTTAAAGATCCAACGGATAATAACTATCTGACGCAACCACATGTTCTAAAGACACGTGTTGTGAATGTAACTGGCTTGTTCCGTGAGTATCGGTTCTGTGAATTTTAATACTCTATGTTGCTTTACAAAAATATACTATTCAAATCACAATGTGTTAGGAAACTTTATATTATAATTTTTTTTATTTTAAAAAATAGATTTTAATTAATAAATTAATTACTTCAAGACTCAAATATTTAATTTTTTTATAAGACAAACAAATACGAAAGGAGAAATATTAATATCAAAATAATTTATACAAGTAATAAGTAATAACAAATCGTTTATGGAAAAAATAAAAGGAAAACTGTCGAAAAAAAAAGAGAGAGACGAAACTATTTAATAGGTCTCCGTACTATTATTGTTTTAGATACTAAACAGAAGTAAATCACCAAAGAATGAGAAAAGAAGAAGAAGATGTTAATCATGTGGTTGTATCATCTTTTCTATCGATAGTTGCTAAGTTTTCTCGCAAGGGAAAAGGTGAGAGAATCTTGAGAATGTTACAAATTTTTGACCCTATAGATATTAGATTTGAAGAGACATTATTATTTTTTATTGTTGACTTTTACAGATTTAGGCGTTTTGCTATGGAGGACCAAAACGAAAATGCTTTGTACTTATTTGTGCATGTGTTTAGTGGACCTGTTACCGATATGATAATTGTGATACTTTGTCTTGTGCGGCTAGTTTATTCATTTTTAGTTGGTTAGTTTGTCTTGATTTATGGAGCATAACCATTAAGATAAATTTATATATCGCTAGTCTCTAATATATATAAACTGCATGTGTTTAAAACGTCGTCTTATATCACTGCTTGGTTGCTTGTAATTATTTTACACGTAAAACCATCTCCAACAGAGAAACCGACAAAATTTCTTTACTATTATGAACAGTGTAATTTAAAAATAAAAAAATTAAGAATTCATTAATCATGGGTCGTCACGTATCCAGTGGGGTCCATGAACAGTGCAAATTCCCTCTAAAATCGGATCTTAGATAAAGAATTTAAGAGTCGGTTTCTTAACTATTTTATGGACCCACCGACTAAAATCTCTCTAAAAAATTCCATTGGAGATGCTCTAATGGTCGTGCTTGTACTCTTGAAAGCTTGTTATTTAAAATAATATCATTCTTGATCGTGACAGTTAAAAGTAAGTTTCCTTTCACTTTGGTATAATATTCTTGTCACTTGTTTAATCATATCATTTATCATTTAATAAACTTGTCTTTTTCTCTTTCACAGAAACTATATGATAATTTATTGGTTTATCTTTTTTTTATCAATCCTTAATTTCTACAAGGAATCCACAAAATCATCCCTATCTTCTATTTCAAAATGTGTTATTAGTTTAATCAAACAAAAAAGTGTATTGGTTCTGAATTCTGATAGTGTAGATCTATGGATCAAACTTTTTATTCAATTTCTTTATTATTTATTCATTTTCTTCCTTATATATATAATAACTTATTATATTCATCGATAATTTTAATATTTTCACAAAAAATATTTATGGGTTATTAGTCGTTGAGACACCAATCCACTAGTTGCATTTTGTCAAAATATATTTTTTGGGTTAATTCTGGTTTAACTGTTTGGTGGGATTTTAAAATTTCTTGTTGTCTAGCAATGAATTTAACTAGCTTATGTTGAACAAATCAAGAGCCAAAAAGTTTGGACTCACCACAAGCTATATTAGTCAATTATGATGGGTGAAACCGATTACAAATCTTGATTGCGAATTAGTAGAGTTATATTTGAGCCTATGAGTGTTAATTTGGGCTAAATTGTTAAAAGTAAATAACATTGGGGTGAATGGTGACAATAAATATACAAAGCAAACAAAGTGGATATTTGTCGTAACCCACTCATTTACAGCTGCAATCATTGGTACACAGTTATCACCAAAAAAAAAAAGTCAACAGATTTTTATTTTAGTCAATGATTTACAAGTACAACACAAAATGTATTTCACTACACGCGTCGCAGAGGATCACACCGCTTAATCGGACGGTCATAAATGAAACTAACTTTATAGATCCGTCGGATGATAGTTATACGACGCAACCATATGATCTAAAGGCTAAACTCGACACGTGTCGGTATTAATACGGACAGTAAAATATTAGTACTTGTGTGATTATAACCGGCTTGTCCGGTGAGTTTTTGTTTTGCGACCTCCACTAGGTTTTTATTAACGCGCCTCTCTGATTTTCCATTTATGCATCAAATAATATTCTCTTTTTTTTTTTTGTAATTCCAGCTTGAAATTGCGAAGCAGTTTGTTGATATAATTATATGTTTTTTTTGTAATTCGTCTTCCTCTTTCTCTCTGTTTTCGATTCTGGGTTTTAGTTTGATTTTGTAGTTGTGGTTTTACTTGCTTTTGTTCTCCGCTGATCGAAGCTCGACTTCGCTATTCTCGGGTATGTTGTTTCTTCCTTCTTCCGGTTTTTTGTTTATTTTGATTTCGTTGTGTTATTTTGTGTGAATTTTAGTATTCTCTATTGCTCTTAGTTTCTGATATCATTCACTTGATTATATGTTTAGGTATGTTGGGTTTTTAATTTTCTGTGTTAATTTTATTGCTTTGTGCTGAACTCAAAAATTAGGGTTTTTGATGATTTATGTTTGGGGATGTAATTGATTCTTTAGCTTATTCTTCTTGGGCTTAATAAGCTCTAAGCTCATGAATGATGTATGTGTATGTTGTAGATATATCACAAGTAAAGGTAAGACCTTTGTGAGGGATTACTTACTATGGCTGGTTCATTAACCCCATCTTCTTCAACATCTGGTATTTTCTTCCAAGGAGATGATGAATCTCAAGGCTTTATGAACTCTCACTTGACTTCTTCCTATGGGAACTCTTCTAATTCTGCCCCTGGATGTGGACCTGGCTACCACAATCTCGGTATGGTATCTGCGGATATGCACAATCCTGCTATAATAAGCGTATCAACGCCAGGTCCAAGCGCAGGCGCGAGTTCGATGATGACAGATGCTAATTCAGGGCTCTCTGGTGGTGGTCCTCATCTGCAGCGTAGCGCTAGCATCAATAACGAGTCTTACATGCGTCTACCGGCTTCTCCTATGTCGTTCTCCTCTAACAATATCAGCATCTCTGGTTCGTCTGTTGTTGACGGGTCGACTGTTGTGCAGAGGAACTCCCATCAGCGAGGAGGAGGCTCGAGTGCTACGTCACTGCCCACTTCACAAGCTACTCAGATCCCGTTTTCTTTGGGTCGTCGTGCTTCTGAATCTTTCTTTCAAGACCCAAACAATCTTACCCAAGCTAGGAAAAAGCCTCGGCTTGATTCAAAGCAGGACGATGCTATGCAGCAGCAGATTTTGCGGCAGTGGCTTCAGAGACAGGATATGTTGCAGCAACAACAACAAGGCCAGAACCCACAGTTCCAACTTATGCTTCAGCAACAAAAGTTGAGGCAACAGCAACAATATATCCAGTCCCTCCCACCGTTGCAGAGGGTTCAGCTGCAGCAGCAGCAACAGGTGCAGCAACAGCAACAGTTGCAGCAGCAGCTGCAACAGAAACAGTTGCAACAACAAGGAATGCAGGTGCAAATATCGGGTGGTGGACCACGGCCTTATGAAAATAGCGTATGTGCTCGAAGATTGATGCAGTACTTATATCATCAGCGGCAAAGACCTTCTGTGAGTATGCATGTATTTCTTAGAGTTTTTTTCGTTTCCTTTGTATGCCAGAGAAAAGCTTTTGACGTGTACTGGTTGTGTCATTGATAACTTTGTAGGAGAGCAGTATTGTTTATTGGAGGAAATTCGTGACCGAATATTTTTCTCCCCGTGCAAAGAAAAGATGGTGTCTCTCAAATTATGATAATGTTGGGCATACCGCGCTTGGTGTTTCTCCTCAGGCAGCCACGGTTTGTCTCCCCATCTGTTTCATTTTGGTTTGTACTGGTTTAACTTTATACTCCAAAACGTGGATAAAACCGTACATAGATGTGTTTTGAGTTTTCAAGTGTGCCATGGTTTGCTACCATTTTCATGCTGTCTTTGCCTTTATAATTCTGGTCTTGCAGTATAATTATGCATATGATAGGACCTAATGTAAACTTATTCTTGTTAATTTTCTTCATGCTATTTGCAGGATGAATGGCACTGTGATCTTTGTGGTTCTAAATCGGGCAGAGGATTTGGTAAGTTCTATTGTTTAAAATATTTCCCATGATTAAGAGGAGTGAAAATATAAAAGTTTATGATAGCGAAAGATCTTCTCTAAGTATGTCTTTCTTATGAATTTTGCAGAAGCGACTTTTGATGTCCTGCCAAGACTCAACGAAATCAAATTTACTAGTGGTGTCCTTGACGAGCTTCTTTATCTGGATGTGCCATCTGAACGCAGATTTCCTTCTGGGGTAATGATGTTAGAGTATGCAAAAGCAGTCCAAGAGAGTGTGTATGAACATATCCGTGTTGTTCGTGAAGGCCATCTTCGGATTATATTCTCCCAAGAACTTAAGGTTCATAAGCTTTCTATACTTTTATTCCTTTTATGTATTCGAGTAGTTGAGCTTATCCTTCTGCTTTTCACCAGATTCTCTCATGGGAGTTCTGTACTCGCCGACATGAAGAGCTACTTCCTCGCCGCCTTGTAGCCCCACAGGTAATGTTCACTTTTATTGCAATCTTTGAATCCCTAATTGGAATGCCTGGTCTTGAGTTTTTGGAATGTCTTGGTTACATGTAGGTGAACCAATTGCTTCAGGTTGCAGAGAAATGCCAGAGCACAATCGACCAAAGTGGATCAGATGGGATTCAGCAGCAGGATTTGCAAACCAATAGCAACATGTGAGTCATTCTTCTTCTTTTTTCTTGCATTTGATTCCATTCCATAATATTTTTATTTTACATCTTCTGTGAGGATTAGGTAAGTTTTTTCACTTATGCAGTGAAAATCAAAACAGTTTCAGCTTAACGGATGCAAATATGATGGTGTGCTGATATATGCCAATACTTTTTTTCCAGGGTCATGGCTGCTGGACGTCAACTAGCAAAAAGCTTAGAGTCACATTCACTCAATGACTTAGGCTTCTCCAAACGATATGTTCGGTGTCTGCAGGTATCTGTCTTTGGTCTTTCTTGATATGGTAATTTCCTAATTTGTGGCTTCTCTTCTCTTTTGTCTCTAAACTCTGTCTTTGGGTTTTACAGATTTCTGAGGTTGTCAGCAGCATGAAAGATATGATTGACTTCTGTCATGACCAAAAAGTTGGTCCAATAGGTAATTTCATACACACATCAAACCTGCTTGTTCCTTGCGGCTAATGATAACGCATTTGTGTTTCTATTTCTCTGTGCTTATAAATAGCTGAATGCCTTATCTTTATATCTGCAGAGGCTCTGAAGAGTTATCCATATCAAATGAAGACAGGCAAGTTGCAGATGCAGGAGATGGAGCAACTAGCAAATGCTGCTCGAGGGCTTCCACCTGATAGGAACAGTCTCAACAAGCTAATGGCCTTACGCAATTCCGGGATAAACATACCAATGAGCAATATGGCCGGTCAAGGATCTCTTCCTAGCTCTCCACAAGCCGCCGCCTTTGCCCTTACCAACTACCAAACCATGCTAATGAAGCAGAACCAGATGAATTCAGAGCCAAACAACGCCACAATCCAACAAGAACCATCAAGAAACCCGAGCCCGTCCCCTAGCTATCAAGGAACTAGTCCTTTGCTGCCTGGTTTTGTGCGGAGCCCATCAATCAGCGGTGTTTCCTCACATTTGTCTCCTCAGCGGCAAATGCCAAGCTCCGGTTATAATAGCTCACCGCAGCAATACCACCAACAGCAACCACCTTCATGTAGTAGCAGTAACCAAACATTGGAACAACGGATGATTCACCAAATATGGCAACAGATGGCAAACAGCAATGGAGGCTCCGGGCAACAACAACAGCGGCCGCTCTCTGGTCAGAACATTAATTGTAATATCAACATGGGAAGAAACAGAACAGATTATGTCCCCACAGCAGAAACACCAAGCACCTCCAACAGATTCAGAGGCAATAAGGGGTTAGACCATAGCCAAAACCAAGAAGGTATGGTCTCTAACACATCTCTCAACTTTGCGAATAACGGTTTTTTTAACAGTGAAGCTGATGAAAGCATGGGGTATTCTTGGAAGGCTTGATGAGTGTTCTTCTGGGACTTGATATAGTTAGTAGTTGCAAAAATGTTTGTGTTTTTGTAGAGAATGAGTTTACTAAAAGAGACTAGAGATGTCTTAGAGTATATGAAACTCTTGAGGAGGTTCATCAATGTTGTTTAACTTGTCTACTGTGTTCTTCTTCTTCTTCTTCAAGAACTCTTCCCTATCAATCAAAATGTGCCTTTATCTTATAAAAAAACTTTAGCACACAAAGTTACAATATTTTGTTTTTGGTTTAAAAGCTGCAAACACACAGAAGTTGCAGAAACTTTACTGCAGTTAATTATTGAGCTTCAAAGAATGACACGTCACGTACTCCCAATTATTTTCAAAAACGACGTCGTTTTTCTTGTACGATTTGTAGTCAATTCCATTGACTTTAGACTTTAGTCTTTAACTGATCCATCTCTACTTTTAGGAAAAGGATTGAATCGGAACCAAAGCGAAAAGTCAAGAACGCGTTCTAAGTTACTTCTTTAGATTTTGGTTTTGTGTGATTAGTTTTTATTTTGTTTGTGTTTTGTAAATTGTGTTTAACATGTTTTAAGATTGCTTGTAAAAAGAAGTAACAAAGACTCTGTTTTAAAGTGTTTCTCACAAGACAAAACACACAGAGCTTAATCCATCTTGATTAGGATAAAGAGGAATATTACTTCTCTAAATTGTCTTCAAAGTCTTGTCCTTTCATTGAATACTAAATAAGAAAAGTAAAATTAATCAAATTTCATAACATAAAGTAAATATAAATTGTTTAGTAGATCATACAAATACTTACAAATTGCAATCGGTGTTAGGATCAATGGTAAAACCCAAAACGACGCCGCAGAAGCCAGAAAGAGTAGAAATAGCGGTTGCGTTTGAGTTATAGATATTGATGAGATGAATAAAGCAATCACAAAGCCACCTTCTCTTCTCCAAAGAATCAGAGTAATTAGTACCTAACACCGTCATGGCGTCGCAGCATCTTGAACCGGGTATAGGATCCGGATACCCGTAATTCACAAACTCCGTGCACGACGAAATCAGCGTTCCTACCGCCGCACAATCCGTCGCGTTTTGTACGGTGGCTGAACATATAGATGATAGTAACAAGAAGATAAATACTACTAAATAGAATAATGATCTTGTCATGTCTAGCTATGCTAGGGCGTTTTGTTTGCTTGTGAAACAAGGTAGGGTTTATAGAGAAGACGTAAAGGAGGAGGCTATTTCTCGTTTATGTGTGTGTGTTTTTCGAGTTGGTTTACAACAAAGGTTGTGTGAACTTTATGAGGTTTCTATGAAGTTTTTTTATTCACAAATATATTATAATTGCGCATGGTAGTAAAATTTGAATATTTTGGAATATAATATCAACGAAAAGAGAGTAAAAAGAGACTAAAAATATGTGTATTACAAGTCTCATCCTCTAAAAATAATAATCGCTTTAAAAAACAACACAAATATGGGTATTAAATTATTAATCGAAACCGAACTACTTAACCGGAAAAACGGATAAGGTTCCGTTTGGTATTAAACCAAATCCAAAATATAAACCGATCGGTTTAAGAAAAACCCCTAATTTCTCCTTTTATCTTCATCGTCTTTTGTTTCTCCGTTATTCTCAGTCGTCGTCGCTTCATCTCACCGTCGTCACCGTATTCTCTTTCCATCGCCAGATTTGATTTCCGAAGTTTCACTGTTCGTTCAAGTAAGTTTATTGTTCTTCTAGTGTTACTCTGTTCCTTGTTTTTGTTTGATTCTACCATTGTTTTGTCCGTATTGTTTCTCATCTTCAAGCTCAGATTTGGATGTATCATCTGATTTTGTCTCCTTTCAGATTTCAGACTTTGTCTCTGATCTTTCAGATATCTAAAAATCGCATACCCATTTGTCTTTCTGACCAAAAATTGCATCTTTCACCGATGCAGGATCTTCTTTAGTTTAGTGATTCTGTAATGGCTTTTAGGAGAGCCATATCTATAAGGTCCACACTTGTATCTCGACGTAATCAACTATCTTATCATATCATACCTCTTGAGAATGATCATGAAGTGGATTCATTCACATCTCAAAGAAGTTACCATAGCTTTCTTCACCATAGATCCGCTACAAACTCGGACTTATCCCGATTTTACGGAGGAGGCTTAGATTTGCCTCTGGCTCCTACATCTGGTTTTGCTCTCTGTCGGTATATGTCAAGCACGCATGGTGCTGGTTCAGAAAAGATTGGTGTGATGTCGGATATAGCAGAAGTCATAACCGAGTCAACGTTGCAAGATGCGCCGGCTCAGGCTGCTTCTGCTGCAATGAGTGAAGTTGCAATTGCAGCTAGTGACTCTTTCTTGCCTATACAGGCCCTTCAGCATTGCATTGACATGGTTCATTCATTCACAGGCTTTGAATGGTAAAAGAAACTTGGAACTTTGTTTTGTTATGTTCTGTTTCACTTTGATTAATCTTCGTGTAGCTGATTTGAGTGTACATCGCCATGTTTTTTTTGTGGCTATATTAACAGGTGGGCATCCATTGTTGTAGCAACCATATTGATCCGATCGTCAACAGTTCCTCTCTTGATCAAACAAATGAAAGACACAACAAAGTTGGCGGTATGTGTCTCCCGTTTTGCTTCTTTGTTTGTACATTGCTGACCACATAGAATGGTGTATGTATGTATGAAATCATTTCAAATATATATAGAGTGACACATGTTCTTCTTTTTTGTTACTGTTGTTGAATCCATCAGTAGTATGTTCTATGTTCATGCAGCTGATGAAGCCACGGTTAGAGTCTATCCGAGAAGAAATGCAAAACAAGGTACTTTATGTGTTTGTTATTACATTCATACATCTTGAACATCCTCTTCACTTCATGTTTCCTTTTGATTTCATCCGTTTTCATTTCCTGTAAAAAAAATTCAGGGGATGGACCCGGTTACGATGGCAGAGGGTCAAAAAAAGATGAAGAACTTGTTTAAAGAGTAAGCTTCTTATATCACAACATATCTGTTCTACAATCTATTGTATTAGTGTCGCATCACGTTATGCGTATTTAGCAATAATCTGTTTGTTTGTATTAATCAACAGATATGGCGTCACTCCATTCACCCCAATGAAAGGGATGCTTATTCAGGGACCTCTTTTCATCTGCTTTTTCCTTGCTGTAAGACCTTTTAACCTTTAAGATGTTTTCTTTGGCATTGTTGATTTGATATTAAGCTATCTCAACCTGGTACTATTTTTTCTTCAGATTCGGAATATGGCAGAGAAAGTACCTTCGTTTCAAACCGGTGGGGCATTATGGTTTACCGATCTAACAACTCCCGATAGCTTATACATCTTGCCTGTTATAACAGGATTGACATTCTTGATAACCGTTGAGGTATACTTTCTGCTAAGTTAAAAACAATGTGACTATCTTCGACATTTGTAAAACTTGCTATCTTAAGCTTGAATCTGTCACATTCCAGTGTAATGCACAAGAAGGCATGGAAGGAAATCCAATGGGTGCAACTATAAAGAACGTTCTTCGTGGTTTCGCCCTCCTCACGGTCCCCATGACAATGAATTTTCCACAGGTTACTATAACTACTAACTTGAAAACCGCCATATACTCTGTTGTGTAATGGATCTTTTCTCTAACATTATGCAAAAAACTTGCAGGCTATATTTTGTTACTGGATAACATCAAACCTGTTCTCTCTTATGTATGGACGTGGTGAGTAGTGTGTATGTGTCTAAGATTCATAATTGTTGGCATGTTCTTATGCTTGAATCATGACAATGAATTGGTTTGGTTTTATTCTGTGGTGATTGATAACAGTGATTAAGCGTCCTCAAGTGAAGAAGCTGTTACGCATACCTGATCTTCCTCCGCCTACTCCAGGTCAAGAACCTTCCTTTGACTTGTTCTCAGCTCTCAAGAAAATGAAAGCCATGACAAAGGACTATTCACAGAACCAGACACAACCGGCTTCGACCGTAAACACGAGGATCTCTTCGACATCGTTGAGTCCTGTTAGTAAGAGGCTCAAGGCTTTGGAGAGCCAAGTTAAAGGAAGGAAGAAGAACAGCAACAAGAAGAGGTGATTTTGAGTCTTGTGATGATGTATTGATACTATTTTTTTGTTGGAAAGCCAAAGGAAAAAGAAAGTAATAAAAGCTTTTGACTCCAAAGTTTTAGAGGAAAAGAAACCAAATTTATACTTTTTTGTGAAATTATTTTGTTCTCTTGAATATTTTGTGAAACAATATTGTAAGTTTTGTTTGTTTGTAACAAGTGTAGAAACTTTTTGAGTAACATACTCTTTTATCTTTTCAAGTAACAATCCAATCAATGTTATTTAATTTATTTTGTGTTTAGCATATAAGGCAACACATACTATGTGCTTAATTAAGACTTTATTTTGTCACATACATATATATATATATATATATATTAGACTTTATTCTATGGTGTAGAGTATAGACTATAGAGTAGAGTGTTGTATATAATGTAGTTAATTAATAAGAAGGACGTCGTCGAGGAGCAGTTTCACGTTGGGCGTTGAAGTAAACAGCAGCGACAGGTAGAGAAAGACCAAACAAAGAAGAGAAGTCTCTTGTGTTGAAACATTCTCTTGTTGTCGGCGCCGCCTTCACCGTTTGTCTTTTGCTCTGTTTAAACAGCACAAACGCGTATCTGTGTATCCCAATCACCGGTTTAGGCGTTTCGTATCTAACCATCTCTCTCCCTATTATATATACAATCAATCAAAAATACCACCTTTTCATGATACATAATATATATATACAGTGGCGGAGCCAGGATTTGGATTCACCGGGTCATAATAATTTTTTTATTAAAATACTGTATAATTTTTTTGGTGAGGAAACTGTATAATTTTATTAGTAGTCAAAGATAATACAAAAACAAAAAATTTAAAAGTATTCATATGCTCTCAGTGGCGGAACTAGGATTTTAATTTACATAGATCAATTTTTTTTCTTTATATTGATAAGTTAAAAATAAATGTTTACCTAAAAAACTATATAAGGAATTTTTTTTTAGAATAATTGACACATATTTTCCTATTATGTCTTTACTTATACCTTTATGGTTTATCACGTTTATATTTTATCAATCATAATAACAATAATAAATGAGATTATAAAAGTCATTTTAAAGAATTTGTTAATTTGTGATTTTTTTTAGAAAATCCTACATTAAAAAACGGAGGGGTATTAATTAAGATTTATTTGCTTTCATAAATTTATCTTTGTATTAAAATTATTTATCATAAATGTTATTAGATTTGTATTTTTAATATTTAATTTGTTAGTTGATTTTAATTGAATTAAAATTAGTATGGGTCAATAATTTAATTAGAGGAGGGTCAACCTAAAATTTAAATACACACTAAACCAAAATTTAAAATTTCAGATGGCTCAATTGACCCACCTCACATTACACTACCTCCGCCACTGTATATATAGACATTCAACATATATATTAGTGTTGATGTGGTTTTATTATTACCGAAAGAAGCATCGGTTGTGCCTGGGATATCTGTCACCATCCTGGATATATACAACAAATATATCATAAAGAAAACATATTATACATGATATTTGTTAACTATATATATATGTGAAAAATAATGTGATTTATATATGATATATATATATATATATATTTTCGACTTACCAATGTAGATATTCACGCATGTAAGGATTACTAGGACTTGGGGCATCGGGGTCCATCATGATCTTTTTTATTTATAAAAACATATAAACAAAAGATTAGTGTTATAAGAGAGGGATACTTAATTACTTAGCGTTACCTATTTAATTAGGTCTATAAGAAGGGTAATATAATTACCAAGGTGAAGAATGAACGGAGATCCTGGCCGCCAATTTCGACGCGTGGCTTAGAGAGGAGAAGAGATGGCACGAGCTCGTGACCGTTGGAGACAATTGTGTTTGAATTAAAAGTGACTCTCATAGTAACACTTGGATTAAACATTTCTATAACATCGCCTATCACTCTTCCCACTATTAATGGCTCTATTTCTCTTGACATTATTGCCCTCCTTTTTTTTTGTTCAATCTTGTTTTGTTATTGTTGGTGGTTTCTTTTTTATCGAGCAAATGTGATTGGCTTTTTTTATAGTGTCTCACTAAAGAATCTTTGGGACTTGGCACTAATTGGAAAATATATATAAAGTGATTTTGTATGTATGTAAATCATTTACTACAATTTGACATTCCCATCATTAGATATTTTTAATTTTGTTACACAAAAAGAAAACTCAAGATAATACGTCAATATTTTTAATATTCGATTGGCGAATAAGAAAACGAATACGCACGCGTGTCGTTTTATAAATGAAAGCTTAAATATATTGTGATATTTGGCTTATACATTAGTTTTGTAGATATATTCCAAATAATAAAAATAAATTAAAAAAAGAATCTTCTTTATAAAGACCTGAGAATCTCATCAGACATTTTCTAGTTGCTAAGAAAGACCCATACGTGGCACCTAATTTTAAATGCTTATTTTCTATTTCCAATTTGTTTTATCTAAAAACTAATTAAGATTCTAGTCGACGACAGAAAAGATCTCAAAGTTAAATTTTTGTCTGCGTGGAATCTAACACGTGGATGCTTTGATTGGAGCTAACGTGTCACTTTTTAATGAATTGTATAATTAAAGTTTAGGGTATAAACAGAGACCGGAACCAAAATTTCAAAACCAAAACAAAACCGGATCCAATAGCTACAAACATCAGGGTTCATAAGGTAAGGAGATAAACAAGTGTTGTAGCTTCTCTACAAACATCATGTGTTGTTTCACTTCAAGGCCTCCTCAAGTTACACATTCTTCACACACATCCGAAGAAAACACATTGGCCTCATGACTTAGGATAATATCGGCTATGAATCTACTTGCTCCGTAAGCATTCTAAACTATAGAAGAAGGCATAGGGTTTCTTCGAACCGGACGCGTTGACTTCTTGACATATGATGAGTTCCATTCTCCACCTTCTTGCGCATAATAGTCCATTGGATAGTCTCCATCAAGCACCCCATCATCATCTTTCTTATCACCATCCTTCGTGTTTTCATTTCCACACGCACAGCTTCTCTCTTTGTCCTCTTTGCAACAGCCAGACGAAGAAGACTCTCCTCTGCTCGAAGAACCATTCTCCCACCAACCGCGGATGAATCCTAACGCAATCTCAGCTTCGAAAGTCGTCAAAAGCGGCTTAAGAAAGGCTTCACCCCAATCAATAGAAAGCCTCGGACACGCTATTTGAACCCAAGCATCAACAGAGTCTTCAAACAATGCAACTCTCGTGGGGCTAAGTTCCGACATCAAAACAACCGTGCTGTCTATCCCTTTCTCGCTCATCTTCTTCTCTAACCTCTCTAAAATCTTCGGATTCCCTTGCCTACCCAATGTCCCCAACACAATGCCCCAAGTCTTGGCATCTTTAGCCCGTGCAATCGCTCTCCTCCTAGTCTCTCTCATACCCTTATGATCATACTCTTCTAGAAACAACTTGCCAAGATAAGGATCATACCTAAAAGCCTTGATCTTTGGATTAGCTATCATGAATGCTTCTAAATGAAACCTACCATCAGCAACAAACACCAAAACCGCGTTTTCTTTTCGACCATCCACTCTCTGAATCTTAGGCGCTGTGCAGCCAAGAACTTCACCAGCAGACAAAGGCTTAGACTGTGGAATCAAGACATTGAAACCATGCTTCTCTAGCTCAGGCTTCACTGCTCTAATAGCAGAAGTAAACTGAATAGTACCAGCAAGCACAATGTTCTTCTCATCACAAGACAGATTCAAATGTATTGTGTTCAACAAGCAATTAACATCTATCTGAATCTCAACAAAGACATAAAGACAAGGGATTTTCGTGGAATCGATTGGGACAAGACAGCTATGTCCGTAATGAATCAAGAGATCGGCACCTAAAGCAGAAGCAGAGAAATCGTCTACACAACAAGCACCGTAGGTAACGTCGCCGAGGACGAAACAGTGAGACGCGGCGGCGAAAGACGTGAAGATGTCGGAGAGAGTTAGAGCGTACATGAGGAGACCTTCGGGTAGCTGAAGCGCGACGCGTTTAGCGTTCGAAGATTTGATTCTCCAGACGCATTTGTGGATCTCGAATTGGTATATCGATGGAAGCAGAGAGATTGCTGCGTTTAGGGATGAGTCGTTGAGGATCGATTCTGGGATTTGGTTTTTGATGAAACGTTTTGGTGGTTGTTTTGGTTTGTTGATTTTGACATTGGTTTGATCAGAAAGCTCCATAGTTTTTCAAGTATCAGACAAGAGAAGAGACGAAGAAGATGAAAGAGGAGAAGGCGGCGCAAAGCTTAACTAGTCGAAAAGGGTTTTAAGGTCTAATATAATCAAATTTAATTTTAAATTTGATAAAATAATAATAAAGTAAGAGTTTAGGACCTATATGAAATATGTAACAAACTTGAGAAATCTCGGAACGATAATGGTAAAAGTATTACGTTATGGGCCTAAGATTCGTATTCCTTTAATGGGCTTTCTTATCTTTATTCTTCTGTGGAGTTTTAACAAAGGTGAAATATTTACGTCTTTTCTTTACAGAGTTAATAGAAAATAAAAAAGGGGAAAAAAAGTCCAAAAAACGAAAATCTAGAAAATACTTGATGAAGAAAAGAATTGAGAAAAGAGCATTTACTACTTTATTATTTAATGACAAAATTTTAGGAGAAGAAGTCAAGATTGATGAAACTTCTTGGAAAAAAAAACTGATGAGACACGTGCTGGTTGTTTGGTAGTTATAATCCTCTACTTCGCATCACATAATACTATAACAGTAAGAGATATCTGAGCCGTTCAATTACAAACTCTCTGATTGGCTCGATTACAGTTTCTCAGCCACGGCGTCTCCTCTTTCTCCCCTCCTCCTCCTCCTCCGCCGCCTCCAGATTTCTCTCCCAACTCCGCCGCAGCAGACACCGTCTTAACCTGAACTCCTTCACCCTTCGTCCGTTTTAACCCTATCGGAACACCGAACAGCCTCGTGCTCGCTTCTTCATCCGCCACCTCCGTCAACATCCGCTTCTCCGGTAAAATCTCCACCGGCGAATAGCTCCGATCAGGTATAGATACGGCGTAATTCGACATTAGACTAAAAATATTATCGCAGACAGATTTCATCTGAGTAAGCTCGCGATTAAGCTGTAGATTCTGATTACGAAGCTTCTCGTTCTCTTCTAATAGCTCAACGGATAATAAACCACCGTCTGCCGTTTGAGAAAACGGAGACATCGCTTGATCTTCCCCTGAATTAGACGGAGAAACGATCGGTCTCACCGTCTGGATTCTCTGAACCGCCGCAACGATTTCCGGCGGCGGAGGAGTAAGTTGTTGATAATTAGTGGTCAGTTTTCGTCGCTGGATCTCGCGGAGAAGACGTTTATCTCCTCTCCTGAAGAAATCGTTTGAAAACTCCCACCGATCCGGAACAAGCTTTTTGAATCCCTGCACAGAAAAATAAGATTAAAATTAATAAAAAAAAACGAAGAAGGCACAGAATAAAAACGAAATCGGAGATAAAGGCGTACGTAAGTGTTGAGCTGACGAACGAAGCTGGAGAAATTGTTGTGTTTAAAGTGTTTAGGAAGCAAATACTTTGCGAAATCAGTCGTGTTCCATACGATGAAGGAAGAGCCATCTTCGTTCCACGAGATAACGTCGTCTATGGAAGGATCCTCCACGAGGTTATACGTCTTTCTGAGAAACGGCGTAGGAACGGATCTCTGTGATTCGCCGTTAGCCATGGCGTCACCGTTATCGCTCGTCAAAGGAGGAATCATTAAGAAGAAGAAGAAGAAAGTAAATAAAGACAAGTCGTCCTCTCAAAAAGGAGAGGAAGAAGAGAAGGGAGAAGAAGAAGAATGAGGAATGTGTGTGTGTTTAATAAATAATAAATAATAAATAATAAATAAAACAGGGGAATACGAAGATCGAGAAGCTGCGTAAAGTTTTGTTATTCTTTTGGGCGCTTCAGGAAACTTCCTCTGCATGTTTATTCCTTCTTGCTATGTGTCCAAGTGGTGGGGCCCCTTGCAAATTCCTTTATTTTTAGTATTTGTTTGTTTTTCTAGTGGAAAGAAGAAAAATAAAATAAACTGTAGATATGTCTGTCTGACGTGTCAATCGTTATCAGACTCATCACGATATGTGTCGATGGTGTAAAAAAAGACAACAAGATAACGTTTCTTAAAGCTACCAAAAAGAACTTGTCCTTGTAATTTAATTACTTGGCGGTTTATACATTTCTATTAATTTGGCGGGCTTTGATCCATTAACAATGAATTAACTCTTTTAATAAAAAAGCAAAACAAAACAAAAGTCAAAAACACACAAAAAAAAACAAGAACGATATAGATCAAGTACTATTAAAAGGATAATCTCTCTTAAAAAACTTATGTACATTGGGGATTTATAGATTCTTTTTGAAATAAAACAACTTCCACGAGATATTTAGATTAGATCCAAGAAACACATATAACAAGAATCGAATAACCCACCTTCCCTCACTTCTACTACCTTAATATAAAACCACTTTTCATACAATACTATAATAGCCTTTTTTAGGTTTTACTTTATAAGTTTCTAATTGCCCAACAAAATACTTCAAAAATTGCATTTTATACCATACCCTTTTTTTATAAAAAAACCTTAACCCTATTTTGCTCTCCACGCTCCTCCATATATGGGACCTAACCTCTCCTCTCCTGCGTAATAAAAATACCAAACATTACAGTTATGTAATGATTATAAACTTGGTTCCGTGTCTGATTCGATACTAGCCATGTTCATAAACAAAATATATAGATACCTCGTCTTGTAGCCTAAAGGGTTTAAGAGTTCCCGGCCCTCGACAATGAAGGATCCGATGCAGATTTGGCCTCCTTTGCATCTGATCCTTCCCCAACAACTGCTTCTTCCTCGCTCCTACAGCTTAGAGTTCCAGGGTTCATCTTCCTCACTTCCTCTTTTGTGTATATGAAGATTTTACGAACCATGAAACAAAACTCCCTGTGACAATAATCATTGTGTCAATGTCCAAAAATACTAGTGTAGATCGTTCTTATGGACAAACTGCAAAAAATCTTACAGCCAAGGATCATCTCCAACAAGCATCATATCATTCTCATCATCTGTGTACACTAACAGCCAATCTTTCTTAGGAGCCATCAACTCTCCGTTGAACTCAAACAGCTCATCCAGCTCCGCGATTAACTCCTCATAGTTATGGAACTTTGAGAGATCTACTGACCTGCCAAGTGCTATCCCCTGCTTGTGAACCTGAAAGAATGTATATGTTAGTAAAAAAAATTGATTCAAGGGTTCTTACAAGCTCATACTCTTTGTTTTGGAGATACAGAAAAACACTCCACCTTTGTGCAACTCCTACTTGAGTTCGTTTTCATATGAGTGTCCTTCGGATGGGGATGGCTATTCTGGTACGACCTTCCCTGTTCGAGATGATCATTCGTCGATTTTGACTGATCAGAAAGATCCTGAACCTTTGGAGATGCATCATCATTCAAATGGTTTCGCTGAGATATGACTGAATCTGTCCCATTCATGTGGTTGATCAAAGGAATGCCAAAAAGCCTGCAGTTCCCGGTTTCCTCTTGTATCATCTCAGGTCGTTTTGATACATTCTCCCTAGCCTGTACTTGCACCGGAGCATGAACCAATTTATCATAATAATTTAAAGCTCGTGGACGGATTGGCAAGTTACCACCAGCATTCTCAGTCGTCAGACCATGAAGCCCCGGATATTCGCCATATTTGACATTTCCTCTCTCTTGAAAAGAGGCATCAGATACTGCAAGGACCTTATGAGATTCATGCAACTTCAGGGAAAGACCAGAGTGCATCATCTGCCACTGGTTAGCAAGATAATCAAACTTGCCATCCTGATCACTCAAGAATTTAGTTGCAGGCACAGAAGGTGATGATGAATGGTCATAAAAAGGTATCTGTTGACTGTGGTAAGAATTCGTGTTAGCCCCAAAGCCAGAAAGCAAATCAGTGTAAGCATGCTCCTGCCTGCTGGAGGACACCCAGCTCTCATATCTTCTGGAAGCCGAAACACCATCAGCCTTATCATCATCTGCCGAGGATTGCCATACAACAGAATTTTCAGGAACATCGCATTCTACACTTTCGGTAAGTTTTGGTCTCAAGGTCAAGCATTCTTGACCTTGCAAGACCCTTGAAAGTCTGCTTGCTGGTAAAGGATCCATGTTTGATTTAGTTGAACCTATTTCATAGACAATGAATCAGTCTCCCACATTGAACGAGTTTAACACACTAATATAATCAGATGCATTGTAAAGGAAGGGGGAGGTTTCACCTTCTCTTTTGAGCATGGAAGAGTCGGGAGATGAAGGAGCTATATTAGATCTGGGCCTCTTAGGCCTAGGCATGGGAACAGGACCCAGAGCAGGAGGAGCAAGAGCTGGCTCTATCTTCCACGGAGATACTCTATCAGGTCGAGGAATACTGGACGTCTCATCCCATCTTACCTGAAAAAAGATTGAACATTTAGCATTAATAACAATAGTCATGAATTACTATGGGAACTGGTGATATACCTTGAGGGATCTCCACTTTGATTTTGCCCACCTAGTGGGGTCAGAGTCTTCAATCCCAACAATTGTGCCAGTAAACCTGATACAGTCCAATACAATCTGTAAGCTTCCTCCATCCACAGGAAATCAAACAGAAAGCTTAAGTATACGAAAACAGTGACGCATTGTACCCAAAAAGGGGACTTTTACCTCTGCTCAGGAGCCTCTTCACCTTCAAACCTCATTTTAAATCTCATGCCTATTGAATGATTATTCTTCACAGACTCCATATACTGGTCAAATGGAACAATAAACTCAGATGGACTTGTCCTGATGCAAACAAAACACAATGCAAGACGTTTAGTAAAGTAACACTGACATGCTTCAGACAAACAAAAACGCAAATACTTAAAAACTATAATCTGTTTTGTGTGCTAAAAGCCAGAACAAACCTGGGTTTGTAATAGACTGTAAACATAGTTCCTGTTGAAATGGCGTGCCATGCGGTGGCCAATACTCCAAGATGCATACTGTGGCTCGAGATAACAGAAGATGGTACATTGCCCTGTTGTCGCATTGCACGTCTCACACCCACACGTAATTCTCCATTCTCACCCCTACAAAAAGTTCAAATATAATGAATCAGAGAAACAAACAGATATAGCCCAAGAATATCATGGACATACAAACCACAAACCTTAGAAATATGAATGCATCGCCTGCAAAGAGCCTCTTGGAGCTTACAAACACACTCCATCCACTCTGAAGCAAATGCCTTCTTGGTTGACCTGGTAAAACATCCTCACAAACATCAACAACCGCAGGTTTTTAATGACATGGACTCTTAAGACAAATAATAGTAATACAACTCGATACATATTCCTATACCTCGGAAAATATGTCTAAAGCGCCATTCATTTGCATGCAAGTCTTTTGCAACCAACTCTTGAGTAGGAGGTTGACGTGACATATCCTGAGAGAAGAAACAAAGGATGAATTAAAGAATTATGAAACAAAATAGGCGAATATAGGCAACATATTTTATCAGTAGCTAAAATTAAGAAACAATCAAGACACGAACCAGAGGTGGGAGACATTCATCCGCATGCCTCCTCAGAACAGAGAATCCACCATGTGTACTAGTGTCCGAAGCAGTCAAAGTTTTGCAGAAAGAGTGCACCTGGAACCTCGGGGGAGGAGGAGGAGGCGCTTCTTTCTCAATTGCATTTTCGTCTTGCTGTGATCAAAAACATAAAACTTGTATTAGTTTCTCGAAAAATAAGATCATACTACAACCCTCAGACCAAGTTTAATTAGAAACACAATTTACATTAGGCTCAGGAAGAAGAGTAATCTGCGCATAAACTTCATCGGTGTCTGCCTCTGCCTGTAAAATTTCAACAAAATTGATCGTCAGCAGACTATTCAAGACGACGAAAACAAACTTCTCTTCCATGAGATGAAGCCTACCCTTAAATCAACATGAATGACTCGACAGAGGATTTTCGAGGGAAGATCATAGAGAGGCATCTGCTGCTCTGCAGCCTGGTTTGTCGATGCCTCCACCTAATCAACAAGAAAAACAACAAAATTAAAACAATAAAAAAAACAATTCATAGGGAAATGTATAAATAAATAACAAGAAAAGAATCTCACCTGCTCTATGTGTCCCTGAGGGAAATAGAAGACTCGGTCATCTTGACGAGGGACTGTCACGAGCGGACCGGCACAAGCGTGCCATAGCTCTCTGTAGAGAGCAGCTTCATGGTCCACTACGTTCAAGAAAAATTTAGATCAGGTTTAGTCTGTAGCCAAAACCAAGCTAATAATAAGGAAAAGTCAGAAACGGTCGGAGACTCACCAACACGCTCGTTGGCGACTGATCTGTTGGAATTACTGATTTGCCCCTCGCCAGCGACGGAAGCGTTTCTGGTCTCGGAGGAGGGAAAGTTGTTCTTCTCTCCTCCACGATTTGCTCTCACTGAAACATCCGAACTCGCCATACCTTTGTTTATCTCGAAAACTCAGATCTGTTTCATCTGATATCAAAGAAGCTTCTAAGAAGACGAAAACCAACAATCAAAATCTTCAAAAATCAACTTCTTCTAGCTTAAAAAAACCTATCAAAAGCTTAGCCTCGCTGCTTCACTTGATTCCTTTATCTATCACCAAAAAAACACAAATCACCACTCGTTATAGCTCCATAACATTACCTAACACAGCTCCTAGAGAGATTTAAACGAGAAAACCATAGATTTTACCTCGAATTTAGCTCCATGTGTGCTCTCTCGTCTTCCTTCGTGCTCTACTCGCTTATGGCTTTATCTTGAACTTCGACGACAAGTCTCTTTTCTCTCGCTTCTTCGTCTTCTTCTTCTTCTTCTTCTTCTTCTTCTTCTCTCTCTCTCTAGGATTTCTCTCTCTCTCTCTCTTGGTCTTTTTCTTATCTTTTGTGTGTGTTTGTTTTCTGGGTATGAGGCGACCAAAGGCTTAACCAGAGTAGTCAAAACTAAGCTTCAATCATTTAACCCCTCCGGTTAATTTCTAACCCATACGGAAAAATAACTGGCATTCACCGGTTACCATTTCCCTTTCGTACCGGCTATTCCCGGTTGTAACCATTTATGGGGGACCAGCGTCTACGACCTCACGATACGATAGACAGGTAAATAAATTTATTTTCTTCCTTCCGTTTAATTTATTAATTTTAAGATCCCAATTTTTCTAAATTGACATTAGTTTTCCCAAAAATAAATATCTAGTTATGTACACTAAGGGATGCCATAAATGATGACGTACGCGTATATGTATTTTGAATATAGTAATGTATATTTAACTAATCGCCGAATCGATGAGAAATGTTCGAGTTGAAGTAGGAGTGTGCGGTGTTGTGACGACGAAAAGGGCGATATCAAATGCTAACAGTGGATGTATTTTATATTTGCATTCCATTTGTAAGAGGTATGTTAAATTGTGATAGTTCTAATACTATAGATGAAAATTTAGACGGTGAACATATAGGGTGATAGTTTTTTTTTTTAAAGTTTGAATAATTGTTAGAAAATCTTAAAGTGAAACTTGTTCATAAATATAGATCGAGAAACCTACGCACCCCAAGAGTGAATACGTTTTTATTTGCTTATGCGAAGAGAAAAAAAGAAAAGAGAACAAACCGAATGCCTTAAAGAAAAAGCGTTGTCATTAAAAAAACAAAAAGAGACGCAAGAAAGCACATACTTGACTTCATGTTCAAGTTTATAGTAAACTCCGAGATATAAACAAAGCACCAAAAGGAAGGACCAAAAATAAAAGATAATAACACATTCGGTTTAGACGAAAACGACGAAATATTAAGATAATAACACATTCCATGGCAAGGAGGACCAAAAATATCAAAGGAAGATACATTCGGTTTAGTTTGATACTTAGATGAAGAATGATGATCATGTAGTGATAAGCAACACACAATCGCTCATCTTTTCTTACTTATATCAAATATAAAGAATGTTTGAGTTAACACCGGACAACAACTTATTAGAGAAACTTATTAGAGAAACCAATGATGCTCATAACCAATTAAAGTTTACAAATTTCAAAAATTTACCTCCAAAGAGTTCGGGATTAACGGTGGTGACAAACATGAGAGATTGTGTCTATCACTCCGACTTGAAGATGCCCCTAAAAACGGTACGCTACAGTTATTTTTATAAACGTTCTTTAAAATTAATATTTAAAGTTAATTAATAGTAGCTTATATATCATATACCAAACACAAATCTTTTATGGGGTTAGGTTTCTAGTACATTTTCGTATTTGTGTTTGGGTTCTTAGTCACTATCTGACATTGTTGAGTTTGGGTAGGTTATTTTTATGTTCGTTTGCATTCCTACGGTCTCGTTTGTCGTTGTTGAACCTCGTCGAGGAAGTTAGATTTTGTTTATGATGCTTATAAGTAGGGGTGAACCACCTCATTTCTCATGTTCTTTGGCTCAACTTCGGCTTCTCCCGTGTTTGAAGAGAGCTTTCTGTTTGTTTCTCGACTTAGTGCATGTCGCACGACCTATAAAGCCTTGGTGAACCTTAGTAGTTTAATATTCTCATTGATTGTGCTCCTATTGGTCTTCGTTTAAGTGTTTCCCAAGAGTTTCTAGCTTTTTCGGTAGGAACCGGCGGGTTTGTGTCGCCCGAGAGTTTGTAGCTCCTTCAATAGGAATCTGGGCTTATGTCTCATGAGAGTGTTTTCGGCTTTTATAGACGATCTTTGCGGGCTTCTGTCTTTCAAAAGTTTATGATGTTAGTGTTATCTATAGTTTTTGTTACCGAAAAGTCTTGGACTTTATATTACCGAAGTTTATATACTCGGTCTATTCGGTGACATTAGTGGTTAGATGGTTCGACCAGTTAAACCGGTCCAACCAAGTTTTTTCGTTTTTTATTTTTTTATTTATTTATATATATAAAAATTAATAAACAATAAATAAAACAAATTAATAGGTAAAGTCACTAATATCTTAAAATAGTTATTAAGAAATTACATCAAAAATTTCATAAATCATAAATAAATCATTCATAAATTTATAACCAACAAAAAATTAATTATTTGCTAAAAGAATATCAAAAGTTCAATAACTTATTATATGGTTATAGAAAATATTTTTGTAAATGAATTGTCTATATATCTAAGTGTAAGAAATTTATATTAAAATATTTAAAGAATAAAAAATTATAATGTGGAAGAAAAGTAAAAAAATAACATAAATTAAGTAAAGAACAAACTATTTAATATTAAATTTAAAACCCTAATAATTTAAATTTTTAGTTAAAATTTAGAAATGCGGGTTTTAAACTAATCGGAACCGGTTTCATCACCGAGTCACGGTCGTAACGGTTCGACCGACTGTCCTGTTCGGTTTTCAAAACACCGGTCCGTATATAGTTCCAAACGTGTTTGTATGCTTCGAGTTTCATCAATAATATAATATCTTTCTAAAAAAAAGTACCTTATCATATACTTAAAGCTTGAGTAACTAAATTGAGAAGGTGATAATACTAAGCAAGAGATGGTGGTTTAACTTATAATTTCATTATTGTAAATTTTGATCTAATAGTTACGCACTTGTATAATTTGATTTGAAACGTCTTTTCTACCTAGAAATTCTCACTCGTTGCATCCCTCATTATTGTACCCACATATTTGATTAAAACATATTTGAATACGGCAAAAACTCTTACCATTTAGAAGCATCTTGCACACAACAATATCAAGAGGTCATAACCGGAATGATACTTTAACAAAACATGAAAGACATAAGCTTAAATGGTGCCGAGATTTCAAAATTATATTAATCGCTCTCCACTAAGCCTCGTTATTAGATAGAAACAACGTTGTCATACACATTATCATGGGAAACAAAGATCCGAAAATATTACAAACTTCGTTATCTCAAACATTAGTTGAGAATGAGAGACTCTTAATATCGATATGAACATAATAGAGTAAGGGTAATAAACGATGTTTCCAATAACATGATTTGAGATCTCAATCATAAAAGAATCAAGGCAAACCAATAAACTACCGTTACCATAAAGCTTTTTGGTTTTAAAGCTAGCATATCAGCTAGAACTTGATCCGCAACATCGTAGTCGAATTTGGCATCGTTTTCAAATGCCTCGCTCGTACTAAACAACGAAAAACTCGTGCTTTGGCTATTTAAGAACCAAAGCACAACCACGTACTAACATAGAAGTTGGTATTTATAAAAACAACTTACATTCCGGCTTTTTAGCCGACATGACATAGGAAGGGAGCATCTTCAAACACTAAAGCCTTCCGTCCCGTGTAATTCTACAAAGAACATAAAGAGACATAAGTTTACAAATCTTCTTTTAAAAGTTGAAAAATGGGGTTCCTTAGTTCACATCCGGATCATCGGCACGTTTTATGTGATGCATCAACGAAAGAAGCGAAACATATAGCTCGTGGCTACACTAATGGGAACTCCTTTCTTTGAAGGCGCGCCGCCTAAAACTAAGCCCCGCATCGTTTCACCCTAGAAGAAGGTAACATTTTTTAGCGTTTTTCGTTTGAGGTGGCCTTTATTATAGAGTTTTAGCTTTTGAGAAGTTATCGTACAATCGATGGGCAAGATTTCGAGCACCATTACGGCGTCACCGCGGCGAAATACCGTCAATGTTTTGAGTGGTTCGGGGAGCAATGTTTGAGAATAACGGAAGCTGAATGTTTGGGGTAAGCTTGGGTGATTTGAGGAAGAGATTGTGGGATTTTATAGGCAATGGAGATTAGATTGTGGATCGTCATCATTAAGATGTATATATATATATTTTATTAATAATCCAAAAAAATAATAAAATCCATCATGGAATGTTTTCGAGTTGACCACTAAACAGTTTACTTTAATATTAGAAAAAGAAATTGGAGTTGAAATACATAGTAAAAGGGAGGGGGAGCATTTGGTATTATATTTTTTATAAATATAACGTAATTAGTTTTATAATTGGTTTAGTCATCAATTTAAAAATAATATGAAGTGATTACGCGTGGGACCTACACGTGTCGCCAGATTAAGGAGCACTAATTAAAGAAATGGGTCACGGTTTCATGCTTCCTTTCTCCTAATCTATTCCCTATTTGAACCCTAACCTACAGACCAACTCCTACTTTCCCTCGTTATTCTTATTTAATAAAATAATTAACCCTTAATTAATCAATTTTTTTTTCTTTTTCATAACCACCAATCAACACTGAACCGTTTTTAATTTTATGTAGGTCAGCAAAATTCCAGCTGTTACATTGTTATGCGAAATGAAATTACTATAATTAGTGTTTTAATTAGTACAGAAAATTGAATTTCCATATCTCTTGTAACATGCCACGCACGCGCAAGCGAGTGATACACACGCGCAGGCGAGTGATACACACGCGCAGGCGAGTGATACACACGCGCAGGCGAGTGAAACACACGCGCGTATGGTTACACACGAAAAAAGAGACATACAGGGTAAATTATTAAAGAGACCTGATTGGTCCAGTTGTCAGTTACAAAATGGCTCGAGGGATCTGATTGGCGGACTCGAGCCATCTATTCAATCGGGTTGATTTTGGGGTATTGCTAGACTGACAAGCCGGTAACTTGAAAACGAATGACCATGCGCCACGTACATCTCATGTGGGCCACATGATGTGGGTCTGGTTAAGATAAATACTGAAAATACTTTTTTTTTTGGTAATTAATAATGAAAATACTTTGTTTCAGTTGTTTCCAAATAAATATATTTTGCATATTTTAAACACCACTCATTTTATCAAAAACATATTTGTAAATATTACTAAAAGAAAATTAACAACTTATATTATTTATTTGAGTTTATCATTTAATGTTTGAATGTAATTTAAATGAGTTTTGAATTTAAAATTTCAAACGTTTAAAATATTTAAGAATTGAATTTTTTGTAACAAAAAATTCTTTTGCTAAATAGGGCAAGGTTTATAGTGGTTTTCTTGCTTATAACTTAAAATGATTTTTTGGAAATTCTTTTTTTTTAAAAGAGATTAAAAGATATATTTATGTATATTAAAGTTTTGTCCTATCGAGTTTGGTTACGTGTATATTATATAGTCACTCACATTGCGTGACAGTCGTTTAGGTGAATGAAACGGGTTAGGCTACTCTATCTATAAATGATGACGTCATTTTTTTGAATGTAATTAATTTTTGTTAATGACTTTTAGTTTTTACTAACTTTCTTGCAGAAGAAGTGGGAATCGTATCTTAAAGCTGGAAAAAAAACACATGACAAGCTTTAAAACGGTACAGGCATATAAAGCATCCTACCTACCTGTGCCTTTAATCACATGTATTATCATCTGAAGCAAATTAATCAGCTTAATTATTGTTTACTAAATAAATCACCGTGTTATGTTTTTGATTGGTAATGTAAAAGTATAATAGTTTTACTTGACATACAAAATATAATACTAGTATTTTTATATATTTCTTAGTTTATGTATGATCAGTTTTTTACAAACTAGGTTAGGTAAGAAGGCGCGAAATATGATATTCATAAATAATATTAAGTTATACGAAAGAAGACCATAAATTGATTAATTTAGGGCTGAACATTTAACCTGAGATCCGAAACCCGAAACCGAATCGACCTGAAAAATCCGGTTTGGTACGGTTTCGGTTCTCATTTTATCCTATCGGATTTTAATATTTTTATAACTCGGATTTCCGTTCTAACCCGAACCGACCTGAGGGTCGAATTGTACTAGAATAGACCCGAAGATATACACATGTATATAGTTTTGATAAGATAATTTGGATATTAGTAGGTTATTTCAATATTTGTGGGTTATATGAATAAGCCAAATCAAAACCCGAACCGAACCCGAATTACCCGAAATAAAACCGGAAATTCTTACCAAAAATATGTAAAACCTGAAAATTTGAATAAAAAAATCAAAAAACCCGAATCGAATAATATTTGGTTTCAGGTCAGGTTTTGTTAAATATATGAAACTCGACATGAATCCGAATAGATTCGAACCGAACAAAACTATATTTGTAAATAACCCGAACGGATCTTATATCCTTTAACCCTAAAAACCCGAACTCGAATGAGCCAGACCTGAAAACCGAATGTCCATGCTCCAATCCACTAATCAAAGTTTTCGATACGCGTTGGCAATTTATAGGCATGCATCTATGAAAGACCATTATTGAAAGCCAAAATAATTAATCAAACTTTGCAAGCTTATTCAAAGAAAAAGACTCGCATTATGCATACCCTGGTAAATGAAGCCGCAATCCATTTACCGAAATTCATAGACCCATTAGACGAAGACCCGCTTTAATGATTTTGTATGTGAGAAAGTCTTATTTATATTAGAAGATTTCTTATTTTGTTTCTTATTGTTTTCAATGCGAGAGAAATTTAATTCTTAAAAGTTTTATATGTAGGTCTGAATTCGTTGGGTCGAAATATAATTTATAGAATTCGCCCAACAAAAATTATTCAAAAATATAAGGACTAAAACGCACAAAAATAAAAAGTATCATAAAAGCTCTCATATCGCGACACATAGGCGTTTTGTCTTTTTTTTTAATAGAATATATATCAATTTTTCATCAAAGTTAAAATTGTCATTACGTAATAACCATTACGTGTGATACAATTACGGTATATAATTATAATTATTACCATTATATAACTCTGCTGGACAATTTGGACCGTCTTTATATATAGAAAAGACTAATTTTGAGAAATGTGTTTGATAATTTAAAATTAGCAATTTGATGTTTTTCTCCACGTGTCGAGCCTCCTGACTTCCCTCGTGGTTTAATTAAGAATAGTTTCATATAATTTGATTGGGTCAAATTTTAATAAAAGTACGACAAAAATCATTTTCTTAATATCCGTAAATTCTTAAATACGGACTCTCCCCCACCGACAGCACTTCCATGTTGTCTGCTTATTAAAACCGTCGCTTGAAATATGAACTTGAGATCAACTACGGGTTGACTCAGTCGGTTAATCGCAGTCGTTGGTGATATTGTGTTCTTGAGTTCGAACCGCGTTGGAAACGATGATTTACGCCATTAATTGATATTATCAAATGTTGGTCACGGGCCTAGAGATTATGAATTCCGGCCAAGAACCTCCTGATTTAACAAAATAAAACATGAACTTGAATTACTATAATAATTAAAAAAAAGTAGTATATGTTTCTAATTACAATTTTTAGAAAATGGAAAAAGAAGTTCAAAGTTTTTGTAATTTAAAAAGTTTATTAGTGTTTCTTTTGGTTAGACAAGATAAATTATCTTTTTGAAAATCTTTTCTCTATCAATGAAGATAATACTATTTAGAGCATCTCCAACCCTACTCCATTTTGAAGTAGATCTCCATTTTGGAGAAAAAATCATGTTCAACCCTATTCCTTTTCCTACTCCAAAATGGAGAAAACAATTTTTCTATTCCATTTATGGAAAATTTTTAATCTCTACTCCGTAATGGAGATGGACTTTTTTAATTGCACAATAGTCCTTCAAAAATTATATTCATTTGTTTTGTTATTAATTTATGTTTTCAATCAAATGTTTGCTAACTAAAAAATATGAAAACAATATTTTATTTTTGCAAATAAATATTTAACTAATTTTAAATTTCAAAATACAATAATAACACAAAATAAACATAAAAAATTGATTTTTAAAATACAACAACAAGAAACCAAGACAAAGATTTAACAAAAAAAGTTAAAAAACCACTAATGGAAATAATTGAATAATATATATGTTTTATTTTATGATGTAATGTAGTTTTAATTACATGGTTTTATTAAAATAATATTATAATTTCTATTAATTTTATAGAAGATAAATAAATAAGGTTAATTTTTAAATTATAGAAATTGGAGGCAATATTTGTAATTAATAAGAAAGTTTAAAAATAATATACTTAGAATATTCTATTTTTGAGTAGAAAATGGAAAAATACATTGGAGTAAAATCCATCTCCTTTTTGAAGATACTCCTTTTTGGAGTAGAAAATGGAGAAATACATTAGACAAGGTCTTATATCTAAGCATCCCTTAAAGAAAACAAATACTTTTAATCGTTTTCATTGACCACCATATAATAAAACATTATTTATTTATATTATCAATTAGCTTAATGGTTATTAAAATGGCAAACACTAAACTGTGGAGCCAACTTGTGTGGATCGGTCAATAAAAGTAATAATTAAATTTAAAAATGTATCTAATAACGATGACTCCGTCTAAGTATAATTTTTTTAGTCGTGCTTGATTATGCTGTTTTCTTTACTAACTGCTTCCTTGCTTCCAACACAATTATTCAATCATTATTTATGTGCAAAGCGTAATCAACATTTAACAGTAACACTCAATAATATTTTTATTGAATATAATATATTTTTTTTGTAACCTCCACGTATTTATACACAGAATTTTAGACTAGATGTAAAATAAACACCCATATGTTGTGGAATTTTCTATATATTTTTTTTAAAATGACTTTATTATTAGTTTATGTTTAACCCATGCACATAAGACTTTTCTTGTGTGTTTTCGTTAATGACAAAAAAATAAAGAAATAATATTTAGTCAAACCATGCATTTTCACACACTATGGATATTATGGGTAAACACATTCATGCACCATTTGAAAAAAACAGATATGTAGTAGTGGGGGATCTACATCATATCTTTCCCCATAACCTCTCCATACCAATTTTCTTCAGACCTACACTTATATTATTCAATTCCATGTTTCTCGATATATAGTAACTTACCACTTAATGTTTTTGAAAAAAAAACATTTACTCGAAATTCTTGAACAGCGTGAAATTTCCTAGAAATGCAGTAACTACTAATTATGTAAACCATGGGATAGACATGTCGGCGATTTTGAAGGTTGTTTCGTGCAAGAAGCACGACACTGTCCTTATTGGGCCCAAAAAGCCCAAATAATAATGGGCTTTAGCGTTATACAGATCAAGCCAACTCTTCAATCTCTCTCCAGTGTTCAAAGAATAAAAATTGTCTTTTTTAACTTTCCAAAATTTCAAGTATTTTCACTACAAGAGAAGCCTTTGTCTAAAAACTGTTTATCTGAAAATTCAACAAGTCTCAAGAGTATGGTATAGAACCATGAAAATTGAAGCAGAGATTCTTTTAGAGCATGAGAGAGAGAAAGAGAGACGTTGAAAGTTTTCAGCCAAAGAAACGGCTGATGAAACCTTTCTTGTCTTTCTTCATCCTGTTATCAATAACCGGGAAGTCGATGCAGTTGTAGGCAAGGTCTAGTACGATTGGATTACGCGGTATTGACTGGAACGCTGGTGGAAACCGTTCAATCTTTGCCGCTGTTTTTGTGTTTGAATCGCCAACCGCAGATTCATACACATCCAGCTTATCCAACAGGTATTTCTCCACCTATAGTTTATATTAAGTTGTACAAAACCCCCATTTAAGAGTGCAAAGAAAGAACAACGACTAATGAAGAACATGGAAACATGAGACGAGAAATAGTGTACCTTAGCGGCTGAATCGTTTAGAGATATAGTTGAGATTTTCTTAGACAGATTCTCTGGTCCCTTCTCTTCCTCCATAATCCCTGTTGCATGCTCTATGCAACTGTTAGCTCTACATTCTCTGTTCAGTGTCTTGAGTTCTTCAATTATTCCCTGAGAATTATTCACAAATCATATTAGCTTAGTGAATGACCATGTATGGGTTAGTTAACCAATAAAATGATGAGGTGGCTACCTCATCTTTGTTTGCTATGCTCTGAAACTTATTCAGGGCATCTTCAGCAAGAGATCGAGCACGACAATACAAGGCATATGCTTCAACTCTTTTCCCTGCTAGACTATATGACTTTGCCAAGTAGAAGCACCTAAAACAAGATCCAGGATGGTACCATAAGAAATTTCAATCAAGGGTGATGAAAACTAAATGCATCAGTACAATAACGTGGGAGAACTAAACCTTTCAGCGCGGAAGGCCAAGCTTTTACGCTGACACTCTTCTTCAAAGGCAATCTCTTCAGGTTTCCTGTCTCTTCCAGAGCTAATGAGATCAGAAAGATCAGCCACATTCTGAGATAAATAAACACAGGTGATTTTCCTCAGATGGGTTAACAAAACAAAATTCGCTTATGTAGAAGAAAAAAACATGTGAAGAGTGGTTACCTGTATTAGAAGGTCAAACAAGCGAACAAGCTCCTCAGGCCTAGTAACCTTATCATTTTTATCATCACGTTTCCTGTTTAGTTTACTCTTTGATATTTTAACCAGCAACTGGTTCCGCTCAATAGTTCTTTGTCCTAGCACAGCTCCAACAGCTTTGTCCAGGCCATTTAGCTCATCTTTAACAGATTCAGCATTTCCTGCACTTACCTAAAAAAATGTTTGTTCCTTAGTAAAATCAATCAAAGAAACATAAATCCACCAAAAAACAGATGCTCTTACTCTTTCGGACGAATAAATTTGACTATACTACAAAAATATTTGAAAGTGTAATCCTATTCGAGAATAAATAAATCAGAAAATGTTTAGTAAATTCGCTCACCAAGTCACTGCGTATGGTATTCCTGGCATCATGATATGCAGTGAACAATTTATCAAATAAGGCTAGCTTTTTCTCTGCAGGTAGAGATTCTGCTATTGGACCCTGTATCTCCTTCTCAAGTTCCTGGGCTGAACACGGAACATAGAATAAGAGCCTCAGAGAGGTGCTCAACGTTCTATAAAGGCAGATTATATTATTAAGTAAAATATAACAGCAACTTCATTATAAATGTAAACAAAACCCATCCACGCTCTAGGTCTAATGCTATCAGAAATAATTTGTCAGCACAATGAGTAAAGTAATCTAAAGAAAAATTTGTCAAACCTTTTAAAATAGAAACCCGAGATTTTGGATTGGAAACTGGAAATCTGTAGCCAAGCCAATTAAATTCTGTAAGAGATGCAGCTTGCTGAGATCTAGCCTCTTCCATAGCAGCCTACATGACATTGAGAAATACGGATCACATTAGTAGACCAAAATGTCTGAGGGATTTGAGAAATAGTTCACCACTAAACTGTTGTAAGACATTCAAGAGTACACAAGAAAATTATATTTACATCACTATATATACATACCTCTATCTTTGCTTTGAAAAGATCCAACGCAGGGCCTTCCATCTCACCAATCTGAAGTAGTTCAGATGTCTGCAAGTTTGATTTGCCAATTTTGTGTAGGCAGTATCGAACACTAGGCTCAAGCTCCTCAACTCGTTCTCGGCAAAGAACTTGGTTCTCTAGATCACCATATTTCCCGAGTTCCTCATACACAGCTCTGCAACAGGAAATGATTTTCAGAAACAAAACCTAACAAATTGCAAAATGATGATATTGAACAAAGACAAACCTGGCGTTTTTGAATGATGCCAATGCAGTTTCCCAATTTTGATCTTGCTCAAACAATAGAGTACCTTTCATATAGGATGCATATGCCTATAAAACAGTAGGGTAAAGCACAAAGACTTATGTCATACAACTGTAAAGTACATATACATTTACATGAAAGAGCTAAGCTAAAAGCCTAAAACAGCGGTATTCTCTTCTTCCTTTCAGGGAAGGAGATCTTTATGAATACTGCAACATTTTGGGTCAAAGAAATACCTCAGCTTCCAGAGATGTCCTGGAATCTGTCTTAATAGAGCACAAACTTGAGAAAAGTGTAGCCCATTTAACCGCTTTCCTGAGCCTACCAATCAAATAAATTCGCTGCTTGGCGTTAGGCCCATCTGGTAGCTGTCTTTTCTCCATTGCATGGCTCCATGCTCTCTCCGCCAAATAGAAAACCACATGAAGAAACCTATTTAAAAAAAAACACATTGTGATATGTGAGTACAACAAAATCACTCATTAATTTCCAGTGGATGCAGCAAAAGAACCTAAAATACCTGACATCAGTGACAGTTGATTCAAGTATGGCACGTCGAGTGTATTTACCACGGCCATGAGTAAACTTCAAGGACTTATATAGCCTCCTCAACCGTGCTGAGCAGTACCTCCTACACAACAAGGTAACACAGATTATCGAAAAATAATCTTTTTTTTGAAGACATTGAGCTTAGGGTTGCATATTAATACCGGTAGCGAGTATAGTCACCATGTCGCAGACCATGTTGCGACTGAGAAGTTTTCATCAGCTGCAGAACTGAAAAGCCAAACTTCACAATGATTCATAGATTCACAAATTTAAAAGACATATAGTTTAAGTTTAACTTCACACTAAGCAAAATCCTCATAAAAGCTAAACAGTTCAAGGAAGCAAACAATGGCCACATTCGAGACTATCATTAGCAAAATCCCCAAAACATGCAGATAAAATTATTCATAAGCAAAATCCTCAAAACAAGAAGAGAAGCAATTGAGGGTGAATCTGTACTCCATCAAGACAAAACTAACCATTGATGGAGAATCTCGGAAGGATCTGTTCAGAGCTGTCGGATTTCGGATCGTCGATCTCCATTGCTGACACGTCATTCTCCTTCTTCCCCATTCACTCCAATGAAATCTATCCAAAACCCCACCAACAATTTACATCAGAAAAACGATAAAAAAACACCACATCAATTCACAAATCGAGGACTTTATAGAGCACGAGGCGAGAACGATAACAACGGAAAAAAAGAAGCAAATCGTAAATGTAAATAAGAGAAAACAGTTCAATACTTTTGACACGATGAGCTGATTTCACGGCGGCGTATACGGAATGTTCCGATGGCGACGGCGAGAAGCGGAGGGCGTCCAAATTTTATCGATCGAATCTAAACCCAAAACTGCCCAAAAGTACGACTTGATTACGTGTGGACTGTTTATATTGGGATTTTTGGGGTTTGGGTAATCTGGGCCTTAAGGCCCAAATATATATAATACCTCAAGGCCCATATATAAAAATGCTACCTCAAGGCCCATATATACACGCACTGTAACAATGCAACTTTCAATAAAATGAACTGTGTAGCATGTTCGTGATGAAGATGGTTTCTTCTCTTGACAATAGCTTCTTGCATATGCTTAATGGGAAAGCTCCTGAGGTTGGTTATGTAGTGGTTGTGTGGTTGTGCACTGGTGCTTGACCTGACCACTGCGTGAGTGTCGTGACGTTCGATGTGGTTCGGCAATGAAGCCGACCTAGACGCAGTTCTAGTTTATGAAGAAAACAGTCTCATAAATATTTAGGAAATATATATAGGAACACAATTCAACAACAAACCATTCAGTTCTCAACAATTCTGCTTCTTGCGGCCGCGATCTCACTTCGTAGCTTCTCAATAGCTTTGACAGCGGCGACTATGTTCCTCTCCATCTCTAACAACTGTTCAAGTTTCTCTACGTTCCCACGCTTCTCTTCATCAAACTCTTTCCTGTTCGATTTCAAACCAAATATGATTTCAAAACTAAATCTTGATTCAATCTTAACAAGTCACTTTCAACATCTTAAAAGACATTTCTTTATATACCGTAATCTCTTGTGCTCTTCTTTTAACCGCTCTAGCTCTTCGTTAGACTCCTCTACACCTTCTGAATTGATGCACACCTTCTTCAGCTCCTTCACCGCGGGCTTCACCTTTGAAGCAATCTCTTCGCATTCTCTAGTCAATCTATGAGCTTCTATATGAGCTGATTGTAGCTCTCTCCTTATATTGTCTCTGTTGTTGACGATACTCTCTAGTTTCGCTGTTTTCTCGAGTGTGTTCCGAATCTGAATCTCGGTGTCTGTTTCCGTCTTTCTGATGTGAGATCTTAAGCCCTGGACTTCGCGGTCAGCCACGGCTAGATCTTCTTTGAGAGCTAAGTAGCTTGCTGCTAGCTTCCGGTTATCGCTGGAGAGCCTGTCTATCTCAGCAGCTCGAGCTGCAATCTTGTTTTCGAGAACATCGGGATGGGAAACCCGGTGGTGAAGGTGATCAGAAGCTGAAGGCACGGTGGTCTCAAGGTGCCTCGATGATGATCCGTTTGTTGACGACATGCCTTGGCTCACTCGGTTATGATGATTTGAACCAAGCCGCTCTCTTGAAGACATTCTGCAATTGAAATAGACGACTCTTAAGTACTCAAAACATAGATTGTAGACAAAAAAGTATTCCTTTTTAACTTGTAAGAATCGAATTCATCGCATAGATAGAGAAGACAAAATCTTAGCCAAACAGTTAATACAAGATTGAGATGGGTAAGGAACATGAATCAATGGCAAAATCCTTAAATTTATTTATCAAAAAAAAATCCTTAAATTTATTATCTTGACACGAGCTAGAAGATACCCAGAAACTGGAATTACGAACAAAGCCAATGTACACAGAGCAAAAATACGTAAGAAAGCTACGAACCTGAAACTCACAAATAGAGAGAGATGATCTTCTCTAAGACGAGCTGAAATCGAGCATCAAGAAGAGACAAATTGTCGCAAAATTAGGGCTAATCAAATCAAAAGACTACTACGCTCGATTTCACTTGCAACACCAAAACTCTGGTCACGGCTTCGCTCTCACAAAGTTCCAAACTTTACAAAAAATCTCTCCGTCTCCTACACTCGTCGTCGTCGTCGTCGTCGTGGTGTCTCTCTTTTAGAACAATCCGTTGGATCCGTTTATTTTATTGGGCTATATAAAGGCCCATTAAGATTATTAGCCTATTTATTCAGAGTCATCATCTTTGTCCCGACCTTCATCAGCATATACAACTTCTACATAGAATCAAACCTCTTCTCTTCAGATTTGCACATCATACTTATGAGCTAATCGGAATCGGAACGCTTTGATTCACATTTCTCGGTTTCAGAATCGAACAATTATCTCCGGTAAGCTAGTTTTCTTCTTCCTTCTTATATCCTCTCCACGATTTCGATTTCATCTATTTTTCTGATTTTTTTTTCTCGATTTATGGACTTTCTTCCTTATAGGCTTACCAGATTCGTAATCTCAAGGTATCTCTTCTTCTTTCTTAATCCCACATTTGCTTCTATGGTTTCCTTGTCTAATTTTTCAGCTTCAATAGTTACTTGTTCTGAAATTACAATGAAATATGGCAGAGGCTATGGAGACGGAGATGGATTTCTCAGATGGTGAACAAACTCAGGCCAATACACGTGTTCCTCCTTCTGCTTATAACAGGGCTGGTCTTATGGATCTTTATGGAAACTCAGCCATTGGATTAGACAAAGAGATAGAGCAGCAGCAGCAGCTACCTGGATATATCTTTATGTGTAACGCGGTTACGAAACCCGATTGCTTCCGTTACCGTGTTTTCGGGATCCCCAGAGGGAGAAAAGACGTTGTTGAGAGTATAAAACCAGGGATGAAGCTTTTCCTTTATGACTTTGAGAAGAGGCTTCTTTATGGTGTTTATGAAGCTACTGTTGGTGGCAAGTTGGATATAGAGCCTGAAGCTTTCGACAGGAAATATCCAGCTCAGGTAACCACATGTGAATTACACTATGGTTTTGTTTATATTGTCTCAATGAAATGTGCTTAAGATTGAATCTTTTGTCTCTTTTCTGTTTCTTGATTTCGGTAGGTTGGGTTTAGAATTGTCAAGAACTGTTATCCATTGCCAGAAACAGCTTTCAAGTCTGCTATCCTTGAAAATTACAGAGGCGGCGCCAAGTTTAAGCAAGAACTTGCTCCTCACCAAGTAATACACTTCCTTGCTATATACAACACAACTTTTTTATGTAACTATAAAGTTGTTGAAGAAATGTTCTTGGTTTGCAGGTTATGTCTCTATTATCATTATTTCGTTCATTTCCTGCTCCAGAACTCGATTCATTGCCTGATAGATTGGCTTCCAGAGCCTCAGTACCAAGGGGGCTATCTTTTGAGGAACGGTTCATAGCTGCTACACAACTTAGAAAGGCTTCCTCAGTTTTAGATCCTCTGTCTGGTCGTCATGGAGAACCACAACTTGGTTCTCTTATGGCTCATTATTCTGATACCCGCACACCTCTGCACCAACATAGTTACTCCAGACAAGACGACTACACAACCCCAGTGAGAGAAGCTTTATTGAATCAGCCTTATTTTCCTAAAGAAAGCCGGCAGCAACGGTTGCCCGGAGACCCTTCACGCTCATCTATACAAGACCCTCAGCTCAAATACCTAACCATTTTATCTAATATCCGGAGGTAACTATGGTTGTAGTGGTTTTGGTATTCTTTTGGTCGATAACTCAAATTATTTGTCCTCCTATTTCGTACTTTCCCCTAAATATATTTACCGTAGCTCACCAAAGACCTGATAATTGTAGTCGTCACAGGTTTAAAAGCATAGCTAAACCTGAGAACTCTAGTAATCAAACATCCAACAGGGCAATAGATCTGATGTTGTTTTTGTTTTCTGGCTCTGCAGTTACATATATATGAATGTGTTTGATAGGCTTGATTTCTTTTTGTTATGACAGATATGGAACTGCCTCAGAACGTGTGGTCTCAGAAAACGAATATTATCCGGCAACTCCATCAGAGAAGGACCAGACTGCTTCACCTTATTCTGATAATAAGTATTACCCTTCAACATTATCTGGCAATGAACATCCGTCTGCATCTGCAGCTAATGGAAGTTTGTATAGAAGTGAGTTATATACTTCAGCATCACAAAAAGAAGGGGAAGCTAGTCAGCAGCACGAAGTCCCTCCTGGCACCTACTATCACCCAGAAGCATCCACAGTTCCAAATTCTACAGTGTCCATGCAATCATATATGCAGGCAGCTAGTGTTGGTCAATCTCGTACTGATACAGCTGGCTATTCTACACAAGCACATGGTGAAGCCCCTCAAACATCTGCTGGAGCAGTTCCTTACACACACCAACCTCAAAGTGTAGCCAGTAACTATTCCACATATTCACAGCCGGCCAGTGTCCAAGAAATTGCGCAATCATATGCTGGAATAGTTAGTCACCCACAACAGCAACATTATGCAGCTACGGGGCATACCTCTCAACTCTATGCTGGAGGTACTGGATATAGTCAGCAGCCCCAAGCTCCAGAAACTGGGTATGCACAACAACCCCATGCTTCAGAAACTGGGTATGCTCAGCAACCCTATGCTGCAGAAACTGGGTATGCTCAGCAACCCCAAGCTGCAGAAACTGGGTACACTCAGCAACATCAGGCTGCAGTAGCTGCGTACGCTCAGCAACTCCAGGCTGCAGCAACTGGGTACACTCAGCAACCCCAAGCCGCGGAAACTGGTTACACTCAGCAACATCAGGCTGCAGCAGCTGTGTACGCTCAGCAACATCAGGCTGCAGCAACTGGCTATGCTCCGCAATATCAGGCTGCAGCAACTGGCTATGCTCAGCAACAGCAAGCTGCAGAATCTGGCTATGCTCAGCAACAGCAGGATGCAGCAACTGTGTATGCACAGCAACATCATGCTGCATCAACTTTGTACGCTCAGCAACCAAATGCTCAAGCTGTTGGATACACGCCGCAATACCAAGCTCAAGCTGTTGGATACACACCTCAATACCAAGCTCAAAGTGGTGCATACAGTCAACAGGCTGTAACGCAAAGTTATATACCAGCGGCTCCGGGGACAACTGACTGGAAAGCTGCAAGCCAGGCATATGCCGATTGGAATACGATGAATCAGTCTTATTACCCTCAGTCAGCAGATGCAACCGCAACCTATAATCAAACATCTTAAAGCTATTTATCTCTCGTGTACGTATTGAATTTTTCAAACTCAGTTAAAGAACATGGTTTTCGGCTAAGTTACAATGACGAAAACCTCTTTGCACTTGTTTTTTTGCAGGATCTAGGCAACTTGTGGGGAAGCATGGACTCGAACCGAATCGGTGCACTCATTGGATAAAAAGGACATAAAAGGTAGAGTCTCTGTCTCCAGTTCCTTTTGCTGTAAGTTAAAAAGAGTAGATGGTTTGATTTTCTGAGCTGAGCTTGAGGAAATTTCTTTTAAACCATTAAAACTTCTTCAAGTCCCGTTTTCAGAAGTGCGATTTAAAATGCAATTCTGATTTCGGGATTTTAAACTTAAGTAAAACATTATTACAAACTCTTATTTTCTTTTTAATATTAAGTTATCCTAAAACCTTTCTTTCAGTATGTTCTATTTCTTGATAATAGTTGGTATTTGCTATTAAGAAATATTATCTTGAAAGGTTGTTGTATCAAAATTGACAGACAAAAATTGAAACTTGGAATAAACAAAAACATCAGACCTGCCTCTATGAATTGTCTCGAAATAACGTGGTCATTGAGGTCGGTTCTGAAAAATTAACATTATAATAACATATATATATATATATATATATATATATGTAGTATATAGTATTGAAGCTATAGTAATCTCAGGGTGTTTTCAACAAAATTTCTGGGTTGTGTTAATAAGATAAGTGAAATGTAAATATTTTCCTCACGTCAAAGTCTCTCCCCACTATTCCCTAATCCCACTTTAAAGGCAATTTGTAGTGTTTTTCCAAAGAGTTGTATCAATAGCAACAACTTGTAGCCTGAATATATCTCAATTCCTATGTCAGATTTTCTTAAAATTACAATTATTTCCACTAGAAGAATTATAGGATCCAGTTTGGTTTTAATTAACAATGACTTGATTGGTTAAACCTGACGTATTAACATGCCAACATCAACATTAAAACATTTTGTGTTTTTTTATAACAATTTTAATCAACAAGTATTAAACTATGCATATTCCCAGAATGAAAATACATAAATTAGTGACCTGACCAAATAATATGGGCCAGGACAGCTTCCATGTCTTATGAAGGCACTAATGTCTAATAAATTTAATATTTATCTAAATGTTTAATTAAAAATGTTATAAACACTACAATAAAATAACAACTGTTAAAATTAAATTGCTGGTCTAAATTACTCTCTTCCAAATTGACCGACACGTTTACTAAAAAAAACTTTTTTTACAAAAAGGAATTTCTAAGAAATTTGCATAGCATTTCGTGGATATTTCATTGTAAATATCCTTTTCATAAGTCAATATTAATTTAAAGAAAAGGCCATTTTTAATTAAAAAAAAAAATAATTATAACAACAAAAAAACCCTATAAATACAGGGAGACGGAGCCAGTCCGTAAAATAAAATAAAAAGTCTAGTCTAGCTGGAATAGTGGGACCCATTTACTTCTTCTTCTTCTTCCTCCCGCGAACAAAATTTCTCAGTGATCTATCTGTGTTGTTGTTTTGATCCACCGTTTTTTTTTGGGAATCAAAGCGCAGTATTCTATGGGTAACTGTTGCTCCGATGTATCATCCGGCGCCGGCGCTATAGCCGGCGTAGGTGAAACCTCTTCCTCCGCCGCACTCGGCACTGCTAACGACGCCGTTGATTACTATCTAAAATCTCGAGGCATCCACGGACTCTTCTCTCAAGTAGAGGTATCTTTTTTCTTCCATTATCGATATTTTAACAGATTATAACTTGTGCTTCGTTTTAGACTCGTTTTGACTTGAGATTGGCGAAATTAGGGTTTCTCGGAATCTTAAGGTTTAACGTTTTGATGATGTTTTGTGTGGGTGTGTGTGTGTGTTGCAGCTATCGTTTTCTGCTTCCAATTTGCGAGACAGAGACATTCTCTCCAAGGTTTGTTTGTTATGTCAAAACTTAGTGTATCCATTAAATTTGCCTAGAAACTGTGTTGGTATGATCATTGAGTTTATATTTGATAATGGCCTTTTTTATTCTTCTTCTGCAGAGTGATCCTATGGTGATTGTCTATAGTGAAGAAAAGGATGCAACACTTTCAGAAGTTTTTCGCAGCGAAGTTGTATTGAACTCATTAGCTCCTAAATGGATTAAGAAATTTACGGCTGCTTATCATTTCGAGACCGTGCAGACGTTGTTGTAAGATTCTGAATCTTATTTGTGACTTAGAAAAGAGATCTCTTAAACCTTTTGATTGAAAGTGTATGACTAGTTTTGTTGATTGTTATATACAGGTTTCGTGTGTACGATGTCGACACCCAGTATCAAAATTCAAAAGAAGAGGTAACTACTAATTCTATTTTTCAGATTGATGAGGAAAAATTGGTTGTATAAATGACATGCACGTTCTAGTTTCGTTAAGCATTTAATATGTAATGTCTGACTACTTGAAGATTTACTTTTCAGATGCTTAAGCTCGAGGAACAGCAGTTTCTCGGTGAGGCAACATGTGCTTTGTCTGAGGTATGATTTGCGTAAATATTATCCTTTCTTAATATTGGCGTAACAATATGTGTGTGGACTTGTTTGCTGGTTAGATGCAGTAGAATTTCTTTTTGTTGCCTAGCTCATAAGGAAGCGAGTATTAATTTATACTTATTTTCAACCACGTAGATAATCACAAAATCAACTAGAACGATCACACTAGATCTTAAGCGTAAAGAAGGCTTTGCAGCAAAGACTCAGCCTCACCATGGAAAGCTTATGATCCATGCTGAGGAGTCCCTTGCTTCTAAGATTACAACAGAGATAGTATTTAGATGTTCAAGTTTGGAATCTAAAGATCTTTTCTCAAAAAGTGTAAGTTTTTCTTATTAAGTCTCTTTGCCATTTTACTAGAAAATATAATTCTGACATAAATATAACACGTTTTTTCCATCTTTAGGATCCCTTTTTGGTGGTATCAAAGATTGTGGAGCATGGAACTCCAATCCCGGTGTCTAAAACCGAAGTCATGAAGAACAATCTTAACCCTATTTGGAAACCAGTTTATCTAAGTGTTCAACAAGTGGGAAGTAAGGTACAAGAGGTTTCTTATATCTGTTTCTTTCGAAGAATATGTAATGAATGAATAGAGTATGTTTCTCTATTTGAGATGCATGTTGATTCGCAAAAGATGTCTCAAGTTTTTTCTGTAATTCTACAGGACAGCCCACTGATAATAGAATGCTCAGACTTTAATTCCAATGGCAAACACAGTTTAATCGGGTAACCAGAACTCAGTCTATCTTGGAGTAACTTATATAACCTTTTAGCTGATATAATTACTCGTTTATTTTTGAGGGGCAGAAAAGTTCAGAAATCGCTTTCAGACTTGGAGAAACTTCATTTGGCACACCAAGGAATAAATTTATCTATGCCTACTAGTTCTGGACAAGATAAGGTATAGACCAATACTAAAAGGTTTCCTAATATTTTCAAGTAATCAATCTAATACCATTTATCGTCATTTTAGATGTTAAAGAGTCAGCTTTTTGTCGACAAGTTTACCGAAACTGTCCAGCACACATTCCTAGAATACTTGGCATCTGGTTTTGAATTAAGCTTCATGGTAGCAATCGATTTCACAGGTATGTATTACATGCACCACTGTAGAGAATCCTAAAAACTTTTGATTGAATTTGTAATATCTTTATTGCAAAAGCATTATCAGCAAGGAATGATTTCGCTTTCTTGGGCACTAATCAAAACTTTTTTTATTGTCTTTCAGCTTCAAATGGAAATCCCCGCCTCCCTGATTCTTTGCACTACATTGATCCTTCAGGACGATTAAATGCCTACCAGAATGTGAGGACTCAGTGTTATTATATTCTCTTATGATCAGTATTGACTGTGACTAAAATCAGACCATGATCTCTTTACTCAGGCAATAGTTGATATCGGAGAAGTGTTGCAGTTTTATGACTCAGACAAACGTTTCCCTGCCTGGGGATTCGGAGCTCGACCAATAGACCTTCCAGTTTCACATTGCTTTAACCTCAATGGAAACACTTCATACTGTGAGGTAAACAATCTCAGACTCGCGTATATTTTGAACTTAACTTATATCTTTCTAGATTCACACAAAATTGTGTTTCTCGTTTCTCTCTCTATCAGGTGGATGGGATTCAAGGTATTATGAATTCATACACCAGTGCCCTCTACAACGTCTCTCTTGCAGGGCCTACCCTTTTTGGACACGTGATAAACTCTGCTGCCAGGATAGCCAGCCAGTCTCTAGCTCAAGGTTCACGGAGATATTATGTCTTATTAATCATCACAGTGAGTATATACATATGGAAAAAAACCCAACATCACAACATTACAAATCAAAAACATTGTTTATAAACAAAAACATGTTTCCAGGATGGTGTTATAACAGATCTACAAGAAACAAAAGACGCATTAGTCAGTGCGTCGGATTTGCCTTTATCAATTCTCATTGTAGGAGTTGGAGGAGCTGATTTTAAAGGGATGGAGGTAAAATTAAACTCTATTTTAATCATATGAGATTCTTACAAGTACAATAAAATCTTGTGCTAAACTTTGTATTTGTTTTGGGTGGATTTCTTTTAGATACTAGACGCTGATAAAGGAGAAAGACTAGAGAGCTCGAGCGGACGAGTGGCTTCACGAGATATAGTTCAGTTTGTGGCACTACGAGATGTGCAACAACGTGAGTTTTTAAATTAATAACCTCATGACAAGAGCTAGTTCGAGTTCTTTGTTTGGTTGTTTTAATGTCTCTTGTGTTGTATTGTAATTGCAGATGGAGAGATCTCTGTAGTACAAGCGCTTCTTGCGGAATTGCCTTCACAGTTTTTGACTTATATGAAAATCCGAAATATGAAGCCAATTCCTCAGTGAATGTCAACGTTCGTGTGTAAATAAATTTGCCAAAGGAAAGGTATATAATATCTACATTACGGCGTTTAAAAACGACCATGTTTAATTGTTCATGTTAAGCCTTTTCTCTCCTCTTTTTTAAAAAAAACTGAGATGTACAAAAGTCAAGAATCAAAGCGATTGTTAACATACACCACATTGTATTTGTATTGTCTTGAGTTATTATTATTTTCCAATATTTGAAATTAGTAGTAATTTAAATTGCAGTTACATGTACGATTTGCGTTTTTTGAAGCATACCTCGTGTATTATTATAATCAAATCAACTAATGATTTGAGACAATAAAATGTATGGTCAGGAAAGTCAATGAATAGTGAGACTAATAAAGAACATTTTGACATTAATGGTTTAATTAAAGAAAGTTTGAAGATGCAAAATAAATAAATTTAGGGAAATGGTAGTTGAAACCTAACAACTACACACACAGAAATGCATGTTGTTAGTCTTTTTATTTGGTTAGTCAAAGTGGCTGAATTGCATTTACTAAAGTTAGCTGTTGACTTTTCTTGGTCCAGACTTACTCAAATTATCAATCTTTTTATTGCTTTGATTTCAACTCTCAAAAGATAATATTAACGTTTTCTAGTTAAAAATCGAAGAGTAGAGACTTCAAAAAACCACTAGATTTTCTTATATAAGCATAGAATTAGATTCGAATGTGTACACGTTTCTTGGATTAAAAGAGGTTTTAAACGTTTTTTCGTGTAGCTATTTTCTTAGTCAAATATTAATTAAAAAATATATATTTTATACCTCACACGTACGCTACGCAAACTCATATTTTGCCTTTTTGTTATCGTCTTGCGAGCATGTCGATATTTGACTAAAAACAAAAATGTCGGTTTGCATTATATTTTCTTATTTCTTTTTATGACTATTTCGTTTTATTCTACAAATCTAAACTATACAAACCTCAACAAATATATCACAAACACTAATTCGTTTAATTTACTTTATATTTAACTAGTCGTTTTAGACTTCTAGTGCATGCCTTCTCTTTTAAAATTAATATTAAAAAACAATAGGGTATATTTTTTCTCTCGAATTCCATGAGTGTGTTAACTCTTTAACAAACATACAAAAAAAAAAACGAGATGTGAACAATGAACATGCATGCATTTTCCACTCTTCTTTATTTTATTCTTTCTACTTTTGCATGTTTAGTTTTTTTTTTCATCTCGTCTAGTATATCTTTTATACTCTTCTCTATAAAATTAATACCCCATGCGTTTGATATTTCGACACATGCATTTTCCTTATTATAAAGAAGTTTAACAAACATTCTTATGTTTACGGTCTTCATTTAAGTTTTAACCCTATAAAACAATATTGATCCGTACTAATCGTGCAAACATATTTTATATCACTTTTAAAATGCGATATTAAACACACGAGTAATTAAAGACAAAATAAAATGCAAAAAAAAGACAAAAATCAAACTTAACGTGTATTTTTGAAGGTCATATCACATATGTTCACACGTAGAAAGACTTCCCCTATAAAAAGGCTCAAACTATTACTAACTCAAGAAAACCTTTTATTTTCTCTCTTTCTCTCTTCATTTACTTCAATCTAATTTCTTCTCTTTGTCACCTTCTTACTTGACCAACCCTAAACTCTAAACCTAAATCTCGGAGTTGATCTTTCATAAAGATTATTTTAAATAAATATATATATTTTAAAGAAAATCTAGCAAAAATGGATCCTAGAATCTATGGGAAGAGTCCCTATGGAGGCGATGAATATCAAGAGGAAGATGAGAACCTGTTCCCAGACTACTCGGCTCGGTCTCAACATGACATGAGTGTTATGGTCTCTGCCTTGACTCAAGTTATCGGAAACCAAAGCAACACTAATTATGCTGATGATAACATGAGCTCCTCTATTGATAATCATTCTTCTGTCTATGACCCACAAGAACCTACTCAACAAGTTGCTCCTACTCACCAAGACCAAGGTATAATATAATAATGTGCTCGTAATGCAAGTCTATGTCATTATATTTTGAAAGTTGTAATTAGGACTATATGTTAAAAGTACTATTTGGAAATGTTGTTTAAATTTCATAATAGAATTGTATATATCAAAACTTGACAGCTTAAAATATGTTTTGTTAATACCCATTTACCAAAACAACTTATGTTATCACCAAAATGTTATTCTTATTTTTTTGAGTTGTTTTGGTATATCATATATGGTTTAGTTAGTCACCACCAATATTTAATGAAATACATGTAGTTACATACACTAGAGAATGTTATAGTTCATATGTACATTTAACGCCAATACATTTTGTGAATTGACATTAAAGGGAACTTGAAGAGGAGGCATTATAGAGGTGTAAGGCAAAGACCATGGGGAAAATGGGCAGCCGAAATCCGAGATCCAAAAAAGGCAGCACGTGTGTGGCTAGGCACATTTGAAACGGCTGAATCCGCGGCTTTAGCTTATGATGAAGCTGCTCTTAAGTTCAAAGGAAACAAAGCCAAACTCAATTTCCCTGAGAGAGTTCAACTTACTAACAATCATCTTCAAAACTCTGCTAGTTATAATTACTCATCATCAAATCAAATGGAGCCGCAAAATGTGTCATACTATAACCAATATTACCATCAAGATGGGAGTAATAATAATAATAATAATAATAATAATAATGATATGGTAAGCTTTAATTTAGGCGGTGGATATTCAAAGTCTCATGATCATAATCTATCAACTACTTCTTCATCTTCTGGTGGTTCTTCTATGCCACGTGAAGAGCAAGATTATGCTAAGTATTGGCGGTTCGGAGATTCTTCTTCCTCTCCTCATTAGGGTTTAATTTTTTGAGATAATTTATTATGAGATTTTGTGTTTACTTTGTGATGAAGAGATAATATGTGTTTCTTGAATGTTTTTGAGTATGTTTTGTGTCTTATTTTTTGCTTCGTGTAAGGTTTCTTGAATTATATAATTAGGTTTTCTTATAGCTACATTATAACATTTTATCATTGACAACATAATGTTGTTCAAAAGGAAAAATATCATCGGTTAGCATCTCACTCATGAATATGAACCTTTTTTTGAAATATCTAGTGTAAAACATGTATCATAAAAGTTGTGTAAATAATAATATTAAAATGAAATTAATAGACTATCATATATATGCATATAAATTCAACGAGTATACCTAAAAACTAGAAAAAGTCAATGTACTAAAACCTATATGTTAAAGACTTTCAAAAAACAGCCGGTGCGTCGGTGACGGTGGCTTCGTCGACTTTTCTCTTATTTTCAACCTTTGCGGCGTTATAATCTCTCACCACCGTCTCTCTCTTTTTTTTGTTTTTATTACAGCAAATATAGAAAAAAAAAGAACTAAACGTCTCTCTCTTTTTCAATTTCGAAAACATCATTATTACAAAACACCTTTGTTATGCCTTAACACGACAAGCTCTGATTATAACTCCATAGCCCATTTGCTCTCAAATTCGCCACTAGCCTCGTTAATTGGGCCTACATGTTTAAATTAGGCCCACTATTTTAATTCGAATGAAACCCTAAATATTTCGAGAAATTCCTTTTTAGCCCCAATATCTATCAATTTCTCAATTCTTTCTCCACCATCGTCTTCGAGAAGAGAGAGAGAGCTAGGGGTGGGCATAATTCCCGTCCCGTTCCGATCCGCCCCGTTCCGTCCCATTCCCGTTCCCAAATTCCCGTCCCATATAGGACGAATGTCCCGATATGGGAAGTTTAATTCCAATTGGGAACGGGACGGGGGACAAACTTAATACCCGGTCCCGAATTAAAATTTTAATGATGTGATGTGATATAAATATATATATATATATATATATATTATTTCCCTTTTTCTATGTGTACACAAGTTATAAATAAAGTATAAACACATCTAATTTACTTATCTATTTAATCTAATATTTAAGATTTAAGTTATATTACTAAACCTAGTTAATATTAATATAAGTCCAAACTCCATAGAAAAAGTTACTAGTTTTTTTAAATATAACATATTTTAAAATATATTGTTGTTAATATTATCTTATATCCATCTACTATTTTTTCTTATGAATTTGTATAGAAATGGGAAAACAATTTCGGGAACGAAGAATGATGCAAAGAGACAGTGGATACTTAGTTGTTTCATGTTTGGTTTTTGAAGTTTTTTTATTATTAGACATTTTCTTTTTACTTGAGTTTTATTATATGAATCGCTTTTGTGGTGGATTTTATTAATTTAGATTTTATGAACTTTGATTATTAATTAAGTGTGACCAAATATATTTTTTATATCATTGATATAAAAATTATCATCGTATAAGAATCGTGATATAAATTATTTTAACATGATAATTGATAAGTAATCACGATTGTAAATTTTTAACAAATGAATTATGAATGTCTAGATATTTGGGAATTCCCGACCCGTTCCCGTTCCGTCCCGTTCCATTCCCGTTCCGTCCCCCAAATATAAAATGGGACAAGAATAGACAATTTTTTACGTTCCGAAATTCCCGTCCCATTCCCGAACCCGAAAAATCCCGTCCCGAATTCCCGTTTGCCCACCCCTACAGAGAGCCATCGTTACGTTGACGCTTATCAATCTCTCTTTTTCGATTTTTTTATTTATTTGTTTCGTCGCGACAACTTCACCATCTTATTCTTCTTCTCTATCTTTTGTAATGATCCTTCTTTCGAATTACCAAATTTCTCTGTCTCGTCTGAAAATTCCCGCGAATTTTGTTCACTCCAAACATGGAAACCATTCTACGTTTTATTCTTTTGAAGCCAAGTTCGAAACTTTACACAAGTTTCGGTTTTTATGATTCAATTTATCCAAATGGATAATGCACGCAAGGTGTTCGACACAATTCCCCAATGATTGATAATGGGTCTCTGTTTTTTTCTTTCTTTCCAATGTATTGTCACGTGGCTCTCACGTGATAAATGTCAGTCTCTCTATCAGTTGATTTTTTTCCCGCCTCGCTTCTCTTCTTTGATAAAGCTTCGATCTTTAGAGAGAGAGAGAGAGAGAGAGAGAGAGAGAGAGAAACTCAGAGACCGAGAAAACGAAAGAGGCATTGAGAATCGTTAACTATGGTGGATACAGAGTTCTTGAAAGATGATGAGAAGAGCCTAAGACGCTACAGAACTGCTAAATATTTCATAAAGAAAGGAGATTTCGTCGATGCATTGGACATACTCGAGGAATTGATCTCAGATAGAAAAGAGAAGAAAGACACATGGAAGCTTCATCTAAACCAAGGCAGCGTATTCACCGAGCTAGCGAGAATTACGGAGAACCCTTACTTGAAATTTGCGTACAAGTTGGCTTCTGCTGAATGTTATGCTCAGAATTTTAGGCTATCAGAAAAGAGTGCATGCTCACTACACAGTTTAGCCACACAGCTTGGCTCAGTATTGTATTACAAGGACACTGTGGAGAAAGCAAAACAAGCTTTGGGTCTTGTTACTTATCCTCTTTTGAGTTTGGGAGATCAAGAATCAAGGGAAGCAAAGAGCCAAGATCTAGAGATGCTGATAAGAGATGCGGAGTATAATATCTTTCTTTCGGAGAGGAGTTGTATCAAAAAATTGCAGCCACTAGTTTGGGAGTCAAAGAAAAGTCCAGAACCGGTTAAGGATGATGATTTTGAAGGATTGAAATCGTATTGGGCGAGATTGGATGTTAATATCAAAAGGGATATTATGAAAGTAAGCATTGAAAAGCTTAAAAGTTTCGTCAAAGAAAAACATGTAAGTAATGTAGGAGTTACTTTGGAATCAATCCTCACTTCTGCTAAGGAAGACAGAAAATGGACAGGCTGGATGTGTCGAGCTTCATGTTCGGAGGAGTTCTCTGTTGCTGAAGAATGTAAGAAGCATTTTGAACAAGAACATGCTGCAGATATTAAACCTTCTTTGGAAAATGATAGGGTCAAGAGAATAGGGAAAGACTGGTCTCGTAAGATAGCGGTTGGGGGTTGGGAACCACTTGACGTGGTAGCAGCGGTTGATATGATCAACTATCAAACACCAATGGTGAAAGAGTTTACTTCTAAATCCAAGAAGAATGGATGGTCAAAAGAGTGGCCTTTAGCTGTTGATGAAGAGCGCGGTCAGTTACTCAAGGAAATCAAATCTCTCCTTGTGTCTTTTTGTGGCCATAACATTCTCTCCTCTAGCATTCGACTCTGGCTGATGCGTTTTCCTCTTGAGCATCTTAGGAGACTTGAAGTTTCAGAACAGAGTCTTAGCGATTCTCGCCTTATGGAAACACCTCAGAGTATCTGTTTTCTGGAATGTCTTGATCTCATTAAAATCCAAAGCCTTCTAACAACCATCAAGTGTGAAAGGCATGATGGTACCGATCTGATTAGCAGAGCAGTGGAAAGTTTATGGGGTGGTACTCGAGTCAAAGAAAAGATCGATTTTGACCCTCAGTTCTCGTTTCTGCTTCTGGATAAAAGACTGTTGAAAAGCAATAATGCTCCATTTGATGATGAAGGGACAGTCAATGTTTTCGAGCCTGATACTCACTACGCAAAGGCTCATGCTCAGGGAGATGATATCATATCCTGGTTAGTTGACAAATCTTCAGTTGATAAAAGCTCTCCCAGACCTATCAAGGAACAAAATCTTGGTATATGGATGGCTGTTCTGAAAGCTGTTCAGTTCACATGTCGAGCTTTGGAAGATAAATATGAAAAGAAAGAGCTGGTCTCAAAGTATGATGCAGCTCTTACTGCCATCAAGGACTTTTGTAAGAGTGAAGATGAAAGGAGAATAAATCTTCAGGAAGATCAGTGGAAAAGATATGCATCTCTTCTATGCGGTAGATGCGAAGACAGTCTCCTGGATTATTCCCGCACTACTAGAATATTCTTGTATGCAGTAAAAAATGTTCTAGAAGGTACACCTCGTCCGACATTTGATTTCCCCACAGAAGAAAGCATGAATGTTATACGTGAGCATGAAAGTATCAAGGATGATATGGTATTGATGTCCATAGACTATCTGAAATTAGTGATCACCCGCAAGGTTCATTCATGATTTAAATATTTATTAATAACAGATTAATATAGAAATCAACATCTAAAAGCATCTACGTGACTTGCAGGTTCTGAGGATCGATTCGAAGATTTTGCTGATTGATAATTCAAGGATTAGATTGCTAAATGACCTCACAAGGCTTTCTTTTTTTGACAGCCGGTCTTATTTGCTTCAATTGCTGAAACCATTCTTGCTGGTAGGTTTATAACTTTGGTTGTATACAGAGCGTTTTCATTTTTCCATCTGATTTGGTTTTTCAATTGTTTCTTCTATGTTTTCTTGTAGAGTGAAATTGAATACTTGGAATCCAAGGCCAAGTCAGAGGCAGCAGAAGCTGATCTTTTACTCGAGGTGGAGAAGATGTCGCAGGCAGAGAAAAAGTCACAGGCAGAGAAGAAGTCACAGCCTGAGAAGAAGAAAAAGAAGAAAAATAGAAGCATCAAGGTCTTTGAAGTTTTAAATTCTCTATTTGCTTCTCTGAATTTTTGGTTAATCGAATGTTAGAGTAAATGGTCTTCATGGCGCAACAGAAATCTTCAACGAGCATGAATAGTTCCCTTGATAAGACTGTTGAAATGTAAGTACCTCAAGCGCCTATTTTTACGTGTGGAGAATTGGTTTTTATGTCTTCTCAGAGCAAAACAAGTTCTTACATGTGCAGTAAACCTTCTGTCAACGTTGAACCAGAAGATACATCTACATCGCTAAAAACGGTGGAAGAAGATCTTATGGAACCAGAAGATACTCTTGCAAGTGAAATGGGTCGTCTGGAAATTTCATCCAACACTGACCATCAAGAAGAAGCTACTAAAGTTGACCATGGTGAAGTTTCACTGTCGGAACATTTGGAGTCATCACAAGGAGGAGCATACAATTCAGCTCTTGACATGACGCTAAAGGTAATGCAATTACCAAAAAAACAAAGTTCAATACCTAAACTCTAAGCTTCTGCGTCCATATCTCCTACTTTTCTTTAACAAGCTCACAAAAATATGCAGGCCCTCATGAACATCAATGTTCTTAAAGAAGTTTTGAAGCAGAACGAGAAACCATTTCAGGACAACCTGGAAGAACAAGTTCCGTTTGGGCTACAAAATTTATTTACTGCTGTTGTGTCAGAGCAAATAAAAACAGAGGGAGTCTACATTCTCCTCTTGAGAGACTTTCTTGCTTCTCTAGAACAAGCTCTTCCCATGGTTCGTGATAAGCTTCTAAGCATGGTATTAATATTTTTTTGGTCAATAACATTAATTGTCATTTAAATGGTATTGTATTATTAAACTCTCTTTCAGTCAAGTGATGCTGCTGGGGTACTTGTAACCATCCTTGAGTTTTGGCATTGCTGGGAAAACTCAGAAAGAGAAAGCTTGGTGACTCGCCTTTTTACGTTGGATGAATACGAAAGAATGAGTTGTAAAAAATGCAGAATTAAGCCAAATTATTCAGAGCAGAGTTCTTATGGCATTGTTGTGGCTGCAGATTCAGTCAGAGACCTGAAAGTATGTTTCATTTATACCCTTCTTTGTCTTTCCTACTAGAAAAATGATACTTTCCTTTGTAATAATGTTTGGTGCTTATATTTATGCAGTGTGCTTTTGGAAATATAAAGTTTGTAGATATCCTTAAGATGATCCGCATGGAATACAAAATGTTATGTGACATTAAAACAGGAGGCTGTGGAGAGACAAATTTTGTACATCACGTTATAAGTAGATTCCCGCCTATCTTCACAATCGGTAAGTTTTGACCACCATGATTGTTTATCTTATTTAGTCATCTCACTTATTATGCTTGTGATAAAACAGTGATGGTTTGTTTGCTACGTTTAGTGTTAGAGTGGGATAAGAGTGAAACTGAAAAAGAAATATCTGAAACAACAAAGGCCTTGGAGGTGGAGATAGATATAAGCAGACTGTACAAAGGCTTAGAACCAAACACTAAGTACCGGCTTGTGTCAATCGTAAGAAGCTAAAACTATTGTTCTGCTGTGTTGCTAAATTGTAAGAATTATATTGGGATGTAATGCAGGTTGGTTGTGGAGAAGAAAAAGAGTGCATCTGCTTAGCTTATGAAAAGAAGCGGTGGGTCAATCTCAGACGCGATTCTTTAGCAGGAGAGGTAAGTACGAAACAGTTGGTTTTGTCTTCCTCAAGTTTAATCGTGGCCAGACATTGTTGATGTATATATGTTGTGATGTCGTAGGATGTTGGTAAGTGGAAGAGTGTGGTCAGATTCTGTGGAGAAAGGAAGGTTAGGCCTGAGATTCTGTTTTATGAAGCCGTCCTACCGGTAGAATCTTAACATTAGTGTAAAACAATGACATGTAATCTCTGTTCTGTAAACTTTTATAGTTTGATAATAAAAGAGTTTTTAAGCAATAATGGAGATATTAGATCTAAGTGTTTCTCTGAGCAACCTTACCTCCAGGTTACTGTTCTAACAGAAGGTGACAGACCAAGTGGGATCAAACCATCAGGACGCGTGATTTGGGAGCTTAACCTTGTTTGGTTCCTAGTCCTTGGTCGATTGTAAACCAATGGCTTCTGCTTTGTGTTTCCTTGTTTGATGAGCTCTTTGGGTCCCATTGGACTCTCTGGTTCTTGCTGCTTTCTCCTTTTGCTCAGAAGATCCCAAAGTAGTTTCTCTTCATTTTCTCGGCTTCCCCCTATGCTCATACGCTACATGGACGAAACACAGTGAAGAAACCTTGTAGTGTTAAGTTCATCTTTGAGCTTCACAAACAACTCATTTTGAATTGAAATTACCTTGCCGGTAATGGAATGTTGTGGTTGCTTCTTCTGACTCGCGGGCGGAAGAAACCTGACAGAGCTTGTCATTCTCTGAACTTGATCTTCGGCGTTTTTCAGCCTTGATAAAGCCTCGGTTTTAGTCTCTTCGGCGAGTCTTATCCTCTCTCTAGCATCTTGCAGCTCCCTCCTAGTATCTGCATTTGCTCTCTCCATCTCATTCACTACATTCATCAGTTGCACACAAGGGCCAAGCTTGATTTCAGCTGCCAAGTTTCCAACGTACTTGGTCATCGGGTTACACATATTCTTTGCTAAAGCCTGCATCAGGTCATTGACACCACTGTCTACTGAACCAAGCACCTTGTTGATGTTAGTAAACAAGACGCGAAGTAGCTTCACCGTAACAGGGAAAGTGTCATGGTTTTGGTTGTGAACTGAGCTTAGGTAATAAAGAGATTTCTGGATGAATTCTTGGAAGAAGGTTCTGCGACTGTCGACTATCTCCATGATATCTTCCCGATGTACATTCACTTGTGTTTCAATGTGCCTAAGCATATGGACTAGCTGTCTCAGTTGCTCCTTATGCTTGTGCAAGATCTCTTTTCCCGCTGATTCGGCTTTAGCAGCATAGTCTTCTTCCTACAGAAACATAATACTGCAAGTGAAGTATAAAGGACAAATCCACTTATATGTCTATCAAACAATTCAGAATCAACATCGCTTCAATGCAGAGATACAGAACCATCACAATGATACTTCACTAGACACATTACAGTTTATGAATCATACTCAGTGGTTCAAATTCACTCTATATCATAACTAGGCAATCATATCTTATAAGATTACCTTTGAACGGGGAATTTGATGGTTAATATTACCAGATCTGGCTCCATTTTGGGCAGATCTTTCCTGGAGAAAGTAATGTATATGATCAAAATTACATATGCAAAAGAATCTATGAGAAGGTGAATCAAAAACAGCTTACAGTATTGAAAAGGAAGGTGGAGAGTCTTCCTTCACTCTCCATCTCCGTCGTTTTCAAGCCAACCAGCTTTATCAATGGAATCGCTAAAGAATCGAAAACTTCCCCTGCCTATAAATATATACGGAAACCTAACTCAAATTCATCTAACTCTCTAAAATCTGTAAAATCTGAGCTTAGATCTACTTAGATTATCAAATCTATGAGCTAGAGAGAAGATTTAAGAGGATGTACGTACTTCGAGAAGGCCGAATTTGATCTGCGATTGGAGTTGATTGTACGCTAGTTTCACTTTGTGATTGCGATCGACCAGCGTCGCGAGCTTAGATCGTAGATCCGGCGTCGCGTCCGGTGAAGCAGATTGCTCCGCCGCCGAGTATTGATCCGGAGATGCGTGGAATCTCCGTGGGTATAACGCTCTTGGCGGGAACTCCATTGTTGTGGGATCAGAAGCTCGAAGAGTAAAGAGATTCTAATTTCAAACAGTTATTAATTCTCAAATACGAATTTCAAAATGGTTATTAACATCTTTATGACTTTTTCATAAATACACGCGTTGGAATATCATTGGGTAATATCTTCCGGGTGCACATATACATGCGCCACAGAGGATCATTGGGCTTTCCTCGCTAAGAATCAATAATGGGCCGTGATAGGTCCATTATGGATAACACCAAATATTAAACTAGCTACCTTAATGAAATCTATTTTTATAATTTTCACATCATATCTACGACTAAATATATTAAATTTCTTAGATTTTAGCCAATTTGGTTAAAAATAGAATAATGTTTGTCATAAAAAATTAGCCAAAACGGTTGAAACAAGACAAATTAGCAAAAAAGAGGACTAAATTAAAAACTAATACTATAGTTTAATTAGGATAACGAAAACAAGTAAACCACAATAAACCACCCTAACCCCCCAGCACAGAAAAAAACCAAACTAGTAACGTAACTCCTCGTCGCCGCCGCAACCACCACGTCCAGACGCAGAAGAACCCGTGCAGCTAATACCACCAACCAAAGCAGTAGCCGCAGCAACCGCGTTGTTACGTTCCAAATGGCAAAGCTGACGCAGTTTTGTCGGAACGTACCAAATAGATAGACGTGGATGTGCGTTGAAAACGGCGTCTATGTCCCAACCGTGACGGCACGCGATGTTGACTAGCGGTTTGTAACAGGCCTGACGCCACGAGCCAACGTTTTCGCCGCGTTCTTTGAACGCTCTTCTGAGAGCGTTTGAAGCGTCTTCGTCTAGGCAGTGTAGGGCGTAACAATGGACGTAGTGTCGCATTTTTGGTTTGTTTATGTAACTCGCTCCTGATTTTTTGGCGTACCTAAACACTTGGTTCGTCACCTAGGTTTACATATTTTTAAAACAACATAATTAATAATAAAAAAAATTAAGTGATAAACTATTTATACTTGATATCAAAATAAATTTAATAGTAATATATACATTATTGATTCTTTGAGTGGATATTTATTTTATACTAATTAATACTTAAAAACAAAACTATATAAATCCAAACCAATAGATCATTTATATTCTAATGTTTTAGTATAGCACTTTGTTAGATTAATAAGTACATTTAATATTCGCATAATTTTTCTGTAAAACCTCAGAAATTAGTAACGTGCGTCTGTACAAGCAATGGCACAGAGCTCATGGATTCTGTACTATCTTCACTAGAGTAAAGAAGAGACCCTTTATTACCCGCTGATCAATACACTGTTTCTAAAATTAATATTAATATTTATCTATCCATGCTAGATATAATTTGTAATAATATAAAATAAATGTATATACACCAAAACAATATACATGTGTGTGTGTGAATGCATGCAGAAATAGTATCTAAATAAATATCTAATGCATGAAGACAACGTATCTTGCTATCTCATATGTCGTTTTAGCTAAAAACAAGAAAAAAACTGTGTCCTTTCCCTAACTCGACACGTTGTCTCGTACGGTGAACTTCCAAATAAAATTTAATTTGAAATCTAACTAATATTTATTCCCAAGAGAGAATGAAAAAATAATTAAAAATATAAAAACCTATATAAATGTTTGCCAGACATAGCAATGACTAAATAAAAAAAAAATCATACTGAAAACTCTGAACTCGTGACTTGTCAAACTTACTTTTTAAAACAGCTGTCCATTGGTTGACAAAAAAAAAAAAAAAAAAACAGCTGTCCATTATTATACATATATATATACTTTCCCTACCATACCTCTTAAATTCCGACATCAAAAATATTTTTATTTAATTTTTATTAAAACCGTAAATTAAATGAACGGCTAGGATTAAATCTTGGAAAGATACCTTGGTGGGACATTTTTCGCCACGGTCTTTCGCAATAGTCTGAACCTGAAGAAGAAACTCACGGCATTGTTCGTACAAGTGGAAAAGATAATCCAAACCGTTCTTTTTGCCACGTGCCACTTCCCCAGGCTCCGTTACGATAAACGGATGTTCTCTCTGTCTCTCCGTTCCCAACCCACTACTCCCTCCGTTACCGTTATCCATCCCGTCGTCATCATCGTTACCGTCATCGTCTGTTTCCACTGACGTCACTAACGGTTTCTTTCTACGTTTTTGTTGTTGCTGTTTCTTCATTTTACCGTGTCCTGATTCTAAATAACCACCGAATCCGCCGTTACCCGCCGCGTCAGTTTGGTCTTGATGCACCGGTTCCTCTGATAAACCTGTCCAATCATCTACATATACTTATGTCACATTCTACAAAATTAATATATAATATATTTAATGTGAATAAATATATGCCTTTTATTATTTTGAAATTCTCTATTTACGATATTAATCCTCGTACTTTTGTAATAGGTCTCATAATTAAAAACCAGACTATAACTGAAACTCTATATATAATAACTTTACTATACAAATATACACCCCGAGATTATTAATTAATTTGTATAGTATAGTGTAGAATATGAAATTACATTCGATAGCATACGAATCTTTGCAGTCTATTTTACATAGCAAAAAAAAATCATAAACTTATGTCGTTTACGATTCAAAATCATACGGTATTCGTGCCAATATATTTTGGAGAAATTCATATAATATATTAACTTAATATCAATCGGTCACGTTAATATCGTTACATAGGTTTAACATTCACTTAAAATTCTATATATAGAGATATACAAAAATACGTTATATATAATACTCAGAAAAAATATTTACATAAATTTAAATATTTTTGTACCTTCTTGAGAGAGAGCATCAAGAGCGTGGTGAGTGCCGGAATCACCACCGGCGGAGAGCATAAAATGACGGCGTCTAGAAGATTCCTCCTCTTCCTCTTCTTGCAATCTCCTCCGTTCAGTTCTAACGGCAGCTTTGATACCGTAACGTTCACCGACAAGAAGCTCCCAACGAAAGATATGTGAGAGACTATTCATCATATCTTCAAGCTCTTCGTCTTTCATACCAACAAGCGTGCTTGCAGTGAAACCTAGCTCAGCTATCTTCGCCGCCGTGTAAAAACGTATCCCGTAAGGACCGAACAAACCTTCTAAACCACCTAGTCTCATCCCAAACGCCGCCGTTTGTGGTGTTGCCGGTGATTGTTGCGGCGGAGGAGTGATTTGAGGCGGTGGTAATTGTTGTTGTTGTTGAATCATTGCTCTTGTTGTGTTCCATCGGAATAAGCCATTTGTGAAACCTTCAGGATCCATATTGTCTCTCTTTCCTTTGTTTTTGTTTTGTTTACTCTTTTTGTGTGGTTTGCTTTTATTGTAAAAATGACTACTCGAGCAAGTTATATTTATATATACAACAGTAAAGAAAGAATCTAGATAATTAAATACTGGGTTTTGTTATAAAAATATTCTTTTTTTTTTATATAGCTATTTTTTGCAATAAAGTGTCTTGCTGGGAAATTGACAGTTGTGACTAAACAAGTCAAACTTTTCACTTTCATCGACATTCTTTTTCTCTATAACGTTTATGACTATTCCTAATTTGACACGTTAGTATATTAAATGATTAGGTTTTTACTGTAATGATCCGAAAACTCTTGTTGTTTTTTTAACTTGTATTAAATGATTAGGTTTGTTAATTTTGTTTTTGTGTTGTTGAGTTATTCAGTTATTCTATCCAAAATATACATTATATATATATTTTCCTTTTGTATATTTTAATTTGAGTAGCATGCACTACATAAAAGTAACATTTGAATCACATACTTAAAATAAGTCCATTATCCATGTTGTTGATTTTGGATAAATTCATTTTCCATGTAGTTAGATATAATAGTACATCATATTTAAGTACATTATGGCACTGTCTCCATCACGTATTATTTTTTTTTGTATTTTTTGCTGAGGTTTTGAATTTTAAACAAAAAGTTAACTGTTAATATGTAAAATTAATGCAGTAGAATTTTTCGGAAAAACAATATCAAAGAAAAATAAGAGTTCTTATTTTATTAATACAATTATAACATTTAATATGTTTAAGACAAAGTTCTCTCAAGTTCTTTGAATCTTTTTTTTTTGTTTTGGCAATGGGATAGTAAATTTATGTAAGAGTATTTATTTAGTTTCATTTTAGGAAACATATAAATTTTTTAAAAAATGAAAAGTGCAAACATGAAACGGAAAGGGGTCAGGTGTGTATCAGTCTAATCTAATCCCCACAAAACTTTGGGGTCTAATCTCTTCTATGTGTTGTCATCTCCCTGATTTTATAGTTACCCCTATGCCCCCATTACATATTTTAAACTTTTGTGTGTTTTGGTAAAGAAAAGAAGAAAACTTTTACAAAATAAAACTCAAAACTATCTTAAATTGTTAAGTTACGTTAATGCTTTGTAACCAATCATTAATAATTGTTGGATAGACATTAAAACCAACAAAATACAAAGGTTTCTTTGAATATACTAATTGTCTAATTCAAAGCATGGAAATGTAAACAAATTAAAAAATGAATTGAAGGAAAACATGGTAATGACTAGTGAATAACAAATTTATTTGTAGACTATAGATTTGTTTCAATATACTATTCTAATAGAAGTAGTGAACAATCCTAGTTAAGTAAGCCTTGTCAATAAACAGTGAAACACAAAGAATAAGAAAAAAGGACAAAAAAACAAAAACAAAATAATTTAAAATTAAAATATAAGCCGATAAGTAATCTTAAGCAGTGAAAAAGTGAGCCAATGAGAAAACGACAGGTCAAATCCAAGTTCTGAAATTCTGACATTTTATTGGTCAGTCTGTTTTAATTTGTTTATTTTGACTGTCTCTCTCTCTATCGAACAGTCTTTCCTCTATCCTCTTTTCTCAGTCCATCACTTTCCTCTTGCCTTTTTCTTTGTCCTTTCTTCTCTAATCTCTTCCTTTTTTTTTGTAAATAATTTCTATTTTGTAACATTACTTCATATTATAATGGGAGTATTGTTATTATATATCATCACATTCATCATTGCAAGTTGGGACTTTAAATACTGTTTTCACTACTGTTATTTAACTGTTGGAGTTTTAGAATCCTGAAACTGAAAAGATTGAATATATGTCTTCTAAAATCCCTATTAAACTACCCTATTCTTCAATATATATAGTTTCATATAAAAATAATTTAAAAGTGACTTTAATACAGCTGTGTATTAAATTAAAAAAATACAATAAACAAAAATATGTGACTTAATTGGGGTTAGACGAAGAAAGTTATATATAAATTGCATATCAATGCTGGGCCCATTTAAAATGGGCTTCAAATATATACATTGGCAAAAATGGATCGTGAGGAAAACGACACCGTATCAAGCGTCAACACAAACTCTCTTCTTCTTCCTCAATTCTTCGCAATCGTCAAATGAAAAATTGTTATGCCGTTGCTCTATACAGCATGATAAAATATTTATACTTATTTTTATTTATGTTAATAAGAGGCTCAAGGATAAATGAAAAAAGTATTTAATGAGACTCAAGTCCGTTTGAGAATTTGCGAAAAAAAAGAGGCAAGATTAGTTCTCATTCTCTTGACAGAGGAAACTGTAACTAAAAAGGGTAATATTGTCATTTAAAAAATTAACTGATAATAATGAAAAAAATCCGACCTGCCGGAATCGAACCAGCGACCTAGAGATTTCTTTGGGTTTAACCACTACAGTCTCCCGCTCTACCAACTGAGCTAAGGTCGGTTATTGATTTCTCTCTAATAATTAAATTATTTATACTTATTTGCTTATGTTAAAGCATCGCTAATTCTTCAACGCTCACTGTTATAAGTCATAACACTTGTACGACCAAAAACTATGGCAGTGAAGCTGTGAAGGAGAGCAACATAATCTAATTCCAACGTTTACAAACTTTCACTAACATCAAAAGTTTATCTCACGTCTCTCTGCAAAGAATTTTCCGGTCACTGCCTCTTCAGAGAGAATCAAGCTAAGCCAAACTCCGGTATCAGCAGCGTCTTCAGGCGGCATATTTCCCGCGAATCCAGTCATTGCAGTCTTTACCCAACCAGGACAAAAGCTGTTAACATAAATCTTTTCTCCTTCTTGTCTTCTCGAAAATTCTTTCGCTATTAGTCTGGTGTAGGCGTTCACGGCAAGCTTAGACATGGAGTAGTCTGTGAATGTCTGTGGCCACCCGCCTGATTCCCAAGTTTTGTCTTTTACTTGGTCCATGAATTTAGATATAGTTTGGTCTATAAGTTCTTCGGTGAGCGAATCAGGATTGCTTAGCTTATCTCTCAACTCTACATTTGCAAGCCTCTGCATAAAGCAATTCAACGCAATTTCAGGGAAATATCTTTTAATAATGTTCAACGATAAGAGTTACTTACATTACGTCTTCCATTGACTCTACCTAGCCGAGAGCTAACGTTAACTATCCGAGCACCATGAGGAGATTTTTTCATCAATGGTATCATAGCTTTTGTCATGTTTTTGACTCCTCGGTAATTAGTAGAGATTACTGTCTCCGCGAATTCAACCGAATTATCAGAGCCGAGGTTGTAGTTGACACCTGCATTGTTCACCTGAGAAAAAAACACAGTAAACACAAAATGTAATCACTAATCAGCTATAAGAACACAAAAAAGAACTAATCCTCCAAGAATTACAAAATCCATTTAATCTTACGAGAATATCGAGACCTCCAAAAGTTTGCTTAATCCAGCGGCCAAACTCTCCGATAGACGAAGAGTCAGTGACATCAAGCTGATGAAAAAAAACTTTGAGACAACCATCTTGGTGGTGTCTCAATGATTTAACTGCTTCGAGACCAGCATCAACGTTTCTAGCTGTAAGAACAACCGTCAATCCGTGACCCGCAAGCTGCCTTGCGATTTCGAACCCGATTCCTCGGTTAGAACCAGTCACCACTGCTACAGTTTCGGAAGACCACCATCTACAAAAGCATTCAAAGCCTAATCACAAGTCAAATTCAAAAAAAAAAAAACAGGACTTGAAAGACAAAACCTATTGTGTTACTTAAAAACCAAAATCTATAAGCACATTAAGGGACTAATACAATATGTTCAAGCAATAACACAATAATATGAACACAAACACTAAAATTTCATCAAACATCGAAGCTAACACAATGATTGTGAAAACTGAGATTCGAAGAAAATTAGGTTAGATTTCAATACATACCTGAGTTGATCAGAGTAAGGAATGTTTCTAAGGAGAGAGATCTCATGCATCCTCTTCTCCCTTCTCTCCCGCGCTTTCTCCTTGTTCGTCATCGCCTTTGTCTCTCTCTCTCGTCGTCGTCGTCGTTGGGTGTACCGTAATCTCGTAGTCGTGACCGTAGAGAATCAAATTTCTTATATCAGTCTCCCAATATTAATAAATTGGACCCTCAAGTTTTATTGAAACCACATATTAGCCTAAAACTTTTTAAATTGAGATATTGAATCACGCAGAGCGGTAAAAGAATTTAATTGCGAGGGAGTCACAGTAAACCGGCATTAAAGTGGATCAAACATCAATTTTATATACTAGTAGTATGTTAAAAACTTAAATGCAACACGTAATTATAGAGAAAACTTAATCACAAATAGATATAATTATCAATGTAAAATTGTGAAGTGATTTTATATTTTATAATCAATTATATTTTGTATTCATTTATAATTGATTGGATTGAATTGAATTTTTTTTATGCGACAAAGACGTTATTTTATACAGTAGTTTATTGTGGAATAAAGAAATAACTAAAAGACGACAAAATTGTATTTTGTTTGATGACGAGAGCAATGATGTCATTGGCTACACGTGTCACTGATAACAATTCTCCCATTTCCTACGTGTTTAAGCTAAAATAGATATTTCCCCTTTCACATTATAAATAGAAGATAAACTCTCCAATGGATCCTCGTGGGCTCTTTTCATTACAACACATCCAAGAGAGACTTGAGTTTGTTTTGTTTCTTTATCTTATGACAGCGAAGAGAGTTTATAACAAACTTCTAAAGGAGCGGGAAAATCATCATCGATTTTCTGGGAATTTTCTTGATTCGGTACGTAAACCATCGTTTTCGTTCTCTCTCTCTCTTTTAATTTCGCAATCGAATTCTAGGTTTTCGAAATTGTTAAATAAATAGTTAAAAAAACTCGAATCGAAAATTAGGGACGAAAGTATTTTACTTATAGATAACGTTCGAATACGAAAGTCAGATTATTTATATTCAGATATGAAACAGGTTTTAATTTTATCTTATTCGTGTTAGAAATTTGATTGTATCTTCTCTGTAGCTAGCTTTAACAAGTCATAGGTTGGTTGTCTGAAAGTTTTGAAATTTCTTATAGTGTTCATAGTTTGATTCTTATCAAATATCAAATCTTGTTACAGGACAGTACTATGGCTCGTTATCGCAGCAGCTCGTTGATATGGTCTTTGGCTATGTTGATTCTTGTGGTCGCATCATCAAATATATCACAGAGCCAAGCCTTTCTTGGGACAGAGAAGAAGATAAAGTCGGAAACTTTTTTATCACCGAAACTCGTGATGAATCCAGGATCAGTCGCAAACCCTTTCTTATTCGACATTGATTTCCCTCGAGGCCATATCGGTCTCAAAAGTTTCGACGCTCAAGTAGTAGACGAAACGGGCAATCCCGTGCCTCTACACGAGACATATCTTCACCATTGGGTTGTGCAGCCTTACTACGTCCGTAAAGGTTTCGAGCTTTCGCAGAAAGATATGCTTACGAGCAACCACGGGTTTTCGAAGCAAGATCCCGAGAAACGGAATCTTAATTCGAGACCCGGCAACTATAAACTCGTGAGAAACGGAGGGTTGTGCAAGAACTCGCTTAGACATTTCTTCGGGTTAGGATCAGAAACACGCAATACCTCGACTTATGTTCCTGATCCTTACGCGATTGAGATCGGTAATCCCGAGGAAAGACCGGATGGTTATGAGTTCAAATGGCTACTAAACATTCACGCGATAGACACGAGAGGCGTTGTTGATAAACCAGGATGTACTGAGTGTAGGTGTGATCTTTACAATGTAACGAATGATGAGTATGGTCGAGCTATAAAACCCGACTACAAAGGAGGTTTATATTGCTGCTTCGATAAGACTCAGTGCCTGGTGAGAAATGGATTTGATAATGGTGAGAAAACAAGAACTCTGTATCTTAAGTATACTGTGAGATGGGTTGATTGGGATAGCGGGGTTTTGCCCGTTAAACCTTATATCCTCGATGTTACGGATGATTGGGAAAGATCAGGGGTATCAACAGGAGATAGCCAAGAACATTATTGCCATGTAAGTAATCAGTTTAACATCTATGTTTAAGGCCATTACTTATCGAAAATGTTCTTTTTAAGAAATGTTACGGGGTTCTTATCCTTTTTTTCAGGTGGAGTACGAGGTGAAACCGTGTAAAACCAATGGCGATAGTTGCGTAGATGTCAAGAGAAAGAGCTTAATGATGCCGTTTAACGGGTATATTGTCTACGGTGTAGCGCACGAGCACTCTGGTGGTATCGGTGCTGCTCTATACCGAGAGGTAACTAATATATGATTTAGTTGAAGCTAAAAGATTGAAACTTGTTAGTGAAACTGAGAGTCTTGTGTTGTGGGTTTGATCAGAATGGTGAAGGGATATGCACTTCGATGGCGAAGTATGGCAATGGAGTCGAAGCTGGAAACGAAGCTGGTTACATTGTTGGGATGTCTACTTGTTACCCTAAGCCAGTCAAAGTTAGCTATGGAGAGACACTGACATTGGAGTTCAATTACAGTAGTGTCATTGGTCATACAGGAGTCATGGGACTCTTTTATATCATGGTTGCTCAGGAGTTGCCTGAACCGGAAAGTTCCTTGGCTGCAGTTTTTCAGGTAGACCACCTAGTACCTAATCGCGATTTATTACATATACTGTTTGGAAAAGTAGTCATGTTGTTACATTACTTACTTTTTTTTCTCTCACGCTTTCATTGCAGGAACAGATGCAAAGCGTGAGCTTTTTAGCCTTTGTCGCGGTGACGGTGCTTGTGGCGGTTGTGGTTATATTTGCCGCCTTGGTGCACCGGAGACAGAACCAGGAAGATGGTTACCAATCACTTAGCACTTAGAAAGAGTAATAAATCTTTATGGACTAGATATTCCTCTTCTATACCAAGAACTAATATGTAGTGTTCTTCCTCTGATGTGATATTTTGTGTAATAGTTACGTGTATGAAGCTTGCTTTTGTCAATATATACTAAAACGTTACGATATGATCTATTGTCTTTATACTTTGCCCTGCATCACAAGCAGGTAAGACCCGGTTAAATTGACTCATTATTCTGGTTTAAACCGGTTTATATCAAACCAAAACAAGACCTTTTGATTGAAAGAGAAAGCTTTGCACTATTTCAAGTCAAGCTTCAATGTCTGAAGAATCTAGTGAAGCTCTTTGATCAGCTGAATGATAAACTCAAATAGTTTGTATCTCAATCTCCTCAAGCTGTGTAAGACACTAAGTCATCTTCATGAGTTTCACGCAAAATCCATCACTTCCGGTCGAATCTCCAACGATCTCAACAAGAACTCTGTTTTCGCCAATATCCTCTTCGCCGTCACTTCCATCGCACCTTCTCCGACACTGGCGTCGAACCTGGTCGTGAGTTACGCGGATTCGCTTTTCAGATTCATCACGAACCCATCAGCGTTTAGCTTCAACACCATCATTCGTGTTTACACGATTCATGCGCCGTCTCTGTCTCCTCATCGTTTCTTCGTCCTGATGCGACGCCGTTCGATTCCCCCCGATTTTCACACTTTCCCTTTCGTATTCAAGGCTTGTGCGAAGACGAACAGTAGTCTCACGTTAGTGAAGACGCTTCATTGTCAGGCTTTGAGATTTGGGTTGTTGTCTGATTTGTTTACTTTGAACACTTTGATCCGTGTTTACTCATTGATCGCTCCTATTGATAATGCACTCCACCTGTTAGACGAAAGTCCCCAAAGAGATATTGTCACGTACAATGTGTTGATCGATGGGTTAGTGAAAGCACGTGACGTTGTTCGTGCACGTGACTTGTTCGATTCGATGCCTTTTCGTGATCTGGTTTCTTGGAATAGTCTCATTGTTGGTTATGCACAGATGAATCAGTGTAGAGAAGCAATCGATCTCTTCGACGAAATGATCAATTCGGGTTTCAAACCGGATAACGTCTCCATTGTTTCGACTCTTTCGGCTTGTGCGCAGTCAGGAGATTTAGAGAAAGGGAAAGCTATTCATGATTACGCGAAAAGGAACAGACTTTGCATAGATTCGTTTTTAGCTACTGGATTGGTTGATTTCTATGCGAAATGCGGTTTCATCGATACATCAATGGAGATCTTCGAGTTATGTACGGATAAAACATTGTTCACATGGAATGCAATGATCACTGGTCTGGCGATGCACGGTTACGGTGAGCTAACAGTTGGTTACTTCCGTAACATGGTTAGTTCCGGTATCAAACCGGATGGAGTAAGCTTCATAAGCGTTTTAGTGGGTTGCAGCCATTCTGGTCTAGTTGATGAGGCCAAGAAGCTATTCGATGAAATGGGTTCTCTCAACAATGTCAATAGAGAGATGAAACATTACGGATGTATGGCGGATTTGCTCGGAAGAGCCGGGCTGATAGAAGAAGCAGCGGAAATAATTGAGCAAATGCCTAAAGACGGAGGAAAAAGAGAGAAGCTATTGGCGTGGAGCGGTTTGTTGGGAGGTTGTAGAATCCACGGGAACATAGAAGTCGCGGAGAAAGCTGCAGAGAGAGTTAAGGCGTTGAGCCCCGAGGACGGTGGTGTGTATAAAGTTATGGTGGATATGTATGCAAAGGCAGAGAGATGGGATGATGTTGTTAAGCTTAGGGAAGTGATGGAAAGAGATGAGAAAGTTAACAAGAGTGGTGGATATAGTAAAGTTTTGTAACCATATTCATTTTGATTTTATTCATATCTCTTGATCAAAAACTATAACTATATATATATATATGTGATTTATACCGAAATATGTAACATACTAATTTAAAGATTTGCAATAATGCACCTCCAATACAAGCTTAAACATGTGTTTGTATTGAAGCATAGGCGTTGATCATTAGGATTTAGGAGAGTAAGAAGACTCTCTCTGCGTTAGAGACTCTTGAATTGTTTAATGGGCCCAATAACAATGCGTGCAAAATGTTGTTGACGTATATTATACTCAGAGTGCACGTAGAAGAGCTCTCTTTTAATTGACGTGGCTTGTTATGATTGGTTTACGTCGCGTGGCAAGCTATTTGATTGGTGGAAACAAAAACATTGACACACTACCGAGTCTACGGGATTGAATATATAAATTAACTCAAAGAGAAAAATTAAATCTACAAGTAAAAAAAAATAAATACATTTAGATCTTTCTCCTCCACGAAGGATTTTTTTTTCCGATCTGCTCTCTCCGGTTAGCTTCGCCGACAAGATCTTTAGGTTTCCTTTTTGTCTTCCGAGGATTCTAAGAATGAGAGGAGGACGGCAGATTTTTTCAGGACTTTTGCTTATCTTAGCTTTCGTTTCGTTACAGAAGCTTTGCTACTGTGACGACCAAACGGTAATCTCATGTTTCCTTGGAACATTCTTTGTAGATCCGAAGGTTTAGATCTGTGTTTTTAGCTGATTTCATTGGTTGGATTCTCGTTTTTTATGTTACAGGTTTTGTATGAATCGTTCGATGAGCCTTTTGATGGTCGATGGATCGTATCGAAGAATAGTGATTACGAAGGTAAACTATTAACTTCAAATTGCAATGTATCAAGTGTATGTTAGTGTGGTGTTATGCTCATCTTTGTCTGTATATGGAGTTTTGGTGCTCCATATACTTCAATTTTTGAAGTAAATCTTATATGTTTTGGTGTCAACAATGTATAGGAATGAAATCAAGGTTTTTGAATCAAATCTGAGTTTTTGTTAGTATAATTCTTCACCTCACGTGTAGTGATAATGTGAAAGGCATTAAAGTCTGCATCTTTTTGTCTTTTGTTTTGGCACTTGAATCCATAGGTAGAGTGGCTTTGGTGCATTTACTTTTTTATATCTTAGTTGTTCCTGAGCTCTTGATGATTCTTCCAGTTATGTATAGAAGGTTTGTTGTTGACATTAGTTATATGTTTCAGGTGTTTGGAAGCATTCAAAGAGCGAGGGACATGATGATTATGGACTTCTTGTAAGCGAGAAAGCCCGTAAGTATGGTATAGTGAAAGAGCTTGACGAGCCCTTAAACCTAAAGGAAGGGACAGTTGTTCTTCAATACGAAGTCCGTTTCCAGGAAGGGCTTGAGTGTGGGGGTGCTTACCTGAAATACCTCCGTCCTCAGGAAGCTGGATGGACCCCTCAAGGGTTCGATAGTGAATCCCCTTACTCTATCATGTTTGGTCCCGATAAGTGTGGAGCCACAAACAAAGTGCATTTCATCTTGAAGCACAAGAACCCCAAGAGTGGCGAGTACGTTGAGCACCATCTAAAGTCCCCTCCCTCTGTTCCTTATGACAAGCTTTCACATGTCTACACTGCTATCTTGAAACCCGACAACGAAGTTAGAATTTTGGTTGATGGTGAGGAGAAGAAAAAGGCCAATCTACTCTCCGGAGAAGACTTTGAGCCTGCATTGATCCCTGCCAAGACAATCCCTGACCCTGAAGACAAGATACCAGAAGACTGGGATGAAAGAGCCCAGATTCCTGATTCTAACGCTGTGAAGCCTGACGACTGGGACGAGGAAGCACCCATGGAGATCGAAGATGAGGAAGCTGAGAAACCCGAAGGATGGTTAGATGATGAGCCTGAGGAGGTCGAAGATCCCGAGGCAACCAAACCTGAAGACTGGGATGATGAAGAGGATGGTATGTGGGAGGCTCCAAAGATTGACAACCCCAAGTGTGAAACAGCACCAGGTTGTGGTGAATGGAAGAGACCGATTAAGAGGAATCCTGCTTACAAAGGCAAATGGAGTGCACCTCTTATAGAGAATCCGGCTTACAAGGGAATCTGGAAACCCAGAGATATCCCTAACCCTAACTACTTCGAGCTAAGCCAACCAGATTACGAACCCATTGCAGCAATCGGTATAGAGATCTGGACAATGCAAGATGGTCTCTTGTTCGACAACATTTTGATAGCGAAAGACGAGAAGGTTGCTGAAACTTACAGAAAGACAACGTGGAAACCCAAATTCGATATTGAGAAAGAGAAACAAAAGGCAGAAGATGAAGCTGCTGGCTCAGCAGATGGTCTCAAGAGCTACCAGGTAAATTGATTTCCAAACATAATAAAAACTTGTTATTAAGGTTTTCGTATAAGGCTTGTAGCTAATATACTTAAATGTTCATGATGTTGCAGAAGATTGTATTTGACCTGTTGAACAAGGTTGCAGACATTTCTTTCCTAAGTGCCTACAAGTCTAAGATCACTGTAAGTTCACCCTCATTGCTACTGTATGGCATGTTATTATGGCGAATTCTCGACCTCGAGGAAGAGGATTTAAGAAAAATGTGTTATTTTGTAGGAATTGATAGAGAAAGCAGAGCAACAACCAAACATAACCATTGGTGTGCTCGTGTCCATTGTAGTAGTATTCTTCTCACTCTTGATCAAGCTTATCTTTGGCGGCAAAAAGGTAAAACTCTCTTTTGAATTCTGTGGCTATTTTTGTATAATCATATGGTAAGCTAAAGAAACCAAAATGGTTGTTATAGGAGGCAACAGTGGAAACAAAGAAACCAGAAGTAGGAGAGAGCTCAAAGAGCGAAGATGAGACAGAGAAGAAGGAAGAAACAACAACAACAGCTGCTCCACGCAAAAGACAACCACGACGTGAGACTTGAGAGAAAAGATTTTAAAGAGTTTGCTTTTAGAGAAACAAGAAAAGGAAAGTTTTCGATGAAGATATGATTTTGTTTATGTTTTTAATTTGTGTTATGAATTTAATTTTCTCTCTTCTGCTGTTAGCCTATTTAAGGTGTAAAAACCAAAGTTTATTTTTGTTCTTGCTATGAATTCAACAAATTTCCCCAAATTTTAAGTCTGTTGTGGGTAATTTTACTTTAATTACAAATAAACCCATTAATTTGCGAATACTTTATTATGACCCAAATAAAAAAGTTTATCATTGGCCCAAATTGTTATTGGCCCATATAGATCTCAGAGCAAGGGCCGATATAAACAATAGGCTTAAAATCTAGAATCGTGAGAGAAAGTCAACAAGTTGACTAAGATGAATCTTTCTCTCCGATAACAGAGAGATCAAAGATGATTCATATGAAGAAGAAATAGAAGTTTCATACAAAATCCTGCTTATATTTAAATATAACTTACTCAAAAGATATCCAAAGAACAAAACTTGCTTGATCTCTAGTCTTATGTGAAGACAAAGACAGCTCTTTTCACTCTTCATCCATCTCTTCACCATCTTCTTCACCTTCTTCTTCTTCCTCTTCCTCTTCCTCTTCGCTACCATCACCTTCTTCTTCTTCTTCTTCTTCATCTTGCTTCTGCTTTCCTTTGTTTTCACCAACATTTTCTGAAACAAACCAATACAACCTTGGAATCAGAACAACTGTTCTGTAATAGACAAAGATTAAAACCCAAAATTTAACAATTTACCGTATTCACTGAAAATGATTCCTCCTGAACACAATCCTTCTTCCACTTTAACAAGCTGCATAGTCATCCTCGGACCAATCTCTTGAAGTTTCACTGCGCTCTTTGTTGAACTCTTGTTTACTCTCCCATGATCAGATGATAACGTCACTGTTGCCGCTTCTTCGTCTCCTTCGCTCTCTGATCCATAACCAGCCCTGAGAACCACAACAACAAAAAAAAAAAACACAATCAATATTACAAAACTAACATTGATAAAAAAAAGAATTCACATGAGTAGATCCTTTACCTGGTGACAAAATCACTAACATCCTGAAGATTCCTAAGATCCGGAACCTGATGGTTTTGAACAAACTTTCTGATCCTACGAGACACTCCTACGGGCTGAAGTCTTACAGAATAATGTCGGAAATCAATGAGTTTTGTGTCTTTGTTGTAGTTCAAGAGTACTAATCTCTGACATGTTGAGAGCTTGACCTGACCCATGATATAATTTTAACCATCAGAACAAGATAGTTATCAGTAATAAGAGTGTATCTCTTCTGTTCTCGGCAACAAACTTACTGTGTTGATATCGATAGACGGGAATATGTTCTGAAACATAATCGTTGCTAGCTTAAGATGCAGCTCCTGAGAACCGAATCCAGAAAGTACAATCTACACAAAGAGAAAATTAACAATCTCATGTGTTAGAAAGAAACCACAATCACAAAAAACCATGTAGAGAGATTGATATTAGTTACCAAAGGAGGACTCTTGAAAAGATCTTGAGGACATCTAGGACGAAGCTGAGACTGAGCTATATCCGAAGCTAACGAATACTTATGGACTTTAAACGTGAGAGTAGGTCCCTGCGGTGTTCTAGCTACCCTTAGAGTCAAGGCAGAGGCTGTCTTCGACAACATAAGAAAATGCGTAACACCCATTGGACCTGATACGTTCAAAAAGTCTCTTAAAGTGTTCCTCTTCTTCTCCTACAAACAAGAAGAAAAAACAATGAAACAACAAGCATTAGTAACAATCTGAAGACTGTTAGTTAATAAAGTGTCGTTGAGTTTTTGAGTTAATATTGTTGAGTTTGAATTAGTAGCTTGAATAAGTCTTGTTGCCTAACTTGTAGGAACAAGTTAGCTAAGTAGTTAGAGCAATAAAATAGGAATGTAGTTACTCACTCTAAGTCTATTTAAGAGACTTAGTGTCGTTCAGATTTTAATAAGAGAAACCTATTCCTATTGTTTGTGTGATTGAGTTGTGTTACCTTTAACAAGTGGTATCAGAGCCATATATATCATAAACAATCAGATCTAGAATCAAAGTGTGAGAGATGAGTGATAAAGAACTGAAGATTCCTAAATTTGATGGCGATTACGAGCATTGGGCAATGCTCATGGAGAACATGTTGAGATCTAAAGAGTGGTGGGAGCTCATAGAGACCGGGATTAAAAGGTCGGAGAGCAGTGTGATCCTGACAGAATCACAAAAGACAGAACTTGCTGAGATGAATCTGAAGGATCTCAAGGTAAAGAACTATCTGTTTGCATCCATAGACAAGACTATTTTGAAAACAATAGCCAAAAAGGATAGTTCAAAGGATATTTGGGACTCTATGAAGATCAAATATCAAGGTAATGAGAGGGTTCAAAGTGCTCAGTTACAGAGGTTAAGAAGGAATTTTGAACTGCTAGAGATGAAGGAAGAGGAGACCGTCACAGACTACTTCTCTCGTGTGATGGTGGTTGCTAATGATATGCGTGGACTGGGAGAAGATATGCAAGATGAGAAGGTTGTGGAGAAGATACTGAGGACATTGGCTGATAGGTTCACATACATTGTATGTGCCATTGAAGAATCAAAAGACATTAAGGGTCTTTCAGTGGACCAGCTTCAAAGCTCACTTCTGGTTCATGAACAGAACATGAAGAAACATGTAAGAGAAGAACATGCTCTGAAGATGGAAAGCCAAAGGAGACCAGAAGGAGGAAGAGGCAGAGGTGGATACCAGGGAAGAGTAGGAACCTATCACACAAGAGGAGGATACTCAGGTGGTGGCAGAGGCAGGGGTTTTTCTGAGTTTGACAAAAGCAAGATCGAATGCTTTAAGTGTCATAAGCTCGGACACTTTAAGAACGAGTGTCCAAGCTGGGAGAAAAGTGCCTACTACACTGAGATGGAAGAGGATGTTCTGTTGATGGCATACACAGAATCCAAAGAAGAAGACAAACAAGTATGGTTCCTTGACTCAGGCTGCAGCAACCACATGTGTGGTACCAAAGAGTGGTTCACAGATCTTGACATGAACTTTAGTCAAACTGTGAAGTTGGGTGATGATAGAAGAATGATGGTAGAAGGTAAAGGCAGCATCATTCTCAAGCTGAATGGGCTTACTTCGGTGATATCTTCTGTGTACTATGTACCAGGGCTGAAGAATAATCTGCTCAGTATTGGGCAATTACAACAAAAGGGTTTAAGGATCATTATTGAAGAAGACTTATGTGAAGTATGGCACAAGAGACAAAGAAGAATAATCATGCAATCTTCTATGACCAAAAACAGGATGTTCATGATCTTTGCAGAAGTGATAAAACCAAAGGTGGATGAAGAAACTCAGTGTATGCAAGTCACCACAGACACAACTGGTACTCTATGGCACAAGCGGTTTGGTCACTTAAGCAACAAAAAACTGCAGGAGCTGGAAGAGAAAAACATGGTGATGGGGTTACCAAAACTCAAGATAGAAGAAGGTATCTGTGAAGTTTGCATGAAAGGGAAACAAACAAGACAGAAAATTCCGAAGCAGAGCGTCTGGAGAGCTAGCAGAGGACTTGAGTTGGTACATAGTGACATATGTGGACCAATCACTCCTACATCAGAGAGTGGGAAACGGTATATCATCAATTTTATTGATGACTACAGTAGGAAGTGTTGGACCTACTTTCTGTCAGAGAAGTCAGAGGGACTTAGAGTTCTCAAAGAATTCAAAATTGCTGCAGAGAAAGAGATAGGAGAAGTATTGTGCTGCCTAAGAACTGACAGGGGAGGAGAATACAACTCTAATGCCTTTCAAGACTACTGCACAGAACAAGGGATCAAGCGACATCTCACAACTGCTTACACTCCTCAACAAAATGGGATTGCTGAGAGGAAGAACAGAAGCGTCTTGAACATGACCAGATGCATGCTGCTTGGAATGAATGTCCCTAAGAGGTTCTGGCCAGAAGCTGTTCAGTATGCTATCTACATTCTGAACAGAAGTCCTACTACTATCCTTGGAAACATGACACCAACAGAGAAATGGAGTGGCCACAAGCCTTCAGTGGTGCATCTAAAGGTATTTGGTTGTGTTGCTTTTGTTTTGATTCCATACGAGAAGAGAACCAAGTTAGATGAAAAGAGCATGAAGTGTGTAATGCTTGGAGTGAGTAAAGAATCAAAGGGTTACAGGCTGTTTGAACCAATCACCAAGAAGCTCATCATCAGCAAAGATGTGGTATTTGATGAAAGAAAGGCCTGGAACTGGGAAGATAATGAAGCAGACAAGGAACTGATCTGGGATGGAATGAGTGATGAGTGTGAAGAAGGAGATCAAGATATCATAGGAGCAATGGAAGGTACGAGTAATCTTGATCAGAACACTAGTGTGGTTAACAATGGTAGTCCTCCACATGTTGATAGTCCTCCATCAGCTGTCTCTCCTAGAAGAGAAGCTACAAGCACTTATGAGGGTGGAGAAACTAGTAACCAAAGAGAACAGGGTAGGAGAAACAAGCAAAAACCAACGTGGATGAAAGACTATGTGTGTGAAGGACTAACCATGATCATTGAAGAAAATGAAAGAGAAATGGTAGCTATGTTTCTCACAGAAACTGATCCGGAAACATTTGAGGATGCAGTTATAGAAGAGAAGTGGAGAAAAGCAATGGAAGCTGAAATTAAGGCCATTGAAGAGAACAACACGTGGGAATTAGTTGAACCACCTGCAGAGGGAAAAGTGATAGGAGTCAAATGGGTATTCAAAACCAAATTCAATGAGAAAGGAGAGGTTGAGAAGTTCAAGGCAAGACTGGTTGCTAAGGGCTTTCACCAGACCCAAGGCGTTGACTTCCATGAGGTATTTGCACCAGTTGCTCGTTGGGACACAATCAGAGTGATACTTGGCACAGCGGCTCATAAGGGGTGGAGTGTGTTCCAGCTTGATGTAAAGAGTGCATTCCTGCATGGAGAGCTAGAAGAAGATGTCTATATTGAGCAACCTAAGGGCTTTGAGACAAAAGATAGCTGTGAAAAGGTGTATAAGCTAAGAAAAGCTCTGTATGGACTGAAACAGGCTCCTAGGACTTGGTATAGCAGGATTGAAGGATACTTTGTGAATGAAGGTTTCACAAAGTGCTATTGTGAGCACACCCTTTTTGTCAAAACAGAGAAGGAAGGGATTCTGATTGTGAGTCTATATGTTGATGATTTGATATACACAGGAGACTCACAACAGATGCTTGAAGAGTTCAAAGCTTCCATGACAAAGGAGTTCTCCATGACTGATCTTGGAAGAATGACACACTTTCTAGGAGTAGAAGTAATCCAAGACTGGGAAGGAATCTTCATTGGTCAGAAGAAATATGCAGAGAATATGTTGGAAAGATTTGGTATGGAAAGCTGCAACCATGTGAGGAACCCTATTGTGCCAGGCCACAAGCTGTCTAAAGAAGGAGAAGGGTCATCTGTAGATGCTACTTTGTTTAAACAGATGATAGGAAGTCTCAGGTATCTTACTGTCACTAGACCTGACTTGACATATTCTGTTAACTTAGTTAGCAGATACATGGAAAGTCCTACTGAGATGCACATGCTGGCTGTGAAACGTATACTAAGATACGTACAAGGAACAACAAGTCTTGGAATTCAGTATAGACAAGATGGGGACTTGAGGATGGTTGGATATGCAGACAGTGACTATGCGGGTGACATAGATGACGGGAAGAGCACGTCGGATATGTGTTTATGCTTGGAGGAGGAGCTGTTTCTTGGGGCTCTAAAAAACAGCCTATAGTGACATTATCAACAACTGAAGCAGAGTTTGTTGCTGCAGCTAATGGGGCTTGTCAAGCCGTGTGGTTGAGAAATGTGTTAGAGGAGATTGGTGTGAAACAAGAAGGTGGCACGGTTATGTATTGTGACAACAGCTCAACTATCAAGCTTTCTAAGAATCCGGTCTTACATGGAAGAAGCAAACATATACATGTGAGATATCATTTTCTGCGCGAATTAGTAAATGATGGAGTCATAAACTTGGAGTATTGTTCTACACAAATTCAGCTTTCAGATGCCATGACTAAGGCTGTGAAATTGGAAGTGTTTGAGCGCCTAAGGAGCTGGTTGGGTGTGTGTTCTAAGGAGGTTTAAACTGGAAGCGGAGCTGTCCAGTTTAGGGGAAGATTTGAAGACTGTTAGTTAATAAAGTGTCGTTGAGTTTTTGAGTTAATATTGTTGAGTTTGAATTAGTAGCTTGAATAAGTCTTGTTGCCTAACTTGTAGGAACAAGTTAGCTAAGTAGTTAGAGCAATAAAATAGGAATGTAGTTACTCACTCTAAGTCTATTTAAGAGACTTAGTGTCGTTCAGATTTTAATAAGAGAAACCTATTCCTATTGTTTGTGTGATTGAGTTGTGTTACCTTTAACACAATCAAATCACAACACTACAAATCATAACTTTCGAAACTAAACTTGACATACATATCACACATTCACCTATCTATCTATTAACTTTACCTTGAGACTAAGGGCAGTGTAAGGAAGCATGAGCTTCCTCAAATCCATCTGAAGTTGTTTAACAGAGCCAGGAAGTTTCATTCTCGAAAAGACGAAACTTTTAGGTATCTTATCACCAGTGACATGATCAACATCAGCTTGGTTCTTCTTCGCAATAGGCTTTACATTCACCCTACCCTTCTTACTCTATAAACAATCACAAAGTGTTAATAAACAGTCATATACATACTTGTAGTAGAGAAACTTAAACAAAAAAACTTACGTTTTTGAAACGAGCCATTTACTCTTTATCACCAAAAGCTTCAAAGATTCTGCAAAAGAGAAAAATAAACTCAGATTCGTGAATAAAAAAGAAGAAACTTTTATGTGTATAGCTTTGAATTAGTGTTCTTTAAGATAAACCCATAAGCATGGATGATTCAAGGAAGCGATAAAAGAAAGAGAATAGTCGAATTAGAGAGAAATCGTTACCAAACCCTAACAGAGCTTGAGGTAGGAGACGACGGCCGATTTGTGAAAATACAAATAATGAACCTTAAACCCCTATTTATTCAAACCGGTTTTATCTAATTTCCGGTTATCGTAATTTTCCGGTTAAGTAAACCAAACGTTTTTTTTTTATAAATAATATATGTTCACACCAACTAATTTGCTCGTCCTCCCAACAAGATAAGCTTAAAATATTATTATTATTTTTTTTTTTTGGTTTTCATTAAAGTATTTTGTATAACAATCACATTATTTCAACTTTCTTCATTACTTGAGAATCAATTTTTCTCCGTGGAGATTTCATGGGTAATAATATTTTCTTCTTCAATGTTAAATGATTTCATTGATTAATCTTTTTAAATTTTGAGACTAGTTCTTCGTTTTTAATTTATTAAAATTAATATTTACTTCCTTAAAGTTGACTTTGAAACTTAAGGACTAGATTTTGATCAATGATTTGTAATTGTTTTAGATCTAATATTTTCTTCAAGAAGTATATACTAAGAAAATTTTCATATTCTTTAGATTCATCATTATATATACAATCTTGTACAAAGAAGCTAAAGGCCCCTGACCATCAAGTAGCTGGTCACAACGCTAAAGATGGGAAGCTAGGTCCACTTGTTGACGAAGAAGGCTTATTCTACAAGCCATTTCAAGGTGGTTTTCGTGGCCCGAACGAGGCTAATTTCTATGAGTCTTTGTTCTCTAACAAGAACGTTTTAGATCATATCCATGGATACTTCCCTGCCTATCACGGCACCGCGCTAGTCGAAGCATCTAATGGATCAGGCAAGATTCAACACATGGTTCTTGAAGATGTTGTTTGGGGTTGGTTAAACGCGTCGATCATGGATGTTAAGATTGGATCTAGGACATGGTATCCGGGCGTATCCGAAAGGTATTTCAAGAAATGTCTTAATAGAGACAGACAGACCACGTCTGCTTGTTTGGGGTTTAGGGTTTCGGGTTTTAGGGTTTTCGACAAGCGAGAATCGAGTTTTTTGAAACCTGAGAAGAAGCTTGTTCATGGGTATGACGTCGATGGAGCTAGACTGGCTCTGAGGAAGTTTGTGTCATCGAACTCGCTTGGTGATCCTAACTCGAAACCGGACTGTGCGTTTGCGTCAGCGGTTTACGGGGATTTTAACGGGATCTTATCGCAGTTGTTGGAGCTTAAGGCTTGGTTCGAAACACAAACGTTTTACCAATTTAACTCTTGCTCTATTCTCTTGGTTTATGAGAATGGACAGGATGATGCAAAGCCGCCTCGGGTTCAAGTAAAGCTGATTGATTTCGCGCATTTTATTGATGGAAACGGTGTCATTGACCATAACTTCTTGGGTGGACTATGCTCTTTCATAAAACTCATCGATGATATTCTTCAAAGCGTAGGCGAGCACGATGGAGAACTCGATGCTTCCCGACTTGAAAACGGGCTTTAGAGTTTCGGTTTTCTCTCCATTTTCGAATATTTCGGATCAGTGGATTATGATCGTAAGCTGTTGTGCCCTTCAATTATATTATTTGGCTGTCTATGAACTTAACCATTGTATACTTGTTTTATGTCAATATCAAGCAAGATTGCATTTTCACTTAAGCAAAAGAAAAAGTAGAGCTTGAAGTAGTAATTAACGTATACAAAATAAGTTGTAACATAAGTGAAAATATTAGTAAGAAGCAATTCTCATCTTTAAACATAATCATACACAAAATTATCACTAAGTAGTGTATACACAAGAGTTGTGTCGGCGAGTCCCCAAGCGAAAACTGTGAATTTGCTTTTCGCCTTCTCCACCATAAAGAACAAATCCGCGATCATTACTTCTTGCTTAGGTATCTCGAATTTCTGTGTACCCGCTAGATGATACACTTTCTTGGCGTTTGGCGATACATTTTGAACCATTCTCTCTACTTTCTCTTCGTGTTCAGATGAAGTCGTCATCGTGAACACATACGAGCCACCGTACCTTCCTTTAAGCTCCTTTGGGTTTCCTATGCAATGCAAGCCTCCGTCTACAAAAATCCCGATTCTGTCGCAGAGATACTCTGCTTCTTCCATTGAGTGAGCTGTAAAAATGTGAGAGACAAGCTTCTTTAAGTTAAAACTCCATCAATGTAAGAGAGTGAGATAGAGAGATTGAACATACTTGTGAGGATAATGGCTGTGTTCTGTTTAGCGCGTTGGATAACGGTCCATAAGTTCTTTCTAGAGGCTGGATCAAGTCCAGTGCTAGGCTCATCCATGTAAACCACCTTTTAACATATCAAGACAATAGGCTAACTTAGTGCATTTCTGACAAAAATCAGACAACAAGAAGAGATTAGGACATGTACCTTTGGATTCCCGATAAGCGAAATGGCCACGCTAAGTCGTCGTTTCATACCTCCACTGTATTTTCCAGCAGGTTTATCAGCAACTCCTCCATCGAAAAGGCTAACGCTTTTGAGAGACTCTTCCACAGCCTTGAAAATGAATAATATATGTATCCATGAACTATAACATTGTTGAATGGAGTACTAAACACATTTAAGGAGATTGCAAAATCGATAAAACATACCAGAGTTAGAGCAGAGCCTTTGATATTCTTTAGCCTACCGTAAAATAGAAGATGTTCTCTTCCTGTTAGTGTCTCCCAAAGCAAGCTGAAACCAAGATAAATGACATTAAGATTTGCTTGGTAATGAATAAAAATGCAAATACTATGTAGAGGGTTTGTACTTACTCATGTTGCGGACATACGCCCATGCTTGTGTACACTTTGTTCATATCCTTGCTTATGTCCAAACCCTGAACCAAAGCTGTTCCAGATGTCGGTTTCAAGAGCCCGGTCATCTAAGCAAAACAGAACAATATCACAAAAAATAAACATTCTTGAAACATTGTATAGTGTTAAGACAGTGGTTTCTTCGAAACTAACCATGTTGATGAAAGATGTTTTTCCAGCACCATTAGGTCCAAGCATACCAAAACATTCACCCGAAGGCACGTCGAGGTATAACCCTCTTACTGCTATTTTTGGTGGGTTACCATCACTACCTGGATACACTTTCTTCAAGTTGTCACACACGATAGCGTGCCCTGTGGTCTCTTTAGTCCTCAAATGCTCAACTTTTTCCCTCTGATTATTCTCTTTATATCAGAATCACTTAAAGTTTGAAAAGAATGAAACAAGAAAACTTAAGATTCATTTTTAATCACAGACCTCTTCTGTGATATCTGTTTTGTCCATGTCAACGCGGATGGTATCCGAGCTTTGTCTTTGTAGAATAGGCGATTTCTCGAAAGGGTTCTTCGAGAAACAGAAAAGGCTTTTGCCGAATAAAGAACCTTGGTCGATAGAGTAGGCTAAAATGAGAATCACAAACCACTCTAATGACATTATGTAGAACACTTTATCCATTCCGCTTTCGTTTAGATCTCCCCACTTCATCCCGTTTCCACGGAAGGCAGATTGCGAAAACTCATACAATCCGCGGTATAAAGAAAACCCGGGATACAACTCCAAGGCAAGAATTCCTTTCTCTGTTGACCATAAATACAATTCACTAAGTGATCAAAAACATGTGTACTTGCTCTCCAAAGTATTGATCTTGTTAACTTACCGGGGAATGAAGGAGTTTCAATAAGCTGTTCGAAGAGAAAGCTTCCCAATAGTCCAGTTCCAAACACAAAAATGTAAGCAACAACTACAATTAAGCCAAGAAAAAAAATCAAGAAACCGTCAAAAAATTCTACTTAACATGTTCTTGAGCAAATTCAAGAAATGTGATGTTAGTACCTGTCACTGTCTTAACTTTTGAGAACACTGAAGAGACTAAAAAGGCGACGGAGATTTGAAGATTTATAAAGATAAAGTAGAAAACGAACTGTAGGCTATAGTCATTGAGACGGAAATACTTCAATCCTATAGCTGAACCGAAGATCACAAGCGAAACAACGTAAAACAAAGATATGGTAAGAAAATATGCATAAGATATCATCCAATATGGACCATCGCCTAGGCCGTGCATTTTCATTATAATCCTTAGACGTTCTTGCTTCTCATACACCAATGATGTCAATATCACCTGCAAAAAAGTATATACATTCACGCATTGGGATGAATATTTTGTCGAATTTAGTACTTGTAATTGTCCTAAAGGTTTCAGTAACAAAAGAACTTACAGGGAATAGAAGAAGAATAACCCAAGTGAAGAAAAGCGGTCCAAGCAATGACGCGATATCTGGATTGTACTTAGTTGCATGTTTAGGAACTTCTTTGACAAACTCGAATAAGATCTTTGTCCCCGGGGTTTTAAGATACTTAAGATAAGCATTTGATACCTACATTTTATTGCAAAGTGTTGTGAACATTTAGACCAATTCAACTAAAGAAACATGTATTGCAAGATGTAAATTATTCATACCAGATTGATCAAACGAGGAACTCGGACCAAAGGCCCATTCGAAGAATCTTCATTGTATGTTGAGTTGTACCATATGGTCACATCCAAGTTGCTTTTATCGGTATTCATGAGATCATATGCTAAATCAAGAAAACTACATCAACATTCACAAGTCACAAACATCTAAATGGTAGTAAAGTTAACAAACCTGCAGCGATCTCATTAGTCATCCGCGCATGATTTCCTCGCCAACTACCTTTGAAAATCTCATCATTGACCTCTACCGATGTATTTCTCCACAGACACAACCCTTGAACACACTTCACCTCTAGAATATTTACACACAACCACTAAGTTAAAATTGTTACAAGTGAACAAAAACACATTTTTGAAAACGTGAAGAGGACACAGTTACATACTTATCTTGGTTTTTCCTAATGAAAGTGGCCATGTAGAGTTTGGACTACATTGAGATTGGATATTGTAAATGGGTAAGTCCGAGTTAATCGCTGGATCCTCGTAGTTGTTTTCTCCTGCGCCTATTGTTGTACCCTGATCAAAGTCATCACCTTTAGTACAAAAACATGAAACACATAGATAGAATATGTGTCTGCACTTAACATACTAAGACATTATCTGCTAAACTAGGCAAGAGATCAGAGGTATTCACAGCGAAAGAACCGCCAAATATGTTCCCCGATAACGCTGTAAGAAACACACATTACACTTTTAGTAAGACTGATAACCAATCAAACAAGAATAATCATATAACTATATATATATATTACCTTGACCAAGAGAATGGTTATTCCCAGTGAAAAGTATAGTCACAGGACAAGTTCCACTTTGTCTACAAGACTTATCAGGAAGGTCTTTATACGAAAAGACATCGGATTTAACAGCGCGAGATTTAGCTTGTGGGATATGTAACATTGGTGGCAACAATGGAGGTCTTGTAATGGGACAATTCTCTATAAAGGAACCATCTTTACCATCACAATTAGTCATTTCGGAGACCTTCTTCATTACAACATCAAGCAAAAGTTGAATCCCAAGGAGGAGTAAACAAAGGAAAAGTGGAACCAAGACAAGCCTAACATTAGTCCATATGTGTCTCCTCTGCAACCAAAAGAAGACTTATAAGATCGTAACGAGAGGAAGAGAGAAGAAGAAGAGAGATATAAAGATACCTGGTAGGTTAAGTTCTTTCTAAGTAATGCATTTGCTTGAGTCCAGAAACTTGCTTCACCATGATCCGCCATTGATGAACAAAGAAGCTTTGTTTTGTCTTTTGATTTATCTTTCTTCCTCTGTTTTTCTTACACAACACAACCTCCTTTTTGTTTTTCAAGATTATTAAAATAAGGATTAATATTTTCACACGGATTGCAATGTTAATGAGAAATTATAAACCTTATTAAATTTTGTAATTAATCGAAATTGATAATAATCCCAACAATCTCTTTGCATATTTGTTTCAAATTTTGGTTGAATACAATGCATCTTTGTCATATATCACACATTTTTAATCTGTAAATAAAAGATATTTTGACATATATATCAACAAAAGGCCAAAGGCTAATTGGAAACATTTTCATAAATTGAATGTAGAAACGGAAATATAAAATTCACAAAACGCGTTTCTATTAATAATCATAAATCATTAATTAATTTACACAAAATAAGAAAGTAATACAAACACTTTATTTCAAAAAAAAAGTTAAGATTCTTTTGTTTCTTTGTAAATTGTAATAAATGAAAGTCTTTACCAAACGGGTTTTAAATCAATTCTCATAGGCGTTACTTAACAATAATTAACCATAGACATTAAGAAGAAATCTTAATTTAATTTTAAATTACATTTTTTAAAAAACCAATCGTCTTCTTCCTCTGATCATGACGACTCTGAAACAAGGCTTACCGCTTCTCTACCAACAATTCAAATCTTTATTCAAGAAGAATCTACTTCTCTCATGGAGAAACAAGAGAGCCACGTGTCTTCATCTCTTCTCTTCCTTCTTCTTCATACTTCTCATCTTCTCAATCCAAGAAGCTACGAAAGCAAGCGACTCAGCCTCTAAATCTCAAAGCAACGTCGCAGACCCTAAATCATTACCCTCTCCATCGATTCCTCCTTGTGAAGATAAGTTCTTCGTGAAGCTTCCTTGCTTCGATTTCGTGTGGAGTGGGAACCAAAGCCTTCGTGTGACCAACATTGTCTCTGCAATTATGTCTAATAATCCAGGAAGACCAATTCCGACAATAAAGGTTTGGGTTTTTATCATCAATGTCTTGATAAAAACAGAACCTTTTTGATTAATTTTTTAGGGTTTTTTTAGGTTAAATCGTTTAAAGGGCTTGAAGAGGTAGATGCATGGTTTATGTCGAATCCATTACAAGCTCCAGGAGCTTTACATTTTGTTGAAAGAAACTCTAATGTAATAAGCTATGGAGTACAGACTAATTCTACTACAGAGAAGAAACGTGGTCGTATTGAAGATCCAACGTTTAAGTTCCTTGTCCCTCTTCAAATCGCTGCAGAGCGCGAAATCGCTAGATCTTTAATTGGAGGTACCATTGATTCTTGAAGCCTAGCAAAAACATTGTTTTAATAAGGTGGTATGCATTGGCTACTTCTTGTACATTTTTGACATGGAAAGTATATGTTTTTTTTTTTATTTCAGATTCAAAGTGTAGTTGGGGATTTGGATTTAAGGAGTTTCCGCGCCCGGCGGTTGATGGTGGTGGAGGAGGAGGAGGAGGAGAAACCGTTTCAGTATTGTTTATTATGGGACCAGTGTTCTTTCTTGCTTTCTCAATGTTTGGTTTTGTTCTACAACTCGGTTCTCTTGTTACCGAGAAAGAGCTTAAACTTCGACAGGTTTTTGATATTCACTTATGATGTTGCTAATATATCATAGTGTGTGTTTATGATTATTCAATGTGTTTTATTTTTGGTTACTTGTTGTATATAACAGGCAATGACTATGATGGGTGTTTTCGATACGGCTTATTGGTTATCATGGCTCATATGGGAAGGAATCCTTACCGTTGTTTCATCACTATCTTTAGTCCTCTTTGGAATGATGTTCCGATTCGATTTCTTCTTGAAGAACAGTTTCGTTGTTGTCTTCCTACTTTTCTTGCTTTTTCAGCTTAATATGGTAAGACACATTTTCCTAGCTATGTTCTCATGCTTGAATCATTTGTTATAATCGTTCTTTGCTTCCTATTACTTGTGTGTTTGCTAGATTAGCCTAGCGTTCGTGCTATCAACTTTCATTAGCAAAGCATCTTCAGCAACAACCGTCGGTTTCCTTGTGTTTCTCGTTGGTTTCATCACACAGGTATGGCATGGCCTTGTCTTGCTATTTGAAGTTGATTCTTTAAAATCTTGGATTCTAACTAGTTATAGTTATGATTACAGATTGTAACAACTACTGGATTCCCTTATTCAAGCGAACATTCGGTTTATCGCCGTGTGATTTGGTCACTCTTTCCACCGAATACTTTCTCTGCGGGTCTACACCTTCTTCTTGGAGCGACATCCGAAGAAGGCTCTGGAGTTAGCTGGAGTGAAAGAGCAACATGCGCGATGGAAGATATCACTTGCATTATTTCAATTGTATGCCAACCTCTAGAGATAAGTTTTTCATCTAATAGTTGTCAATTATTCTCTGACCAAAGTATCTATTTGAATGTATGGCAGAACAAAATCTACATGTGGCTTACTTGTACGTTCTTTTTTTGGCTTGTCGTGGCTCTCTACTTTGACAATATTCTTCCCAATGCATCCGGTGTAAGAAAACCGATGTTCTACTTCCTAAAGCCTAGCTATTGGACTGGCAAAGAGAGCAACAAAATGAAAGGTGATTTTCTATTTTACACTAAATAAAAATTCTATGTGTTCGAAAAATGTAAGCTAAGCATGTCATCCTACACTTTTTCAGAAGGGAGTATTTGTGGCTGTATCGGTTCAGTTCCTCCGGTGAAAAATCTTACACCAGAAGACGAAGATGTGGTTGAAGAGGAGATTTTAGTTAAACAACAAGCAATGGATGGAGTAGTTGATCCTAACATTGCTGTTCAGATACATGGCCTTGCAAAGACTTATCCCGGAACCACAAAGCTAGGATGTTGCAAATGCACCAAAACTTCTCCTTTTCATGCTGTTAAGGTAACGAAAACATGAAATGTGTTACCAAGTTTATATTTTTCAGAAGCTAATGCATGAAAATGTGTACAGGGTTTGTGGATGAATATTGCTAAAGATCAGTTGTTTTGTCTTCTCGGACCAAATGGCGCAGGGAAAACAACTACTATTAGTTGTTTGACTGGCATTAATCCAGTAACTAGTGGAGATGGTAAGTAAGCTTGCTCCATCTTACTTCTTAAGAAACTTAACTATACTAACACATGATCTATATGATTGACTTGAACAGCAATAATATATGGAAACTCTGTGAGAAGCTCTGTTGGTATGTCCAACATTCGTAAAATGATCGGAGTTTGTCCTCAGGTTTGTCGATTTCTTCTCACACAATGATCTTACTATGTGTTATGCATAAATGCTATTTAGTTTCAACATATACAACTCTTTTTATACAGTTTGATATTCTTTGGGATGCTTTGTCTAGTGAAGAGCATCTCCACCTATTTGCTAGCATCAAAGGGTTGCCACCAGCATCGATCAATTCGGTATGCCACACCAAATCATACTAAAAATTTGATTTGTTCGTTGTCTTAAAGATTTTGTTGCATGTTACACAGATTGCAGACAAGTTACTAGCAGATGTAAAGCTGACAGGAGCGGCGAAAATAAGAGCAGGAAGTTACAGTGGTGGAATGAAACGCCGACTCAGTGTTGCAATAGCACTCATTGGTGATCCTAAGCTTGTCTTTCTAGATGAACCAGTATGGAACTTTCTCTACTTGTCTATATTAATGTGTTTATACATACACACTAAGACGTGTATCAAGTTGTTTATGTCTTTGTTGCGATATTTTTGGATTTTAGACTACTGGTATGGACCCTATCACAAGGAGACATGTGTGGGACATTATACAAGAATCGAAGAAAGACCGTGCCATAATCCTAACAACGCATTCTATGGAAGAAGCTGATATTTTAGGTGATAGGATAGGGATCATGGCTAAAGGAAAGCTTCGTTGCATTGGAACATCGATCAGGTTAAAATCTAGATTTGGCACGGGCTTTGTCGCCACTGTTAGCTTCCAAGAAAACAAAAACGACGGTGTTGAAACTTCACTCGAGCCAGTGAAAAGATTCTTTAACGAGGTATGTGTACACACATCTCTTTACCGGCGTTAAATTTAGTTTGTTAATGCTCTATAGTGCCTACAATATTTTCGCAGCATCTGAACGTTGAGCCAACAGAAGAAAGAAAAGCTTACATGACTTTTGTTATACCACACGACAAAGAAAAACTTTTGACGGTAAGAATCTAACAAAGCTGTAGTAATCTCTTACATCTTCATTTGTATGATGAATGAGTTTATTTTTTAAAATATTTTCATACATCGAAACAGAGTTTTTTCGGGGAGTTACAAGAAAGAGAATCTGAATTTGGCATCTCGGACATCCAACTCGGTCTTGCAACTCTTGAAGAAGTATTTTTAAACATAGCAAGACGCGCTGAACTAGAAAGCGCAACCATTGAAGGAACCATGGTTACTCTAGAGTTAAATTCAGGCATATCCGTTGAGGTATATATACAAAAATCAATCAAATTTTTCACATTTCACATGTTTATATCCACAAAATGCACATTTTAGAAATGAAGTTAGTTCTAATGGGACATAATCGCAATGGACAGATACCCGTGGGAGCAAGATTTGTAGGTATCCCTGGGACAGAAAACGCGGAGAACCCACGAGGGATAATGGTGGAAGTGTATTGGCAACAAGATGGTTCGGGATCAATGTGCATCTCTGGACAATCTCCAGAGATGCAGATCCCGGACAATGTCCAAGTGATATACGAACCATCATCACAAGTTCTAGGACATGGACATAAACTAGTTCGGGGTACCGTTATTGATTATGAACCAAACAATTAAATATTATGCTTGAGTAGTTCAAATAACTCACTGGGAATAATAACATTGTGTGGTTCAATTTTTTCAATATTAAGATGATGATATGTTTAGACAAAACAAAACTTGGTAGCTTTTCATACAGTTACACTGTTACGAACGCGTTTTGTGTGAACATAATATAGTGGAAGTAGAGATATTTATGCATGGATGATGCTAAGTGGGTCAAAATAGTAGTGAGTAGTGACTAGTGAGGGTCCAGCACGTGGCACAACTTAAGAGTCACATAATGTTTTTAATTTTAACCTATGGACCAAATCGAAACTTTTACATTTTCTTGTTATAATAATAATATTTATTTAACAGATTATATACATGATATTTTTTGCTTAAATAGTATAATATACAAGTTTAGATAGTAATTTGTAATATTACCACATTATAAAAAATAATCTTGAAAATTTTAAAATGTTCACATATATATAGCTTATATATTCATGAAACATTTTATGTAAGAAACATATATGGATAGAACTATATATGCTCTGTGTTGGTCAACTTGTGTTATCTCCACTATAAAAATTTGATACATTCACATCATATACATGTAATCCATTTTCTGTGTTAGTTATATCAAATTGTTTGAGGAATGTTGTAAGAAACACTATGTGGTTTTTATTGGTCCTGAATTTAGGTAGCAATACACACAAATTAACCACTATATTATGTCATCATCCAAACATTATGTGATCCATACATATTAAACACTTCTATTATTTTAGGAAAAAATAAATAAATTCTTCTGTGGATTTGGAGCTTCAGATATTTTTTGGGGGTAGCCTTTTAATTAGATGTTGAATTATGTATAACGAATATATAATATGAATTTGAATATTCGATCATATCATAAAAGGGACATAGCATATGGTAGTTGCTCCACCGTAGGAAGTTGTGCGTGTGGACCGCTTCACCGTTGAAAATATGTTAGAAGTTGCTTTCATTCAAAAAAAAAAACGATCCTTTAGATATTTCTTAGGGACAAGAATTTTGAATATGTACTAATAATTTCAGAAACATAATGTAAACTTGTGGTTACAAAATTGCCATCACTAACACACCGAACTTCTTAAACCTTTAAATATTCAGTGTTGTGATCATTTATACAATTTACAAATAAATATACGTTGGAGGGCCATATGATGACCTCGTATATATGTAATATATCATAATTTTAAATAATTTACCGTTAATAACAAATCACACATGATCAAGCTAATGCTTTTTATAATTATTAAGCTAATGTTAGTTTCTAGGGTTTATAATTCTAACTGGGGTCGGCAAGCCAATCGAGAAATAATTAGTGGTTTTTTATGGATGCATTTTTATTGTAATGACTAATGACGATAATGATGATGAACACTTGAAGATTACAAAGTAGTAATTAGTAAAAAAATTATAAGTGGGATTGACGTTAAAACGCTTCTTAAACGGTTTCTTGAAGATAATATTCTCTATATTAAAGAAACTCAAGTAGATCACTAATATCAAATATATAATCATTTCTTTTGACTTTTTCTCTTCTTTTAGTATTGCAATGTCGGCTAATAAAGAAAAGAAAGATAAACTCTTTAATTTGATTTATAATAACGAGTGATCTTATATATACTAGATGATCGTTTAATTCATCATGTAAGAGTTTTAAACAATAAAAAGATAGATTATACCAATTTTGGCTAGGCCGTTGAGCAATTTTGTTAATTATAACAATAATCCTAAATAATTGTTTATCTTCGCGCACTAATATTTTAAAGAGTTTTCTATTTTAAACATAAAGGTAAAAAATGTTCATGGCTAGTGACTTCATGGTTGATCTTTTTATTATATTGTTAGGTGATTATATATAATTTACAACTGATAAATTGATAACTATTTTAGTAAAAAAAATTATGTAACAAACAAAAGATTATAACATGCGTAAAGAGATGCAAGTTTTTTTACTTTAAAACTTTTTTTGCTTGGATTTCAGAAAAAGGTGTGTATGGCCCCATCTCGCACTATATATCCCACTTGTCACATACCGTTGCATTTCAATTATGCTTCATGTTATTGCCTATATAAATAGTGGGAGAAGTTTTCTTCTTATAATAACTTCATAGCAACACAAAATTTAAAAGTAACAAAACTAGTAAAATGATCAAAGGGGTTTTCTTAATTTTGTTCTTTTTGATCACTACGAAAACAGCGGTTTCTCGCCCATTCTCGTGGTCTAGAGGTAACATGCCACCATCCCAAAACTACCATGGCGAAAGTGGGTCCGGCCGTGGGCCCAATTGGGAATACAATTGGGGTTGGGGATCTAACCCAAGATCCGGATGGGGCTACGGGGCGGGTTCGGGTAGATCCCCAACAGGGTGGGGAAGAGGATCTGGATACGGGTATGGATCCGGATATGGATCAGGTACCGGATATGGATATGGTTCTGGAGGTGGTGGTGCACGTGGTGGTGGGTATGGTTATGGAAGTGGTCGGTCTGGTGGTGGTGGCGGAGGCGGTGGTGGTTCCAATGGTGCATCTGCCGTTTTGAGCCGCGGTGGTAAGTCTAATCCGTGATGATGTTGTGGTAATTTATCCCAACTAAAAGTGTTTTGGGAGGACTATAAGTTATTCATAATATGAAGATTATTAGGTTTGGTACCCTTTTAAAATGTAACTTATGTATGCTTTTATATATGGATTATGTGCTCAACATATGTTATAATGTTGTTATCTCTTAAATGCATGTGCTTTTGTGTGTCTCTAAAACGTGTGTAGGTAATTTAAATAAAAGTATACTTAAAATATGCATGCCTTTAATTAGTTAAATTGGTTATAAATTATCTCCGAAAATACAATATGTTTATACTAATTTGTGGTTTTACTCTAAGAAGATATTAATACAAGATTGTAGTGTACTATGTATAACATATGTGAACAAAAATTCGAAGAGAACTATTAATGCTCCAAGAAACCAACATATAGTCCCATTAAAAAATCTAAGTAAAAATCACAAACCAGAACCCTCTGGATATAAAAGAGGGTTTGCATTACGCCATGTAAGTATGTAACATGGACACGAACCATGCATATCTTTATATACAATCAAGCAGCAGCAAGTTGCTTCTTGTTGTGATGAGTAGATAAAGAGTCTTCATCGTTTGGATTCATCAAAATTTTAGTCTTTAAAGAGCTTCTAAACGAGAGAGAAGGTTCTAAAAACAGAGACTTCATTTTCATCAATATCACCATTTCTCTTTGTAGAAAAGAACAATAGTTATTATAAGTAGAAACGGTGACGGTTAAGTCAAACCCTATTCCAAACAAGAAGTCAAGCTCAAGCATGTTAATCTCTTCTATGCTTATTCCTCCAACTTTTGCATAATATCCATTATTGTAACACCTACAAAATGTCACAAAAACATTTAAATAACTAGTATTAATTAGTGAAAATTTCAACAAATTAGATTGAAGAGTTATTTACTTACAAGTCATCCAAGAATTTAGCAGAGACCAAGATACTTGTGATTGTAAGCCTATGAACATTCAAAGAATCAATGAGCAAACATGGCTGCTTTTTCACCAACCGATCCAAGTATATATACGCGACGATGTAACACGAATAGCTGCAATTCGCGTACTTGAAGATCCTCTCGAGATAGCTTCTTATTGATATAGAAGGTTTGGTTAGTCCATGGAACCCTGAAATCCTCTGTTTCTTGCTAAGACAGTCATTGGTCTCTGACACTCTTTGTAAGAGATATGACATTGTTGTTATGACATTTGGCATGATCTTAGCCATTGGTTCTTCTAGATCTTGATTTATCTTTTGGATCTGAATTTGATGATCAGCCATTAGATTTGATGCAAGAAAATAAAAAAGAAAGAGAGATTTTTGTGTGATGAGTTTTATTACATTACTTGTTTTTAGTTTCTGTCTTTTGCCTGTCATTTGGAGTTAATATAAGGTTTATGACTCATTCTGACTTTTTTAAATACTATATACATTGAACTTTCCCTCTATCTATATATATATATATGTTAATACAACTATTATGATTATTATATACATTTAAAAGATCTTGGGAAATATATTTCTGTCATTATTTTGCTTTAGTAAAAAACTGTCAATATCCTGGCTGTAAAACATATATTTCTGTCATTATTACCCTTTAAACGTGTAAACTCTAATTAACTAGAAAATATTATCATGATTGTTCACTAATCACGCTTTAGATGATTCATTTTGAAATACTAGCTAGTTTCATACACAAATTTATTATTATGATAATGATAATTTCATGGTTAAACAAGGGGCCAGGAAAATTATTAATTTAAACAGACATCTGGTAGTTACATCAAGTGTAATTAACTACCTTAGCTTATAAATCAAGGGAAATTAAAGAAAATTGAGAAGATGAAAAGAAAAATAGAAAATCCAATTTGAATAACATATAAAAATGATTGCGTCTACTTTATACAAAAATGTTTGCGGCTAAAACTTGAATGAGATAGTAAAAAGAAAACTCAAAATTAAACTCAAAATGAGGATATGATTATGGGGTATTTTTGAGAAACAAGATACAATAATTAATCGTAACTTAAGAATTGGTTTTCCTTAATTAGGACTTGTATTAGTTAACCAACCAAACTAATTTGCCATTAACTTTTCATCAAAACTACTGTACGAGACTTGACTAGAAGACGTAGGGATTATACGGTTAATACAAGAAATCAATATAACTTTTAAGTTTTAACTTATACTATCACTCATGTAAGATTCACGAACGTCGACAAAAAGAAGTATAGTATAAAAAATGTGTGCCATCGTATCTTTATAGTATAATCTTTTAATTAATATTAATGTATATAACGGGACACGACTAATAAACTTAGACCATGTAGTATTTTTGTAGAGTGTTTGTGTATTTTATATATTTGATTATTAAATTAAATCAAAACATGTATTATTAATAAGCACCACTTAATGAAAAATGTTTAATAAAGCATTTTAATCTCCATTTTGTAGAGTGTTTATCCATTTTAATGTCCCTTTTGTATAAATACACACAAATACATAATTATACTAATTTTTTATTCTTAAGCATCAAAAAAATAGCACTCTACGATTAATCTCCCTTAATAAACATGCTCTTATAACTATAATTTAGCATATGTATATGAAATGGAAATGATTTTATGAGCGACTAAAGGAAAGCCACGTAAGTGACTTGCAAGCCTAAAATTAAATTCGTGCGATACACGTTAGCTAGAGAGATAATGAACAGCACGTAGTTTCTAATTATAAATTGTTTTTTTTGGATAAAATCTAATTATAAATTGTTATCACAAGATCATTGTCGCTTCTGTCTTTTTAACTAGCTTGGCTCTCCTTCGATTTTTTTAAAAAATCTTCTTTGAACGTTGCTTATTTTAGTTATATTTATCTTGAGACCATATTCAATTAAAATCCAAAAAAACGAAGAAACATACAAACTCAAATTATTAAGCAATACTTGTAACATCTTAAAGATCGCATACAAACTTAAAGTTGTCTAAACCCTAAACCCTAAATCCTAACCCTAGTTCTAACCCGTAAACCCTAATCATCCAAACAATACTAGTAATATCTTAAAGATCACAACATTCAAAGATTTTATGAACAAGACAAGTTACATAAGTACTGTCTAGCTTGTTTTTTTTTTTGTCAACTAAAACTTCATATATTAAGTCGGATTACATTGACATATTGATTACTGTCTACCTTGTTTATTTTTACAATCTCTACACACAACAGCTATAGTCTCTACTATTAGATAAGTGAAAAGCATATCCTCTGCTTTTACCCGTAGCATCGGATTGGGTCGTTGCAGCCTTTAGCAGTAGATTGCTTGAGACCAAACCTCCCTCCTTTAGACAAGTATTGCTGGTGATATTCCTCGGCTCTGTAGAATCTCTTTGCTGGTAAGATCTCTGTCACAATCTTCCTGTCCACTTGTCTCTGGTGACGATCAAGCGACTCGCGCGCTAGCTTCTCTTGCTCCGTGTTGTAGTAATATATCCCTGATCTGTATTGTGTTCCCACATCGTTTCCCTTGTCAAGTAAAAGATACAAAACCATATTAAAGAGTGATTACAAAACTGATATCTACATGATTGATACAGAACACATATGTGAGCTTCAAAACATTATGCTAACAGAACATGAAAAGAATCCAAAGTAAGTAAATTTAACAACGAACTAGATTCAAGATCAAAACTTCGACAAAATTCAAAACAAACCCTAGAGAAGAACAAGCTTTATAAACATAGATTACATAAGAATCCAATTCTCAATTTGCAGAGTAACAGAGCAAAAAAAAATCCTAGAAATCTTCACCGATCTACAAAATTGGAAATAACCCACACAATCAAAGAGATAAAGGGCCATACTTGGCGATTCAAGGAGGTGGGATCATGCTTAGACCAGAACAAATCAAGAAGAGATTCAAAGGTACAATCTTTAGGATCGTACTGAATCCGAACAACCTCTGCGTGATTCGATGTGCCAGAACAGACATCCTCGTAAGATGGGTTTTGCTTGATTCCTTGAGAGTAACCTACTTCTGTCTTAATCACTCCTTGAGCTCTCTGGTAAGCTAACTCGACGCTCCAGAAACAACCGGCGGCGAATTGAGCAAATTGGTTTCCCGGCGCCGGAGAGTCTTTGTCGGGACCTTGTGTTGTCGGAGAATGAACCGTGTGGGTTTGTTTTCTTGATCCAAAACCGAGCTTGTTAAGTATGTTCATAACGAAATTAGAAGAGACAGAAAGAGAAGAAGGGGTTGCGTGGGCTTCAGCTAGGGAAGTTTATAATTTTATTTTTAATAATTTGTTTTTGCATAAAAGCCCTTTAGGTCTTTTTAATTGCAAAAGTGGAACAAAACTTTACGAATTAGTGTATTGACCAATCTTATATGATTTTAAACCATGTGTTAAACAAAGTTTGATGATCATAATGTATACAAGATTTACTAAATCATTTCTTGTCAAATTTCATGTTATGATTTTTACAAAATTACGTTACACGGTTTTATAAAATCCTAATAATCCTGCAAAAACTTGACACGTACGTGACTTATTATATATTGCTATATAACGATTTGAATAATTCTAATATGGATCCAATTATGTACCAAAACCATAGCCTCTAGATTCGCAATCAAATCCGGAATTTATTTATTTCTTTAAAAATTACTAAAAATGTACAAACTGATTTAGCTTGTTCACAATAAAAGTACGTACTCTCCTATTGAATTTTGTAACAAACTAATCAACACACAAAACAGGAAAAAAAACGATATGTATAGATCCTCTAGTTGGAACCGTGGGACAGAAGATTACTCGTCCGCACCACCTAAAGGATTATGGATGGGCTCTATGGTCGGTCCCTTCGACGAGGACGAGCCATTATCTTACAATAGTAACCCACCAGAAGAGATTATTAAGAAGGAGAAAGAGAAGTCACGTGCCAAGTTTGCAGAAAACGCTATACACATCATTCCTTTTGTCCTTCTTGCATGTGCTCTTGTCCTTTGGCTCTTCTCAAATCCAAGTATATAACATATATATATATATATACATACATAAATACACACTAGTGAACCAAATAATGTAAATATTGTAATTTATATATTTATTGTAGATGTGGATGTTGGGATGAGAGAGGAATCTATTGCGGCTAGGATTGAAGGATTAACCATCGAAGGAGACATAGACAACGACAGCGATGGAACTCAGACTGGTTTCTTGGGTGCCACGTTAGAGCTCGGTGATAATATAGACAAAACACACCACCATGTTGATCGTAACATTGGTGTTTCAAGGAAATTTATCAAAGGCTTTTACTAATTAAGTAAATAAAATCATTCAAACATTATTTCCTTGCTTGTTAATGTTTAAACTTTAGCAAAACTATTGTGGACTTTTGTTCTTTTTGGTTAATAAAAACGAGTAGCTTATAAACCTAAGTTTCAAATTGTATATTTTAATATAAACAAAAAAAACTGTTTATAAAATCTCATTAGCAAAATTTCTGAATATATATTTATGGTAAACACATAGGCAAAAACCAATTAATATATATACCTATGATAGGCATCAAAAATAATAAGATTTCACTTCACATGAATAACGCCATTAGCCGTCAAATCGGTTGAACCGGTAGCTTGTGGAGGAGAAGGAGGAGGTGAAGACAAACCGATATCAAGATTCAAACCATCTTTCTTTGTCATCATATGAGAAGCTTCATGATTTGCTTGAGATTGGTCAAACATACCGATCGGTACATGCCTTGGTACGGGTATACCGGAAGGGTGAACAAACCTAACCGGTTCATGATTGGGGTAATACATTGGATGAAACATAATAGGTTGAAAATTGTAGTAATAAGGTTGCATGTTTTGGTACATTGGCATATACTCCATTGATAGATGTTGAAACCGGTTTGATATCTCGGTTTGATTTTGACCTTGACCTTGTACCGGTTCTTGAAAACCGGTTATTGATTGCTTAGGTTTAGTCTTTGATGATGAAGAAGATGATGATGTTGATGCTTCTTGAGAGTTTCTCTCATCTTTCTTCTCCTTCTATCCAAATTAAAAATCAATTAATAACCCTAGAAATTAAAGCAATATAAACTTTTGGTTGATTTAGATAACGTAGAGAACAAGTCAAAAAACCTGATCTTCTAGAGAGATATCAAAGAGACTAGTACGTCTTTTTCTCTTTTCGTTAGCATTTAACCTAATGAAATATTTTTGAGCATGACTCGCTACTTGTGTTGGTGATCTTGTCTTCACAAAACTCTTTGATATTCCTCTCCAATCTCCTTTCCCTAATTTCTTTAATCCAATCAAAAATATACGATGTTCTTCTTCCGTCCACGGCTTACCTAAAATAATTTAATATTTGCAAAACTTTTAAAACCTATTTTTCCTAATTAAAATATTAAATTTGAGATTAGTGAAAAGTATTTACCCTTTTTCTTATCATGAATGGATTTAGATTTTTTAGAATGAATCTGACCATCGGAATGATAACCGGAATCTTCAACGGCGGCTATTGGATCGCCGTTACCGTTACTATTAAGAGAGTCTAGGTTTCCCAAACTAAGACTCTTTCTTAACGCCGTTACCTCAGGCGGCGACCTAACAGGACGAGAAGATATCTCAACGCCGAATAGTTTAACGGTTCCTTTGTTAACGCCGTTAACACATGTGCGTGAGTTATGGCCGTTGTGGCCACATTGTGAACAAGTCTTAGCCGCCGTTACCATCTCCTTCACCATTGTGATCGATCAACGACGTTAAGAATAATTGAATATCAAGATCTTGAGTTTATTATATCTTTTAATCTCTTTTTTTGGGTGTAATTAGAGATTATGGATAGTATATATATATACGGTTACTTATCTTAATATACGCGTGAGATAATTAACGTATTTGTTGTTTTACCAATTTTTTTTTGTTTTCCTTATGAGATAATGAATTTCCTTAATTATCTTATTATGATTTGGAAGTTTTTTTTTACCGTGGTTATTAAAAGGAAAAATCCAGCAGAATCAGCGTAAGATAATAATGAACGGTTTAGATTATTTTAGATTTGGACTAAGTGGGATTTTAGCCGTTAGATTGTTTTCCAGCTAGACATGGACTGGATATTAATTCCAATTCCGGGTATATCGATGACTTATTTATACTCCTTATTTAATCGCATATTCGATTTCTTTTGTTTTAATTAATTTCCAAAATTATCCAGATTTTTTTTTTCAATATCAATCCAAACTCCAAAATCCTAATAATGTTGTAATTAATCATAAATAAATAAAACTTCTATCTTTGTAAAATATTTGTAAAAGAACTTGCACTTGTTATATGACTAGCATCACTGTATTTGTGGTTATTACAGAGTTAGTACTTGTAAAGATACGAATACACATAAGTAACATAACTCTAGTTTGTTTAGGTAAATGTCATAATATTATATACGAATACTGTTTTTATATCTTTTGTCACGAGAAGTAAAGTATTTATAGGCAGAAGCTCCCACACGAGGAACTTTTTGGTATTCTTTCATAAACATAGATCGTACTTTAGAAGAATCCATTGCTAATCGAATTTGATGATGATGAGATCTTTTAGTAGTATTACTTGGAACGTTACGTTTGGGACCAATTAGATTTTGTTCCGTCAATAGAACCTACAAATTAATTTAATACACCAAATTATAAGTATCATCATAGACTAAAAACTTTTAATCATATATCATTATATTATTGATGATACCTTTGATATCTCAGGGATTAATGACACTACTTCCTCCACATGTTTAATTACTCTTATTGGTGTATTTTCCTCCGATGGCTTATCACAAGATTTGTCTTTTTCTGAAAGCTTGTCTTCCTCCACCGTCTTTTCTCTTTCCGGTGGCTTAATTTCCTCCGCCAGCTTATATTTTTCCGGCGACTTATCTCGACCCCAAAATTTGTCACTTTTAGCCTCCTTGCCTCGAGCTTCTAGGGTATGCATATTATATCTTGAACGCTCTTCTTTCCTAAATGTATCATACACAACAATTTTTACAAGCATTAAAAAGTGGTAATTAATTTAATTTTGAACGAGGTCACAAATTTTACAAAAATTAATATATATATTTTTGATGGCTAAATAAAATACTAATCCTTTTATTTGTTTTACAATATCACAATGAAACACGCTCAACCAACCCAAAATACTAATTTAGCAATGTTAATATAAAACTAAAGCCAAATATAAGAGTAATTATTCAGTTACTTTTTCAGGGTAAAAAATTATTGGTTTACTTAATTAATTTACTTGTAGAGCCAGAAGAAGACAGCGATAGCCGAAGCTCCAAGGCTACCACAACCTAACAACCCCGTGGCCAAGAAAACCGACGTGATAACCGCCGGTACAAGAACCGGGCTAAAGACTATCAAAACCGGCATCAACACGGTTAAAGCGATGGCCGTACCGACGAAGGTTAAACCGGCAAGGATCATGAGTGACACGGCGGCGTAAACAAGGTGTTTAACATTTGTGGCCAAGAAATGCATTTGGCATTAGCTATAAAAGTTTCGTATGAATTGTGAATTTAAAAAACATGTTCCATTTTTGGAGGTTAAAGATGTGGGGTCTACGTGTACGACACGTGTCTTAAGAAGGGCACAATACATGCACCATGCACGGAGTTTTTAGACCTTTTATTTTGAGTGATGTTACTTTACGTCACGCCAAGATAGTGTAGTTTTTTTTAAAAAGTAGGAAAGTTTAAAATGTAAAATCTTAGTATTGATTGATGATAAAATAACATTTAATTTAGGCAAGTTGAATTTGTAGGCTACTTCGTGGAGCTAACGAAATAAATTAATTATTTTTTTGGGCTTTGACAAGTGGTCGCTCTTTTAGTCAGAGAATTCAACTTCATTTCTTGGATAAATAAATTCAACATTCGCTGAAATAAAAACTAATTCAACATTAATTTACTAATATATATATATATATATATATGTATCTGATAGATAATTTTTCTTATCGCCTATAGGTTCGGCTGGTGATAAAAACTAGTAAACTTTTTTCTTACGGGTAATACAAAAATTAGTAAAAATTAATTACTACAAAAACTTCCATAAAATAACATAATACATCAAACCCTTCAAAGATTGTAAAGTCAGAATCCTATAATAAGTACTAACTTTTGTGTATAGACCAAAATTATGAATCTCTCATTTATATTTTACAAAAACTAAAAGGAAGTCATCATGATGATAACTTGATAAGTACTTTTAAAATCCCATGTAAAGGAATAAGACAAAATAACAACAAAAATACGACCAAATCTAAAAGATAAAGAAAACAAGTCAGAAAGTCCAAACAACAACACAAGATCGTATGATCTTTCTCGGTCCGATCCACGAAGCTCCCTTGAACCCTCTCTTTCTTCCCAAAGGTTTCATCACTATATATAACCATAATCCTCGTCACTCTTCTCCACACTTCCACACATAACACACACATATATACAAACATCAAGAGTGTTTATTACTAAGTTAATATAAGAAAAGATCAAAATGGAAACTAATTATCAAGAAGCTTTAGCCATCGAATTCATAAGCCAACACCTTCTCACAGATTTCACTTCAACGGAAACCAAAGTTTCCGATTTTACCCTTCAAGAAGCTGACCCATCTCTGTTTATTACAAACCCTAGAACCATAAACAACCAAAACCCTAAACCAAACTCTACTCTAAACCAGCGTAAACCGCTTTTACCGAATCTCTCCTTGTCCAGACCAATCTCCGGTTTAATAAACAAGACAGAGGAATCAGAAGAGGAAGAGAATAGGCACTACAGGGGAGTAAGACGGAGACCATGGGGAAAATACGCGGCAGAGATTAGGGATCCTAACAAAAAAGGCTCTAGGATTTGGCTTGGGACTTACGACACGGCCGTGGAAGCTGCAAGAGCTTACGACCAAGCAGCCTTTCAATTGCGTGGGAGAAAAGCAATCTTGAACTTCCCTCTCGATATTAGGGCTAGTTGTCTTGAGCAACAAGTTATCGAATTAGGGAAACGTAAACGAGTCAAGAGTTCTCCGGTGGTGGAAGAGGGGGAGGAGACGGTGGCGGTTAGGTTTAAAGTTGAAGAAGAAGAAGAGAGCCATACCACGACGGAGACGACGGAATCTGAGGCTGAGGGTAAAGTCGAGGCGGTGCCTTTGACGCCGTCAAGTTGGATGGGAGTTTGGGATGTGGGAGGAGGAGATGGGATTTTCAGTGTTCCTCCGTTATCTCCAACGTCTCCCAACTTCTCCGTTATCTCTGTTACTTGAAAACTTGGACTTGAAGAAAAGTCAACGGACTTGCGTCACTCTCATTATTTCTTTGTTTTTTTTAATCATATATGTGACGGTAGTGTACAAATGTCTAATTAGGAGTGTAGTTATCAATAAATTTATTCGTTTAATTTATTTATGGGATAAATATGGATGTTGAAATTTTTTCAAAAATAAATACTTTTTTATTCGTTGATTTTTCCTTTTTTGTAAATTAATGATATGTATAAAAGCTCTTTGTCATTAGTTTCGTTAAGTTATTATCTCTTGCTTCCTTATCTGCTAATTAGTCAATAGATTATATTAAACTGGATTAAGAAAACTAAATTCAAAGTTAAAAAATTGATGCCGCCTAAGATGATCTAGAAAGCAACCATAAAAAGGTTATAATCAATATTATCTAACGTATTATTAAAGTAAGAGGATTAGTTAATTAATATTAGATTAGGAGTGTATAATTTTCGTGAAGCAAATGAATTAAGAAGGTAAGGTTTGGTTGTGTATGTGGAGCCCTACAAAAATTAAGGAGAAATAAAGAAACAACAAGTTGCTTCAAATCATAATCATGCAAGTAGCTAGCAAGAAACCCTACAAGAAAAGCAATTTGATGAATTTGTCTCTCCTCTTCGGATCAAAATCATTAAACAAATAGTAATATCTTATCAGTTTATTCGAATTTAAAAACGAATATAATTTAGAGAAACTCACTAAACTACGCTCTTTCAACTCTCCGTTCACAAAACTACACCTAATTCGATATTTTCACAAATTTACACCATTTCAAAATTTTAAAAGTTTGATTTACCCTTTTAAAAATTACCAAAATTAAAATCTTTTTATTTGGGTTCACTAATTAGTGTTTAGGGTATAGTATTAAGGGGGTAAAATTGTTTGGGTAGGGTTTATTTGGATTTAATTTTGAGTGTTTATATGTAGTTTTGTGAAATATTTTTGAAATGGTGTAGTTTTGTGAAATGTAATTCAAATGGTGTAGTTTTGTGATTCTCCCTATAATTTATTAGTTTGTAAGTAAACGTTCACTGCATTTGGTGTTTAGGTTTTGTAAAACATTTTCACATTTTTTGCAAATTTGAGATTGTCTATATTTCTTTTTAGTTTATCGTAAAGATTTTCAATGAAAACTACTTTTGAAATAATTGAACAAAAAGTGACAAATTAACATGGAATGAAATGAGAGTTAAAACAAAATAGTCACAATTAAAAAGGTAAAAAAGCAACAATTTGTTAGCAATGTACTAAAGATATCTCAAAGGATTATTGACTACAATAATCAAAAGGAGGTTATAGTGAGAAATAAAGTCAGTATCAGAGACAAGATCAAGTTGTCACAACTTGAATGAGTCATGACAAAAAAAAGATATTAACTTGTCTACATAAATGGTTAATGGATAAGACTATGACTCTTAAGAGTAAACCATAAAGACAGAGAGAGAGAGAGAGTTACTTGTTACAACTCATCACACCCATGGTTTTTGTCAAAACACATGTTTTTGGATTCTTTTCTTTATATAGAGCCAATAAATCATCAAAACTTTTCTTCAAAAACACCACTTGCACACTTTTTCTTCTTTCTTGTCTATAAAATAAAAAAGTATATTATGACAACTTTTGAAGAAAGCTTTGATTTGGATGAGGTTATACATAAGCATCTCTTTGAAGACTTGATGATCCCTACTGGTTTCATGGAAGATTTATTCTTTGATGATGATGCTTTTGTCTCAGGGTTTTTGTCTTTAGAACATCTCAAACCAGCTGTTACTAAACTAGAACCAAACTCTCCTGTTCTTGACCCAGATTCTTATGTCCAAGATTTTCTGCAAAAGGAACCAGAATCATCACCATCTTCATCAACAACAACAACATCCCCTGAAGTTGAGACTGTCTTAAACAAGAAAAGACCAAACAGGTCTGAAGAGAGGAGACACTACAGAGGTGTGAGAAGGAGGCCATGGGGGAAATTTGCAGCAGAGATTCGAGATCCGGCGAAGAAAGGTTCCAGGATTTGGTTAGGCACTTTTGAGAGTGATATTGATGCTGCAAGAGCTTATGACTATGCAGCTTTTAAGATCAGGGGAAGAAAAGCTGTGCTTAACTTTCCTTTAGATGCCGGGAAGTATGATGCACCGGTTACCTCTTGCCGGAAGAGGAGGAGAAGCGATGTGCCAGAGGCTCAAAATAATACATCATCATCATCATCAACAACATCAAACTGATGTGAATAGTGCTAGTTTATTAGTATAAGGTCAAAAATCTATGTATGTGAAGCATATATCTTGTTTAGAGATAAACATGTTAGATTAGTGTAGTGTAAATGTCTTGCAAATATGTAATAAAGAGTTCCTGCAACAATGGAACTTATGTGTTTTCTCATGTCTTAAAGTTCTTGAAACAAAGTTCTTGCACAGGACTAAAAGGAGAAAGTTTGTTATAATGATACAATAAGTATATCTACAGAGTCTATAGTATGTAATATCACTTGAGGTATTGATTAGTACACATGTATAGAAAGCTATATGAATGAAAAGAGTAAATGAAACAAGTTGCAAGAAGGACCAGACTAATAGCAGCCAGAGTTTTGTCTCATGGTTGGGTACAAGTCAGCATTCATTTACAAAATCTGACAATGAATTTGATGGACCACACAACAGTTATGGACAGATGACAAGTTGCAAAATCTATAAAAGCAGAGAGAGAAACAGAGAACTTAAAGATATACATTCATATATCAGTCTCATTGCTGAGATGGATGTTTTGTGTATTATTATTTTGAGTAAGTAAACCAAAGAATTCTTATAAGTTATAACCAATGAAAAAGGCTTCGTAGTTGTCCATGAAGATAGGTTTTTGTATACATTTGGAACATTTTGATGAAATATGATCTGACCTGTTTCTTTATAGACGAAATATTCAAGTTATCGATATTTGCTTGAGTTTCTATGTCGATTACATCCTGCAATACTCATTCACCAGTCAAGAAACTCGGTTGATTTGTCGAAGCAAGGAGCCTAGCCCACATCCTATCTGTTAGCTTCACCGTGTTGGTCACTTCAGTCACCCTCTGCAGACATTATAACATGACAAATAAGTATATAACCACAAAGGTTTAGGTTGGTGTAAGAATGATCAGAGAAGTGAAAGGGAGAAGCTTACAGAAATTGGTATGTAAGCATGTCTGCTGTTAACCGGTCCCACGGTGAAACCTGAGTACCCGGCCATTGCTCCATGAACTGCATTTTGAGCAAGAAGAGTGCAATAGACATTGTCTGATGCGTTACTAGGTATTGCTCTTATCATATATGTTGGATCTGTTCAACAAGTAAACTATATCAGTGAAATGTAGAGAAGAGCATTAATAAGACAGTGAATCATAAGATATAACCTATGTACTTCATATTTATCGTCATTTTACGAACATTTGTAAAGTGATCCTGCAACAATTTTGATCACAAAGTCATCTTCAATGTTTACAGAATTCTTGTATATGTTTCTCAATTTTCAGAGTTTCGAATAATACTTTTATCTGTTGAGTCAACCACAGACCAACATCGAGTAAGAGTCTATTTCCTGAAGCATCTTTAGTTTCAGTTGCATGCATGCTTTGTGAAACAAAATCCTGTCCAGCTCCTTCGGCAATCACGATAACCATGTGCTTATTCTCTTTGAGACGTTGTTCAACAAACTCAAAGAGACCACCTTTTCCTTCTAGAAAAAACGGAGACTCCGGGATCAAGCAACAATCCTGTTGCAGTCCAAAGCTGCCATTGTTACGCCACAACAAATAACTTTTATAGTGACAATTTGAAAAACCAGAAGAATCTATTACCACATCACGGTTTGCTAAAGTTGCTATCATGGCAATAAAACCTGCATAATTTGCACCAAAAGTTAGCTTCATTTTCGGAAAATAAAGTAGACAGCATAAACCGCAGAATGTTATACCGCTATATCTGCCCATGAGTTTAACAATTCCAACTCCATTTTCCACGCTCTCGACCTCTACATGTGCAGCATTAATAGCTCGCTGTGCTTCCTCAACAGCGGTATCAAATCCAAATGATTTGTCGATAACCTAGATCAATGGGTGAAGAAGATGTATAAGAAACTCCAAATGAGAGAAAAATAGACCTTATAGTTGAAAAAGTATCAATAAGTTTTTCACAGCAATATCATTATCAATGGTTTTGGGGATGCCAGAAACCGCCACTTGTAGACCACGTCTCTCGACTTCCTTCACAGAATATGAAGCAAGGATCAGTAGATTTACTTAATGCTACATACACACACAATCACACACACAACAATTTTTCAATATGTGATAGTGAACACACCTGGTATATTTTCTCAGCACCCTTTTGCGTCCCATCACCTCCAATAATATACACCTGAAATTACAAATCAATAAAATATTACTATAGTTCAGTTACTACACTACTAAAGATTATAAAAACACCTCTTTTGTTAGCTACCTGATTTATTCCTCTATCTTGAATGTTATCAACAATCTTCGCTGTATTGTGCCCACCCCTCGAGGTTTGAAGAAAAGTGCCACCACGTTTATGGATATCATTGACTACTTTAGGCGTCAGGGTCATTGTGTTTTGGGAGTAGAAGCCTTTATACCCTCCCTGGATGCCAAGAATGTTATTGACACCATACATATTATTCAATCCACATACTATTTCCCGTATAACTGTATTTATCCCAGGGCACAAGCCCCCACAAGTCACTATGCAAGCTTTTACTTCATTTGATTTGAAGTAAACCTGTGAAGCCAAAGGTAAACAAGTTTCAGGTACAAAAACACTCGCAGCTAAAAAAAGATTACAACTTAAAAAAGAAGAAGAAGGAAGGCATACTCTTTCTCTAGGCCCTGCTCGTCTAAAGTGTACTCCTCGCTTACTTCCTTTCTGGACTACAATCTAAAGGTAAAGTAACCCGAGTAAACAAAACACTCGCACAAATAGAAAAGCAGAGAAGAAGCTTAGAATAAACATATCCAGCTTACATTTTGAGCAACAACATCTTCAGAACTAACAAAAGTTCGCCTACAGAAACCAAACCAACAATACATTACAACCCTTAACAGCATTATTACTTACTTTCCCATGTAGAAATTCAAAACTTACTTAACAATAGCATAAGCTTGGCTTTCTTTCAATGGATTAGGGTATGACTGTGATATAAGAAACAAACTCACGAATCAGCAAACAAGAGCAAAATCGTACTAACCCCAGGAGAAAAGTTATTACCTTTAATAGTCAAAACGCCATAACTTGACAAAGATCAACACTTTACAAACATACTATCAAAGAGAAGTGAGTTTTACCGGTAAATCAGGGAGAAAATTTGTCAAGTGAGGGACGTCTTCAAGCACAAACCCATCGTCTTCCTCTTCTCCCAATCTATCTGAACACTGAGCTGCTCTGATTAGACGACTCTGGTGCGAGATTCGAGACAAGTCTGCAACTTTCTTCAGTTTCAGAGCAGGAAGCTTGAAATCTCGACAAAGCAGACGACGCTGAAAGATGTCCGAAGAAGAAACAAGGAACGAAAGATTGGGTTTTGTTGACCCAACAAACGAAAACGAAGCTTCCATTTAAACAAAACAGAGCACAGATCCGAGCTTTGTGAAGTTGAAAATATTATTCGAATCTGTATGTTGAAATCACGGCAGAGATCACCAAACAACGGAGGAGTCTCGCACCAATAAAAATTAGATCTTTGAAAATTCGATGGAAGGGAAAAATAGAAAGAAAAGCATGCCGTTTTACAATAAATGTGATAGCACACCGTGCCGTTTTTAAAACGTTTTATGTTTGGTAGTTCTTGTTGGACTCTGATTTTCCCGGGAAAACAAATCACATTCACCGGAAATCCTCTGTTTCTCCGACACAGATTCTGATGATGAGCTTCTCTGTCGGGATATCGTTTCCTCTCTCCATTAACCTACCTAAACTTCCATCATCATCATCTGTGAGAAAGTCGTCTCTTCTCTCTCTATACCTCTTATTTTTTTAAACCACCTTGCTTTTTCTCTCCTGTAATGGAACCTTGTATTTCAGACAGGAAGCTCGAAAGTGTTTCTACCATCTCATATTAAGCACAAGTCTCGAGAAATCTCAATTTCTTCTTCTACAGTAAACGATGAAGCTCACGGTAATTGTTATTCAGCTACATCGTTGATTCAGCTTCTACGAGAATCTACAGACGAAAAGTGTCTAGAGAAAGCGAAATCGATTCACGGGCTCTTTGTTAAATTTCAAATCACAGGGAAGCCCTTGACGATACTGTTGAATCAGATGGTTGTTGCGTACTCGAAATGCTCCGACTTTGCTTCTGCCCACCAAGTGTTCGACGAAATTCCTCAAAAGAGTGTTTTTTCGTGGACTGTTTTAATAGTTGGAGCCACGGAGAACGGGTTTCACCGTAATGGGTTTTGTTACTTTGTTGAGATGCTTCGCTGCGATATCGTCCCCGATGAATACGCTCTTTCTGCTGCAACACAGGCGTGTATTGGTGTGGATAGTGTTGATTTGGGTGAAATGGTTCATGCTCAGGCTAAAATCCGTGGGTTTTCTTCTCTTGTGTTTGTGAATACTTCTTTGGTTAGCATGTATGCTAAGTTAGGGAGGATTAGTGATTCATGTAAGGTGTTTGAATCCATGGAAAATCGTAATGATGTTTCATGGAACGCGATGATATCAGGGTTTGTCTCAAACGGTTTTTACACCGAAGCATACCATAGTTTCTTGAGAATGTTGGACGAGGGATTTAGACCGAACGTATCGTGTTTTGTTAGCGTCTTGAAAGCTATTGGACTGTTGAGAGATGTTGAGAAAGGTAGATATGTCACTCTTATTGCTTTAGAGATTGGTATGCAGGACAACGTCCATGTGGGAACATCCTTGATCGATATGCTTGCACGTTGTGGATGTGTAACTGAAGCACAATCAGTTTTCGAGTCGAATTTCGCAGGATGCAGAGTGAATTTGCCGTGGAACGCTATGATATCTGGTTATAAGATATCAGGTCACGGAGAAGAAGCAATGTTGGTGTTCTTTAGAATGTGTCTGAATAATATCAAGCGAGATATATACACATGGTGCAGTATATTGAATTCAATTGCTGACATGAGGTCTTTAGAATACGCAAAGCAAGTTCACGGGATGGTCTTGAAAAGTAGCCGAGAATCGATTGGTTTGAGTCTCTCCAATGCTTTAATGGATGCATACGCCAAATGTGGTGAACTTAAAGCTATGAAGAAGCTCTTTGAAACTATAGAGGAAGCAAACCATATCTCATGGACAACGCTTGTGACGGCTTATTCTCAGTCTTCTGAATGTGAGGAAGCACTAAGCGTTTTCTCTGAGATGAGAGAAATGGGGTTTCAGCCTAACCAGACCACATTCTCCAGTGTACTTGCTTCGTGTGGTAGCCTCTGTTTTCTCGAGTTCGGGCAGCAAGTCCACAGCTTGTCATACAAAACTGGCTACGCTAGAGACAAATGCGTTGAGAGTGTTCTTATCGGGATGTATGCGAAATGTGGCAGTGTAAGAGATGCCATCAAGGTTTTTGAATCTTTGGAGAACCCTGATGTCATTTCATTTACTGCCATGATATCAGGATATGCCCAACACGGTCTAGCTAATAACGCCTTGGAGCTCTTTCGAAAAATGAACCTTGTGCTTCCAAAACCCAACTCTGTCACATTCCTATGCCTTCTGTTTGCTTGCAGCCACGGAGGACTAGTAGACGAAGGCTTGAGCTATTTTCATCTGATGGAAGAAAAATACGGTTTGGTCCCTGAAATCGAACATTATGTTTGTGTGGTTGATATCCTAAGCCGTGTAGGGCGTCTAGCAGAAGCACATGACTTTATCATAAAGATGCCGATAGAGCCTAATGAGAAAGTCTGGTTAACATTGCTTGGAGCGTGTCGGGTTCATGGGAATGTTGAGTTAGCTGAGTTTGCTGCTCAAAAGGTTATCTCTTACAACCCTGAAGATTCATCTGCTGGTCTTGTTCTCTTGTCAAACACATATCGAGAAACGGGCAATGTCAAAGCTGGACTGAATGTAAGAAATGTGATGAACTCTCAAGCCATGAGAAAAGAACCTGGACTAAGCTGGATTTGCATTGGAGGTAAAACACACAAGTTTTGCTCTGGTGATCAAAACCATCCCCAAAAAGATGATATATACAAAACACTAAATGAATTGAAAGTCAAAAGTAAAAATGAATAAGGGAAGCCAAAAATTACTTACAAAAACGTAATCTTTTCAATATACATTACGATAACACAAATCATCAACATGTATGGAGAGGGGGAAAAAAAAGAATGGTGAGGAAAAAAAACACAAAGATGAATGTTAATTGACAAATATGGGGGCCTAATGAGTAGTAAATATAAACTTTTGAAATCATTTTTTTTATTTGATTAGTTGAGATCTCCACTCCATAATAGCAGAAAAAAGAGAATGATTAGTGAGAAGAGACTGATTAGGAAAGGGCAAATCCGTCATTGGAGAATTACGATTGTTCTTAAGCCATTCCATAATAGCTCTCTTCTCGTATGTATATCCATCCGAAGCAACACATGGATTCTCCATTACATCCTTGTAATTTAATCATACAAAACAAAATCAAAACACAAAAGATAATCAAATATGAAATAAACTTAAATTTTGATTACCTTAGTTATTGGACAGTAAAAATGCTTCGGAGCATTGTCATGATGATCAACTAGGGTTTCATTAAACATCTTTCTTGCATCACAAGCAACTTCCTTTAACCGTTCAAGAACCGGTAAAATCTCTTGACCTAAATCAGGACGGTCACGTTTTCTCATCTCCGTACATCTAAGACCTATCATAACCATCTCTTTAGCTTCTTTAACCGGCCAATCTCCACCGGTTTTATCCAAGATCTCCCTAAATTTCCCGGTTTGATCTCTCAAAGCCTTCTCTACACTATAAGCCAAACCCTGTGCGGGTTTAGCCGTTATTAGCTGAAGAAGTATGATTCCAAAAGCGTATACATCAGACTCCGGAGTTACGACTCCGGTTCTTTGATATTCCGGATCGATGTAGAAGAACGTTCCGACTGGACCGGTATCGTTGAAAACAGTTGAGGCGTGAGAAGGATCTAGGTTAACCATTTTGGAGAGGCCTACGTCTCCGATTTTGCTCACATTGTTCCTGTCTAGGAGTATATTAGCCGGTTTAAGATCACGGTGGACTATCGGTCTTGGTTCGTTTGTGTGGAGAAAGTAGAGAGCCGAAGCGATCTCCCAAGCGATTCTGAACCGCTCGAACCACGGTAAAGGCGGATGTTGAGGTGTGTCTGCGTTTGGTTTGCGTTTCATGAGTCTTTCCTCGAGGCTTCCGTTGTGCATGTACTCGTAGATTAAGCTTCCGCGTTCGGGGCACGCGCCTAGGAGGAGAAGCAAGTGTGGGTGACGTATCTTGCTAAGTATCTCAAGCTAAAGAATCATCAAGAAAAACGTTTTAGTAAAATAGTTACTTTCTTTGAAGGTTAAAAAGAGTTTTTTTTATGTTTACCTCTTGGTGAAACTGTTTAGTTAAGCTACTTTTGTCTGAATGAAGAACCTTGACAGCTACTGCCGTGTGATGCAAGTTACACCGATAAACGCTTCCGTAACCTCCCGTTCCGATTTTAAGCTCATCTGAAAACGACGACGTGGCTTCGACGATCTCTTCCCACTCGAATTTCATGTATTGTTGACGTTGAAGCGGTCCCCCTTCAAGCGCATCTTCGAGCCTCTGCTTCTCTTTTCGAACCTCTTCCGCTCTTGCTTCCACCTCAAGTCTCTCTTCGATTTCTCTCTCCACGCATTCCCTCACTAGCTCAGCTTCGTTTTCCGCCTCCTCTTTTCTCTCCTTCTCCATCTCCACCACTTCCTCCGCGTCTTCTTCTCTTATCGTTAAGTTCTTGAGCCGCGTAGCTTCCTCTGACCTACGCTGGTTCAAATCTTGCATCTAATAGGGACAATAACAACACAAAAGATAAGATAAAAACTCATATTATAATTCATAGAAAGGACTAAAAAGTTTGTCAAAACTATGAACCTTCTTAGAGGCATCTATAACTTCATTTTGAGCAACTTCATACATTCCTTTGATATGTCGGAGTTCGATCTTTAGCTTCTCTAACTCATAGTCTTTATTCATCTGCGCGTGTTATTGATCCCGCATTTTCAAAATAATATAAGATATACTTATAATGTATCTAATCAATCCACTTATTACCAATTGGTTTTAAAATGTGATTGTACCTGATGACTACTAGATGAAGTCGGCTCGCTATAGCCACTTGAGCTTGAACCTTCTTCTGTCTGAGAGCTTCTCCAGCTCTCTCCATACCCAATACCCGAGCTGCTCGTTCGGTAATATCCCTTCTCGTTAAATATCTTTGTATCATCCACAATTTCTAGAGACTCGGCTCTGTTATGTTGTGTGTCCTTTGTTTCCATCTTTGTACCGACCTTTTGGTTAACGGTTGAAAGCGCTTGGATTCTTTGGAATAGTAAAGGCGCAGATGAGAACTGATGGCTCGATGTCGAAGTTATAGACCCTATAAATGAAGAAAAATCAAAAACATGTAAAAAACCGGTGTTTCTTGATTTTCTTGTTTTCTTAAAGAACTAGTTATATAGTTAGTTAACCTGAATGGCTACTTGAAGAGAAATGGCTTTCGCTTCTATCATCTGCGATGGTAGTTTCGATCTCTATATCGGATTCACGAACATTGAGTAGCTTTCCTTTAGAGATAACATGAACGTTGCAAAACCGCGGTGTAATATCTTGTATCCTTGAAGACAAGTTGCTTTTCTTAGACTTCCTACAAAACAATAACCAAAGAATATAATCGAAAAACTCGCAAAAAAATTGTAAGAAAAAGAGAGAGTTTGTTTATGTGTGGGTGTTACCATGAGAAGATGATAGAAGAAGAGGAAGAAGAAGATCCAATAACAAGCTCATTGATACTATGATCTTTAACAGCTTTAGAGATTGCATCAGCTACATCTTCTGATTCAACCACCATTATATCCAATTCAACCTTTTTCACAAGATTCACACTTTTTAGAAAACAAAACACAACAAAAAGTCTAAGAGAGACAGTGAAAAAAGTAAAAAACTTTGTTTAGTTACCTCTCTGTGAAGAAACATGTCTCTGCTTGGAAGAAGCATCTCTCTGGTTTTTCTATCAACATCTTTCTTGTAAACACTTGAGTTTGATTTGGATTTTCTTGTCGGAACCGTAACAGAATCTCCTATGTTTTTGTACCCAAGAAATCAAAAATCGAGTTTTTAACATTATTTTAATAAAATTTGAGTAAAAAGATTGTAACTTTTTATGTTGGAAAGGGTCTTACTTGGTTGAACATGTAAGAGCTTGAAGACGACATGTTCATGAGAAGCGAAATTTTGAAGTGTCCATCGAACAACGCCTTTGGTTTTGCTATTGTTAGCTTTGATCGCAACGGCTACGATTAAAGCTCCATCTCCCATATCTTGATTTTCAACGGCTAAGATCTTTGATGGTTTTTTTGAAGATTTTGAGATGTAAAGGTTCAAGCTTTTTTGTTTTGTTAACAGCTAAACAGAGACAGGGTCATGAATTGATTTATGTAAGTTACAAAGACAAACCAAACTTGTTAGATCCTAAATGGATATAATAAAAAATTTAAAAATATAGGATTTATAGAAAATACAAAGATGGAAGAAGAAATTGAACGGCTAAGATGATTAGCGTTTAAGGATTATTTTTGTTATTTTTTTCAAAAAGGAAATAGTAACATCACAAAGGCTAAACAAATTGTATAGATAAGATTTGAAGAAGATACCTAATGATTTTGACTTTAAAGCTTCAACCTTTTTCTCAGAAACTAGACAAATGGAGAGAGAGGTAAGAGAAGAGAAACAAAGATGACGAATTAAATTTGAGTAAGTGAAATGGTCTTAATGATTAAATAATAAATGGAGCTAAAAGGAATCTTATGGGCAAACGACTTGAATTTCTTAAATACCTATAAATAATAATACTATTCTTTTACTAATGATAAAAAAATGAAATTATAAAAAAAGGGTCGAGAAGAGTTTTAATTTTGTGTGTGAATATTTGAATAATGAGATGACGTTGAAAGTCAGAACAATTTGGCTTTTGTCGGATTACCAAAGTACCAACAGCTTGTGTTTATTCAACATTGTTGACTTTGTCATACAAAAAAAACATTGTTGACTTTTTCAATTTGTGGTGGAGTGGTCGTTTCTTTTATGAATCTTACTAATTTCTTCCAAAAAAAAATAATTTTGTTTTCGTTTTTGTTCGACTACAATATGGTTTTTCTTTTTTGCAGAATCTTCTGTTAGTGACATAAGTCATATCGAAATTGTAATTAACTTTTCTTTTTCTAAACATACGTTTAACTATTGAAATTATGTTTAGTGACAACTGATAAGTAACATATAGGTTTTCACCATATTTTGTAGTTCTTTTCAATAATAAAATGATTGAGTTGCATTGTTTGACTCATGTAATTCACTCTATATAAACACAAGTTACAAATAAATGTAAGAAATTATTAGGTGTTTTATATAAAAATTATGATTTTTTCTCAAATACCATTAAAATGTTTTTAGGACAAAAATAGTATAAACACAAAAATCTATTTTTAACATTTTAAAACTTAAAAAATTCTATTTGGGTGCAATATCTACTTTATAGGGTATAATATTGAAGATGTAGGGTTTAGTTTTGATGATATCGGGTTAATTTTAAAAGTTATAAATTAATTTTACGTTTATGATATTTTTGTCTAAAAAATTATTTAAGAGAAATTTCTTATAATACCATCAAAATAAGTTTTTGTTTTGAAAATACCATTACAAAGTTTTTTATAACAAAAATACCATTAAAATGTTTTTTATAACAAAAATACCATTAAAATGTTTTTTATAAGAAAAATACCATAAAAAGTAGTAGTTTACAAAAATACCACAACTACAAAAACGAGTTTTAACACTTTTAAATTTTAATTTTTTTTATTTGGGTTAGCTATATAGTGTTTAGGGTATAGTTTTGAAGGGATAGAGTATAGTTTTTTGAAAGTTTTGGGTGTAATTTTGAAAATTTAAGATTTATGGTATTTATGAGAAAAAAACATTTTAATGGTATTTGTAAAACTTTTGAAAATCTGTGTTAATTGTGTTAGAAAAACTTTTTTTAGTGGTATTCATAATAATTACCCATTATTTAATGGTATTTAAAGAAAAAAAAAATTATAATGCTATTTTGTCTAAAAAGCTTTTTTGATGTTATTTTTGGAAATTGCCTTGTTATCATTGGATTTAGGAAAAATTGCAAAAAAAAAACAGGGTTTCAACTTTTCGACAAAAAAAACCTGACAAATATTCATGTGTAAAAAAAACCTTAACTTTTTTATTTCACATTTTAAAACCTAAGGTTTGTTTTTTTAGCAAAACGAACCCTATCCGAAAAATCGGTTAAATTTTAGCAGAGATAAACGACATATTTCACATAAAATTAAAACGGGTTTGATTTATCATCGTATATCAAAGAGAATACAAAGAAAAAACGAGAAAAACAAAAAAAAACACAAACAAAGATGATATTATTTGTCCTAAAATCCATAACTTCAGTCTTTGATAAAGTGTTCAAAATCACAAATTTTTTTTTCGTTTATCTCGTTTTTTTCTTATATCCATTTTGTATCCGATGGTGAAACAATCACATTTTCATTTAAGTGAAACGAATAATTTTTTCTCCGCTAAAATTTAACTGATTTTTGGCTAGGGTTTGTTTTGCTAAAAAAACAAACCTTAGGTTTTAAAATGTGAAATAAAAAAGTTAAGGTTTTTTTTTACACTTGAATATTTATCAGGTTTTTTCTGTCAAAAAGTTGAAACTTTTGGTTTTTTTTTGCAATTTTTCCTTGGATTTACGTGTGAATGTATTTATTTCCGGTACCAATAAACAGATGTACTTTTTTAACATTTATAATGGGCATTAAATGACTTGAGTTGTGGACATTTAATGGTGGACAAAATAATAGGTGAATGTTGCTAGATAATCTGTGAAAATGATGTTAAACTTAAATCATTAATTACTCTCTCTATTTTTTTATGTTTTAGAAAAAATATTTGTTTTTAATTATTCGATTTTTACAAATATTAATATAGTTTTATTTATTGATATTTGTGAATTGTAGCTTTCAAGATATATTAATCGAAAGTTTTGTAACATTATAAGTGGAGAAGTATTGAAAATTGTTACAAACATTTATTAATAGTTATTTTATATGTCTTTTTAATTAATTTGAAAACCCTATAAAATCAAATAAAAAAATTACTGGAGTACAGTTTTAATCTTATCATTAATTACCTACATTTATTGGATTTAAGTTTTAACTAGTGGACACGTCGTGTTTAACATGATAATAGGTGAGGAATCTTTCAAATAGAGAGTCCAAGATTCACCTTTAATCTAGGTTTATTCTTTTATTGTGATTTGTAGTCTAATGGCTTTGTATTAAAAAAACATAAATAGATAGATTAAATAAAAAAGACATTTCTCTTTGTCTCTCTAACTATTGTTGTAATCTTGCATCTCATCAACCAAAAGATTAATCAAAGAGAGAACAAAAGAGAAACACACACAGAAACGTTCAAGAATCAACACATAGACATAATCAAATCGTGTTTGACAAAAAAAAAAAAAAAAAAAAAGACATAATCAAATCGTATTTATTTTTGAATTTTTTTGTCTTACTATTACTTTTTGGATTTCCACTCCATGATTGCTGAGTAAAGAGTGTAATTAGCAAGAAGGCTCTTGTTAGGCAATGGAAGATTAGTCACCGGCGACGTATCCTTCTCCCTAAGCCAGTCTTCTATAGCTTCTCGATCGTACGTGTACCCATCCGCGGCTACGCACGGCTCGTTCATCACACCCTATGATCAAAACCAAGGGAAAAAAAATTAGGTCAAAACAAGGTTTCTTGTTTCACAAGTAAGAAAACAGAGCTTTAGGGTTAGGGCTTATTTATACCTTGAGAAGTGGGCAAAAGAAGTGAGATGGAGGACCAGAAGGAGTTCTAGAGAGCAAGTTTTGAGCTTTGTCGACGACTTTTCGTAGTCGTTCTAAAGCCGGTATGATCTGTTCTTTAAGATCTGGTCTATCTCTACGTCTAAGTTCAGTACAACACAGTCCCAAAGCAGCTAACTCGCGAGTCTCGCTAATAGGCCAAGAACCAGCTTTCACATCCAAAATCCCCATGAATTCGGCATCTTCTCCAATCGCTTCTTCGACCATATGAGTAATCGCTATAGCTGGTTTCGCGGTTATAAGCTGAAGAATCACAACACCTAGTGAATACACATCCGATTTAGGCGATATAATCCCGGTCCGTTGATACTCGGGGTCGATGTAACATAGCGTCCCCACGGGGCTAGTTTTCTTGAACACGGTTAGGTTAGAAGCAGCGTCGTCTTGGTTGACCATTGTCGAGAGACCAACGTCGCCGAGTTTGCTGACAAAGTTGTGGTCAAGCAAGATGTTTCCTGGCTTGAGGTCGCGGTGAATGATAGGTCTAGGTTTTGATTTGTGGAGGAAAACTAGCGCGGAAGCTACTTCTAAAGCGATCCTGAAACGTTCGTGCCAAGGGATAGGCGGCGTGTTGTTGACTAGCATTAACCGGTCATCTAAGCTTCCATTGTCCATGTACTCGTAGACTAGGCAGCCTCGCTCGGGACAAGCCCCGAGGAGAAGGACTAAGTGTGGATGACGGATTTTGCTCAAAATCTCAAGCTACCAAAACAGAACACAAAGCATTTAGACTCAAAAAGGCGAAAAATGACTAAAGAAACTAGCGCAATGGTCATTAGTATAAGCGGATTTTGGTATGTATTTTCTCACCTCTTGATCAAACTGTTTAGAGAGCTGAGTTTCTCCAGCGTGAAGGACCTTGACAGCGCCTGTCGTGTGATGAAGATTACATTTGTAAACGGATCCATAGGCTCCTATTCCGATCTTGAGATCTTCCGAGAAACCAGAAGTCGCGGCTGTGATTTCTTCCCAAGAGTAATGTTGGTATTGGAGACCTGGAGAGACTAGAGAAGCTTGTAGCTTGATTTTCTCTTTAGCGTGGCGTTCTGCTTTGATCTCAGCTCCTCTTCTATGTATAGCCTCTTTCATCATTAGCTCTTTAACCTTCTCTGCTTCCTTCAACGTATCTTCGTATCTTTGTTTCTCCTTTGAAGCTGTTTCTTTAGCTACTTCTTCCTTTTCTTTTAGCTCCATTAGCTTCTCTGTTTCCTCGTACCGTCGCTGGTTTAGCTCAGTTAGCTGCAACAAAAACAAAACACACAAAAATGTAACAGAATGCGAAAAATGCCACTGTCTAGATGATTCAAAAGTTTAAACTAAAACCTTATTCGAGGCATCGACAGTTTCGGTCTGAGCCATGGCATACATCTCTTGAACATGTTTCAGCTCAGATCTCAGCTTCTCTATCTCAAAGCTCAGGTTCACCTACACAACTAGATCTATTATCACATCCTAACAAAAACCGGTAATGTCCCTCGGACAAAACATACTAGTGTTGGTCACTTCAAATTTTCTATGTAGCATTTTAATTTTTAAGCGAAATCAAGAATCAAGATGATTATTTTACTTGATTATCGGTCATGGAGTGAACACTAAGAAGCCCATCAGACATGTTAGAAGCTTGATGAGACACCCAAGAACAGTTTTCGGGCACCACCGCGCCCCAATCCATATTCGCTAGGTCGTGGTTATTGCTCGAAGAAGAGCTCATGATGTCTCTTCTGTCCTCGTGATCTCTCCACTTAGAAGCCCAGCTCATCGCGTTGTAGGCTTCCGCTCCCATAGGAAACGATGCGCTAAAGCTCTCATTGTTTCTGTTGTTGTTATTCTTCTTCCCTTCATGACCGCTATTCACAATCTGCATCCCTCTAGATACTTCCGAATGGTCTGTCTCACTAGAACTCGTATCCATTTGAACCACCGCGCTTTCTGGGAATGTTGTCGAATGTTTCTGGGAAGAGACTCGCGATTGCGCTTCCGAAACAAATGAGGGAAAGTCTTGGTACTCGGAAGGGAGTCTAGGACTATCGGTAGAGCCGCTAGTGGAACTACTTCTTTCGGTTTTTTCGAATCTTACGCTTGGGCTTGTGTCCGAATCGGAAGGACGCACGGAAGCTAGTTTCCCTTTTGAAACCACATAGACTGTGCAGAATCTTGGCACTGCGGTCGCTATCATAGAAGACATATCGATTTTTCTTGAGAAGAATCCTCGGAGAGACACTCCTATAACAAGTTTGGTTATTCCTGTTCTAGCGATCTCTTCAGCAATTGCCGCAATAGGCTGATGTGATTCCAGCACCATAATCTCAACTCTAACCTAATTATTTTATACACATTCGAGTTTTCTTTTTCAGTTTTTAAAGAAAAACAAAAACAGAGCATAAACAGAACAAAACAGAGCAAAAAACAGAGTAAAAACAGAGCATAAACAGAGTTTGGAAGTTAGTTGTTGAGACAAAACCTTTCTTCTTTCGAACATTTTCTTATAAGGATGAAGCAACTCGTTTGTGTGCCAATCAACTTCTTGTTTATAAGCTGATACTACATCGTCTCTAAGCTCTGTTATCGATATCGCATTCCCCACTAAACAAAATCCCAAGAAAATCTTTGTATCGAAAAACACAGATCTTTTTCGCTTAAATAGTAAATTTTGTGAAAGCATTGAACTTACTTGGGGTAGGGATATAAGTAACCGGAGGACGAACATAAAGCAATTCGAAATCAGAGAATCCGTCGGGTATGAACTTTTCGAGAGCCCAAAAGACGACGTATTTGCTCTTTTTCTTTCCATTAATGGCTACAGCTATAGTAGAAGATGGTGTAGGAGGTAAAGATAAGTGTTCACTTAATGATCTAGCTACTTTTTTCTCTTCCATTGTTTTTACCTGAAAACTTCTTGCAAGAATAGGAAACAAATTATATGTAAAGGTAACATAACAATGGGGTTTTCAGACAAAACAGAACTTACAGATTAGTTATGTTCTGTTCTAGCAGATGAAGAAGAAACCTTAGGTTTTGGTGATACTATGACATTTTCTTGAGATGAAGAAGAGACTTGACACAAGCAAACACGTTGTTGCCGCCACAAAAGCCTATTTATAACTGTTTTAGTCAGCTCACTAATTAATTGTTTTTTTTCTTCATTCATTGAAGCATAACAATACACAAGACTTGTCTTTGTGTATTTATAATCTTGTTTTTTTTAAAATTAGTTTACCATATACAAATCTTTACATTTTTCGTGTTAAAAGGATCTACGTTGGTATATCCATTAGGTGGCAGTTTTTTGGTTTTATATAAAACAAAGTCAAACAATAATATATCCAATTTTTGTTGGATAATTTTTTGCAAATCTATAAAGAACTGAGAAATTTTCTCTTAAAAGAAAGTTATGCTTACATATAAAAGTGACTTAATCTAGAAAAGCAGAACTCAAACAGTTATTATATCATTAACGAATTGATTCTATGTTAACATGATTTTCGGACATAAGTTATAACATTATTATTATTTTGAATAGTTTATTATGAGTTTATGGAATTATAGGATATTGTTCTTAGGATTTAGTTGCCTGCATGACATTCTCTTCTGTTATGTCACGTCTTAATAAGCATTATGATTAGTTATTCTAATCAATCATAAAATGTATTATATACACATATATTATATATCATTCTTTATTTTTTGCAGCAATTAGATGTTAGTTAATTAACAAAAAAAAATTAGATGTTAGTCTTTTAGTATCGTAGTAGAATATACCGAGAAATTCCCATATTTATGCGCTCGTGTATTCACAAAAAGTATACTTTATAATTAAGTTTTAAATCACTAAAACCATAGAAAGTCAACTATGTTCATATGTATTTTTTTACTTTAAAAAACTTCCATTAGTCTCCTTGTCTGATCAATTCAGACAAATCCGAAGAAACTAAATCGGCCAATGGGGAACAACTTTCTATTTAAACAAACAATATATCCACAATACTCCAAACAAATCTTGTCATTTCATATATACAGACATGAACTTCTTGTCGAATTTTTAGCGGCAAAGTTCGGTAACAGATTGCTTTTTTATATGACAAAAAGAAACAATCCAAATCTTGATATTTTTCTTCTTACAAAGGCAAAAAAACTTATCTTTTTTGAATCAGTTCATAAAGAGCACAAGAACCATAAACAAAAGATTATTTACTCAAAACAACTAATCAATCATCATCCATATCAAACACACATTATGTTGCTCTAATGTCATATCTTGGTTATTTGTTCTGGTTTTCACCTCCATACAGTCTCGTCTGCATCCGTGAAAATCGCGTTGTGGTGTTCGATTAGACACTGCACAACCTCCACTGCGCCAAAATCAACTTGAGCAACATCATCTAACGGGATCGATGAAGACGCATCTATACCTTCTCCTTCATCTGTTAACCATATGAAAGATTTAGAAAGACTTAACTATAATGGAGCAAAGTGTGGTTATGTTATGTGTTTTACCTGAGAGCATATCCCATGGAGAAGCAGTTTCAAAATCGTTGCTTCTCTTAGGACTCCTTGACGGGCGTCTCCAATATTCTCTGTAAGATTCAGGCCTCTTGTCTTCTCGCCACATGATTACCGGAGCCATCTCCATAGCTAGACTATGCGAATCCATCTGTCAAAAAATGCAGATCAAACATTAGATTACATATCAACAATTGCTTCATTTCGAGTATCTTTGGCGTGGTTATAGATAAGATTAGTCCTACTTTGTTAAATAGCGATTTCTGGCTCACACGAAGCAATAAAGCTGTTATGAACTCAAGTGTATTATAGTTCACACTGGATAGCTTCTGGAGTGACTTTCTCATTCTGTTTACACTTGACCGTGCATCTTTGATTTCGTTATATAGCTCAAAAGTAGTTAGTGGCGTCGGAAGGCTAGCCAGATAGCATTTCATGAGAGCAGCAACATCAACTGGATTTAAACCCTCGGGTATTGCCGAGCTAGGATCTGCCAAACGAAAGATTAGTCACACGCAACTTCTCAAGAAGAAAATTTGTTAAGAATGTTGGTTACTTTGATTGTAAGCAGAGACTAATTGTTGAATCAACTTTTTTTCTCCTTCGGTTTTGAACAAGTTCGGTGAATTAAGTCCTGTAGAAGAAGAAGAAGATGAAGAAGAAGAAGAAACAGCACATTGATAACATTGTATGAGCTTAAATAGAGTTATAGAAGGAGATAGTAGAAAGATTCTTACCTGTTAATATGAGATAATCTGCGCATTTAATCAGTATCAATGGAATAGGCCTGCTTGACTCTTGCCTCTGGACAGTGATTTCAATCGCAACACCAAACACTGAGAACAAAAATTTATTATCATTTAGAGAAAGTCACCACATTTTCCAACAAATACCAAGTATTAAAACTTAAGAATCTAAATCGCGATTATGTTACCATCCGAGCTTGCAACTCCCTGCAAGTTCATAAAGGACAAATATTAGAGATCAAACTCATATCAGATAGAATAAGATCTTAAGACTCAAATACCTTCTGCCACCTTTCGATATCCGTCAAAAGAGTCTTGCTCTTTTGCGCAGTCTTTTTAGCCGCCTGAAAGAGAAAACAAAGATCAGAACTTAGAATACAAAACAACATACACTTCTTGTCAAGTAAGTTCCTTACTCGAAGTTTATTGGTCTAATAAATACCTCTTCTACTTTGGTCTTTCCAACAGAAACTTTCTCCTTTGTCTCAGTTAAACCTTTCCTTACAAGAGTTCCGGTTGTTGCAGCAGCGGTTATAAGGTGTTCTTGCACGGCATGCCTAGTCGCGGGCTGCTGAAGAATAGCCCAACGGCTTTTAAACATCGACCCAACTCGTTCCGCGACATCAGTAACGTTTACTTTTGCATCCTTAGCGACTTCCTCAACAAAACTACCAGCTGATTGCCTTGCTTCCCTAAATTTCGTTCCTAACTCAGACAAAAACCAATAGTAAGCCTTCCAACACAAACACACATAGAGAGAGTTTTGTATAGAAAATATATCAAACCTGATGAAGAAAAGAACCCACTTGTCCTCTCTTGCCATTGTTGTGACATAAGAGAAGGCATTTTTCTTCTAAACACCAAAACGCTTTCAAACAAATCACTTGATAAAACCTAAACCTGTTTATTCGTTATTATAATGATAAATCTAATGTTAATCAATATCAAAAAGGTATTATAGTTCATATAAAAGTCATCAGCTTTCAATACAAGCAAATCACAGAAACAATCACAAGTCAAAAGGTTAAAATTCACCAGAGAGATAAGAGGATGATCAAGAACTAACCCTAATTCCTCGATACGATCAAAGACGAAGACGAAGACGACGACGAAGCTGAGTCAATTTAGTCGCTCCAGGAGAATAAAAAGGCTGCACCTTTATTGTTTTTTTCTTCTTCCCCCGGAGAGCAAATCAACCAAACAAACAAAAAAAAAGGAGCCGGCTTTGAACTTTGAAAGTCTTCCTTTTTCTTTGCAAATAGCCAAATATTCTCCGTCACAGGCTTGTGACGGTAACATATATTCCGTTGTGCCACGTGTCCGGTTATCGGCCCGGTTTCTCCTCAACAGTTTCTTAAAAGACCTCGAATTATTTACTTGTCCTTTATCTTCTTCTATTATTTCGAATTTAGACCTAAACTTCTGATTTCACACCTTATCCCCATAATTGTTTTATAATTAAATCTTCATAATATGCACTCATGAATATAGATATTGAGTGGTTAAACACTCATGTTTTAGGATTTTATTATGTTTGAAGATGTTAAGGGTGGGCCTAAACCCACTCAGGCCTGACCCATTTCAGAAGTCACCAAGAGAATCCATTGGACCCTGTTCTGCGATCGGCCCACCGAAGTCAAGGCCCACTGAAGTCGAGGCCCGTCCGAAGTTAAGGCCCATCCGAAGTCAAGGCCCATTTGAATGAAGCATGCGCGACACAGTGACATCGGTACGGACCTGCCAAGACTGACACATGTGACAGAGGTGTCAGTACGGACCTGCAGGATTCGGAGGCCAGCCGAACGAGCATTTAATGCAGAAGCACGCTCGACAACTGCATTTAATGCAAAGGGATGTTCGACAAAACAGCTTTCCGTATGTCGGGCATGCGCCGAAGTAAACCCCGCCAAGTCTCCGAAATCTTCACTATAAATAGAGAGTTCCGGCTCATAAGCAAAGGATCCGAATTTTAGAGAGAGAATCTACAGAGAGAAACTACTATAAACATAAATTCACTTCGACATTGTATCAAACAATCAATCTATAAACAAACGAACTTCGAGTTCTTATTCACTTTCTGTTCGGCATTTTACTTTCTGTTCGGCACTTTTACTCTTATTTCACTTCGGTACTATCTGTTCGTCCCCATTATCACTTAACGAGTTTTCCGACCCCCATTCTATTATAATCATCCCCGTTCGGTACACGATACCGAACCCTGTTTTAACATTTGGCGCCGTCTGAGGGGACATCTCAGGAAAATCTCTCACGCTTACGATAATTCACGAACAGCCCGAAGTCAAGAAGAATACCAACATCTCCAGCCACAATGACAAACCAACCAGAAAACGCTTCACACAGGCCAATCGTCCTACAAGCAGCACTCGCCGAAACCCAGACATCGGCAATCCCGGTCGATCAGACCCCAATAGTCGCATAATCAGAGCTCCATACGCCGATGGCGATTCATACAACTCTTATCGAACCAACTCGCGAACCAAGAGTCACCATAGCTATACCGAGCGTTGAGCCAACATCGGTTGCCGAAGTCAATCGCAACAACCAAGACGGTCGATCAGAAATCGCTGAACTCCTCACCAGCCTAATGAACAAGGTGGATACCCTTACCAGATCCACCAACGAGCGGTTCGAGGCGCTCTCGAGCGAAAGGTCCCGAAACCAAAGACCAGCCGTCGATTTCTCGCCGAACATTCCGAGAAACCTGTTCGGAGGACCCTCGACAGACGCGACTCAGTTCGCGACACAGGGAAATATGAACCCTCAGGCTTTCAGTCCACTGACAGGACATCTATACGGGACTCACGACCCGACGACAATCTACAACTCCCCGCAATTCACCCACCAAGCTGCTGAACTAAGCACACATCAGCGAACCCCGCGTTTCGCCAACCCTCAATTCGGCACGAACAATCATTTCCCTCAGTTCGGCCAGGATGCATCTACCTTCCCGCAAACCGGAAGAGATTACGAACTGGAAAGAATGCGCCAAGAGTTGGCCGAAATGAACTCTCACGTCCACGAGGCCACGAGCGCAGCACCTGAGATCGGCCGTGTCCTGCGAAAAGCACAGAATGTCCCTTTCACATCGGACATTACAAGATTCCGTATTCCACATCCCGGGAAAATCACCATCCCGAAGTACGACGGAACGAAAGACCCCGTGCAACACATCACATCGTTTACCATATCGATGGGCAGAGCACAGTTCGCACCCGAACTGCGGGACGCGGGTTATTGCCAGCTCTTCGTCGAAAATCTGACGGGTGGAGCGCAACGATGGTTCAATAGGCTAACGCCGAACTCAATCTGGAACTTCCACGAGCTCCAGACCGTCTTCCTCAAACATTACTCGATGTACATCCACAAGGAGTTGTCGATCGCCGACCTATGGAAGATGACGCAGGCGGAAGGAGAATCACTCCGGCTATACGTCGAGAGATTCAAGGATGTCGCCTCCAGAATAAAAGTGCCGGATGACGTCGCCATCGAAGCACTTCGAAACGGGGTCTGGACTGAATCCCAGTTTTTCCGCGAACTCACAACGAATCTGCCGAAGACCTTGGAGGATGCTTTGCATAGGGCAACGGCATACATCAAACTGGAAGAAGACATAGCCGGTTTAAAAAAAAAGGACGCCGACAAAGACCGTCCCAAGAGAAAAAGAAAAACAAGAAGAATACCGCGAACCGCGACAACACTTCGACGCGGAACACAAAAATCGACACCCAGAGTCCTTTCGGTCGAGGAAGCCGAAGAACAGACGGTTCATAACGTCAACCGTCCCGAATATAACTGAACTGAAAACAGTTCGGGATATCCGAACAGAGGGAACTGCCACTAAACGACGCCGAAGGTAATACCAAAAAAAAAAAAAAAAAAAATTATTATCTCCTAAAAAACCGAACTACGAATGGCTTTGGGTACGTAGGCAACCTTTCTAAAGGCGCAGCTATAATAAAATAAAAAATAATTTTTCCTTAATACGAGTTCCGAACTCAGGAAACACGAGCTCAGTACTCAGACAAAAACGAACTCCGAGTTCGGTCACACAAGCTCTTCGCTTATATTAAAACGGGCTCCGCGCTCAATCTTTAAGCCGGTCTATTTCGCAAACTAATTAGCCACTATCTTAAAGTGCAGTGGGCTGATCACCCACTATTTTGCAAGGAAGATATCTACGAACTCATGTTCAACACTTGCAGTGGCCCAATCCGAAACCATAAAAGCCGAGTACCTCGCAACTTCGAAAAACGGTTCGTATCATATGCGAACCATGAAAGAAGAATGTACAAGAAATAAAACAAGTTCGGCATGCGAACAAGGAAACACGAGCTCGGTACTCAGACAAAAATGAACTCCGAGTTCGGTCACACAAGCTCTTCGCTTATACTAAAACGGGTTCCGCGCTCTATCTTTAAGCCGGTCTATTCCGCAAACTAATTAGCCATTATCTTAAAGTGCAGTGGGCTGATCACCCACTATTTTGCAAGGAAGATATCTACGAACTCATGTTCAACACTTGCAGTGGCCCAATCCGAAACCACAAAAGCCGAGTACCTCGCAACTTCGAAAAACGGTTCGTATCATATGTGAACCATGAAAGAAGAATGTACAAGAAATAAAACAAGTCCGGCATGCGAACAAGGAAGACTGATAGACGAACCAACATCAAGACTTTTATATCGATGTTCGAGAAGGCCGATCCCAACAACGGGCCCGAAAACTAAAAGAGAAGTGATGTACGAATAAAGACAGAAGGACGAGCTAAAATGGAAAGGAAAAGACTTGTATTAATAAGGGCAACAAGGCCGACCCCAACAGTCGACCCAAAATTACAAAAAAGAAGGGCCGATGACGCGACATTCCCCAAATCGATCATATGCCAATGGTGACTCCTCAAACGTGCCAAGGTCGATCTCTTTTAGTTCGCCTCTCCTAAAAAGCCGAACTGGGGGAGGGACTAATGTTAAGGGTGGGCCTAAGCCCACTCAGGCCTGACCCATTTCAGAAGTCACCAAGAGAATCCATTGGGCCCTGTTCTGCGATCGGCCCACCGAAGTCAAGGCCCACCGAAGTCGAGGCCCGTCCGAAGTTAAGGCCCATCCGAAGTCAAGGCCCATTTGAATGAAGCATGCGCGACACAGTGACATCGGTACGGACCTGCCAAGACTGACACAGGTGACAGAGGTGTCAGTACGGACCTGCAGGATTCGGAGGCCAGCCGAACGAGCATTTAATGCAGAAGCACGCTCGACAACTGCATTTAATGCAAAGGGATGTTCGACAAAACAGCTTTCCGTATGTCGGGCATGCGCCGAAGTAAACCCCGCCAAGTCTCCGAAATCTTCACTATAAATAGAGTTAGGCTCACATGCGAAAGGATCCGAATTTTAGAGAGAGAATCTACAGAGAGAAACTACTATAAACATAAATTCACTTCGACATTGTATCAAACAATCAATCTATAAACAAACGAACTCCGAGTTCTTATTCACTTTCTGTTCGGCATTTTACTTTCTGTTCGGCACTTTTACTCTTATTTCACTTCGGTACTATCTGTTCGTCCCCATTATCACTTAACGAGTTTTCCGACCCTCATTCTATTATAATCATCCCCGTTCGTATTCTATTATAATCATCCCCGTTCGGTACGCGATACCGAACCGTGTTTTAACAGAAGAGTTCAAGGGGGTGTGTTATAAATTTATTCAAAAAAATGTGGTAACAATGTAATTTATCAAATATTAAGGACTAAGATGGAAAAAACAAATAAAGTTAAAAAGAAGAGGAAACGTAAGGGTCTATAAAAAATGGCATCATCATTGACTCTTCATCACTCACGTCTTCAAGCTTCTAAACATCTGTCACTTCGTCTTTTACATCACACAAATCTCTCGACTTTTCCACAAAACTCTGTCAAAAATCTCATCTTTCGTCCAAATCCTACCGATTTCTCAAGCTTTTCGTCGTCTACACGTGGCCCTGGGGTAGCTGTAAGAGCTTTGAGCTCAATCGCGACGGAAGAGTTACCGGAGAAGAAGATGGTGAAAGGTATTAGGGTTTACGAGCACGGAGGTCCTGAGGTATGTAGAAAGATCCTAACTTTGAATCTCCGGGTTGGGTTTGGGTCACTGTAATCTCCATATGGTTTTATGGGTTTCTCTTTATATATCCTTTTGTGATGAGATTTAAGTGATTTTTTGTGATTCACTATAAGCACTATATTGGATTTGAGCTTGAATGTTTATTTACATAGTCACTGATTTGTGTTTTCAAGATCATGATTGTTTAGTTACTCAGCTTTGATTAGTCTATTATGCTATATTTGATTTAGAAACTTGTGATGGTTTCAAGCTTTCTACTTGATAATTGATATGTATTCTCTGTACTTCATTGTGGGTTTTGTTTCTTTATAAGGTTCTGAAATGGGAAGATGTGGAAGTAGGAGAACCAAAGGATGGGGAGATACGTGTGAAGAACATAGCTATTGGACTTAATTTCATTGATGTATACTACAGGAAAGGTGTTTACAAGCCAGCTTCTATGCCCTTCACGCCAGGTTCTTGTGACTACAGAAAAGAAAGTATGAAAAGTAAGTTCTTTTCTTTCTCTTAACTTATGTGTGATTTCTGATCATAGGTATGGAGGCTGTTGGAGAAGTTGTAGCGGTGGGGTCGGGATTGACGGGTAGAAAGATCGGTGATATTGTTGCTTATGCTGGAAATCCGATGGGTGCTTATGCAGAGGAACAGATCCTCCCAGCGGATAAAGTTGTTCCTGTTCCTTCGTCTATCGATCCCATCGTAGCAGCGTCAATCATGCTCAAGGGTGTGACCGCACAGTTCCTCATTCGCCGTTGCTTCAAGGTTAGTTCATTGAAAAGTTATGAAGCTATAGGCAGAAGACCAAAAAACATGGGTTTTTTAAAGATCTCAACACTATGTGGCTCTTAAGAGTACTATTTTGTGTATGTAAAGGTTGAACGTGGGCACACAATCCTTGTTCATGCTGCAGCTGGTGGAGTTGGTTCTCTGTTGTGTCAATGGGCAAATGCACTTGGAGCCACTGTCATTGGAACTGTCTCCACCAATGAGAAAGCGGCTCAAGCCAAAGAAGATGGCTGCCACCATGTTATTATGTACAAGAACGAAGATTTTGTTTCTCGTGTCAACGACATTACATCTGGTAAAGGAGTCCATGTTGTGTATGATTCAGTAGGAAAAGACACATTTAAGGTAAATGTTGCAAAGAGCCGTCCACACGCTTGTGTTCTACCCGGTTTCCGATTTCTCATAGTGAATTTTTACTTGGTTTCTAGGGATCATTAGCATGTTTAGAGAACAGAGGATACATGGTGAGCTTTGGCCAATCCTCGGGAGCTCCAGATCCGGTTCCACTGTCTGATCTTGCTCCAAAATCTCTCTTCTTGACAAGACCTTCAATGATGCAATACAATGAAACTCGGGACGAGCTCTTGGAGTGTGCAGGGGAGGTTTTCGCCAATGTCGCTTCAGGCATCTTAAAGGCTCGTGTGAACCACAAGTACCCTTTGTCTCGTGTCTCTGATGCTCACGCAGACCTTGAGAATAGGATAACTTCAGGCTCCATTGTGCTCTTGCCATGAACACGCATAGTGATGTTTTATCTATTTCTTCAATAAGGGCAATGATATTTCCTTGTAATAGAAAAACATCAAATGTACTATTTGGAGATGAAAGACAGTTTAAGATATATATATATTACAGTGATTTCAATCACTGGTTTCTTATTATAAAAGTGTAGCGCAAGGATCACATGTACTTTGCTTCAGCCGCAGAGATTACATTAACAATTGTAATGCAGGCCCTGCGAGTTGATTGTTTGGTGTGGTATTTATATACTATCTAGCTCTAGTAGCTCGGGTTACTAACACGATAAGCAGGACAAAGACGGTGAGCAGAACCGTCATCTGAAGCTTCTCCATCACCGGTGCTGCACCTGTGCCTAGCACAGAAGATTTATCTCCAGGAACAACATTGAAGAGGTCAGTAACATACTTTGAGACTTTCTCCATAGCGTCAACGATTTTGATAGCACTTGTCCCAAACAACTTCTTTATGAAAGCCGCGGCTGCACAAGAGTCTTCTTCTGACCTCTCAACTGCATTATACATCAACGAAGAAGTGAGAAACTCTTTACATACTAATCGATCATAGAACCCGAGTTGATCGATCTTACCGTTGTTTATAAGCTCCCGGACAACTTCATTGTTCATCACTGCTTCCCAGACAGCTCTATCTGAAGTCAAGGACATAACCATCCTCTGCAACAGTATTATCTTATCTTAGTAAGCAAAGTTTGTTGGTTTGGAACAAAGACAGAGAATGAAACAGAGAAGAACCTGAACAGAAGGGTCTGTCTGAAACAGGTGAAAGGCGTCGTAGAATCTGTCAAGCATATAAGGCTGCACAAGGCTAGTGTTGCAGAGCTGAAGTGGTGGCTCAATCCAATCTATAATCTCCAATTCAGAAACTTGTTGTTCTTCTTCTTCTTCTTTATCATCATTATTGAACATCCTAGAAGGTAAAAAAGGATGAATCTTGAGACTTTTCAAGATGATTACAATAGTACTTGTAAAAGGAAAGGCCTTTTTAGTTTTTACTCACAATTGAATTGCAGAGAAAGCGTCTTCGACTTCTTCAAGCTCTGGAGTTTTGTCTGTAATTACATCAGCTTCTCTTTCTACAGAGATCCATTCCTCCTCCTCCTCCTCCTCCTCGCCGTTAAATGGAGAAACTTGAGCATAATTCGCCTTCAACGATTCAATAACAGACTCAGATGATGAAACGCCGAGGAAACTCTCCGGCTCGAGATTGTTCACTTCCTCTCCGCCTCCGCTGCCGCCGCCGTCGATTCTGATTCCCATTCCGCCGTGACGTTTCTTGCTGTGGAAGAAGGAAACGGTGCTTTGTGAATTAGAAAACAGTTTTATTATTTAATAAAAATGGAATAGTTTATTAATTTCTTTCTTTGGGTCTCATAAATTTGTAGTTTTTGTAATTCGCCCGTATACTTTAACATATGTCACAAGAAACCCCAATAGTTTCAATTTATGCATGTGTGTCATTACAATACACACGTTCCAGATTCTTCTATGGTTTTTTTGTCCCATAGAGCAGAGAAAGTACACGACTAGAATCATCTTTTATGTTTGTAACTATTAGATCTTTGTTTTTTAATAGCATTTGTACAAACCGCAACAATCATGCTGACCTCAAGAATCAAGAATCTTGTTTATGGCCCAAATTGTTTTTTTTGAATAAAATATATACCAAACATGGTATATATGGTTCAAAAACGTTACATAACAAATCTGAAATCTCCAACTTTTTACTCTTTTCAACATTGAAAATTTTTCAATTGCTATATTATGATTCAAGTTGATGTTGAAATTTTTTAAAGTTTAATTTTTTTAATCAAAAGATATACATTAGTTATGAAATATAGCAAACACTCAACATATTAACACCTTGCTAACTTTTTTCAGATTAATATAGGCCAAGTTTATAGATTTTCAATTAAGAACAAAAATGGACTGTGGACGTGGGGGACAAAAAAAAAGTCAATATGCATATGGGCTGTCTTCCATTTTTTTTTTTAATTTCACCCCACAATCATAACATTTTTATTTAATAATTTAAAAAATAAAAGGTAAAGGACAAAATTTTGAAATAAAAATGATGATTAGGATTGTTGATTTAGGATCCCATGGAATCACTCATCTATTTCAAAAAGAGTGGATCATATATTTGTTTTCCATGAACAAAATGATTACACGTTTTGATGAAATAATTATGTTTGTATGTTTTATAATTCATTGGTTATACCATCTACTGCTTAATTTTTTTTGAAAATGTTATGGGATTTTTATAGGTTAATGATAACTCATTATTGTAACTTTAAACGTGGTCTAAACTTCAAGCTAAAGCATCTTTGTGCCCACAACAAATATGACAAAATAAAATCATGGGTCATGTTAATTAGTAAAATATATATTTTAATTATTTTAGAATTTTCTAATTATCTTAGAAACTCATTTGACTGTTCTTAACTATACCCAATAACAGAAATTAGTTTAATAAACCCTTTTCATACATCCAAAAAGAAGTTTGGTTAGTGGGGGATCATAAAAGGACGAATTGGTTGTATAATATTATTGGAGGAAAAAATTTGGTCAAATGACATTAGGCCATGGAAATTGGGTTCGTTGACATGGCGGGAACACAAATTTTTTTTAATTCCTCTTCTACCCTCAATATTGATTCGCCGTCTATACAAGATTTTTGATGTGACCACTGTCAGTTTAGGTAGGAGAGTATAGGTGCTCAAGTTTGTTATAACAAATACACTATTTGGTCATTTAAACAAATACACAACAATAAAATATCATCTTCTTCTATATACCGATACAAACAAGATAATAAAAGTTCAAGCTACTTCTGGAAAAAATCCGGTATAGAAACATCATAACTTTGTATAAAATAACCTCATTTTTCTTTTTATGTAGTAATATATTGACTTTGTTGAACGAATGGTGAATTATAGAAATAGTAGGCTATTCTAGTTCATTTTTTTGACATCAGTTATTCTAGTTCATTTTTTTGTGGTAATAACCTACTATTTTTCGAAATGTGGTAATGTTTCATCTTTTTGTGGTTGTCTTTAATAAACCCAATGAACATGTGAGAACGTAGATATTATGTTCTAAATCTATGTTTGAAAGCAAACAAATCGGAGACTACTTTTTCTTAAATATACTTTAGTTGTTTCTAAACCCTAAACCCTAAACCCTAAACCCTAAACCCTAGACCCTAAATCCCACACCCTAAACCCTATACCTTAAACACTAAACCTTAAACCCTATACCCTAAACCTTATACCATAAACCCTATACCCTAAACCTTAAACCATATATCTTAACCACTATACCCTAAATCCTAAACCCTAAACCATATACCTAAGCCCTAAACCCTTATCCCTAAACTTTCTACCATAAACCCTAAACCGTACACCCTAATCTCTCCTCCTCATAAACGTAGACCCTTAATCCCTAATCTAGTAAAACGATATCCTACACCCAAATCCCTAAATCTTGAATCTAAACCCAAAACCCTGAAACTTACACCATTTACTGTAAACCCACATAACAATTGTAATAATAATAATAGTCTATTATACACATGAATAGACATCTATTGAATGTTAAATAGTTGTATATTTTCCGTACAAAAATGATATCATCCTCAAGTAGCCATCTATTAACGTCTGATGTAAACTTTAAATTTGTAAAACATTCACAATCGTATTGTGATATTAAAATATATAGACAACTATAAACACAAACTAGATGACCACTTCAAGAAATTTAAATCTGTAATATTAAACTGATAAGAACATAAACTACACTTGATATTGGTGAATAGGCCTAGAAAATTATAAACAAATCTAAGTTTTAAAATAAAATTTTCTCAACTTTGACGAATCGCATTGAACGACAACCGGAGAAGTCCGGTGAGAGATCCGTTTCGGCGATTTGAAGAGGAGACAAAGCAGGAAACGAGAGCTGACAAGTTGCGGCGGCGGCGGAAGAAGACGGAGAAGCTGTATTGTCTCTTCCTCTATTTACGCCGCCTAAACGCCGAGGAGCCCATAGACGGTGGTATCGAAGAGGATAAAGGCTTTGATGATTGTTTCTAAGCTGATTTTGAGGGTAGGTTGTAACTAAAGAGAGAAAAAGAAACTGACCACACAAGGATAATAAAGGGAAAAGATGTGTGTCAGAAAGATATAATTAATTTGGTAAATATATTTTGAAATCAAATAAAATGGTTTGGATTTTGAAGGGTATAAATGAAATTTAACATCAGTAGAATAGTGACTATTTTTTTTGCCAATTTCGACATGGATAAGTAATATTTCACCTAATTATCCAAGTTTTTTCTTCTTCTCTATTATATTTCTTTTCTCGAAAACTCCAATAAAAATACACAATACCTTTCAAATAAAACAGCACGAAGTGACAAAAGTAAAAAAGAGGAGTGTGCGTAGGGAAATTATAATTTCCTTTGTTCCAAACTTTTTTAATCAAATAAAACAGATTTCGGCTGAGGGTATAATCGTCATTGTACATAATCAGAATAGTAGCTTTTTGTATTGCCAATTTCCATCTCATTAAGTATTATTTAGCCTAATTTCCCATCATAAAACTACTTAAACTATATGACAAAACTTACATATAATTTTGGCTTCATGTGAGCAATATGGAAAAATCATTTTTATAAAATTAATTTGTGTTATGAGGTTGACGGAAAAAAAAAGATTATTCAAACAAGAATTGATTAAGGTCTAAGGCTAAAAAGTTCCTATCAAAAATACTTTCCAATCTAGTGGTTGGCTACAAATAATTATTTACTTACATAAAACGTATGGTTTTTCTGTTAGATTATGTATTCTACGAATTGAATTGTTGATCTAAAATAGTTAGTTCGATCGATACTTAAGTTAGAGTAATAAGCTTATTTGGATTATAGAATTTATCGTTTAATTATATTATATTAATAGCTATTACAAAATTGATATAACAAATGTCAGATACTATCCGAACGGTGGTATATATTTCCAAAAGATAAATTAAATATAAAAATAGGAACATTTGAAATAATATTATATACTTATATAATAATGAAATTAATGGCCTCGCTCCCATCAATCGTTGTCTTTCTCTCTTTATTTCTTCCTCTTTGTATTGCTTTTGAAGAATGTTCAATTCTTTCATCATTCTCGTATTGAAACTTTTATTATTATTGTTCCTCTTTTCTTTCTACTTTATACTATTCGTGAATCTAATATTCATATATTTCTCCATATACAAACAAAAGAAAATTACTTGCTTTGTTACAAAATATTGTAAATCTTTATGTCTAGCATCAGTTCACGAAATTGGAAGTATTAAACTTTTATTCTGACTATTTTCAAAAGTGTAAGAAAATTGCAAAAATAAATACACCACGAGATTGGAACTAAACTAACCTCTTGATCTAAGACGAATCTAATTATTTTTGGTTGTCTCATGTAACAATTTCAGTTGGGGGGTAAAAACGTCATTTTGTAAAAGGCAAACTAAACATACCATATTGTTGTTGCGAAAAAGACACGCGTGACCTAAAAACACTATCAAAAGAGAATTTAAACGACGCATGCCTCTATACAATTATTTCCATTATTGCTATCTAATTTTATTTTTATAAAAACATGTAAAAAATTTCAGGACCATTGGTCCTATAATGGACGAGCTAGTTTGTTAAACGTATATCATTCTACTTCAAGCTTTTTTGTTTTGTTAAACTTCTACTTCAAGCTTACATGACTATATATGTTTTTTGAAAATGTACGCATTGATTCCAAAATATAGTATACAGATTATGGTCACAACAATTAACGCACGAAGTCTTGAAGATTATATACACTAGGCATAGTTTAATTAGGTGATTAGTTAAGAGAAATAACGATGATGACAATATTGTAACTTTAATTAGGTGATTAGTAACTAAGAGAAATCTCAGTGATTATCCGGATAATCCAATAAAAAAAGTGAGGTATTTATTTCACCGAACATACATTGATGATGAAAAGTGAATCTATAATGGCAAGCAACAATCATGATATACAACCCTTAAGTCAATTTCTACAGCTATATCTATAACTTTATATATCATGTACGTAGTATAACACTGATTAAAAAAAATTATTAAGAAAAAGGTATCGTAACCAAAAAAAATATATATATATTTAAGGAAAAGGCATAGTTTGGATTTCCTGGTAGTATTAAATATTTAAATAAGACAAAACTTGTTAGTATGACCATCAATACAATGTGATTGAGAAACTTCATCAAACACAATTTTTTATCCAAATTGTTTCGAGTATTAATTATTTTGCAATTTTTCTAACCGGAATTTCTACATAGATTAGTCAAAACCTTGATTCGAAATTTATAGTTGTAAATATATATAATCAAATGAAAACTAATTTAGTATACGTAGTATTTTTAGGGTATTTATGAAAATTGAAAAGTAATAAAAGGACGATGCACGCGTAAATCAATACGTATGAATAGTGTTATTCTGTTATATCGTCTTGAAACTTTTTCGGCGCGAGAATGTTGTTTGAAAATAAAAGTCTATATAATTTTGGTACTTATATATATAGTTTTATATCGCATTTTTCATAAATATATATATATATATATATAAAAATATAGTGGGCACATTGACAGTTTAGTGGAGAAATTGAGGAATTATAGCTTTTATAGGATCCCGTGAGTGACTCAGATAAATACATCCCACTTTCACTCATATATACATAATATTTATTTATCGTCTATGTATGTATGTATATATATAATATACTAGGTAAGTACTCCGCGCCTTGTGATATTTATAAATAATATTAAATTATATTATTGAAAACCATGAATTGATCAATTTATGTTTAAACATTTAACCCGAGATCCGAAACACGAAACCAAATCGACATGAAAAATTCGGTTTGGTCCGGTTTCGGTTCTCATATTATTCTATCGAGTTTTAATATTTTCTAACTCGGATTTCCGTTCTAACCCGAACCGACCTGAGACCCGAATTGTACTCGAATAGACCCGAATATACACATGTATATAGTTTTGATAAGGTAAATTAGATTTTAGTAGGCTATTTCAATTTTTTGTGGGTTATATGATTAAGCCGAACCAAAACCCGAACCAAAACTCGTATTACCGGAAGTAAGATCGGAAGTTCTTACCAAAATTATGTAAAACCAAAAAATTCGAACCAAAAAATCAAAAATCCGGAACCGGATAATATTTGGTTCTTTGTTAGGTTTTGTTAAATATATGCAACTCGACCTGAACCCGAATAGACTTGAATTGAATAAAACTGTATTTGTAAATAATCCGAACGGATTCTATATCATTTAACCCGAAAAACCCGAACTCGAATGAACATGACATGAAAACCGAATGTCCATGCTCCAATCCACTAATCAAAGTTCCCGATACATGTTGGCAATTTATGAGGCATGCATCTATGAAAGACCTTTATCGAAAGTCAAAATAACTAATCAAACTTTGCAAGCTTATTCAAAGAAAAAAGATCCGCATTATGCATACTCTGGTAAATGAAGACGCAATCTATTTACCGAAATTCGCAGACCCATTTGACGAAGGTCCGCTTTAATGATTTTGTACGTGATAAAATCTTATTTATATTAGAAGATTTCTTACTTTGTTTCTTATTGTTTTCAATGTGGGATAAATTTAATTTTTAAAAGTTTTATATGTGGGCCTGAATTCGTTGGGCCTGAAATATAATTTATAGAATTCGCAAAACAAAAATTATTCAAAAATATAAGGACTAAAACGTAAATAAAATAAAAAATATCCTAAAAACTCTAACGTTGCGACACATAGGCGTTTTGTCTTCTCTTTTAATATAATAGATATGTACTTGTTGACCTGCGTATACATTCCATCAAACATTCAATTTGTCTGCAAACAATTTTTTTTTATAAAGAAAAACAAAGTGGGAAAAAGAAAAGATACAAGCAATCTACTTAATTATCATTTTTCTTTTAAGTGGCATGCTGATTTAGTTTCTGATTTTCAAATACCTCCACCTAAAAATTAAAATACTCTAATTGCATGACTTCATACAAAAATAAATAAATATTAGCAACTAGTAATCTTTTTGCTGTGAGCAAAGTTTTATATAACCAAACATAGTTTTATTTTTATATAAGAATTATATATTAGTTATGGTAAGGGAATAATTATATTAAGAATTAACACCTAGGCTATAATGTGAAAATATAAGGTGTAGAAATTGTATCAAATTAATAGCTAAAACTGGGAAGATTATTGGTTTTAATAAATGTGTGCAAAACATGTTTAAATAAATTAATTTTGAAAAAAGTAAGAAAAAAGTAAAAGAAGGAGTGAAAAATTGATGAGGTTTTTCTCTTTTGTTTTCTTTTTGTTTTAATTTCTCCCCCCACACACAGACAGACACACAAACCATAATGCATCAACCAACAAAAGAGAGACCATTAGAGGCACTCCACAATCATCACCTTCATCATGACTTCTCCTTCTTCATTCCCTTATATCCTTCCTCTCCTTATCCTTTTCACCTTTCTCATCTTCACCACACACTACACACATTCACACTTTTTCTTCTTCCTAAAATTAAAAGCCATGAACAAGATCAACAACACTTCTCCTTCTCTTGTTCATCTCTTTCTCCTTCTTCTTCTTCCTTTCTTCTCTTTCTCTTCTTTAGCTCTCAAGGTTTCACCTCAGCTCTTATCTCTCATTTCCCTCAAAACATCTCTCTCTGCCTCATCTCCCTCTGCTTTTCAAGATTGGACCGTACATAACGGTCAAAACGACGCCGTTTGGTGTTCTTGGTCAGGCGTAGTATGCGACAACGCAACGTCTCAAGTCGTTTCTCTTGATCTTTCTCACAAGAATCTCACGGGCCGTCTTCCTCCGCAGATTCGTTACTTGTCGAGCTTAACCTACTTTAATCTCAGTCGAAACTTATTGGAAGGTTCCTTTCCGAGTTTTATCTTTGATCTCGCAAAGTTAACTACTCTCGACATAAGCCACAACTCTTTTGACTCCAGCTTCCCTCCCGGTATCTCCAAGCTCAAGTTCTTAAGAGTACTAAACGGTTTCAGCAACAACTTTGAAGGTTTCTTGCCTAGTGAAGTGGCTAGTCTTCGGTTCTTGGAAGAGCTTAACTTCGGTGGGAGTTACTTCGAGGGAGAGATCCCTTCGGCTTACGGTGGTTTAAAGAGATTGAAGTATATTCATTTAGCAGGAAATGTACTCGGAGGTGTTTTACCTCCGAGGTTGGGGCTCTTACAAGAGCTTCAACACATGGAGATTGGTTATAATCAGTTTATAGGAAACTTACCTTCGGAGTTATCGTTGCTCTCGAACCTTCAGTACTTGGACATATCGAATTGCACACTCTCTGGCTCTCTGCCTCAAGAACTCGGAAACCTCACAAACCTCGAGATTTTGTTTCTTTTCCACAACGGTTTCACGGGTGAAATCCCAGAGAGTTTTAGCAACTTGAGAGCTTTAAAGTCTCTAGATTTGTCGAGTAATCAGATATCTGGTAGTATCCCATCAGGCTTCTCGAGTTTAAAAAATCTAACATGGCTTAGCTTGATAAGCAATAACTTCTCTGGTGAAGTTCCTTTAGGGATCGGTGAGCTCCCTGAGCTAACCACATTGTCTCTATGGAACAACAACTTCACCGGAGTTTTGCCTCTAATGCTTGGATCAAACGGTAAGCTCGAGACCATGGACGTCTCTAACAACTCATTCACGGGCACAATCCCGCCTTCTCTCTGCAAAGGAAACAAGCTATACAAGCTCATACTCTTCTCCAACATGCTTGAAGGCGAGATACCAAGTAGCTTGACAAATTGCACTACTCTATGGAGGTTCCGGATTCAGAACAATCAAATAAACGGCACTATCCCTCTCGGATTCGGCTCTCTACGTAACCTCACTTTCGTCGATTTAAGCAACAACAGATTCACCGGCCAAATCCCTTCAGATTTCGCCGATGCGCCTGTTCTTCAATACTTGAACCTCTCAAGCAACTCCTTCAAAACCCGATTACCGGATACTATATGGAAAGCTCCGAATCTACAGATTTTCTCGGCGAGTTTCAGCGAATTGATCGGCGAGATACCTAACTACGTAGGATGCAAAAGCTTCTACAAGATTGAGCTGCAAGGAAACTCAATGAACGGGACGATACCTTGGGACATAGGCCACTGCGAGAAGCTCATCTACTTGAATCTCAGCCAAAACCATCTCTCAGGAATCATTCCTTGGGAGATTTCTAAGCTTCCTTCGATATCCGACGTGGATGTTTCTCGTAATCTCTTGACGGGAACGATCCCGTCGGATTTCGGAAGCTCCAAGACTATAACAACGTTCAACGTTTCGTACAATCAGCTTATCGGTTCCATCCCAGGCGGTTCGTTCGCGCATTTGAATCCGTCCTTCTTCTCTTCTAATGAAGGTCTCTGTGGCGATATCGTCGCGAGACCTTGCAGAACCGATACGGCTAGAGAAGCGGATCTAGACGGTGGTCGTAACGAGCAGCGGCCGAAGAAGACAGCAGGAGCTATTGTTTGGATTATGGCGGCGGCGATTGGTGTTGGATTCTTCGTCCTTGTAGCCGCGACTCGTTGCTTTCAGAAAAGCTACGGGAACAGAGTAGACGGCGGAGATATAGGACCGTGGAAGCTCACGGCGTTTCAGAGGCTGAATTTCACGGCGGATGACGTCGTTGAGTGTCTCTCCAAAACCGATAACATCCTAGGGATGGGATCGACGGGAACAGTCTACAAGGCGGAGATGCCTAACGGAGAGATAATCGCCGTTAAAAAGCTATGGGGGAAAAACAAAGAGAACGGTAAGATCCGGCGGCGGAAGAGCGGCGTGCTTGCGGAGGTAGACGTTCTAGGTCACGTGAGGCACCGCAACATCGTACGCCTCCTCGGATGCTGCTCGAATCGAGAATGCACGATGCTTCTATACGAATACATGCCTAACGGAAGCCTAGACGATCTCCTTCACGGAGGAGATAAAACGACGAACGCGGCGGCGGAATGGACGGCGTTATACCAGATCGTGATCGGAGTTGCTCAGGGGATATGCTATCTCCACCATGACTGCGATCCAGTGATCGTCCACCGCGATCTTAAGCCTAGCAATATACTCCTCGACGCCGATTTCGAGGCTCGCGTTGCGGATTTCGGCGTCGCGAAGCTGATTCAAACCGATGAATCCATGTCCGTCGTCGCCGGATCTTACGGTTATATTGCACCAGGTACCCCTAAATTTTCCTTTTATTCCTTTCTTTTCCCCAATATTAAATTTTATTCAATTTTAGTCCTCTTGTTTAACATTTTTGATGTTTTTGGTAACAGAGTATGCATACACACTACAAGTGGATAAAAAGAGTGATATCTATAGTTTCGGAGTGATATTACTAGAAATAATAACCGGAAAAAGATCGGTAGAACCGGAGTTCGGAGAAGGCAATAGCATTGTGGATTGGGTTAAATCGAAGCTAAAGACAAAAGACGACGTCGAAGAAGTACTAAACAAAAACATGTGCATGTCGTGTAGTCTCGTAAGAGAAGAGATGAAACAAATGCTTAGGATCGCAATGTTATGTACAAGTCGTAACCCGACGGACCGGCCTCCCATGAGAGACGTGTTGGTGATTCTTCAAGAGGCGAAGCCGAAGAGGAAGAAGGTAGGGGGTAATGTTGTATCAGAAGATGTTTGTGGTAGTGGTGATGTTAAATGTCAAAAGATTGGGGTGTGATTTCGTTAATATATCTTAGTATTTGGTGGTGTTTATGTAATTGTAGAATTTTGTTTTTTAGAATGATAAGTTTAGCGTATATATATGAGTGTATTTTTGGTTTTTTTCCGCAATGTGAGTGTTTTTTGTTTGACTAAAAAAAACCTGTTTACCGCTAATCTCGGTCAAGTCTAATTAAATAAAATAAAAATAAAAAAAAGAGTGGAGATGCGGGGTATCGATCCCCGTACCTCTCGCATGCTAAGCGAGCGCTCTACCATCTGAGCTACATCCCCTTTTAATATAAATCCCCAAAAAATACTATTTAACATATTTCTTTTATAAAGTTTCGAGGGTACAACACAGAAGCCCTAATTTTATAGTTTCTGTTACGGAATCTAAACGGCGAAAACATCATATATATATATATATATATATAGCCGCCTCTTCCTCACAATCACTTATTAACTTCTTTGGAACCTCAAGTTTCTTGTTCTTCTTCTTGTTTTACAAATCTATCATCATGTTTTCAAATCTCAAGTCTTTTCTTAAATCTAAAAGGCGTTGTTTTTTCTTGAATTGGGTTTGTGTTAGTTGCAAGTGACGATTAAAAAAGACAGGGACATCAGAAATTATCTGTGTTGACTATTGTCTATAATGGGAATCTCTCTGATGCCATTACACAACTCTTTTGGTTTTACAAAACTGTTTTTTTTTTTTTTTTTAATTTGGATTTGAAAAGTGTGAGGCTTTATACCAATGATGGAATTCTAATAATCATCAGATCTGATGTGTTGAAAAACACAAATATATTGATTACAAAATCTTGATGCTGAGGTTAAAGCCTTTCCATTGTCTCTGATTTATCCTATAATTCCCCATTTTTTTTTTGACATATTTCAATGTTTTATATATATATTTGATAATTTAACAAGTATTGAATCTTGCTAATGAAACAGAATTTAAATCTTAATCCTTAAAACTAAAGGATCAAGCTTTTTAGGCCAAATATATCACAATTATACTAATATCTACAAATCAACAAGAATCATAATGAAAAGGCTCTCTCCTTATAGTTTATTTCAACATTTCTTGAAACAATGTTGAGTTATCTCTAAAATTCATTCTTAATTCTCCGACAGATGTTAAAGCCATAAGCTCCTTGTCGTCTAGACCCTTTGTTGGTCCAAGGCTGCACCTTTCGTTTCCATGCTTATCCAACTGTTTCTTGAATTTGTTTATCTTCACGACATTACAATCAAGAAAGTAGATTCAATACACTGCTAATTAACTTCTATGTAAACTACTTTCAAAAGAATGTGTGTGTTTTTTTTTTGAATTATCTTACGGTGGAGATTGTGCAGCTGAAACTACAAAGCTTGCCTTGTGATCCTCTATACAACTTAAAGAAAGGAAGGACATGTACGTTAAGACCATGACACATTGTTTTAAGCTCTTCTTGATTCACTTTCAGAAACATAACGTTTGGGTTTGATTCAGCTAATTGACAAATCTGTTTTTGTATCACACAACAAGAAAACATTATCAAAACACAAACCAAAGTCAATGAAAATTTTCGAGTTCTTGAGTCTTGACTATAACATACCTTTGGGTGTAGAGATTTGCAGCCACCGCAGGCAGGTGAGTAGAAATCAAGAACAACTAATTTCTCACCAGCGTTTAACAAAGATTCGACAAGATGATCCGTTGACTGAATCTCAAACATGTTGTGTTCCGTTGACTTTTCCAACCATCTCATTCCTCTGCTAATACCAATTGATGATGTCTTTGTCTGAAATAAACCGTTTCAAGAAAGCCAAAAAAGCTGTATAAGAATCTAATAAAGTCACATGTGGGATTTTAAAGATATGTATTTTGCTTACAGTGGAAGAAGAAGAAGATAAGGTTGTTGAAGCTAAAGGTTGTTCCTTTAAATCAAGGCTCATTCTCGTAGCTGAGAATAGTTTAGTATAATTTGGTTTATTTCTAGGTAGAATCCCTGCAAATTGAGCAACAATGCCACTCTCACTTCTTAGAGATGAAATAGCATCCATGTCACAGTTTCAAAAGATGCAAACTTTGTTCAGATTTGATCAAAACCCAGAGCCAATAAAACTCAAGATTCGTAAGAAAATTCTTGAGAGGAAGAAGAAATGTTGTGAAGGCTTTTTTTAAGTTTTGAGAATGAGAAAATAAGGAAAAAGTATACGTTACTTTATTGACTAATGAAGAAGAAAGAGTATGTACAAATTATGCAGAAACTTGTGTGTTTTTAAAGTAGCATGTAATAAGTGGGGGTCTTTTGTATATCCAACTGTGTTTTTTTATGGATTTATTCATTATCCATTTTTGCTTAGTTAATTTCATTATTTGTGCCAATAATTAATTTACTTTTTTCGTAAATAGCGCTCATTTACCGAAATTTTAGTGACATTTATCGTTAAATGAAAAATATAGAAGACTCAGATTGGATAATGTTACAATTATCCACTAAACAAAACATAACCTTTTTTTTAGGTGCAAAAATTGAGCATATGATTCTACGTTTGGATTGTTGATTTCTAGGAGACAACAAGAATTTTTAGCTGTTTAAGGCAATGAAAAAATCAATGCACACTATTATGAGAAACAACAAATATAAAAGATAATGATCGGTAATAAGTATGGTAGGAGTTACAAAAAGAAGAGTGTCATTTTGTAAAGTCTATACTACTTACTCTCTTCGTATATACAATAAGCTAGTTTGCCTTCATATGTAAGCGTTTTACTTGCTAGTAGGAATGCTCATACGCCTCAACATTCTCTTACTACTTACATAAATGTTGGCCCGTCTTCGTGGATTTTAGCTGCGTCGAGCATTTCTCGTAGAGAATCCAAAAGTTTCTCAATTGTAACTCTACGTTTTTTCTCTCTCCTGTGATTTTCGAATGTCTCCAAATTACGAAATTTCTCTTTTGAGAGCTTGTCCTGTAACAATTTTTCTATGGTCTTTGAATCCAACTAATTATCAGTGTATGTCGTCTTTGCGGCATATTCCAAAATATAAGCAAAATTTAGCCTTAGGTTGTCAGAGAGCTGATTTTGGTAGAATTCTTGGTACCATCTTGCACAATCCTGAAGCCTTTAGATTGTATCATACATTTCTTCAATTTTACTTTGATCGAATTTGTCAGATTTGGGTCTCTCGTTAAGCAAATCCATGATTTCTTCATGTGTAAACTCTACTACTTTGTCTGTGCTGCTTTCTTCGTCATTGTTCACAACCATTTTCGTTTTGTTTATTGGATTGCGTGGAGGCTGATTCTGATTTCGCATCTCCGACGAGTTTTTCTTTCGATTTTATCATACTAGATTTTTAACAAAACATAACTTTCTTATAATTTTTCTTATTAACATATAATATAGTGATTTGAATCTAAATGATAGTAACATCTTCTTCTGTAAAATTTGAATTTTAAAAGACCTACAAAACATACTTTGGTGCAAAATATCTAGTAGAATCATACTTACATGTTTTGGACTTTTTATTTAAATTTTTGTTAGGTAACCGATTTTCTCTAAATATGTTTTCGTCGTAATGATCATTTGTTAGGTTCGTCGCATGAAACGTGTTGCTGACTGTGTTCGAGTCTTTTCTTCGTTGGATATTGGTCCCACTTTATATATAAATGGTAATCCATAGTTATTGCACCTGACTAATTAGTAGATAATATATATTTCTTCCATTTTTTATTAATAGATGTTTTAGTCATATCATACGTATTAAAAAATCAAATATTTAGTGTATTGGTTTTTGCAAAAACATAATTCTTACAAAAATCAACCAATAGATATTTAAATTTATCATTAAAATATACAATTTACGTACAAAATACATTGAAAAAGTAAAAAATATATTATTTAAAATATTTTTTTTCTAAAACATCTATTAAAAATAAACAGATAGAGTATATTTTTACAAAAAATTCAATATGATTTATAGAAATTTGAATTTATTGTTTTCTTAATATTCATAAAAAAATGGGATGGATGTCTTATTTTGAAAATAAATATTAGAGGAATTCGCAAAACTACCTCCTTTCAACCCTCCCTTCACAAAACTACACCTAATTAAATATTTTCACATATTTACACCCTTTAAAATTTTTTAAAGCTTGATTTACCCTTTAAAAAATTACCAAAATTAAAATATTTTCATTTGAGTTCGCTAATTAGTGTTTAGGGTATAGTATTAAGGGGGTAGGATTGTGTGGGTAGGGTTTATTTGAATTTAATTTTTAGTGTTTAGGTGTAGTTTTGTGAAGTATTTTAAAAATTGTGTAGTTTTGTGAAATGTAATTCAAATGGCGTAGTTTTGTGATTCTCCCTAAATATTATTCATTATTCCATCATATGATTTATTTTAGGATAAATGAATAAAAGATAAGTTGACAAATTAAGAATTCAGCCCGTAGTTTTTCTTACATTTTGGATAATGTTAGCAAACTATGGTCCATATGACCATATACTACAAAAACACCACCCCACAGAATTGTAGTCCAATACAATGGCTATAAAGTAGAAACCAAAAAAAGATAACGAAATTTTAATTTTTTTTTTTGTCAAAAACGAAATTTTAATTAGGGGTTGTATTTGTCTGAATAATACTGCATAGTCCACTTGTGATTTTATTTAATTATCTAAACTAGTCAGTTGCTTTGTCCAGAGTAAAAAGATTGGTCAAATAGCTCATCGGCTATTCAAGATATAGACACGTGTCCGGTTGCCAAATTTTTGGTGTTAAAAAAATAAAAATGACGTGGCGGAAGAGACCAAAGGTCGTTGAGTCGATTATAATTTGATATTTTTCTTAAAACAAAAAATATTACTTGCTTTCTTTACCACCTAATTTGCAATATTTTCTATCAAAGTGTCTTTTCCCAAATTTTCATTTCTTACAGTTTTCTAAAATAGTTAAAAGTCTAGTACTTTATTTATCAAATTGCATTAGTTTCTACTTACGAAATATGTATTAATCATGTAGAGTTCGGTAAAAAAGAGCGATCTACTAGGGATTTTAAATTTTGCTTTTGTTTTTTTTTTCAGAGAAAATATATAATATTATATATATGATGTAAAAAAAAAGAACAAAAACTACAAAAGATTAATTTGGACCCAGAGAATAGATGCATTAAAAGCCCAACATAACTAGAAACTGGCCCATTTGTACCACACGGATGTCAATAAATTGAATTTGCTTTATTTTCAGAGAATGTAAAAGACCTCATAGATGCTTTATTTTTATTTTTTTTAAGTATTGTAAAGCTCTTTAGAGATTTTAGCAAAGTCTACTACCATGATATAAAAAATATGTAAATGTTTGGATTTGGTTCTTCATTGAAATTGTGCTAAATCCTTTGAAATGATAATCATGGAAACTACTACAAGATTGAATAACACTAATTTTAATAGAAGTGATCAGAATTAATATCTAGTAATGAATTTTAAATTAATTGGAAACTAGATAAGGACCCGCACGTACGTGCGGAAATTAATATAGTTTTTAATTTTATATATTTATAATTATTTAGTAAAAATATATATATTAAAAAAATTTCACCGACTTGGATTATATTTAGATAGTCTCTTATTTCATAAAATACATTAAATAAAACGTGTAGATTGTGCGAGGTATGGTTTAACGCGAGATTCATCCGTGTATTAGAAATATTTAAATTTTTTACCCCGGGATATACCTTCCAAGATGTATTGATACAAATTTAAAAATAGTTTACTGAATTATATTTAATATAAAGTTCAAAATTATATTTATGTATAATTTTATATTTCGAATATAATTTAGTTATATATTATGAATTATTTATGCTATTTTTTGACCCGTTGCTAAATTACACATAAATATTTGTGCATAAATTGAATTCGATTTAATCTCATAACCATTATCATTCGTTTAAATTTTTTTTGTGATCTTTTAACGACCCGTTACAAAAACTAAAATGAGAATTACAAAACTACATCATTTGAATTGCGTTTTACAAAATACGTCATTTCAAAGTTATTTTTAAAAACTACATCTAAACACTCAAAATTAAATCTAAATAAATTCTATCTACACAAAATCTACCCTTTAATATTATATTGTAAACACTAATTAGCGAAACTAAATGAAAAAATTTAAATTTTGATAGTTTTTTAAGGATAAATCAACCTTTTAAATTTTTAAAAGGGTGTAGTTATAGAAAATATTGAATTAGATGTAATTTTGTGAAAGAAGTGTTGAATAGGTGTAGTCTTGTGAATTCCTCAAATTAAAATATGTATTTGCTATTACGATTTGTATTTTTTAACATCGATTTTTCTTTCCTTTATTAATATTTTTTTTTATAGCAACTTCCTATATTAATATTTGTTTTTTAAATATTTTGAATGTTAGTTAAATTGAAATTGTTTGGGCCTTCATGTTGGGTTTTTCTTATTGTCCATTTGATTTTTTTCAGCCCAATAAAAAACATAGGTTAAGCAAAAATATGCAAAGGCATTTGATAGTAAATAAAATTTTTTTTAAAGGCATTTTGAAAAAATGGTTTCCAATTAATATATAAGATAACGACTATACATAATCAACTAATATACAAAATTTACAAGAATTCATGAAATACATCATTGAATATTTTTGGTTAATTATTTTTTTTTGAATTATACTTTTTTCATAATATGGATCTAATTAAGATGAGCATTACATATCTAGTTAACAAATATACAAGCCTATAGTTTATAATAAGGATTTGTAGAAAAGCAAAGAATAGAGAACCACGTGAATAATCATACCAAAAAGTAATCCGTACGACCCTACCTTCCATCATTTCATTGCTTTTCACTGTTTGTTTTTATCCCAAAAGGATCTCTCATATGATTTTAAGCCAATCAAAAATGATTGATTAGACCAGCATGGGTTAATATGTCATCTTGTTATATCTGATAATATATAGTTTTATCATACCAATTATTTGAAAGAAAAAAGGTGAGACCACAACAAAATCAGTGATCCCCCCCTTGACTCATTAAATCCCTTTTCAAAGAAAAAAATATTCCTTTCTTATTTATGTTTATATACAAAAATTTGTACATATAATTGATTAATTGTATGTTTGGATTCATGATCAACTATATTTTTTTATAAATTTATAAGTATACGTATTACACAAAAAAACACATAAATATTTTTAATTTCCAGCACATAATTATTTAAAATAAATTTAAAATTATTTTTAGACCATTTTCAACCGATTAAATTATTTTAATCCGTTTTCAACTGATTTATACTTCAAATCAGTATAATGTCAATTGAAATTTAAATTGTTATGAATTAAGATCAATTATGATGATATAACAAATCATTAATTTTACTAAACTTATTTAACTTTTCAAAACATAAAAGACTTATTTATACGTAGTATTTAAACTAAATTTAGTTTTCACTATCAATGTGAGACTTTTCTCAAAAAATTATTTTGCCAATATTATGGAATTTTAGTTTATATTTTATGGGTTTTTTTTTTTTTTTTGTTAAAAATTATATTTTATATTTTATGGGTTTCATTATATTTTCATTTAAATTTCAAAATCTCTCCTCAATTCATATATAGGATTAATGACTTTTTGAACGAAACTATAAATAATACTTGGCGTGAGTCGTGAAGAAGTGTTTAATCACGATATTAAAGGTACACAAAAAGAAGTTCAACTTCGTGTGATGTTGTGATTAATATAGAAAAATTCACAAAACTACACCATTTCAACCTTCCCTTCACAAAATTACACCTGATTCAATATTTTCACAAATTTATATCCTTTCAAAATTTTAAAAAGTTTGATTTACCCTTTTAAAAATTACCAAAATTAAAATCTTTTCATTTGGGTTCGCTAATTAGTGTTTAAGATATAGTATTAAGGGGGTAGGATTGTGTGGGTAAGGTTTATTTGGATTTAATTTTGAGTGTTTAGGTGTAGTTTTGTGAAATAATTTTGAAATGGTGTAGTTTTGTGAAATGTAATTCAAATGGTGTAGTTTTATAATTCTCCCATTAATATAACAAAAAAGCATATTCGTATAAAAATTGTCGACCGAAATAAAAAAAGAAGAGAATTCACAAAACTACACCCTTTCAATTCTTCCTTCACAAAACTACATCTAATTTAATTTTTCACATATTTATACCCTTTCCAAATTTTAAAAGCTTAATTTACACTTTTAAAAATCACCAAAATTAAAAAATTTTCATTTAAGTTCGCTAATTAGTGTTTAGGGTATAATATTAAGGGGATAAAATTGTGTGGGTAAGGTTTATTTGGATTTAATTTTGAGTGTTTAAGTGTAGTTTTGTGAAATATTTTTGAAATAATGTAGTTTTGTGAAATGTAATTCAAATGATGTAGTTTTGTAATTCTCCCAAAAAAAGAATGATAACATGAAAGATTTACATATAAATTGGGGAGAATTACAAAACTACACTATTTCTAAAATACTTCACAAAACGACACCTAAACATTCAAAATTAAATCCAAATAAATCCCACCCACACAATCCTACCCCCTTAATACTATACCCTAAACACTAATTAGCGAACCCAAATAAAAAGATTTTAATTTTGATAAATTTTAAAAGGGTAAATCAAACTTTTAAAATTTTGAAAGGGTGTAAATATGTGAAAAAATTAAATTAGGTGTAGTTTTGTGAAGAAATAGTTGAAATGGTGTAGTTTTTGTGAATTCTCTATAAATTGTCGGAAATGATTTAGACAAACAACACAAATATTGAGTGGATGACAGGAAAATTAACCCAAAAAAGGCTCCCACCCATATATAGTATTTATTAAAACTTCAAAAAATTGTCCACACAAAGAAAATATCTATTTATGTGAAGCACATTGTTTACATCTTAAACATTTTTCAAATTCCTTATAAAATCTTACGCAAGTTTGCAAAGAAAATTATAACTTATGTAAAAAAGTTTGCAATTTTGAATGTTTATAATTAAAAGACTTAATTAACTATATATAAAAGGCATATGAAAATCAATTATTGAAAAATAATTTTAAAATAGTAGTATTTTCTAAAAGTTGTATCTTGCATGAAAGTATCATATTCAAAATTCTCTAAGAAAGTAGAATAACGAGCTAGTTAGCTTTAACAAAAAATTATATATCTGAATTCCTCATAAATTATGTACTAAAATAACATTGTGACTATGCACGTGTTATATATATAGAGGTCGAGTGTAGCTCCTTTAGCTCACCAACATCATTCAATCCATGTCTCTAGCTTAATTGGTTCTTTTTTAAAAATTCTTTTTTTATTCTGATCTTATTAGTTATTAGTCTCATAATAATTAATATATTGCAAGAACATATATTATTATAAAGCTTTTGAAGACATGAAAACACCTAGAAGCTCTAGTTTCTCTGTTAATCTCATATTTACATGCATCAGAGTTCTCATCAGCAGATCCATTTCCTTCTTAACTTATTAGAAAACTTTACTTTCAAGTTTTATTTTCCTTCTCTCTATACTTTTTTTTCCCTTGCGTGCTGTTAAGTAGTTATATGAAATTCCACTCATACATATCGGAGGAAAATGTCAAGAAAGCAATGTTGTGTCAGAGAAGGTCTAAAGAAAGGAGCATGGACCATCGAGGAAGACAATAAGCTTATCTCTTACATTCACGAACATGGTGAAGGAGGCTGGCGCGACATTCCCCAAAAAGCTGGTTAGTATATATCAGACTCGATCTTTACATGTTTATTTACTATATACATGTATATTATATAGTATTTGTTGGTACTAGCTAGACCCTTAGACCATTAATATAGGACTTCTTAACAACACTCATATATGGGGCCCACAAAAAAACATAAGAGACACATCTAAGACCATGTTCAACCATATGGTTCTCTCACAGTTTCCTAAGCAATTTCTGTATATTTTTTTAATTTTTTTAGATTTTAAAAAAAAATAAAAAAAATATATAAAAGGCACCAATCGCGGGCCGCCACGTGCATGGGGCCCGCGAACAGTACCGAATTCCGGCTCTTATTTTGGAACCAAAAGAACCAAACTCTACACTATTTGTGGGGCCCACATATTAAATATCTTCTTAAAACTCCCATTGCACATGCTCTAAGACCATCTCCAACAGAGAAACCACAAAATTTCTTAACTATTCAGTGGGGTCCATGAACAGTTGGTTTAAAACAAAATAAAAAAATAAAAAATAAAAACGGACCAATCATGAGCCACCACGTATGCATGAATAGTTAAGATCTGGATCTTAAATAAGAAATATAAGATTCAGATCTTAACTATTTAGGTGGGCTCCACATGCTAAGATCCCGTTAAGAAACACCATTGGACTTGCTCTAAAGTATCTATTTTAAGAGGCAATTCTTAAAATTTTCGCGGGTCCCACTGCCATGTGGCGACCCGCGATTGGTTATTTTTTTTATTTTTTTATTTCGAAAAAGTAAATAAAAACAACATATTTTTTTTTAAGAGTTTTCTTTGGCTCTTCATCGATATTAGTGCTCTTATATATATGATGAATGTCATGTTGTTTAATTAGGTTTAAAACGTTGTGGAAAGAGTTGTAGACTGAGATGGACTAACTACTTGAAACCGGAGATCAAAAGAGGAGAGTTTAGTTCAGAGGAAGAACAAATTATCATCATACTTCATGCTTCTCGTGGCAACAAGTAAGTATGTATGTTTTATATGTTTACATGTGTGTTTTAGTGTATATGAACATCATCATCTTATCTATTCTTTGGTTTCAGATGGTCGGTAATAGCTAGACATTTACCTAGACGAACAGACAACGAGATCAAAAACTATTGGAACACGCATCTCAAAAAACGTTTGACAGAACAAGGTATTGATCCCGTGACTCACAAGCCACTAGATTCTAGCCCTAATATCACCGCACCACCACCCGAGAATTCGCAACACATAGATGCTCCTAGTTCCAACAAGCGATACTCGCGTTCGAACTCAATGCCTTCCTTGTCTCCTCCTTCCTCTGATATTGATCATTGCAATGATGATGATGAGACACTAGGTCATGGTGGTTCCTTGATTTGCAAGAAACGTTTCAAGAAATCTAATTCTACATCAAGACTATTGAACAAAGTTGCGGCTAAGGCCACTTCCATCAAAGATATATTGTCGGCTTCAATAGAAGGTAACTTGATGAGTGATACTACTACAATATCACACGAAAGCTTCTTCGATGGCTTCTCTAAGGAGATCAACAATGAAGAGGATGGGTTCTTGACAAATATCAACACAATAGCCGAATTTGATCAAATCACTAAATCATCATTGCATCTTGAGCATGAGATCAATGCTATTTCGCAACTTGGCATAGACCGAGATTACAATTTCTCACATTTTCTTGAGAATATGGATCATGTGGAGTATGGTCATCATGATCATGATCTTTTTATGTCCGATAATGTTTCTCAAGAAGTGTCATCAACTAGCGTTGATGGTCAAGACAACATGTTTGAAAACTTGGAGGGATGGTCAAAATATCTTATTGACCACGCCGATTTAGATTCCTTTTGAAAAGAATCTCATATGAATCTTGTTATCCAAAAAGGAAGGTAATTCAAACTATATTTGGATCTCTTGTTATAGTATGTCCCCAAAATCGTATGGTTTATTAATTATTAATGATGGGTTTATTAATCATTAATAATGCCATGTTAAATAAGGGTTTATGTAAAAACTAGTGTTGTATTACGGTTGTAGTGTATTGAGAACTATGCATATCGTGAATCCTCGCGAATCAATATATTGGTAATTATTAATAAAGTATTTCATTTACCGAATTTATAGTAGTAGTAGTGGCAATGACTTAATCACTTTACGTAAAATGGCTTTTGGCCCACTCATTCCTCAATGATTTTTGATATTTGTTTTTTTATTTGTTTTATTAAATCGAATTGTGAAAATTGCCTCTAGGATAATACAAAGAGTCACAAAACAAAAGCAAAAAAAACAAGACCAAAATTACAAAAAAAAAACAAGACCAAAATCATAAAAAACACTTGGCCTCATTGTGCCATCAAGCCACGTGTGTTGTGTCTCTTGCATCGTCGATCGCCACATTCCATCATCTCTATAATATTCCACACATTGCCCACAAATTCAAATGTTTTGGTTAGTGATGTCACCACTTACAAGTTTTAATGACTAATTAAGTAATTATACGTATCAGTTTATCAGTTATGTCTTTTTGTGTCGAAATATTAGTTTTTTTTTTGTTAATCAATTATTAGTTATGTCTTATACTAGTTAGAACTTGGAACACAAATTAAAGGTTCCTCCTCCAAATATAAATAAGCCCACAAAAAAATATTGGACCATATGCACAAAATAGTTTGGCCCAATACTAATAGGCTTTATTTAAAGCCTGAGAGAGTGTTGTCATTTGATTAGTCTCTTTGGACAAAAAACGCTTAATGTTTTTTTCTTGCTATTTCATATTTGATTAATGTTTATTTTTTTAGTTGACATATTACAATAAATGATCTAAAGTTTAATTTTAGGATATTCACACAAAAATTACAAGTCAGCAAAAAGAGAGAACCAACCGTTCGAGATAAGCTTGTATAGGATCAGAAGAAAGACAGAAGAAGAAGAAGAAGGCGTTCTCCACGAGACAATTATCACACGTGGCGGATTCTCAGATTTTTCCAAGATATATTTTTCCTTTTTTTTATTATTTTTTTTTTTACAGTTATTTTTCTTATTGTTGGAGGGAGAGTTTGGGTGGGAGGGAGATACAAAGGAAGAAGAAGAAGGGTTAGATTCTACTGAGAGAAACTTGAATCTCTCTTTCTCTTTAAGAACATAATCTCATGTCGAGCTCTTTAGCTTCGTTGTCTTGTCCTTCGTTAACCCAGTTCAATGGATTCGGTATTAGACCTCAAAGTCCGTACCTTTACACACCTACTTCCTTCTCTTTCTCAAGGTATATATCATTTAACTTACCAAGCCAATAGATTAGGTTTTGGTAATGAAAATCTAGTGTAATTTTGATTAATTGATTATTTAATGGCAAGTTCATTAGAGTTTTTGTTGTTGTTTTGATTAATGTCTTCCATGTGTTTGTGTATATGCCTGAATGAGTAAGCATTTATCACTTCAAAAGCAAGCAAGCTTTTTTCACTCCGAAAAAGATTCAAAATCTTTGATTATTTGTTGTTATACTCAAGGTGTGATTTGGTAACTTTTGTAGAAGGAGAAGTAATGGTGTTGTGAAGGCATCATCTCGGGTTGATAAGTTTTCGAAAACCGATATCATTGTTTCTCCTTCGATTCTCTCTGCTAATTTCTCCAAATTAGGAGAACAGGTTTCTCAAAGTTTGACTTCCATGTTTCAATGACTTGCTGTTTTCTTTGTTGCTTCCATTTACACTCTAGATTTTATCACAGGTCAAAGCAGTGGAATTGGCAGGTTGTGATTGGATCCACGTCGATGTGATGGATGGTCGTTTTGTTCCCAACATCACAATCGGGCCTCTTGTTGTCGATGCTTTGCGTCCTGTAACAGATCTGCCTTTGGATGTTCATCTGGTTAAAACATGACCCTTCTCTTTGATAAACGGTTTTCTTGATGTTTCAAGTCACATTTTGATTTCAAGATCTGTCTAAAACTAGATGATAGTGGAACCGGATCAGAGAGTACCGGACTTTATCAAAGCAGGTGCGGATATAGTCAGTGTACATTGTGAGCAGTCATCAACCATCCATTTGCATCGTACTGTCAATCAAGTACTGATACTTTCTCTCTTCCACTTATAAAATATTCTTACATTTGATCTTACCTTGTGTTTATGCGACAATGTTTAGATAAAAAGCTTAGGAGCGAAAGCTGGAGTCGTCTTAAACCCTGGAACACCATTGACTGCAATAGAATATGTGTTGGATGGTGAGTTTTTCTTGTCCTAACACTACACACAAGAGATGATAGGATTATTCTCATTTGGAGTATCATCTGTTTATTGAATCAGTGGTGGATCTGGTGTTGATAATGTCGGTCAACCCCGGGTTTGGTGGACAGAGCTTTATCGAAAGCCAAGTAAAGAAAATCTCGGATTTGAGAAGAATGTGTGTAGAAAAGGTAATAATCTAGTCACTCCTGTGCTAGTGAAAGCCTGTTCTCTTCTAAAAAACGCCGATTTTTTTATGTTTAGGGAGTAAACCCATGGATTGAAGTTGATGGTGGTGTCACTCCAAAGAACGCATACAAGGTGAAGCTCGAAAACTCTTCCGAGTTCTATCTTTAACTCACAATTTACTGCTGTAGATACTTGTGTGCTGTAGAGATCTCTGGATTATGAATCTTTTGTGAGTTGTAATAGGTTATTGAAGCTGGAGCAAATGCTTTAGTAGCTGGATCAGCTGTATTTGGAGCTAAAGACTACGCAGAAGGTATAGACTTTGACAATTATATCTACTTTCTGAGTACCAGAGGGAAGCAATCTAACATATGTTCTTTTGTTTGTTTTAAAAATCTGCAGCTATAAAAGGAATTAAGACCAGCAAGAAGCCAGAAGCTGTGGCCGTGTAATGTAAAGCAACAAGCTAAAAGACTGTTAATCGTAGGTTGGTGATTTCGCCGTGTCTGTATACCATGTTAGTATCTTTATACTCAGGCTCTTCTATACTCTTCTGTGCTTTTGTCTTGTAAACTGGGGATACACCGATTCCATACATTTTGCAGTGAAACATTGTAGTAAGAAATAAGCATCAAGTTATGTGACAATTGCCTCTCTTGTCTTTTCATGAAGTGAATATATATGTTCAAACAAGATTAAAGGAAATGATACCGAAGGAGAAGAAGTGTTTATACATTGTACTCAAAGAACATGTACTCAAAGTATCTTACACATATGCTCTGCCAAAGATGAGCTACAAGAAGCCATCATTTGCTTTGCAAGGACTCCATATCCAATGTTTTGGCTGCTGCAGCATCATTTTTATGTCAATGGATCTTCACCTTGTGTTGTTAGTTAGATAGAATGCAAGCAAGACATAACACTAAACACGGGTTTTAGTTCTTGATGTTCATTAAGTTCCTAGAGCATCATCTGTGGAGACGAGTCCCGGTTCTCCTCTTCATCTTCTACCTCCTCTTCCTCGTCATCATAGTCAGCAGCGTCGGGTTGCCCATTTAGATCAACATTAACGCCATTCAATTTCCTAACGAACTGACCCTTAACACGCGGTCTCCTCTCAGCAAGGTGCTTCCTATTCACATACCTAATCTTCTTATCAAAACACCTTTGGTTCCTTTTACGTCTGAACTTGAGTAGGGCTTGCTCTCTTCTGTCAAGTTTATTCACCAGCACCTCGTTAGATGGCGGATTTCCTCCCGGTGACCAAGAATGTGGAACCATAGACATCTGACCATTCTGATAAAACATATGACCATTCTGCGAAGACATCTGACTGTGATGTAATGTGTTCATTGGGTGGTGGTAATACGGAAATCCTGCCATTCCATTCATGTGATTAGGCGAGCAATGAGGAACTTGATGACCATATTGAGGCATCATGGCTGCTGATTGCATCATAACTTGGTTCATGACCCCATGCATGTAGTAAGGATATACATTTTGTGCAGTGAAACCCGTAGTAGCATCAACTTGAGATGAATCCTTGCTTCTGTTCGTAGCAACCTGGGCAGTATTTATATTTCCTTCTTGGTAACTCCTACCATGAAGTTCCACTGGTGTGGCAAGCGTACGAGACCTCTCAAGGGGTATTGGATAGCTGGCGCCATTCTGTAAGTTCTCTCCTTGAGAACAATGTTTCTCAGTCTCTCTACCTCTGCGTGCTTTTTTGGTGTTGTTAACAAACTCACTGGCCATCACTTGAAGCTTCTCCGGCATACCATGATGAAGAGTAGGTGAGCCATTTCCATTGACATGGGGAGGATCCTGACAGTTGGTTCCAAGATCGGTAGACTTAACATATGTGAAGAAAGCAGATGACTCTCCAATCTTCAATCTACTTTTCTTTGGTGCTGAAGAAAATTGATCTGCAAAAGAAAACACCCCTAGCTATATCAGAATCCAAATAAACAAATCTTAACTCTTGTTTGGAGACTCTATAGAAGCAGCACCAGGAGTTGAAGTAGCTGTAGCATCAGCACCAAGACCACCATTACCAGCATAAACAGAAGCAGTAGCAACAGGCCACTACCACCAAAAGCATGTGCGCAAAGTAAAAAATTAGAAAAATTATCCGGTTTCGAAAGAAAACCAAACTTTCGAATAATTTCTCACCTCGATTTCTTGGTGGCAAAAACTTCCTATCTGCGGGTTGGTGGACCTAAGACTTTTGTCATCTGTGTCGTCAGAGAACAAGTTGGTACTACTTGTGTTTGGATCACTTGGATCAGATCCCACAAGATCAAAATCATAGCTGAACAAATTCTTCTCAGAAAGTCCTAGCTGCCAAAAAAACACAATTATGGCTATCAAGAAATGCTCCTACAAAAGTAAGCCGCATAGAGAGAACTTTAGACAAGAAAAACAAACCATGCGTCTTCTTCTCCACATGTGTGTCCACAAGTTGAGAAGCTCGTTGGTTCGAAGAGGCTTCACTAGGTAGTCAGCTGCACCTAACTTCAAGCACTTCACCACAACATGGACCTCGTCTTGCCTCGACATCACTTAAATATAACATAAGATTAGTTAGCATAAAGCAAATTATCATATCTTCACAAAAAACTATGTCAAGCAGAGAAAGTACATCTCTTTCAGCCATATGACTTAATAAAAAACAGAAAAGAAACCGCAAAAAACACAGCTTACTTATTACAGGGATTCTCCGAAGATCCTTGTCTCGTGTGATGTATTTAAGCATCTTCATACCCTTAGCCATTGGGAGATCAATTTCCGCCAGTATAATATCGATATCAGGTCCCTCTGCATTTAGTGCATCAATCACCTGCCTTGCTGATTTCACAGAAGTCACTGCATTCCACACAAAAAAAACATTGGATCATCATTAAAAAAAGACACAAACAAAGCAACGAAAATACACTCCAAGGAGAGAACTCATATCTAAAGAACTCCAAGATCTGCAATCTATATTAGAAGATCTTTTGAGCACAAGAACAAAATCTTAGAGAAGAATCAAATCAAATCAATTCAAAGTCAATACCTTGATAAGAACATTCAGAGAGGAGTGTGAAAACCTCTCCTAAGCTCTTAGAATCATTGTCACAAAGCAATATCCTGACTCTGCTTCTATCAATGAAACCATCTCCTCCTTTACACTCACCGTTCAAATCCATCATTAGACCCCACTAAACCCCCAAAATAAAGCCTAATCAACACAAACTAATCTTCCCTAACAAACAAACAAAAATATACAAAAACTACAACACATAAAACCCGACAATAGCAAGTGTTATGATACTTCCATGGCCAAATCTAAACAAAGGGTCCCTCTAAAGTAGCCTAATTTCTCCCTACAAAGTCAATTAATCTCATAACCAAACAAAAGTTATTCTCTTTATCTCCCAACCTAATCGTTTAGCCATAAAAACAGCTAAAAGAGAGCAAAAAGTTAAGTTCTTTATCGCCGGGAAAGTATTGAATCACCGGAGATCCGGCAAAACTCCGGCGATGAGATAGAGAGAGAAGGTGATTTTCCGACAAGAGGAGTGAGAGAGAGAGGCTATGTGTCAATCAAAAAGGTCAAAAACAGAGACGCGACGCGTAAAGGAGATATGGGAGATTGAAATCTAAGACGTTGAAACAGGAGAGATTGGACGGTAGAGATTGAAAGTATCGTCGAGAGTGCGCGTGGTGGGGACGTTTTGAGATATTTTAGGCGAAGATGATGACGTGGCAGAAAAAGTGTAAAGAAAGAATAAGAAAGGTGGTGTGGATAGTTTGGTAAAGATAGAGAAAAGGCCACGTCATGTTCAGAGAAAATATCTTCTTCTTAGATATTTTTATTGGTGGGTCCAGATAAGATTCTTCTCCATATCAAAATCTAAAATATTATAGACTTGAAGAAATTGCGAAAAAAATCAATATAATAAAAATATAAAATATATGACCAAACTATCATATATGACCAAAATCATTAAAAAATTAGTATCTTACCAGTTATATCCAAACTATCTTGTTTTGGGTAATTTTCATGAATCTGAAAAAAATATATCTTTCTGGGCTAGTGAAAAAAGCCCATTAACCAAAATACTTACAAAGATGTCTATCGATTTGCAAGTATTTTCATCTAAAAAAACTACTACGAATCATATTACATATAAAAATTAATATAAGATCGATATAATATTGTACAAAACAAAGCTACCAAACATGCAGTATTATTTTTCGTATAGTAGCGTTTTGTTTCTCTATTATAATTCGATAATAATTTCATGTATTCTATATGTTGGAAATGGTCTTGGTTAAGGGAAGCTGGTTCAATTAAGTCTAAACCGGAATCAGGGAAATAACCAAGCCGGTTATTGATTGGTTTAGTTAATCAGCTAGAAACGACATCGTTTCATTTGTCTCCTGAAATTAAACGGAAAAGGAAGCTTCTCTCCTCAAGATCAAGAACAAGATCAAGCTCAACATCGTTGGAGTGTTACAAGTTTGTTACAACAATATGGGTATAAATTGCTTTATTGTTTTTCGCATATGTGCGTGGTGTAGTGAGAGAAAACTTGTAGAGAGAGAGCTTTGTATTGGGCTGCGATAGATCGTCGGAGACGTCTTTGTAATCGCCGGAGTCAAGTTCCGTTTAGTGGATTCCGAGTAGATCTCGGCCGGACGTAGGCACACCTCACGGTGGTCGAACTGGATAAAGCTCGCGTGTGCTCCTTTACTGTAACGTTTAGCTCACAAATTAGTTCGTTGCCGATAACGTCTAAACTCACAAAGCCTAGTCTTATTCCATAGCTATTCGATTCAACATAATCAGAAGTGCAACAAGTGGTATCAGAGCGTAGGTCGTCGGAGATTTACCGGAAATCGAAGCTAGAGGAAGATCTGCGTGAGAAGATGAAATCGGCGAAGCTAGAAGTCGAGAAATTCAACGGAGTAATCGACTACATCCTATGGAAGGAGAAGATCCTTGCGCACTTAGAGATCCTGGGTCTTATGGATGCTCTGAAACTCGAAGAACAAGGATTGACCAAAGAATCATCAACAAAGGAAGATGATGATAAAAGCAAAGAAGTGGCTGGTGATTCAAAGTATGAACCAACCATGGCTGAGAAACAAAAGAAGGTGAGAAGTGCCATCATCCTTAGTGTTACAGATCAGGTCCTTAGAAAGATCATCAAAGAAACCACCGCCGCAGGAATGTTCAGGGTTCTTGACTCTCTTTACATGTCCAAATCCCTCCCAAATAGAATCTACTTAAAGCAAAAGCTGTACAGCTTCAAGATGAATGAGTCTACGTCTGTAGAAAGCAACATTGATGAGTTTGTGAGGATTGTCTCTGACTTAGGGAATGTCAAAGTGGATGTGTCCGATGAAGACCAAGCCATTCTCCTCTTAATGTCTCTACCAAAACAGTTTGATCAGCTGAGAGACACTCTGAGATATGGCAAATCAACCTTGACATTTGAAGAAGTAGTCAATGCTGTTAACTCAAAGCAATTGGAGTTTGGACCTACAAGCAAGACGTCTAAGAGTCACGGTGAAGTTCTATACTCAGGTGGAAACGCCAAAGGCAGAAACAATCACAAGGACTTTAAGATCAAGGGAAAGGGAAAACAGGGTTTCAAGTCTAAAGACAAGAAAGTCACCTGCTGGAACTGTGGAGAAGAGGGTCACGTGAGGAGAAACTGCACCAAGAAGATGCAGGGCAAACAAAAGAACCCACCTGTTGAGGATGGGGAAGCTTCATTGGCCACTGGTGTTATCTTCATTGAAGCTCTCACTATCTCAGAGGCAAATGCAGGAGAGGTATTTGACTTTAATGAGATTTGGATAATGGACACAGCGTGTACATATCATATGACACCACGGAAAGATCGGGTTCATTGAGCTAGAAGAATTTCAAGCCGGATCAAGACGTATGGCAAATGAAAGCGTCTCGGTGTTAGGGTATTGGAACAATCGAATCAAGACATCGGATGGAAGATTCGTATCAGTCTCTAATGTCAGATATGTTCCAGACTTCTCAAGAAACCTTCTGTCCTTAGGAACATTTCAGAGTGAAGGGTGTGAGTTTGAATCAGAAAAGGAGATCTTGAGGCTGAAGAAAGGCAACAGGACAGTGCTGAGGGCAAAGAGACATGGGAAGATGTACTTCCTACAAGGACACAGGCACACAGGGGAAGTGAATGCTGTCTGCCCTGAAGATGATACAGAGTTGTGGCACAGCAGGCTGGGACATCTGAGCCAGAAGAATCTAGATGGGTTAGTGAAGAAAGGTTACCTGGACAAGTCCAAGATATCTACACTTCAGTTCTGTGAATGTTGTGTCTTTGGAAAGGCTCATAAGACAAGCTTCTCCACAGGAAGACATTCAAGCCAACAATGTCCGGATTACATACATGCCGACTCGTGGGGAGCTCCATCTGTCCCAGCCTCATTGGGGAAGTGCCACTACTTCTTATCATTGATAGATGATTTCTCTAGAAAGGTGTTTGTGTTCTTCCTCAGGACAAAGGACCAAGCTTTTGAAAGGTTTAAAGAGTGGAAGATCTTGGCTGAAACACAAACATGGCTTAAGGTGAAGAAACTCAGGACTGACAACGACTTGGAGTTTTGTAACAGAGACTTTGATGGGTTCTGTGCTGAGAATGGTATAGCCAGGCACAAGTCCATACCACACACCCCTCAGCAAAATGGTGTGGTGGAGAGAATGAACAGAACCATTCTAGAGAAAGTGAGAAGCATGCTAAGTGAGTCAGGCTTACCAAATGTGTTTTGGGCGAGGCCGCAAACACAGCGAGCCTACCTTATAAATAGAACTCCTTCATCAGCATTAGGTGGAGAAGTTCCAGAAGAAGTTTGGTCTAAACACTCACCCGCCTATGCACATCTCGGGAAATTTGGTCGCATTTGCTACTTTCATAGTGATGAAGGGAAGTTAAAGCCAAGAGCTAAGAAGGGGGTATTCATTGGATATCCGAAGGTGTAAAAGGGTATAAGATGCGGAGTCCGGATGATAATAGAAGCCTAATCAGTAGGAATGTTACATTCGAGAGAATCGAAAAGTTACAAGAAGTCGCTTGGAAAGGAATGCAATCGAGAGAATAGAATACCGAGTTCCTAGACATAGAAGTTGAGCGCTCGAAGTAAGAAGTACCAGATCAGGTGGAGACCATGATACAATGCACCAAGCAGAGCCTGCATCACCTCAAATCATTCAAGAAGGTGAGGAAGAAAATGAGACTCAAGAAGCTGAACCAGAGACAAGTGATGAACCTAACCCAGGAAGTTATTGGCTGGCAAGAGATAGAGTCAGGAGACTGCACAAGCCACCTACACGGTTTGATGAGGAAGAGTTTGTGAGTTTTGCTCTAATGGTAATTGAAGAAGCTGAGATTGATGAACCCATAAGTTACCAAGAAGCCATGAGGGACCGATACAAAGATAAGTGGACAAGTGCTTCAGATGAAGAGATAGTATCTTTGAAGAAAAATCACACGTGGGATGTTGTTCCCAGACCAAAGAACAGAAAAGTGATTGGCTGTAAATGGATTTACAAGAAGAAGTTGGGAATTCCAGAAGTTGAAGAAGCTAGATTCAAGGCCAGACTTGTGGCAAAGGGCTTTGCACAAACAGAAGGCCTAGACTATAATGAGATATTCTCACCCGTGGTGAAACATGTCTCAATCGGGTTCTTAATGTCCATTGTTGTTAATGAGGATCCGGAACCGGAGCAACTTGACGTAAAGACGGCCTTCTTACATGGTGAACTTGAGGAGGAGATTTATATGTCACAACCCGAAGGCTATGTGGTCAAAGGTAAAGAAGATTGGGTCCGCCTACTTAAGAAGTCACTATATGTCTCGAAGCAAAGTCCAAGACAATGGAACCAAAAGTTCAACAGCTTTATGATGGAAATGGGTTACACAAGGAGTGTACATGATCAATGTGTCTACATAAAAGACATAGCTGGTGTCTACATTTATCTCCTGTTGTATGTTGATGATATGTTGGTGGCATGTAAAGACATCAACATTATACAAGACTTGAAGAATCAACTGAATACTAGGTTTGAAATGAAGGACCTTGGAGCAGCTAGGAGGATTCGGGTATTGACATTTTCGGGATAGAAGAAGGGTACTCTCGGCCGTGTCAATCAACATATTTGGAGAAGGTACTCAAGACTTATCATATGGAGAATGCAAAGGCTGTGCACACACCGTTGGCTGCACATTTCAAGCTGTTTTCAGCTGATGAGGAGCAACTTAATGAGGATCAGAAATTTATGGAGTCAATACCATACTGCAATGCCGTGGGTAGCCTAATGTATGGTATGATTGGCTCACGTCCTGACCTTGCATATCCAGTTGGTGTAATCAGCAGGTTCATGAGCAAGCCAGTGAAGACCCATTGGGATGCAGTTAAATGGGTTCTAAGATACTTTAAAGGTTCAACAGAAGCTTGCTTGGTGTATAAGAAAGGTGAAAACTTCAAGATATGTGGGTATTGTGACTCTGATTATGCGGCTGATCTAGACAGGAGAAGATCAATATCAGGGTATGTGTTCACATCAGGAGGCACAGTCATTAGCTGGAAATCAACCTTGCAGAAAGTGGTAGCATTGTCCACAACAGAGGCTGAGTATATATCAATGACCGAAGCGGTAAAGAGGCAAGTGTGGCCGAAAGGTTTAAGCAAAGAGTTTGGGTATGATCGGGGAAAGATTGAGATCTTCTCGTGATGCTCAAAGTGCGTTAGACTTGGCCAGAAACAATGTCCATCACGAGAGGACAAAACACATGGCAACAAAGGTGTCTTTCATAAGAGATTTAGTTGCAGATGGTGAAGTGATCATTACAAAGGTTCACACAAGTGTCAATCCAGCAGATGTTTTGACGAAGGTACTACCCATCAACAGGTTTAAGCAGTTGCTAGGCTTGTTGAATTTCTCTCTGAATTGAGTTGGTAGGGAACCGAGAGGAATCCAGAGGCAAGGAGGAGGACAAGGCCTTAACAGACCATGGTGGAGTTTGTTGGAAATGGTCTTGGTTAAGGGAAGCTGGTTCAATTAAGTCTAAACCGGAATCAGGGAAATAACCAAGCCGGTTATTGATTGGTTTAGTTAATCAGCTAGAAACGACATCGTTTCATTTGTCTCCTGAAATTAAACGGAAAAGGAAGCTTCTCTCCTCAAGATCAAGAACAAGATCAAGCTCAACATCGTTGGAGCTGTTACAAGTTTGTTACAACAATATGGGTATAAATTGCTTTATTGTTTTTCGCATATGTGCGTGGTGTAGTGAGAGAAAACTTGTAGAGAGAGAGCTTTGTATTGGCTGCGATAGATCGTCGGAGACGTCTTGTAATCGCCGGAGTCAAGTTCCGTTTTAGTGGATTCCGAGTAGATCTCGGCCAGACGTAGGCACACCTCACGGTGGCTGAACTGGATAAAGCTCGCGTGTGCTCCTTTACTGTAACGTTTAGCTCACAAATTAGTTCGTTGCCGATAACGTCTAAACTCACAAAGCCTAGTCTTATTCCATAGCTATTCGATTCAACATAATCAGAAGTGCAACACTATATGTTAAGCCACGACTTGTTCGTCTTACAGTATTTTCTTACGACAACTACTTGACGTTGGATAAACTCCAAAATTTAATTATATAATAAACCAGATGTATTAAGAGAATAATTTTATCTATTGGTCACAGCTTTACAGATCATAAGTAAATAATCCAGCTAGTTGCACGTGGTTATTAACGATTTTAATCGTTAAAGTTGACAAAAACTAATTAATATTCACTAATCTCCATTAAGATCCCGATTATAAATTCCTTCATGTACGATCATACATTACATGTATATTTCCACGTCAATCAATGAAACAAATAAACGGTTCTTGTGGTGATGGTTAATTATAATTTTCTATCTTAATATGCATTATATACTAATTAGAGTTACATGTATAAACTCTCACATATAATGTCATTTATCAATATATATACGCAAAATGCATAATTGATTAGGTAGATTACCTGTCACGAATATAACCGGATCGGTTAATAAAACAACACTATCCAAAATCGCAATGATTGAAAAGTTATTTAGCTTCAAATCAATTAGTAAATGCCTAAATGGTAACAACGATGATGTTATAAGAAAAGAAAAAATTCACTTAAGTATTTCAAATGCTTAGTTCTTACATTTACCGTAGATTTAAAATAATAAAATGTTATAAACTAAAACATTTTAAATAAAATATATTCCGTTCTAAATGTTAAAAACCTAACAAATATATAACAAAGGTTTAAGGGATGTTGACTTTTTTCTCTGAGAAATGTTGACTTTAGATCCGTTGTAGGATATTGCCCATTCTAGTTATTAGAGGTTCTTTATGAAAAACAACAAATTTGATAGGGGCCATGTTTCATAAGTTAATTTCATATTGAAAAATTGCTAGCGCAAGAAAGAGTTATGCAACGATAAGAATAAGAGTTTATATTGGCAAGTGGAAATTGTTGGTACATGGATCTGAATGACCATTCTACCATTCTTGAAAGTTGTGAAAGAAGCGAAGCCTCGGGAGAAATGGATAATCGTGTCGCCTAATCGTCCCCCTATATCCCGGGCGGTTGAGGAGATCACGGACGGGTTGGGGCGGAAAAATAGGAACGACCCCAACCCGACCTGAAGGAAGATGTGCCTATAAAAGGAGGCTGAACCCTAATTTTGGCCTCCTCATCTTTTCTTACGTTTTATAGATCGAAATTTTGTACTCTTCTTTCCGAATCACATATAAACATCTTGTAATCATTTATCAAAGGCTATTATCAATAAAATCATACTTTTTCATTGTTCATATCGCTTTAAAAGAATTTGTATTCGGTATTTGGTTACAAAGAGGATCGATTCTCATATAACTTTGTGAAGAGGTTTTTAGCTTCTTCATTTGGCGCCGTCTGAGGGGATCGATTAATTTTCGATACAAATCATATCATCCGGATCAAATCCTCGAATCAAGATGTCAGATAATTTCACATCCCAACTTGCATCGGTCGAGATCAATGCTAACGTGGCCAATAACATCCAACAAGCGTTAACCGCGCTCTTGGATAAGGTCAATAAAATCGACGCCGACGGACAAGCCAACGCGCGCCGCATAGATCAAGAATCAAAGAAAACCCATCAACAAATCGAATACCTCACCGCCACTATCAATGCGATAACAAGCTCCCGCGAGCTAAGGCACCAAAGGACCGACCCAAGTCCGGTTCAAAGAACCCACGGATTTCAAGCACGTCCCCAACGGGCGCCAACGATTCAACCCTCGAATTCGGAGGACCAAGCAACACCACCCCGGGAGGATCATCAACCTGCAAGGAGCTATCCTCAACCATCCAGGCGCGAGCCTCAACCCGCAGGCACTAGCCCCAACCGGCAAGGAGCTATCCTCAACCATCCGGGCGCGAGCCTCAACCGCGCAGGGCACTAGCCCCAACCTTCCTTCAAGGAGCTATCCTCAACCATCCGTGCGCGAGCCTCAACGGCAGGGCACTAGCCCCAACCTTCAAGGAGCTATCCTCAACCATCCAGGCGCGAGCCTCAACCCGCGCAGGCACTAGCCCCAACCTTCAAGGAGCTATCCTCAACCATCCAGGCGCGAGCCTCAACCCGCAGGCACTAGCCCCAACCCGCAAGGAGCTATCCTCAACCATCCAAGCGCGAGCCTCAACCCGCAGGGCACTAGCCCCAACTGCAAGGAGCCGCCCTCAACCATCCAGCACTAGCCCCAACCCGCAAGGAGAGCTATCCCCAACCGCTGTGCGCTAGCCTCAACAACTTGCAAGGAACCGTCCTCAATCGACAGGCACTAGCCTCAACTATCCAAGCCCCGACCCAAACATCATCTACGACCCTAGCCGAGACAATCATCGACAACCAGGCAGTTCGAGAGAATCCAAACGACATTTTCAGCAACACAACCGTGGACGAAATGAAGAAATTGCTATCCGACTCACTAAAGAAAATGAGATCGGAAATCCACCAAGCCACAAGCGCGGCACCCGAAATCGATAGAATAATCGAGGAATCCTTGAAAACCCCTTCGCTAATCACCTTGTCGACACTCCGGTAAAAAACCGGGAAAGATCAAACTTCCGGTCTACGATGGCCTATCCGATCCAAGGGAGCACGTGACGGCATTCCGCATTGCGGTCGGCGAGCTCAATTCAACGACAAGGAACGAGAGGCGAGGATATCGTCAACCGTTCGTAGAAAACCTCTCGGGACCGGCCACGACATGGTTCTCAAAAATCGAACAAGGATCAATCACCGGTTTCAACCAACTCACGGCAATGTTCCTCAAGCACTACTCAGTGTACATCCAAGAAGAAACAACCGAAGCGGAACTATTCACACTATCCCAGGGACCCACAGAATCGCTAAGGAGCATAATCGAAAAATTCAAAGCCGTGCTCTCAAAAGTAAAAGTAACCGACACCGTAGCGTTATCCGCACCCAGAAACGCCCTCTGGTTCGATTCAGACTTCAAGAAGCACATTTATATTGAAAAACCGGTCACAATCGACGACGCACTTCACCGAGCACAATGCCACATACTAATGGAGGAGGAAAGAGAAGCCCTCGCCAAAAAATACAACGAGCTAGTCAAACCATACGTAAACGCGATTCCGACACAACAAGTGGCAAACCCGTACCAACTCAACCAGGCCCCAACCGGACAAAGGAGCTCTCAACACGGGCGCAACCGGAAAGACCAGGAACATGGAATCAATGTCAACAAGAGAGTGCTACTTAGCCGAATTCCGCCAAATGCAATTCTAAAACCATGTAATTCGGTCCATCTCATGAAGTACTACTACAAGAAATCAACTATTCAATAACTTGTAATCCAGCTAGTGAACTACGACAAGGCTTCGATCCCCACTTCGGGGTACGTAGGCAACTCATCATCGAGTACGCCTATATTAAAAATAAAAAACAAAAAGGGGGGGCTAGGGTACATACTCTACCCCGAGTACACACTCCACTCAATCAACAAAACAATCACATTGCCGACCGGCCGGTCGTGCAATTACACGTCTCAAACGAGACGACTCACATTAGAATCCAATGGCGCGCTATACAAATTTTTCTAATAAGCGGAAACAACTCCGCAACCAAACGATTAATATAAACTCTATTAATCCAAGCCGGAAACCGCTCCGCAAACATATAATTAATAAAAATCGACTTTATTAATGTAAGCCGAAAACCACTTCGCAATCCAACAATCAATAAACAACCTTACAAATTCAAAATTAAAACAACAAAGTCTTCAAACCAAAAGGTTTAAAAGCCTTCTCGGTGCAATTCAACATCCAAAGCTTAAAAGGAAAAAACACAAAGCAAAGCAAAATCTACTCCTCGTCATCCGCAACCCGATCATCCTTAACCTCGGCGATCCGCGTACCGACCATCCCCAACACGCGCACGATCTCCCGAAGGACTGCCAGCAAACTGATCCATACCAGCCTGCACTGAAGCAACCAAACCAGCGCCTGTGACCCCGCTCAACGCAGCAATCATCGACCCATGCTGATCCGACACACCAACCGAATCACGGACAATCTGACTCGTCACCTCTTCATGTGGAGTCGAACGACCCGATTCAACCGTGCCAGCCGAACCCGACGGAGTAACTTGGAAGTCGACATCCTCAAACAATTCAAGGCCATCCAAAGTCTCCTGGATTTATCGATACTGAAATCGACCGAGGTCGACCCAACCGAACTCGATCTCCCGAGCTCGCCTCAAACTCGCCAGAGATGCGGGGGCGATCGTTGGTACATGGATCTGGACAAGCCCAACTCGGCCCATTTACTGAAAGTTGTGAAAGAAGCCCAAAAGCAAAGCCCATCAGGAGAAATGGATAATCATGTCGCCCTAACTGTCCCCCTATATCCCCGGGCGGTTGAGGAGATCACGGACGGGTTGGGGCGGAAAAATAGGAACGACCCCAACCCGACCTCCGAAGGAAGATGTGCCTATAAAAGGAGGCCGAACCCTAATTTTGGCCTCCTCATCTTTTCTTACGTTTTATAATCGAAATTTTGTACTTCTCTTGCTCCGAATCACATATAAACATCTTGTAATCATTTATCAAAGGCTATTATCAATAAAATCATACTTTTTCATTGTTCATATCGCTTTAAAAGAATTTGTATTCGGTATTTGGTTACAAAGAGGATCGATTCTCATATAACTTTGTGAAGAGGTTTTTAGCTTCTTCAGAAATACACCTAACCATAGAATTATATTAGATGTACGGTTGTACTAATTATGAGATTTTACCATATTAATGACATTATTGAAGCATTAATATAAGTCTAATTGATTATGATAACTAACTTCTCTATATACTTATAATAATATTTTTAAGAAAATAATAAAGCAAATGGAGAACTCCCTAACCACCAAGTCCAAGTCAATAAGACTACACACACCAAATGCAAAGTCAAATTATTTGCTTGATTATAAAGGTTGTATTTCTAAACTATATTGTTACAAGAGCACAACTGTTAATTAAAAAATTTGTACATATATATAGATAAAATAACGTTATTTGTAACAAATCAAATGATATAAGCTTTAGACTTTTTGGAAACATTCTTACTTATCTCTAAAGCTAAGATTAGTAGGGTTGGTAACATATATGATTAAGTCGTCTCGAGACAAGTTCAAAAAAGTTTGGAAATTTCTTACTCAAAAATCATTTTAATCTCTTTAAATTATGAGAAAAAGCAATCAAAAAGCTCCATTTTTTTCCAATCAAAAACTTTCTTATTTAAGAAAAATACTTTACTCTTTGAAGCTCTTATCATCATTTACTTTCTTGAAAGCTAAGGCTTCAGTTTCCTCAAACATATATAATTATTAAGATTTCAATTGAATACTAATACATAGACTCACTCTCACAAATTTTATATTTTATATTTTATACAAAAAACTAAAATATGTGTGTAGGTGGATTGTATTGAAAGCATCCAATACAATCAATTAATAAAGCACTAAGCATATATCACAAGCAAAAAGGACTTTTCAAGAAATATGTATCAAAATTATCAAACCCATAAATTACATTTCTCTCTAACAACATTACCTAAGATTCAAATCTACCATTTATACCCAATTAAACCTAACAAGGAAAACTTTATGTATATTTTTATAATTGTATTCTACTCACAAGAAATATAATTTCCATACAAAAGAGGCATTAATTTACAAGAAAAAGAAAGTTTATTTTTATTAATTTTGTATAAACAACTCCTCAACGTCATGCAAAATTGGTTGGCCTATCTCTATTCCTTTCTCTAACACCCAATCCACAATTAATGTTACCAAATATAAAATATATAATAAATAAATCATTACATATTATATATGACCTTCTTTGAGAAACCCTTTTCAAGACTTGGTGTACCATTCAAGAAACAACACACATATCTTCAAAATTCAAGAATGAAGAAGACAATGGAAGATCCAAGCAAGATCATGAGAAGATCAATTCATAGTTTCCTCCAAAACTACCACCGCGCAACCACCGCAGCCGCCGTAGTCCTCCCCTTCTCCACCGCTCTCCTCCTCTCTCAGCCCTTCTCCTCCTCCTCTTCCTCCTCCCTACACACAAAGCTAAACACTCTCTTTCGCGGAGCGGGTTTCTCTTCTTCTTTAGAGTTCTTCAACATCTTAAGCCTTAAACTCTCACAAACCCTATCTTCCTCTTTCTTGACTCTCCCTTTCTCTCTCACTTTCCTTCTCTTCTCAAAAGCTTACATCATCAAACTTTTATCAAACAATCACTCTCGAGATTCTTCTTCGGTTTACTACTTTCGTCTTCTAAGAACTTACATTTGCAACATCTTTTTCCTTCTCTTCGCAAACTCCTCTGCTTTTGCTCTGTTCTTCTTATCTTTCAATGTTCTTGAATCTTTTGGATTCTATTCAAGAAAATTCTACACTTTCTTCTCCTTATCCTCTGCCATTATCTACTCGATTATCATCGCCAACGCCTTTGTGATATCCAATTTAGCCTTGGTTTCATCAACTTCTTGTTCATCAGGAGGATACACAACGATTCTCAAGGCTTGCCTTATGATACAAGGACGAACTTCAACAGCATTGGCTCTTGCTTTGCCTACTAATCTCGGCTTAGCTGGTGTCGAAGCCTTGTTTCGACATAGAGTAATGAGATCTTATTACAAAGGAGATAGAGATATCATCTCAATAGCTCTTGAAGGAACATTCATAGCTTACTTATATGCTCTCTTCTTGGTTCTTGATACCACAGTCAATTACTTCTTTTACAAAAGTTGCATCAAGAACGAAGAGGATCATCGAATTATCGGTAGAGAAGACGAGTATTCGATCAAGATTCAAATCAACAATGAAACAGAGAATACAAAGATATGTGTGAAAGGACAAAAGAAGGGTTTACAAGAAGTCTTGTGACTTGGTTGTTTTGTGTTGTTGATGTAAAAAGGTAAAGAAAGTTACAATGTTTGTAAAAGATTGTTGATTCTTTAAGGGTAATCTCAAGTAGAAAGTCACAAAAGTAAACGGTGGAAAACAATCACATTATTATATAAAGTAACATACCATCTTATATATTATCTTATATATTAATTGGAAAGCATTTTAGCAAAAAACCCTTAAAAAAAATTCTAATTACAATGTAATGCCACTCAACTTAGCATATGGTTTCTAATATTTTTTTGAAAATTAACTCTAAAACAATAGCAACCACCAAAAAAGGAAACAATACAAAACTACATAAATATAAATTATTTAAAGCTTCCATTATTCAAATAAAATAAAAAATCTGAACAATAATTACGCTAGAATATTTATATCTAGATATTTAAAAATATCACACATTTGGAAACCATTAAATTCGCATCATATTTTCTATAACATTTGGTTAAAATTAAGAAGATTAAAATGTTACATTTTTATCCGTAGATTTACTCCTAACTTTTTTTATTTTTTTGTTAATATTTACTCCTAACTTATTACCTAAAAACAATGAAATAAACATAATTATTATTTCAACGTTACAATAATGTTAACAAATCTAATCAAACTTATTATTTTTTGAATATATATCCCACATAATTAGGTCAATCCAATTAAATCAAAAGTTTTATGGCGTGATATACTTTTTTAAATTTTAATATCCTCCTCTTTTTTTAACTATAAATATAGCCTAGACCATATCAATATCATCACAACAAAACTGCTAGACAAAACTAAAATCAAACAAAAACACATAAACTTACTGTATTATTTTGTAACCATAATTTTATTAAATTCGCTGTTTTAAAATTCTAAGGCCAATGATGATAAAAACAATTTATCTTAGCGGATTTCAGTGAAGTTTTATATTAATGATCTGATTTTGTTACACACTGAGGCGTTTTTTGTTTTTATTAAAATTGGCCTTAGAATATTCGTAATAACAAAATCTACATAATTTTTCAATATTTTTTACCAAATAATTATAAATATATAAATTTAAATAAAAATCTTATTTATTAAATGGAAAGCATTTTTATAAAGAACCCTTAAAAAACTTCTAATTACCATACAATGTCACTATATAATTGTATCATAACCTATGTTTTGAAATTAGTTTTATGATTACAATGGATCAAGTTAAATAGTTCACAAAACCCTACAAATTAGGCCCAATCGAATACAAATTATAAAAACCGATTGCCTCTTTTCGAAAAGTTTATAACGCATATATTTTACCGCTAAAATCAGAACCAAAACACACAATTATATCGATTTAAATTTCAAATTTCAAAACGGAAACAATAATATTTAAATAATATCTTTGATTACGATAGATGTTACAAGATTAATTTACTAATAAAATTATTTTTTACGTATTAGTTTCAGATTTAAATATATGTATAATCGTATATTTTAAGTTTTTAACATCCGATATGAATAAAAATGATTTTCACATATTTTAATTTTTTTAACGGGTTATTAAAAATCACTAACGATAACTGTTATGGAACTAAATCAAATTTATTTATGTATAATATATACGTTTAATTTGTCCGACGGGTCGGAATATATCAAATATAGTTTATAAGATATAACCAAATCCTATTCGTAAAATCAAAATATAAAGAAATTGTATATTTTAATCCCTATATGCAAATAATAAAAAGTACAATATATTCATGTATTATGTGAAATATGAGGCCACAAACATATAATTCAAGTCGATGTAGAAATTTATTGAATATATTTTTTACCAAAATTTTTTAAATATATAAGTAAAACATATGGGAGAATTACAAAACTATATCATTTCCAAAATACTTCACAAAACTACACCTAAACACTCAAAATTAAATCCAAATAAACCCTACCCACACAATTCTATTCCCTTAATACTATACCCTAAACACTAATTAGCGAACCCAAATGAAAATATTTTAATTTTGGTAATTTTTAAAAGGGTAAATCAAGTTTTTTTAATTTTGAAAGGATGTAAATATGTGAAAAAATTAAATTAGGTGTAGTTTTGTGAAAGAGGGGTTGAAAGAGTGTAGTTTTGTGAATTCCTCAAAACGTATCTTATTATATAAAAATTACAACAAATTAAAAACCGCACGTATGTGCGGATCCGCATCTAGCTTTATATTCAATTCGGGGTTAACCCATAATTTAATTGTTACCACTAAAAATATGTTGTTCGTGTGAAAGAAATTATACCACTAAAAATAAAAAAATTGTATATTGTCGTCACTGTAAGAAAATAATATAATTTTAAAAATATTTATATTTTATATGAAACAAAATATTACAAACATATAATTTAACTCGATATATAAATTATTTTATATTTTTAACCAAATAATTTTAATTTCTTTTCATTTTTCAAACATATTATATAAAAATACGACAAAATAAATCCCGCACGTACGTGCGGGTCCACATCTAGTATACTATTAATCAAAATTCAATCTTGGAATATTCACATTTTGTTAATTCTATAGTTATAAGTTTATTGCCGACATAATATATCACTCAAGCAATAATGAAAGATGTTGACAAAATTCACATTAACAAGTGTATTTTTTTTTTCTGTGCAAAGATATCTTTTCATTACAAATATAGAAGAAGAAGACACAGTTTTCTTAGAAACAGACAGCAATTGAAAGTTGACCCTTAAAAGTTTTGTATTTTTGTTTAAATCGTATCCTAAAAATACATTTAAATAGTTTCTAATAATACAGTTAAGACTAATAAAAGACAAAAAGAGTTAGTGGAGGTCTTTATCACTAATCTCTTTGCCTGAACTTGTGAAACCATGCATCTACGGTGGAGTTTCTTAGATGAATATTAGTAGATGGTCTACAAAATAGTTAAGAAATCGATTTTTAAATTCCTTATATAAAATACGATCTTAGAGAAATTTTCACTGTTCATAGATCCCACTGGATACGTGACGGTCTATGATTATGATTGAGGCGTCATTACAATTTTTTTTCTTTTTTTTTAAATATACACTGTTCATGGATCATCGTTGAATAGTTCACAAACTTTTTTGGTTTCTCGATATGGTAAAGTGCTTTAAATACAATTTTATCTAAAATTCTTCTAATCCGGAAAGAAATGAAAGGAATCAATTAATTATTTATGAAAACGGCGTCGTTTCTTTATGAGTAATCTAATGGCATGGGTTTAGTTTGAGTAATTAGGCCCAATATTAATTAGGCCCAATATAAATAACATGTTTTGATACTTGGCATGTTCCTAAACAGTGGCATAAGAATTTAGCTTATGTATTATAATTGTTTATTTTTGCTTCGAGAACAAATTAACACATTTCCTCTTCCTTATGCTATTCAAGAAAATATAAGAGAAAGACATGAAGCTTAAACAATATCAAAGTCTCTTGAGAAATTTAAATGGATAACTTAGTTAAGCAAAGAAGAAGAAGGTACACGTCCAAAATCATTTATAATAAATTAGTTATACTATTTAATTTTTTTTTTTTTTTTTTTGTCAATCAAACTATTTAATTTCTAAAAAATACATTTGTGGAATGAAATATTTTATCTTGATTTTCATAGGGTGTCAATCTCTGAGAATAATCAAACAGATTTGCTAAACCTATCAGAATTTGCCATAACAGGTAAAATTTTAATACCTCTTCCCATTATTTCAAAATAAACAATCACACATACTATCAAAGATGTAAGCTAATAAAAATTTGTTTTCTTGAATATAAAATTTTAAAGATAATCAAGCATTAAACTGGCTGAAAAACCAAGCATATTGGTATGAGAAAAATGACATTTACAACGAAAAAGAGAGCGAATTCGCAGCCTCTGTCGCGGCAGCTGCATTCGCCATTAGATCAATGGAAGATGCCTATGAAGAAAAATCGAAAAAAATAAGAGAAGAAATCAACAAATCGCGGAACAAGAAAGCTAATCCGGTTATACCTAAAACCGAAGTAAAGACATTAAACAAATCATATACTCAAGATGTTAATATTGGAGGTAATTAATTCAAAAAATTTAACTAAGTGATTACTATAACTTGAAGTGTTTTTTTATTTATTGTAATAATATTTTTTTGGTTCACAGAGGAATTTCTTAGAAAAAAATCGTTGGACTATCCAACATCAGGGCTTGTTTCAGTGCCAAGTAAAGCAGATTCATGGGAAAAATCTCAAATCAACAAAATTAGATTAAGGTCTGTCTGTATTTCATTCTTAAATTATTAATATCAAAACTATACAATTTCTTGTTAATTATCTAAAAAATAATATTTGCTTGAAGGTATGAGAAAATGAAAGCTGAAATTGTTGGTTGGGAAAATGAGAGAAAATTAGCAGCTAAACTCAAAATGGAGAAAAGAAAGGTTACTTTTCTATCTAATGACAAAACCCTTTTTTTTGTTACATATTTGAAGAATAATCATTTATTTTGGTAATGAAGAGTGAATGGCAGAAAAGAAAAGATATAAATAACCAGCATTACAAGACTAAATTAGCAAGGATACAACTAATTTCTGATGGAGCCAAGAAACAGCTTGAAGAGAAGAGAAAGAGCAAAGAAGCTCAAGTTCAAGAAACAGTAAAGAAAATGCGTCGAAAAGGCAAAGTTCCTATCAATTATTTCTGCTTCAGGTGTTACTAAAATCAATGTTAGTACCATAAATAAAAACTTTATGCAAATTTGAAGAACAGAACTTGTAATATTGTATGTTGATAAGTGGTTTATCTCAACAAATTGTCTCCTTTTCTTTTCAAGTTTCAAAGTGTTTATAGTATTTGATTAAGGAGAAATATAGATTAGTGGAAATCTGTTATTAACTATACAATATGAATATAGAAACTTGTAGTCTATGCTTTAATTCATTTGTAAAGATCAAAGATCATACAAATAGAAACAATAATGAAGAGAGCTAAAGTGGAACCAACTTCTAGGTAAGCCTCTGAGACGTTTTCTCTTGAACCTTCTAGAATCTTCTGTTCTGCACCGTTACACGGCAAAATCGGAATCAGAAACTTCTAAGACTTTGTGAGTACCAATAGGATCCACACCTGCTTTGAACATGTTGCCTTCAACATACCTGCAGAATCAAACACATGTCTCCTCAGTGTCAGAATAGAGACAGAAGAAAGAAAAACCTTAAAACTTGTCTGGAAAATCTTTATCCTTTGAGTTTCACTGTTTTTGTCAGCGTTCAAAAACTTACATTTCTTTGAGGAACGCGTGTTTGTAGAGAGCGTCTGGGATTCTCCCTGTAAATTGGTTGTGATCAAGATACCTGGATTCATCAAGACCATGGTTCCATGAGTATGTGTATACTTTTTATAAGAGAGACAATGAGAAAGATAAGCAAATCTACCACACATACTTACAGGTATGTCAGTTTAGGAATATGAGCAATGGAAAAAGGAATGTTTCCGATGAATTTGTTGTAAGATAGGTACCTACAAAACCAAGTAAACCGAGATCAGAGATATCCCAATACGGTTTATTGCAGATATCTTAGTCTGCAGTGTAGAATGCTTACACAATCTCTAAGCTCGTAAGATTCGACAGCTGAGCAGGGATTCCTCCACTCAGATAGTTGTTATTCAAGTACCTAAAGAAACACAATTTTCGAAAGATAAAGAGTTTGTATATTACTGAATAGTAAAGAGAAGCTCGAGGAAGATTCTGGAAGGATGCTTACAGGTTGCGAAGAGATGGGAAGCTTCCATCAAAACGGATGAGTTCTCTTACAGTTCCAACCAAATGATTGTTACCAACATCTCTGAAGAAGAATGAGACACAAACAAAGTAAAATTACCGTAAAACCAGTGGAGAATAATGATATATACAGACATCAAATGTAAGTAGAAGATGTGATTTACAGGTGACGGAGGTTTTGCAGTGCTCCTAGTTCTGCTGGAATTCTACCAATGAGACGATTCTCTTGAAGATATAGATAGCGAAGCTCGGGAAGAGCAGCCAGTTCCTTTGGAATTTCTCCCTTGAAGCTGTTGAAGCTCAAGTATCTTCACAGTACAAAACATATTAGAACCATGGTTTCGATGGGGGGGGGGGGGGGCACAAATGGGCAATCAACATAAGCTAAGGAACATAAAGTTACTCACAAATGGGTTAGTCTCTTTAGCTCCCCAATCTCGGGGGGAATCACATCTTGTAGTTTATTCCACCTCAGATTCCTAATGGTTAAGTAAATGGCCAGGGGACATATTTGGAAACATTAGCATGATATTGTGACACATAAAAATTCTTAGTACAAATCTGTGTTTTGAAGAAACATAGATTCTATCCTGAGTTTGGTCCCAGAAGGATAAATTACACGAAAGGCAAAAAAATACGGTAAGATCAATGTAAGAGGCTAATAGCTTAAGGAACATACAATACTTTCAGGCGTCTCAGTCGCCCAATTTGAGGAGGGATTGGACCAGTCAACTTGTTATTATGTAGATCCCTACAAAAATCAGACACAGAAACACCATTAACTCAAAACAGAACACATCGATGTGATTCTCAAGCACCTCCTGTATTGTAAGGCTACCTTCACAAATCTATACTACAATAGATACTCTCAAAGGGATTTTACATAACTCTAAATAATGTCACATACAGAACAGATTTAGGAAGAGACTTACAGTCTAGTCAAATCCAAAAGGTTTGTTACTGCAATGGGGAAAGGTCCAACAATAGAAACCGCATAAACTTCTCTGCAAATCAAACAGATAAAGTAAGTAATTAACTCAAGCACGGTTAATAGAAACTAGACCACTTACAATTCAGTGATGACCCTATAGTCTCCTTGTGTAGAACAAGTAACACCAGACCAAGGAGGAAGGTCTCCATCTCCACAAGGATCATCACCAACCCATGAATACACCACTCTCCACCCTAAAGAGGCTTTGATTTCGTTCAATGCTTTCACTGCACATCAAAGATTAGTACCATATCTGATCAGATCTATTCATTGCCAAGACAAAATTCTCTCTGAGATTTCATCTAAAAGCTTAGATTAGAAACAAAACATAAAAAGATCGAAACTTTACAAGAGATAGAACGAATCTCGATAATGGGTATCTTCTAAATCTATCAAGAGCTAACAAAAACCTAACATAAACACAGAAGACGAAACCAGAAGGTGTAAAAAAGCAGAGTTACCATCTCGCTTCAACGTCTTGGAGTGAGCAAAAGCAAACAAAACAGAGAAGACGCAAATCACAAGTAGCTCACAGAGAGAAGCCATAGTGTTTCCGCTTAACAGCCAAAGGTGAAAGGAGACAAAGAAACAAACGGATCTAGAAGACGAGCGAAACTAACAAATTAAAAAAACCAATCTTTTTTCTCGTACTCCCTGAGATTAGTATCGTAATCGAATAACGTGTGTGTGTACCGGTTTGGTCATTATCGGTTCAAGAGAGATTATTGGTTTAGTGTTACATAAGTTCTTCAGCAGAACCGGTTAACCAAAACCAAGTCTCCAACAAAGTCGGCTAAATTCTCAAACCGGAGTTGAACAAAAATCACATATAAGTGGGTTTCACATATTACAAGAGCAAACACAAACCATAATATTCTGAGTTCTGAAAGTTTCTCTCTTACGTTAAGACTTGACAAAAACAGAGCAAAAGACAATAACAAGATTCAGTCTTCAGAACTGCAAGAAGCGTCTTCACAAGATGAAGACGAGTCGTTAAGCTTCTTCATCTCTTCGTAAGCCCACTCGAGTCCGTGGCAGTAATGCACAGGAGGATTAAACCTTGTATCGCTTATATCATCTGCCAAGAAAGCACCGTTCTCCACCAGAAACTTCACTGCTTCTCTCTTCCTCTCTTTGGCCGCAGCGTGGAGAGGGGTCCACCCGCAAGAGCCCCATGTTCTGGCATCGATGTTGGCACCACGTTCGAGAAGCAGATCCATGACTTCTAAGTGTCCTCCCTCTGCTGCAAGGTGAAGCGGAGTCACTCCTTTTGATTTAGGTCCCCATGCCAGAGCGTTCACATCCATTCCTTGGTCAAGAAGCTGTTTAACGGATTTCAGATCGCCCTTTCGGGCTTTGATGTGGAGGGGAGTCCAGCCTCTGTCGTCGAGGTTTAGTTTGGAGGATCGGCGTCTAAAGGAGTTACGCCGGAGTGAGAACAGAACAGGCTGTTCTTGGAGCATTTTGGCCCTGAGCTGAGCTTCAGTTATAGCTTCAAAAGTAGAATGTGTAGGAGTACAAGAACTGAGTAGAAAACAATCAAAGACCCTCAAAAACTCGCAAGCAAGGATCACTTATTTCACGAGGAGACCGATTTACATTACTTTGGTGTAAATGTCCCCTCAAGATTGTCCAAAGGTGGTTTACTACTTGTTTGTTGATAGAGATTTGCAAGAGTACCCAAAATAGAGACTAATGTAACTCGGTTGCAGACAAAAGCAGCTCAACTTAACGGGAGGCGAACGAGTGATTGGCGATGCAGTAAGGGAAAGAAGGATTCAAACCAGGGCCAAAAACACTTAGCTTCTGAAGGATCACAGTAATAGCCATAGACAAGGGAGATAATCTAAGCATCTAATGAATATGAAGAATCCTAGTGGAGCATGACCATATCGAGACAGAGAAAACCCTTTGATGAGAAACAGAGATATTGACCAGATCTGCCAACAAAGAAAGAACAATAAAAACCAAATTAGTGAAGCCATAAATATGAACACAACAAAAAAGAAAGAACAAAGCATCACAAGCATGGAAAAAGGATAAGTCTCTTGTAGCGTACAAGACATCAAAACCAAACACATAACTTTAAAAATTGGCCAAAAATTAGAAACAAATCTATTGAATCGAGACATCAAAGGATAACAATTCTACACATATCAAATTCAAACAAAAAACAGAGAGATAAATCAATTTCTATACATACGAATCTAACGATGAATCACAAACAACACAGAGACAAATCAATTTCTATAAACAAGAGGGATCCATAAAAAATATGAGAAGATCGTACCTTACGTAAAGAGAATGCTCTTCTCTCTGTAGAATGAATATAGAGTTGGTATAGGGTTTTCTCGTCAAGACAGAATCGGATTCTAAGAAGAAGAAGAAGAAGGCGTGCGCGTTACAGAGAGATAAATGAGATTTGTTTACTATATATAATTGTTATATGCCCAGCTTATATAAAAGAAAGAAAGGCCCAATATAACGAACCGACCTTAATTTACGGCCCATTTTAAAAACCGGTTTATTAGATCCAATTCCCGGTTTAATTTTGGGGTAACCTGACAGGTCTCTTTGTACTTTCACGGTCTCCTTTTTGAGATTCATTCATCTTCTCCGGCGTTTTCAATTTGGTATGTTCTTCCTCGAATTATGTGCTTCTTGTGTTATAAAACTTTTGTTAGTATCATCAATTTTGGTTTCTGGGTCCAATTTTTTAGAGATTGTGGTGTAAGCTTAAGACTTTATAAATGTGTTTATAACCAAAGTTGTTGTTTTAGAGACAAATCTAATTGATTTTTTTTCTTTCTGGAGTTTTGTTTCGTATATGTTCTTGTCTGAAAATCTTCTTGTCATATGTTTTAAAGTATGTGTCTTTAGCTCTTATCTTTGTCATATGTTTTACAGTATGTTGTTTCCTAAGCAGGGTTTTGTACAATTTGTAGGGTTAGTTTTGAAATCTTGTTGCTATGGTATCGAAATCTCAAGTCGTAAGCCTATGTCGGTCTCTGCTTCGAGCGGGGCGTCAATACCCTGACTACAACATCAGAGAGTACACGAAGAGAAGGGCATTGGATGGGTTTCGCGTAAACAAGAGTCTTAAAGATCCATCAAAGGTGAATGATGCTTATGCTCAAGGTAAAGCAGAGCTAGAAGTTGCAGAGAGGGTGCTCAAGGTTTACTTGGCTTATCCTCCAAAGACCAAGAACATCATGGAACTCAAGCTTTCATTAGTTTGATGTTTATGTTTTTGTATTTTTGAAAGTAACTTCCTAAGATGCTAATGTATTCATGAATCTCAAAAGACTTAAATGAAGCTAATATAGAACTCTGAAATCGCGTTATTGTTTGAACATTTAAATGACAATAAGGAGACGATTTAAGTACACCAGCGGACATGTTTTCGCGAAGGCTCTGTTTGTTCTTGGTGGCTTCTCCGTAAGATGTGACTATCATACCTTTCTTTGCTTAGAAAACCGATCCCGCAAGTGCCACACCTATCAGACTCTGAAGCGTAACTCGTGCGCTTCTTCTCCCTTTCACTTACGAAAGCAGAAGGATAATGATGATGATGACCACAAGCAACGCTTGTCCATAACCATACAGTCTCTGCAGCAACTACAAGAGGCTGTGATGATGCATTCTCAGGCCGTGCAAGGAGAATGTTGTACCTTTTCATACCGAGTTTGTGAAGAGCGTAAGAGAAGTCTTTATCACCTGAGATAAGCATCAAATTAGCAGGAGCTGGATTATCCATTGCCCATAACATCATGTCCACAAGTATCTTCTTGTCGCTACCATCTTTAGCTCCTGTTATATACTCACACACACCATATCACATCAAGAACATAAAAGACTTAAAGGCTAGGTAGATCAAGAAAATAGATTTTGTACCGGGAGGCACGTGATTGAGCGTGACGCCTGTGGAAGAGAGAGCTTCTTGTGCAGTGTAAGAGAATTTATTGATGTCACCATAAGCAGATATGGTCACTGGACCGTTGTAGTTTTTTTCTGACAGGGCTGTTCTAATGTTTTGAGCGATCATATTGGGGTCGCAGCTTCTAGGAACCAGGCAATTCTCAAAGTCCCACCATACTGATGTTTTTGGTGGAGGAGGTATATCTGCTTGAGCTTTTGTGTTGTCGCTTTCTGTTTCTGCTACGTTGTGATAATTGTAGTTATTGATGGTTGCAACGCCAATGTAGCCTGTTGTGGCGTCACGGTGGTCCATGATGCTAATGGTGGTGCGTAATGCATGATGCTAATGGAACTGCGTAATGCAAAAGAAATCAAGACAAAGCAACTAAGCAAAAGAAATCAGAGACAAAAAGCACAGCTTTAGAAAAATAAATTGGAAAAAGCAATACTTGTATTTATAGACGCTCAAGTCGTTTCCTATTAGAAAAATAAATTGGAAAAAGCAATAATTTAATTTGAAAATTGGAAATTTGAAAATCGGAAAATACAGTAAGTTGATATTAACGAATCGGAAAACTACCAATTTTGGAAAATTCTGATAATTAGTAAACATATCATCATTTAAACTAAAATAATTCACAAAACTACGCTTTTTCAACCGTTTTTTCACAAAACTTTACATAATTTACTATTTTTACATAATGGAACTCAAGCTTCGTCAGTTGATGTTATGTTTTGTCATTTTCAGTAACATCCTCATAAGCTAATGTATTATTGGTGATGTTGGAATTGGAACCACTCTATATTGATTGATGAACTAATGTTGTTTGCCTCGGATTATTGATTCATAAGAGTCGCAAAAGAGAAATCTAATCGGATTATTCTTTCGACTCTAAGGAGAAGACTAAGTGGACCAGTAGCTATGTTTCCGTGAATGCTCGGTTTGATCTTGATGGCGTCTCCCTTTGATGTGATTTTCGTACCTACATTTGCTTCGGAACTTCATATTGCAAGCTCCGCACCACGCAGACTTTGATGCGTAAGGTCGTTGTCGGACTACTATCTTGGCCTACACAAAGTTTGACAAGGGACAAAAGTTACAATCACAACAACATAAAACATTTAAGTGAAAAGAGTGAGCTTAAGACTTAAACCTTAGTTCTGTGTTCTCGACCAGAGAGGTGCGCAGCTAAATATTGTTGCGCGCAATAAACATTGCATAGTTCACAAACACTCATGCGTTGCTTCTCGATTTCACATACTAAAACAGAAGGATGATGATGATGACCAAAAGCAATGCTTGTCCATAGCCATACCGTATCTGCGGCAGCTACAAGAGGCAGTGATGACGCTTTCTCCGGCCGTGCCAAGAGAATGTTGTACCTTTTCATACCGAGTTTGTGAAGAGCGTAAGAGAAGTCTTTATCACCTGAGATAAGCATCAAATTAGCAGGTGCTGGATTATCCATTGCCCATAACATCATGTCCACAAGTATCTTCTTGTCGCTACCATCTTTAGCTCCTATTATAAAAACTCACACACACCATATCACATCAAGAACATAAAAGACTTAAAAAAAACAGGTGAATCAAGAAAAGAGATTTTGTACCGGGAGGGACGTGGTTTAGCGAGACGCCCGTGGAAGAGAGAGCTTGTTGTGTAGAGTAAGGGATTCGATTGGTGTCACCATAAGCAGATATGTTCACTGAGCCGTTGTGGTTTCTCTCCAACAGAACAGATCTAATGTTGTGAGCGATCATAACGGCGTCGCAGCCTTTAGGAACCTCGCAATTCTCAATGTCCCACCACACTGATGTTTCTGTCTGAGCTAGATCTGGTTCGGCTTCCGCATCTGTTTCACTTTCTGTATCTGCTATGTAATGGTTCTCCGAAGATTTATCCGACATTTTTTTTTGACGTTTTGTGAAATAGATTATAGAGTAGAAGGTAATGAGTTTATGATTATGTATAGCTTTTAGAACTAACGGGAAACACCCTAATCAAGTGGGAGTATTTGAATTCAAAAAATGAGTTTTTGACGTTTAACAAAAACCTGGTCAAACTATAAAAGTATGTTCGTATTTTCACTGAGAATATTTCATTTGTTTTTTTAAATTTTTAAAGTTTGAAACGGTGACAACTAATTGTTGGTCATTTCAGATTCTAATTAGTTTTAACGAAGTATAACAATGATGCCTTTCACAAATTTAAACAGCTAAATCATATATATTTAAGTTTTGCAAATCATGGAAACTTATCTCCACAAAAACTTAAGCAGACACAGTTATGATGTAAGTTTATAAAAAAAAAACTGAAGAAAGATAAGATAACGAAGTCAAAGATAACAATATCAAATAAATAGTCATATGTGGGTGAGAAATAAAAAGACAAAAATTAATCAAAACAAAAACCAACTCATTTCATCATATGACTAATCTTAAACATAATAAACCTTTTAACGCAGACAAGATTTTAGATGGCCTCGGCAGCGATCCTTCCTGCGACTTGGTCGAGATCTCTCTGACCACTTGATGTGATCTTCCTCCCACTGGTTACATTACAATCATTAGCCACATACATACATGTATTAGTAAACAAAGCAACAACACATTACAAGACCACATACACTTTTGGGAAATTGCAGTTTACATATCGAATCCAAGTGTTTGAAGTGAGAGGAATCTAAAAGACAGACTATAAACTTACCCCTTGGTGTCGTGGTCGACAATGTTCATAGTCTGAAGCTGCTGAAGAATGTGACGAGCAACACCGCCACTGCTCTTGCAGAAATGAGAAGGACGGCTACCGTTTCTCTTGCTCCCACCGTAGATTCTACGGAAAGCACCAACTCCAAGACCACCTCTCAGGTAAACTTTCCTTGCCATGGAAGCTATACATAGAAGAAGAATAAACTTGTCTAAGAAACAAACAGATACAAAAACAACATAAAGGAGACTTGAGCAAGATGTTAATGTGATACATACCGGCTCTGATGTAGTACCAGTCAGGATCATATGGAGCAAGCTCCTTAAGCTTACCAGTCTTAACTATGTCTGTCCATAGAGGCAGCTCAATCTACACATTAAAAGTTAACAATCTCAAAAATCAAAAAGCAGAAACACACACAGTGAAACAAAGCCAAGGAGATCCACTACACGATATACTTATCTACGAGACTAACATAGAGAGGTACGCACATAAATCACTGTTCAAGCTTACTCAGATTTCGATATCTCTATGCACAGTCGCGATTTCGAAAGCGATCATCGCAAACTAACATGCGAAGAAAAACTTATGGAATGAAGAATCGTTAGATTTTTACCTTGCCGGAGCGTTTGAGATGAGCAGCGTAAGCTTTAACGAACTCGTGTGGAGAGACATCCTTCACGGTTTTGCCTGTCGCCATTGTTTCTTCTTCTCCTTTATTCTTCTGCTGCTTCGGCGATGGTTTTGGAGTATATCCGATAAGAGGGAGTGCTGCGATGGATGATTAGGGTTTTTGAAGAGTAGGGATGGTAGTGGATTTTACGTAACTACCCTTCTAATTTTAGGTCATGGGCCGATTAATAATTGTTGGCCCGTTATTTTGTTAATCTCTTGTTCTACAATAGCACGTGCCACACACGTGATAAATATATATATATATAGTTAACTCTCGATTTATGCACTTGACTAGTCACTGACATTTTTGCGAGTCTCTCTCTCTCTAAATATTGAGTTAAACTCTCTTTCTCTCTGGCGGGAAAAGAATCGAGCGAGAATGATGAGCCAAGAAAAGCGAGAGATCCCTAAAGAGGATGATTTCTTGCCTTCCAAGGAAACAGAGATATCTATCCCTTACGTTCCTCTAACTCCTCCGGCGAGCCAAGAACCGCGAGAGAACACGACTGATCAAGCTTGTTCTGTCTCGGCGTCAAAGGAAACAGAGTTACTTCTCTTTGAAGTTACCGTATCTCCGTCGAAGAAGAGAGGCAGAGACCAGGACTCCGAAGAAACAGAGGCGTGTATGAAGAAGAAAACAGAGTTACGTCTCTCCTCTGTTTCTTCAACGGTAGAAAATGAAGAAATCGAAGACCCTGAAAAGGTTTCTGTCTCAACGGATCTTTGCTTGTACGACGAGACATGGCCTAGTGGAAACCCTGATGTTACTTGCGAACCAAGAAACCAAGAAACAAGAGTCAATGGACCATTCATTCTACAGGATGGCTGGCACGAAGGTTTCGTCAACAAGAGTGATTTAAAGGTAGGGGACAAGATAGGACTCTCATGGGATCATATTGGTTACAAGGTTGATTTCTGTTTGATTTCTCGAGCTCCTGCTCAAGAAAAGAAGCCATTAAACCAGTAGTAATCTCCAGTCGATACGCACAGAATGGTATGAGCTTAGATTAGTACATTGTCATTGATAAGGATATGTTATTAAGTCAAGAACAAGTTTTTGTTAAATAGTGTGATTGGTGTTTGCTTACTGTATAATTGATGTGGTAGCCAACTTTGTATAACATAACATAGTTGATAGAAGCAAGCAATGGAATAAACAATCTACAGAGCCTCCTCTGGTTTTGAGGTGAAGAAACTATAGAAACTCTGTTCCATGTTCCATACCGATGCTCTATGATGGCTTCATCAGCGTCGTGCAAAAGGTTCAATGGAATGTTCTTGTTCAAACCCCAGATAACAATCCGAAACTAAGATTAGTTTTGTATCCTGACGAAAATGTAAAAGAAAGATAGATTCAGCAACAAAAAGCACCCCACTGATCTTGAACAGTGTAAGAGAATGCTTCACAAGTGAAAAGAAGAAGAAGAAGATATATGTACCTGAAGAGAGGTTATGTTGGGAGGTAATTCCATGCGTGTCATCAGACGACCAGTGAACGATACTCTCTTAACAGCAAAGAGTTCGGAAGTTGAAGTATCGCCAAGAACCAACCACCACGCTTCGTCTTTCACCTATAATATCACAAGAACATAGTTTTTATGCTCCCAATACGTTTTTTGTTTTGAGTTCAAAGTAATATTTGTGGCTAAGTATCTAGTTTTCAACCTTAGGGAATCGAGGGGCCAATGCTCTCGAGCTATTCCTTTTTGATGTCTTCTCCAATCTGATTTCAAGCGTTGAAGGCTTTTTCTTTCCATCTGAATCTTTCTTTTGGAGTCTCACGTTCATTTGGATCCGTGGAAACCGCTGAAGATCCTAGTTAAGCCCGGACAGCATATATAAGAGTCAGACCAGTCTATGATTTGAGCGTACTCGATGTGTATTAGAAGCAGATGTGACCAACCTGTGATAATTTGGGTGCAGGGAAGTTTCCGGTTACACTTTTAAGAGTTTCCCTTGGAAGATCTAATAGTTGATGAAGTGTGTGGATTCCTCTAGCAGTTAGAGATCCTAGGAGATCATCATTCATGCATGGAATCATCCATAATGATGAATCTTGATCTGACCACATGCCCTATAATTAAAAAACGGAATCAAATTAAAGCATCCTGCTTCCGAAGAAATGGAACAAGATCAGAGTAGTAATTTTCAGGGGAGTACCTGCATGACCATTTGCAAGAGACGCATGCATGTCAGAGAGCTTGATAGCCATCCACTGTTTGCGCAGATATCAATCATGGCCTGGAGGATTCGAATGCTTTGGTCCAAGACTGACTTTAGATCAGTATTATAATCACTGATTGGAAGTGCCAACTGGGAAAAATGTGCCTAGAGCATCGGAAAAGAATGGTCATAAACACATCATTATGCCACTTGTTTTTACCCTTCAATGCAATGTGTAAAGTACATACCTGGAAGAGCAGATTTGCCTTCACATGAGGATCATCGAGACGGTTTTTATCCACAGGATACCGAACTTTCTCTGACAGTGTTTTGTTATAGTTTTCCTAAGGAAGAAGAGGGCACAAAGTATATCAAGAGCAAGAACTGTAGACAGTTTATCACTAAAACTTTTGAGATAACAGACCTCATTGTGCCGCACGGGAAGTTCATCATATTCGGATGCTCCCGCCAAAATATGCAAAAATGCCTAATATGGTTAAAACAGAAAAAGACATAAACACTGTGCATGGATATATTGATGCTCAAGTTTGGTGTAAATTATAGTTGATCGGTTCAGCTTCTTACTTCGAGGGATGTGTCAGGGCCTATATTAGAACCAAACATAGAAACGGTCATGTAGCAAAGGTAATACTGCGACGCTATTGTACCCAGCATCATAGGCTCCACACTGTCATCTGTAACTTTGAGACATCCACTATCTTCAAGATCATCAAACGTGTTTTGAACCAATCTACATCAAAATACCGATCACAACCCTATGTTATTTGGTTATTATCTTATAAGAGAAATCTTGTTTCTGAATTGATTTTGGTATACCTTGATAAGTAGGAACATACTGTCTCATCTTGAGTACCTTCTAGCCCATAGTAAGCAGGATTAGCCATCTGTTACATAGACACTCAGTTCATAAGTCATTGATTCACGGTCAGAACAGTCTGCAGCAGTGGCGAATTCTTAAAGGGGAATCATTGTTACCAGTCTACGAAACAAATACGTCCATGTAAGATAATGCACTGCGTCTTCTTTATTACCGATTGTCCCAGAGACTATTTCTGCGTTGAAGTGATCGTGCAACTTCTCTTTCAGGCTACTTTCTACAGGGAATGGTTCATACAAGAACTGCATTCATAGGAAAGACAATACTTGAGGTAAATTCATGCAAATGATATTAAGATCGTCACATAATTTGAGTTCAAGCTTGACCTTTTTGTAGAAGCTTTTTTTAGGTTCATGTACAAGAATAACCGCTTTCCCATGTTGATCAAACTGTGGACGTCCTGCACGCCCCATCATTTGCAGAATCTCTGTAAGAGGAAAGTCAACATATCTTTTGGTTTTTCCGTCAAAATATTCTGTTCCCTGAAGCATTAGAAAACATTGCCATATTGAAGAGAAACAATGCATCAGAAGAGAAAATCTTAGATAACGACTCCAAACAGCACATGTGTGAGAGATACACTGCCATAGCAGGGAATCAGCATTTACCTTTATAATAACTAAGTGAGCTGGTAAGTTCACTCCCCATGCCAAGGTACTTGTTGAGACCAAAACCTGAAATGGAAGCATATAAACTATTATCACTCCTTGAAGTAAAAGAGTAATCATGGATGCAAGCAGTAAGGGTAGAGAGATCAGAAGTTGAGGGAAGTGCCTGAATCTTGTTGTTCATGAAAAGCTCTTCCACTGCAGATCTATCGTGGTCATTCAAACCTGCATGATGCAATCCAATGCCAAATTGCAATGTATGTCGGAGGTTCTGGTCAGTGATCTGAGAAAGGACCATCTGTAAGTCTTCCTCTGACACACTCAGGAATTGCCGTGGATGTTCGTCGGAGGCTGCAAACTGTTATTTCATAGGAAAAGAAGATAGAAAAAATTATATGAGTTAGAGTTGTATAGTCGGAAGATGATTTGGTGTCTGAGTTTGATGATAGATCATGCCTGAATAAGATCCAGTGCGGTAAGCCTTGTCTGTCTACGAGATGAAACAAAGATAAGAACTGGTTTTGTAGGTGAATGAGTACATATGGCTGCATATGCTGGCTTGTTCATGCTATTCATCCTTGGGCAGTAAAACTTTCCAGGATAACCCTGAAATAAAAACAAGGTTAAGTCTGAAAATCTTATGCTCGGATGCTCTCCTCATAACTTAAGCCTGGAAAGATATTGAGTTACCTGAATGTGAACTTCGATTGGTACAGGTCTGACACTTGGTTTAAAATTGAAAAGTCCGATCTCCCCAACGCCCAGCCAGTCAGCCAAATCACTGAATGAAAATGAGAAATCAAGAAGACAAGAACAAAAGAAAATACATATAGTAAACAGTCGACGAAAATGAAAGAGACATAGAAGTTAGAATACGGACCCTGCATTTGCAAGAGCAGTAGAAAGACCAACAAACCGGACTGAGCGATCTGTCTGTGATGATATGTACCTCATTCTAGACACAATAACCTGTGTATAAAATGTAGTTTCAAAATGAAACGGGTGGAACACAGTATTTTGAAAAACTTGTTACTGACAGAAAATTTTCTCTTCACTATGACTATAGAGATACATCATGATATAACTTAAAACATCTATAACAAGTCATAAGTAGTTAGAAATGTGAAATAGTAGTTTTTAAGCTTCTACCTCAAGAATGGGTCCTCTGTCGGCTCCTAGCAAGTGAACCTCATCCAAGATAACAAGGCCAACCTATATCCCCAAAACATCATAAGTTATCACTCCCGAGAAAGGCAAGCCGACACAGCAATCTAGTGACAAAGAAATATACCTTTTTTACATAACTCCGAGTATGCCAATTACGACTAATGCCATCCCATTTTTCAGGGGTCGAGACGATGATATCTGCAGACAAGAGGGCTACTAAATCTGGAGTGTAATCTCCAGTCATTTCAACCTGTGGAGAAATAAAACAGCAAGTATGAATTATGAGACTACAACATGTATAGGCGATCCAAGGGAATATTCGTTACAACATGCAATTTATGTATACCATTTCTTTTCCAAGTGGAGCAACAAGGTGCTTTTTCCAATCGTTCATTCTTTCTCGAACTATAGCTTTTAGTGGTGCAATGTAAACAACCTGCTTGTCACAAAATAAAAGGCATCTTTAGTAACATTACAGATTCATGACTTCACTTAAATAGGGAGATTTAGTAACAAGCCTATAATTCAGATTTATAATAACAATGTAAAATAAACTTGAACATGTACTGAAACTAGATAACTAATTGGTGTTACGAGAGTGAGAACTCATACCTTCATATCAGGCTGGGTACTGAAGAGACGCAACATTGCAAGTTCAGCAGATATAGTTTTCCCACTTCCAGTTGGAGCTCCGACAAGAACATTGTTGTCCGTGTGATATAACACATGAAAAATCTGCAACACCAAATAGCAAACTTTTCAATATACTAGAAAACAAATGATGAAGAAAAACATATGAACAAAAATAGGAAAGCATAGGCCAGAGTATGCTCAAACCTGAGTCTGTATTGGATTGAAATGTGAAAATTTGTAAAGCGATTCATACAATCTATTCCCAAGAGAAGTCACAGGAAGAGGTTTCAAGTCTAGAAGCTCCGTGTGAGTCGTCCGTGCCTGAACGATATAAAAGTTTTAGGACCTAAATAGCAGATAACTTAAGGAACATCTAGAAGCAATATACCTCTGGTAGTGCAAGATTGTGGAAAGATATTGTGTAGAAAGACTCTGCATGCAACCAAGAATCAGACACAGCATGAACATAGTATTGGGGTGGGTGAGGTTCAAATATAGGAACGGTAAAAGAAAGCTTCTGCGGCTCCCCTCTAGCCATCCGCTTCGTTAGTGTGAAAAGATCTGAGTGGTAGATATAATCATTCTCTGTGTCCTGTCCATTGCAATAGCACACAAGCGTTACCATCAGAATATCAACACTGCCAAAAGTGTAAGCACTATTCAAGAAAGAGCAGCAACATGTGTCTTAATGTGATTTCTATGGTAGTACCTCAATGAGAATCCACCAACGAAGAGCAGCACCATGAAAACGATCCTTCCATACGAAATCTGGAGTTATAAGCAAATCCACCTAAAAATGGTGAAAAAAGAATGATGTTAAATAGATTGTCATCTGAAGGGGTATTAAATATTGAAGAACCTTCAGTTAGCTACCTTCAACACAGTGCGGGTGATTGGACTGACAGTAGCTGACAGCTGAATTGATGGAAAATATCCTAAATGTTGTTTGACCAGCTAGAATTCCCCATGAAAGCAAGAAACCGAAAAATGTTAGTATTCTTTTCCATATATATGCATGCATGAACTTAGCAAACTTCAGATATACATACCCTTCCCCCAGGATTGTAACGAATCAGCGCTCCAATGTCTTTTTCATCCATCTCATACAAACGGTCTAAGTCAGCTCCTCGCTCTTCAAGTTTTCTCAATGTCTGATAGATTGAGATGAATTAGACAAAAAAACGTATTTTACTTATTATAAGACAAACGTAGAATTCAAAAGCTTACATCAAAAGGTAGTTCCCTATCGAATTGCCGAAGAGGATGTTGATGAGGCCATAATTGACGATCAACTGCCTTGCAGTATTCCAACATAAATAAAGTCATCTCACACCAGCCTTTTCGCAAGCATATCTCAAACATGGCACGCATTATACGGGCTAAACTAGCACTAATATATGAAGCATCAGAGACCAGAGAAAATGCATCAATTGACCCACGGGATATGTACAACTGCAGATCATAAAGTCAGTATATCAGAATTTAATATTGACCATCCGTTTTCATCTTCTAGGTATAATATTTCTGTGATTGTGAAAGTCAATGACCTGAATGAGAATCGAAATTTTTCCATGTTTGTTGGAAGGGCCTCCCTTGACTTCTAAGGGACAGGAAGAGCGTGCAAGTGTCTCAAGTTCATTCTGCTCTTCCTCTCTTACCACAATATTTTCAAATTCAGAAGAATGGGCAACCATATCAATTATCTACAGCAGATTCGAAATCAGTAAGTAATGAAAATATGTTAGCCAGGTAGCAATCAAAGAACAAGATAGCAAGTGAAATGACGTCAGTCATTAGAGGAAAATGGTATAAAACCAAACGGTTACATAGCAAACCTCGCTTTCATTCATGTGCCGCTTCAACATTTCATTGTATGTTTCAACGCTAGAATATTGAATATAGAAGTGACTTGCAACCCGCCCAAGCTCGGTACAGTAAAAGTTTCCACTTTTCTCATCGAACCTCATCATCTTAGCTTTGTCCAGTGAACGTGCAGCATCAGCCACAAGGGCACGTTGCTTCAATCCTAAAGAAGGGTCGGCAATTATCTGTGACGAGTAACACAATCAGAATGGTTTTAAGCAAATATATAAATGTAGCAAAAAACAAGTATTCCCAAGGGGCATAGGTAATTAGAAAGTTTCAAATATCAAACACCAAGATGCAAAGAATTACACACCTCGTCCCATCCAACACCATAAGCCAAAGGATTTAACTTCATCCGAATTGACAAGTATGTATATCCAAGCCAAGCACAGGCCTCCTTGACATTAGTCACAGTTCCCAAAACCACTTCTGCGTTTAAGTTGTCTTTCAAAGAGCTTATGAACTGCAAATAAGAATTACATTGGAGTTTCACTGTAAAGTCTCTGATAAAAAAAATGTATCAACTGTAACGTCTCTGATAAAAAAATTGATACATCTTTATCCATTAAGATGAATAACTAAAGTCCTTTAGGTTTCTTCCCAATACCTGACTTTCTATGGGAAGCTGACTCGTCAGCAAACGAAGATAGTATGCCAGCTTATCATGAGATGTGATGATAATTCCCTCACCACTCTTGTCAAACTGCGGCCTACCAGCCCTTCCAAAGATCTAGTGCATAAAAACAGCATGATAAATCATCACCAATATATTGAAATGGCATGCCCTTTTTCAAAGGAAGATATTTATTTTCGTTTACCTGCATAACATCAAGCATTCCCAAGTCTTTCCACCCACCAGCCTTGGCATCATACAATTGTGTTCCCTAGAAATCAACAGAACATACTGAGCAATAAGAAAAGGTCATAAAAACTCGTAGAAGAAGACCAGAACTGAGTGTTTGGCAATATAAAAACCATCCATTTGTGAAAGCAGCTAAAGATATAAATTGATTTTTTACACAAAAACATACCTTAATTACGACTGTATGTGCAGGCAGATTTACACCCCAAGCCAGAGTTGCAGTGCATACAAGAACCTGAATGACCAAAATAAGTAGGGAGAATGTAAACATCTACACAAATAACACAATAAAGAGCAAGCAGACAATGTTTGACAAAAAAAAAAAAAAGAGCAAACAGACAATATTTTGTACCTTCAAGAGTCCATCAGAAAACAGCCTCTCCGTAAGTGTTCTATCAGATCGCAACATCCCAGCATGATGAATACCAAAGCCAGCTTCAAAGAATTTGACAACGTCCCGGTTTCTGGATTTCATGACATCTTTCTGCAATACAAATCCTGAGAAAATTAATAACAGCAACGAATTTTAAAAAGATGATGTATACCCTTCTTATTTACCTTCATCAGGTGAAATTGAGGATGAGTTTCATTCGCGAACAAATCCAGAGTATCATATTTCTGGGCAAGATCAATCTGCCAAAGTGAAAACATTAAAGTCATGTGCGTCTAGATCTAAATACTAATATCCATAGAATCCTCACATGTTTTCAGGTGTATGCAACATATAAGATTTCAGGAAACCCGCATCTGGTAAAAGGAAGAAACCGTACATAAATAGGTAAAATATCGCGTACCAGTTTCTCAGCTGTTTTTGAAGTATCTTTTCGGGAATGAACAAAAATCATTGCTTGATGACCTTGTCTAATTGAATCAGCAACCTAACATTAAAGCATCACCAGAGAGATGAGTTACTGTTGATATTAACATAGATATAGAAGAGTCTTTGCTCAAGACGTAGACCTTTTTGTAGCATATCTCATTTAACAATTCGTTTCTAGCTGCAAAGTTATGCTCAGTGATGCCTATATACTGCTGAGCTAAGGGAACCGGGCGATAACTCGCATCAAAATAGAAAAGCCCAGTGTCTGGGTTCACTCGTAGAAACTGAGCAACCTGAAATGCACCTCACAAAAACGTTTTGAAAAATTGAGCTAACTCTAACTTCCTGAGATCAAAAGAGGATATGTGAAGTAGGAAATGTATATCATGTTGAAGTATACCTGTAAATAGCTAGGTAAAGTGGCTGACAGGCCTACAATTCTTATCATTGTCTGTGTTGACTCCACCTAGTTCAAAAAACAAAGTCAACTAAACTTAAAATGCTGTCCCATAAGAAGTGCAATAATTACAACTTCAAGAGTTGCTTTAACAACACAAATTTCTACGGCTATATTGTTTTCAGCATTTAACTCAACAAAGAAAAAAACATGATCCAACAAGACCTTACCTGACGGAGTGTCCGAGCAACTAGTGCCTCGATTACTGCACCTCTATCATCATTCAACAGATGCACTTCATCAATGATCAAGAGTTTTACTAGCATTGACAATGACATGTCGCTGCTTTTGCGGGTAATAACATCCCATTTCTCAGGTGTTGTCACTATCATCTGATTCACAATCAATAAATAAGTAAATATCCGTTCCTGCATGTTTCCGCAAGAAACTTAAGCATATCTTATAAGATAAAAGTGAAACCTGAGTTTCTTCAAGTTCATTCTTGGTGAGTTGCATATCCCCTGTAAGCTCCTTCACAATCATATTTAATGGAGCAAGACGACGGCTAAAAGCCGATGTGACCTCTGCTGCTAACGCCTACAAAGGATTAAAGACTATATGATAGAAATGATGAAGACAAAACATCATCAGTAAGATTATGTTAACCTGACTATACCTTCATAGGAGCTACATAAACAATCTTAAACTCGTTTTTATGCAAATAGCCATCCCTGAAGTGTTGTTTAATCTGCAAGACAATGTCATAAATGTAAAATATGAAATAACAAAGTGTGATAAAATCATATCACTTTCTTTACAACACACACGTTTTAAAATTTCTACTCACGCTCTCAGTAAAGAAAATCTCAACTTTTTTAGTATGGTCCATCATCAAATCAGGTATGAACAGACAAAACTATCAACAAGGTAAGCAAATAGTTACCTCATGTAAAACAGAAATCATAGCTATATTTGTTTTTCCAGCTCCCGTTGGAGCACATACCTACAAGGTACAGAATATACTTACCCTTGACAAAGTACCAGGTATTGTCGCTCAGTAAACTAAAAGTTTTACATATGACTCACCAATATATTCTCATTAGTGTGGTAAACTGTCTGAAATATTCGACTCTGGATACGGTTTAAAGATTTGTAACCATGAAAAGCAGCTTGAGCAAAGTCATCTAGTTCTTTTATCTCAATCTGGCAACATGCACGAATTTTGAGTTAGAGTGGATGAAATATCTCACAAAAATATACTACTATATCATCTATGTAAGGAAATTCATTAGAATTGTCATCTGTCCTCTAGATATGGATGAGACGTACCAGCTTTTCGCCAGGTTTCATTTGTGCGGTAGGGGTTGGTGGGATATAAACTTCCTCATATCCTTTTAAGTGCTTCCTTACAGTACCTTGAGGAAGAGCAACTGCAAGAGAGTTGGCTTCTCCAGACCCAATCAAATCGTCAAACCCAGTTTTCTTTTCACTTGCCTCCAGTAAATGAGAAAAATTAGCCTCTGATATTTCACTCTCTAAACCAAGCTCGGCACTCCGTTTGTTTTTCTTTTCCTCCTTACGCCGAAGTTTCTCAATTTGCTTTGCGGACTCTGTTTGAACAGTAACCTGAAATGTGGCTGAGGGTTAATGTGGGTATAGTAAAATAAAGTACCCATCATCATACTGGAAGGCCTCGCTCAAATGGCACTACCTGTGTGCCATAGGTTGGCATCCGAGATTGGGTGTTTGAAGCTGTTTTGTCAGACTTGAGAATCATCTGACCATGATGGATAGCATCAACAATCTCCTTTCGATGCTGAAATGGGAATCAACAAGTTAGACACCATTCAAATTTCTAAGAGCTAGAAATCAGAATATAACTCCAGTATATGCAAGAAGCTATAAGCCTCAGCCCTTACCATCATAAGATCTTGAACAGTCTCAAATGCGCTATCCCCAACAAGATCCAACAAATCTCCAGCTATCTGCAGAAAAGAATGTTAACATCCCTCTACTTTCACTAGTAAATATAATGATCAAGGGTCCGAAAACAACATACCTCCTCACCAGGCTTATCTGAGTCCAGAAACCTACATATAGCCATAGCCAGTTCATCGCGGGAAAGTTGTGAATTGCTTTCTCTAACCATCTGCCCGCAAGCATCTCTAAGCCAACTTAAATCAAATTTTCCTGCACTTCGATTCTTTGAAGCGTCACTCACATCACTCCACCTTTCAGAATATAATGCATGAGCGTCAATGCTTTCCGTGCCCTGAAATCCTCTTTCGTCATCAAAAGATGCTTCCACCAGAAAACGAGCTGGTAGATTGAAAACAAGGTCGGCACCATACTCAGCTCCATCATCAACCTCATTAACATACGTCTCAGACAGATGATTAGGCTGTATTGAGTAAAGTGCCCGGGCCAAGGAGGCCACGTTCTTTACATTAGCATCTGAAGCAGCATTCCCAACAAGATTTTGCAACTCTAATCTGTTTAAAATACAAGAAAAACTCAGCTACACCTGAACAGATTGGATACTTGCAAAAATCAAAAATACTTACTTCTTTTCGGCAATGCTTTTAACATTAAAATCACTGTCTTCTTCCTCCTCCGGCTTGCTAAACAGACGGTACGCCGCAAAAGCAACCTCGCGGAACTCATCTGATGAAACTTCCCTATCAATCAATTCCACTACAGCTCCAATAAACTGCTTGTACGCTTGACGCACTTCTAGAGAAGCTGCAACAACAATACCAATCAATATACACACACACATAATACTCCATTTACAGAAATAAAAATACTATGTTTCTGCAATTATATTGTACACATTATCAGAAAAAACCACCTCCTTCCCATTGATGAACAATCCTCCTAGCAAGTACAGATTCATCAAAGCCACTCTTAGAGCTGAAGTAACAACACACAAAGACACACACACACACAAACACACCGATCCAATTAAAATTACAGTAATATTTTACATAGAACCAAACAGACCCTAGAAGAACAAAATCTGGACCTGCGAGGCTTAATAAGAGTCTGTAGAATAGCTTTGCGGCGAAGATATAACTGATCGGTATCGTAAGGCCCTCTTAGAGAGCTTGTCAAGCGAGGAATCTGAACCAACATTGATAATGATCAAAACACTGTTAACTTTGCGTCGCTCTATTTTCTTCTTCTTCTTCGGGCTTTGAAGACGAAATTTTGACACCGACTCCGACGAAAATTCGGGCTTAGCTAAACGACGACGTTTTTTGTTGTTATTGTAAGTTTTTATGGGCTAAATTTATTTTTAGGTCAAAAAGTGTTTGGGCTGTTATGAAACAAATTAATCAAAACATAGATGGGATGATTCAGCAAAAAGAAGGCTTCTCTGAGATTGTACACATTGGGTGGTCATGCCCAACACGGAACCATGAGAAAGACTTTGTGGAAAGAATCAGAAGTTGTAGGAAGGAGATATCATCTTGGAAAAGAACATCAAACTCAAACTCATCTCTCCTGATTCAAGAGCTGAAACACAAGATTGATTCAATGAATCATCAAGACTCTATGGACATTAGAGAGTATAGAAATGCTAACTTACAACTCAACCAAGCTTATAGAGAGGAAGAGAAGTTCTGGAAGCAACAGAGTAGAGTCATGTGGCTAAAAGAAGGTGATAGAAATTCTAAGTTCTTCCATGCTACCACAAAGCAAAGAAGAGCCAGAAATCATATCCAATTCTTAACAGATGAAGTTACAGGAAGGAACCACTACTCTGAAGATGCTATGGGTAAAGTTGCTGTGAGATACTTCTCTAATCTCTTCTCCTCGAAGCTGCAGGACTCGGAGACAGTTTCAACCTCACATTTCTTTAGAGGTAACCACCCGGGAGTATCTGCCGATCGAACGGAGATTTACCGAGACTAGTGAATTTAGGCGAGGTCAAAGAGGCCGTTTTTGCTATGGGAGGTAGCAAATGCTCGGGGCGGATGGTATGTCCGGTGCATTTTATCGGGATAACTGGGACATAGTGGGAAAGGATGTCTTGGTCCTAGTTAAAGAGTTCATGGAGAGTGGGTCACTAGATAGCAGGATCAACGAGACAAATCGTGTCTTATACCAAAAAAGCAAAAATCATCCGTTTGAAAGACTTCGAGGCCAATCACCTATGTAACTTTGCTTATAAGATTATTTCCAAGGTACTCTCCACAAGGCTAAAGAATATTCTCCCGGACATCATTTCGAGAAAACCAAGCTGCTTTTGTCAAAGGTAGGCTCATATCGACAACATCCTTATAGCCCATGAAACAATTCATGCATTGAGAACCAATGACGCCGTTGCAAAAGGTTTTATAGCCATCAAAACAGATATGATGAAAGCTTTTGACAGACCGGAATGGCCTTTTGTGGAGAGTACAATGAGAAGTATGGGGTTCAATGAAGAGTGGATTGACCGAATAATGACATGCATCACTTCAGCCTCATATAAGGTTTTGATCAATGGCAGGCAGTATGGTCCCATAGCTCCATCAAGGGGTATTAGGCAAGGGGACCCTCTCTCCCCTTTCATCTTCATCATATGTGCAGAGGCCTTAGCGAGCGATTCGGACAAGCCGAGCGAGGACCGAGCAATCAAGGGAATAAAAGTGGCACCTTCCTCCCCTCCTATCTCCCACTTACTATTCGCGGACGACAGCTTGTTCTTTTGCAGGGCAGAAGCAAATGAAATCCAGAGAATTCAACAAATCTTGCAAGAGTATGAAATGGCTTCGGGTCAAAAGGTTAACTTCACCAAATCTAGTATTACCTTTGGCCAGAAGGTAGGGCACCAAGTCCAGACTCTCATCAAGGAGATCACAGGAATCACAAGCGAGGGGGGTAAAGGTTTGTACTTAGGCCTCCCAGAAGCCTTTGTTGGATCAAAGGTCTCAACACTGAGCTTTCTTGAGGAAAATGTATCAAAAAAGGTAAATTCATGGAGAAACAACTTTCTATCGCAAGGTGGTAAAGAAGTTCTGGTCAAAGCCGTGGTGCTTGCCCTCCCAGCTTATACTATGTCCTGTTTTAAGCTGCCTCAAAAACTAAGCTTAAAGATCAGTGGTTTAATTGCTCAATTTTGGTGGAAGAACAATAAGACAGGTAAAGGAATTCATTGGAAATCTTGGGATAAAATGTGCTTGCCTAAGAAGGAAGGAGGGCTAGGATTCAGAGAATTAGAAGGCTTTAATTTAGCTCTTCTCGGTAAACAAATCTGGAGGATTAGCTCCAAGCCTGATTCTCTTTTATCCAAAGTTCTCAAAGGCAAATACTTTCCCCATCGCTCTCCCCTTATTGCTGGCTCGGGTACAAGACCATCGTTCGGATGGAGAAGTCAACATGAAGCTTTAGCCGTCATGCGGCTAGGTATGAGGAAAGAACTTGGTAACGGAACGAGTTAGATATCCTCAACGACCCTTGGCTCCCTTCGGACCCTCCAAGACCACCGCGAGTAAAAGAGGGAATTGACATAGAAATGGTACACTTAACAACCTTAAAGGACCCATCATCGGACGAGTGGAGGTTAAATAACATCAAAGCTATCTTCGAAGAGGAGGATATCAGCCTAATCGCCAAGTCAAGCCAGGTGGACAAGGAGCACGTTCGGGTTATTCTTGGATATACAATAACAATGGTGAGTACTCGGTCAAGTCGGGTTACTTTGTGTGGAAGACAAGGATTAAGGACGGGCCTCCTCTAAACTTAATCCTCAACCCAAACCTGGATCATTTGTTCCAAGCATGTTGGAAGACAAAGACGATGCCTAAGATCCACAACTTCATCGGAGAGCTTTATCAAATTGCTTGGCGGTAGGAGCTAATATGGCTACTAAACGCCTCACCAAATTTCCAGAATGTCCTAGATGCGGGAACGATCTTGAGACGATCAATCACGTCTTATTTCAATGTCCTTATGCCAGGTTTGTATGGTTAACATCCCCGGCAGGTCATGTTCTATCTGGAGATTTCTCCAACTCTCTTTTTGAAAATTTGGCGAAGTGTTTCGAATCAGATTTTACGGCGGATGCAGAGAACCGAGACAGAACCAAGGCTTGGCCATGGTTAATTTGGAGAATATGGAAAGCTCGGAACGACTTCTGTTTCTCGGGGTCCTCGGAGCCTTGTCAGGTTATTAGCGAGAAGCCGAACAAGATGCAACAGAATGGTTTAATCATCGGCACCTCTCCTTACCTCCCCAACGGCTACATCAAAGAGTGAGGCTCGCTCGGAAATGGGCACCGCCTCCCCGGGATCTTTTAAATGTAATATAGATGCTGCTTGGACAAAAGGTAATGATACTTGTGGTGTAGGATGGATTCTTAGAGATGAGGGAGGCTCAGTTAGGTGGGTGGGAGCTAAAACATATCCAATTTTAATCTCTCCTCTTGAAGCTGAAGCATCGGCTCTAACATGGGCAGTGCATTGTGTGAATAACCTTGGGTTTGAGGATGTTATCTTTGAAAGCGATTGCAAGACTTTGATCCGAGCTATCCATGAACCGGATGATTGGCCAAGACTTAGATCCTTCACATCGGATATATTAGGCATGCGGCGTGTAAAGGCGCGACCAACATTCAAATGTATTACGCGTGATTCGAATGCGTGTGCCGACCTATTGGCAAGAAGGTGGTAGACAACCGTATTTATTTTCTTTTCGAACAATTGTACCTCATGGTTAACACCATTAGTGGAAATGGAGAAACAAAACTCTGTTACAATTATCTAGTTTGAATAAAGTTTTATTTGAGTTAAAAAAAAAAAAAAAAAAAAGATGGGATGATTCAGCCATTTTTCACAGTCTGCAAAACCAAAAATATCCAACAAGTTTAAAACTTTTAAAAATCGTAAGTGAAAACGTACAAATATAGTCTACAAAAGCTACAAGATCTTTAATGATGCAGAAGAAGCACTTAATGTGTATTTGAGAACAGAGACAAAAGGACACACAACAAGTAGCCACTCTAATCTCATCTCACTCCTCTCTCTCTCTCTCTGTGTTTTTTCCACTATCTTCTTCATCTTCTTGCTCTAGAGATCTCTATCTCTATCTACATCTTTTCCCCTCTCTCAAGAAGACAACATTTTGTCTGAACGCATCTATGGCTGCTTTGGCTCTTTCACTTCTCCTTCTAGCCATGACTGGCCATTCTAGTAAGAATTTCTACTCTTCTTCAGATTTCTTAGCTTAGTCTTGGTTATAAGTTATAACACTATCAAAGTCTTAGCCTTTTTGGCTCTGGTCTGCCAAAAAAAAGAGTTCTTGTAGCAGTCAAGGGTTTCACTGTTCCTAAGCGTTCTTAAATTAGAAAAATCTTGCTAGGTTTTTACTTTAGTTTTTCGACCATGGTGATGACTTCAAAATCTTTCCTTTTTAAGATGAATTCACTCGAAATCTAAATCTTGCAAATATATAAGTAAAGAAGATGGAGCCTTATGGTGTGTGGAACCAAACACTAAAATGTTTTATCTTATATGTTTTGTGTTTTGTTTTTAATTATGTGTAGGTGGCTCATGGTGTGTGTGCAGAACAGGACTAAGTGATACAGTGCTACAGAACACACTAGACTATGCTTGTGGTAATGGAGCAGATTGTAATCCAACACATCCAAAAGCACCTTGCTTTAACCCTGACAATGTTAGGTCTCATTGCAGCTATGCTGTCAATAGCTTCTTCCAAAAGAAGGGCCAATCTCCTGGCACTTGTAATTTCAGTGGCACTGCCACTGCAACTAACTCTGATCCCAGTTAGTCACAAAATCCATCCTTATCTTGCATATACAATCTTGCTCTTACTGTGTATTCGAGTAGCTATTCAAGATAATGATACCATGTAGATGTGCCAAATGCATGATAAAGAGTATTCTATGTCTTAACATTTTCTTTGTTTTGTTGTATCTTTCTTTTTTTTATTACAGGTTATTCAGGATGTGCATACCCTACTAGTGGCAGGTATGCTTCTAATTCAAATGGCTTCTTTCTAGAATTTGGAAGAAAGGTTTGTATTTTATGGGGAAAAATGGATAATGAGATCAACTTTGTTTGATATATATTTGTGGCAAAGAGAAAAAAGTGGTTTAAAGCTTGATTTGGGTCCCAAGTTTGCAACTTTTTTTTGTTTTCTCTTACTTTTCTTGTGAACAGTTGATTGCTTATTTTTAAGACCCTTTAATCTTTTTGATCCATAAAAGACCATTCAGTTATTAGAAACTGAGAGTCATCTCTTTGCTTAAGAGTTTTTGAGTAAATTTGTTCTTAAATTCTTCCATTATCAAGGCTTGGTCTAGTTATAAAATTCATAGTCTCACTTGTTTCTTGCCTGATAATGTTGTCATTTGTGGCTTATATCATAACAGCGGCTCTGGTGGCAGCACCACAGTGACACCTGGCACAACCAATCCAAAGGGCAGCTCAACCACCACGCTTCCTGGCGGCAACAGTCCTTATGCAGGAACCCCAACCAATGGAGTTTTTGGGAACAGCAGCACAGGAGCGACTGGTACAGGGATTAACCCGGACTACACCACAGAAAGCTGCGCGTATACTCTCAAGAACTCAAACGGGTTGTTCATCTGCCTTCTCTTGATCGTTTCTAGTGGAATCTTTGCTTTCTTGATGCTCTGAAGATGGTAAAATGAACTCTGGTTTTGTGGATGCGGTTAGTTATTGTCTCAAGGTCATTGGTCTAGCTTAGAACTTAGAAGTAATGTGTCTGTGTTGTAAGCGTCTATGTTATGTTTTTGTTGTAAGATGATACTATTACCACTTGATTTGATGGTACTGATAGAACATATATAAGTTATCTTGTCTTAACTTCAGTTTGTTCTAACTTCAACTTCTACTAGATTAGGACCAATGTTGCGAGGTTTGATAACCAGACTTACATCTAATCTTTTATACCAAAGAACACATCACCTTACAGTTTGAAATTGATATCAAATTCTGAGTCTTTAAGCTCTTTTGATGTGAACTCTCGGTGCGTTATTGGGCAATGAATAGAAAAAGACAACATTTTTCTGCCAGTCGCTTCAAGCTGTTTTGGAAATGCCACTGTCATCTTCAAAATCTCCCTCTGGTCCATCCTCCGTCTTCATCTCACTTTTCTCCATGCCTCCATATTGAGTCTCACCGCCAAATTGCCCACCAACACCAAACTGAGTATTGTCACCACCAAACTGCGAGCTGTTGCCAACGGGGTTTCCTCCAAACTGGCTGTCTCCGGTGAATCCACCATTGCTGGTACCGTAAGCATTTCCATTATAGCCACCAACAGCGCCTGCACTTGAACCCTCAGCATAACCGCTGCCATTAGATCCATAGCCAGTGCTTGCACCATATTCACCACCACCAGTAGCATCGCCTCCATAGCCACCACCACCACCATAGCCACCAGTAGCACCACCTCCATAGCCACCACCAGAACCTCCTCCATAGCCACCACCAGCAGCAACTCCATAGCCACCAGAACCTCCTCCATAGCCACCACCATAACCTCCACCGCCCGAATAGCCACCCCCACCACCTCCATATCCCCCTCCTCCATAGCCACCACCACCACTTGTTCTTTCGTGTGCATAATTCACTTTAACAATCCGCCCATGGAGATCCTGAGAGAGTATTAAGTCACCGGATCAGAAAGGGAAAGAGATCTTAGCTCAAACCAAGAGCATTCTCAGAGAAGAAGAAGGTAGTGACTAATTTGAAGATAATCAATGAAAGTCAACCAAACAAACAAACATTATTACTCTTCCAAAAACCAACAGGTAAGCAATAGAAATTACCCGACCATCCAAAGCCTGGATAGCACTAGAAGCCGCCTCTGTAGAGGTGAATGTAACAAATCCAAATCCCCTCGACCTACCAGTTTCACGATCCAAAATAACCTTAGCTGTATAAGAAAACAGAGGCTGAGTTAGCTAAACCAAGCGAATATTTGTTTCACCAACACACTCCAATCATATATACAAGAATACTAAACAGATTAGCTATTTACTATCAACGACTTCGCCGTATTTGCTGAAAGCTTCTCTCAAGCTATCCTCATTCATGCCATACTCCATACCTTACAACAACAAACCGCAAAGTTAGTAAGAACATAGCAATAAAATAACTACACAAATGCTTCGTCTCAACACAGTTTCTAGAGATAGACACTCACCTCCAATAAAGAGCTTAGAAGATGACATGAACCTAATCGCCTGAAAAAGCGAAGGGCTTGATAGCGAAACCTGACCATTGAGCTGCTTGCTCAAGGTCTGCTTCATTATATTACCGAATCTACTCATAAAAGCCATCGCCTTACGTTATCTACTATGAGAAAAACAAATTAATCGTAATTAGGCATAGCTTTAACGAAATAATCATCATACCAAAGCCAAATTCATAATCTTTCCCCTTAAGAACAGTATCTTAAATAAAAATCAAAGCTTTAACATTCTAAAATCTTCGCTACCTTGCAAATCCATAAACTTTCAGACACCAAAGAGTGAATAAATAACCGAAACACAAAGCAGCTATGTCGGAAACACAAATGAGAACCAAATATCAAAAACACAAATGAAAATACAAAGCAAAGCAATGAAAATACAATACCAAAGCTGATAACTTTCAAAGTTTACGAGAAAGAAATCGACAGTGAAGAAGAGTAGAGATACCTCTCTCTCTACACTTTAGCTTCCTCTCTGATTCTGCTTTAGCTTCCCTTAAAACTTAATCAAAACCCTATTTGTTCGAGGAAGGGTTTATGTAGCGGAATCTGCAAACAAATCGTGACCGTTAAAAATTCAATGATTAAAATCACACACGTAAAGGCTTTTTATTGGGCCGTAATTTATTTTAAGTGACAACCCAAGCCCAATAACAAAAGAAAACAATCTCAAATTTTTAACAAAAGTTGCCGCCTTAATTAAAGCGCCAAAAAATGAGAAATCAATTTAATTAAATTAAAATCCGCGGGAGTAATTAATTGAAAATTATTAGCTCCCCGCGTAACGCTCCTTATACAAAACCCTGCCTCATCTCTTCTACTCTCCCTCATCACAATTCACAATCGCAAAGCACAAAATTAGGGGTTTTTTTATCAACGATTAAGAAAGAAGAAAATATGCAGAGCTCGGTGACCATAGATGCTATCTCCGCCGTGTTATTAAACCCATCCTTTGACTCCTCCTCCGATAGACCAGAGATTGTCGTCCAAGTTGTAGATCTTAAGCCTATCGGGAATCGATACACGTAAGCTTCTACACTATACGATGTTTAGATCTCAATTGTGTATGAAACCATGAGATAGATCTGGGTTTTTTTCATGATTTAGAGCAAACTCATTAGTAGATAGATCTGATATAGTATTGGGTTTTGTTCAATTTGTGTTTTTCGGATTTGAGATTAATGGTTTGTTTTGATTTGTTATGTATGATTCGGGGTTTTACAGATTTAGTGCTAATGATGGTAAGACAAAAGTCACAGCTATGTTTACAGCGTCTTTAACACCTGAGATTATCTCTAGGAAGATTCAGAATCTCGGTTTAATCCGTCTCCTTGACTTCACTGTTAACGATATCCCAAGCAAATCAACAAAGTAAGTAGTAACAGACTCTTTTTGGCTTCTTTGGTTCATGAGAATCAGCAGTTGTTAACGTTTGTTATTGTCCTGCAGGTATGTCCTTGTGACCAAATGTGAAGCTGTTGGTTCTGCTCTTGATTCAGAGATTAGCTTCGAGAGTAAGAGTGAAGAGGAGGCTGGTGAGAGGAAGAAGCAGAAACTTGACCATTCTACTGTGGATGATGTAAAAAAGGATGTTTCAAATGGTATCACGTTGAAACCGAAACAAGAATATGTTGCTAAGTCAGCTTCTCAAATAGTCAATGAGCAGAGGGGAAAGTAAGCAAGATCTCATTTTTGTCTTCAATGTTTAATCTACGTTAAGCTATTTTAAGTGTATGCTTAACCTCTGTGTTTTTGTCTGTTTGTAGTGCTGCGCCAGCTGCGAGAATGGCTATGACTAGAAGGGTTCATCCACTTGTGTCCTTGAATCCCTACAATGGAAGCTGGACCATCAAAGTCCGAGTCACTAACAAAGGACCCATGAGAAACTACAGAAATGCAAGAGGAGAAGGATGTGTCTTCAATGTGGAACTAACAGATGAAGAAGTAAGAAAGCTACCACTTTCATAAACTCTCGAACTTGTTCTAGACTTTCATTGTGCTTACTCATTTTGTGTGTAATACAGGGAACACAAATTCAAGCAACAATGTTCAATGATGCTGCAAGGAAGTTTTACGATAGATTCCAAATGGGAAAGGTCTATTATATCTCAAGGGGATCACTTAAACTTGCTAACAAACAGTTCAAGACAGTTCAGAATGATTATGAGATGACACTGAATGATAACTCAGAAGTGGAAGAAGCTAGTAACGAGGAAATGTTTGTTCCTGAGACAAAATTCAACTTTGTACCCATTGAAGAGTTGGGCATGTATGTAAATCAGAAGGAGCTTATTGGTAAGATCCTTTCTTCTCATTAAAAATTTGCAAGAATCATTAGGCATTGGTTCAGGATGATAACAACTTTAATTCTATGATATTGTTTGCAGATCTTATTGGAGTTGTTCGAAGTGTTTCTCCAACCATGAGTATTAGAAGAAGAACTGACAATGAGATGATTCCCAAGAGGGATATAACTTTGGCTGATGAGTCAAAGAAAACTGTTGTTGTGTCCCTATGGAATGACCTTGCAACCGGCGTAGGTCAAGAACTGCTAGACATGGCTGATACGTCTCCTGTGATTGCGTTTAAGTCACTCAAAGTAGGAGACTTTCAAGGTAATCTTGTCTTATGTATGATTGAACAATATGCTGCAATCACAATTATTTATATTCTTTTGCTAATAGAAGCCAATATCTTCAGGTGTTTCTTTGTCCACCATCAGCAGAAGCAATGTGGTGATCAATCCTGAATCACCAGAAGCTAGAAAGTTGAAATCTTGGTAAGTACTTTGGGTTGAGACAGACAGTAATACAAAGTATGACAAAACTTGTCTTTTGTGTTTATTGAATTAGCATTTTCATTAACTTCTGCAGGTATAATTCTGAGGGTAAGGAAACATCCATGTCTTCCATTGGATCAGGGATGAGCCCATTTGCCAGAAATGGATCTCAGTCTATGTATACCGACCGAGTCGCTCTCTCTCACATCACAAGCAACACATCTCTAGGGGAGGAAAAGGTGCTAAAACTTTGAAATTCCAGTTCTGTACCAATATGCTTATTGACAGAGTTATGAAATTTTCTAACTTGGGTTTATGTTGCAGCCTGTATTTTTTAGTACAAGGGGTTACATAAGCTTCATCAAACCAGACCAGACAATGTGGTACCAAGCTTGTAAGACTTGTAACAAGAAAGTTACTGAAGCAATAGACTCTGGTTACAGGTGTGAAGGTTGTCAGAAAAATTATGAAGAATGCAGTCTAAGGTGAGATACTCATAACAATAGATCAAAACTTTGGTAGGATCTTCCAATTTCATTTTCACATATCTAAGTTATGTCCAATTTGGTTGTTACCAGGTACATAATGGTGGTGAAAGTCTCTGACTCAACAGGAGAAGCTTGGTTTTCCTCATTCAACGATGAAGCAGAGAAGCTTATTGGATGTTCAGCTGATGAGCTCAACAAACTAAGATCAGAGGTAATGAAACAAACTAAAGTTTATACTTTGAACTATACAGAACATTGTAATGGTATGTTGTATTCAATGTTTTATCTTTTGGTTACAGGAAGGTGAAGCAAATGAATTTCAGACAAAGCTGAAAGAAGCAACCTGGTCACCTCATGTCTTCCGGGTTAGTGTCACACAGAATGAGTACAATGGTGAGAAGAGGCAGAGAGTGACTGTTAAAGGAGTAGCTCCTGTTGATTTTGCTGCCGAGACAAGATTATTGCTCGAAGACATCTCCAAGAAGAACAACACATCTCATTAGTTCCTTAAAGTTCTTCACAAATATCTCAATCTTTTGCTTGTAATCTTTGTTGCAGTTAGTACAATTAGTGTTTAAACATCTTTAAATCTTATTTCTTTGGTCACATTTATCAGTACCTACATCAGACTTTGCAAGCAATTATATTGGTTTATTTAGCCCAAAATTTGAGTTATGAGGCCCAAACTAGGCCCAATTAAATAACAAAATAACTAAAACCCTTCGTAGCAAAACCACTCTCTATAATTCTCTAAGCTAACCACGACAACACTTGTCTTCCTGCTCGAGACCTATTTGCTTTACGCGGCTTGATTCATCTAAAAGCCCTAAACCTAGAACTGCGCTTTTCGCTCCCGAGAATCTTATACACGAGCTACGAAAGTGGAAGAGAAGCGAATATGTCGGTGAGTATTGAAACGGAGGAAGAGAACGAAGTGGTGAAGACTTTTGCAGAGCTTGGTGTGCGTGAGGAGCTTGTGAAAGCTTGCGATAGATTGGGATGGAAGAACCCTTCTAAAATCCAAGCAGAAGCTCTTCCTTATGCTCTTGAAGGTTTGATTTTTGATTCTCAGTGATGGGTTTACTTTGATTTTGCAAAAGCTTGGAGCTTTTTGATTCTTTAGGACTATTATTTGTTGAATCTAATGTGTTGATGATGTCTCTCGTTGTTCAGGGAAAGATGTAATTGGACTTGCACAAACAGGTTCTGGTAAAACAGGAGCCTTTGCTTTGCCTATATTGCAAGCACTTCTTGAGTATGTTTATGATTCTGAGCCTAAGAAAGGTCGTAGACCCGATCCTGCTTTCTTCGCCTGTGTTTTATCTCCAACTCGGTATGATTCGCTCTTCTTCTAGTGTTTTACTTCGTTGTTGATCATTCTTATTGAATTTGGAATTTGATTGTTCTGTTTTCGTCTCTGCAGAGAGCTTGCGATACAGATTGCTGAGCAGTTTGAAGCTCTAGGATCTGATATAAGTCTTAGGTGTGCCGTGGTAAGCTGCTGCTTTTCAACATATTATTACATGGATTGATTATCTTCTTGCTACAAACGGGGTTTAAACCGAATATGCTTCTTGTTTTTTTGTTCAGCTTGTTGGAGGTATAGACAGGATGCAACAAACTATTGCTCTTGGGAAACGGCCTCATGTTATTGTGTGTTTATTATTTTATACTCTCCACATCTGGTCATTTTGTTTGAGCAAATGTGCTTAATTTGTGAGCAAATCTAGTAGCTAAGTTTGCTATGCTGTTTCGTAGGTTGCAACACCTGGTCGTCTTTGGGATCACATGTGTGACACAAAAGGATTTTCTCTCAAGTCGTTGAAATATCTGGTAAAATTAACTTTCTCTTTGTTGAGCTTTGACTGTTTTGATATAATTTGTTCTTATCAGTTTTAATGTTTAGTTCACATTATTCATCAGGTTCTTGATGAAGCAGATAGACTGTTGAATGAAGATTTTGAGAAATCTCTTAACCAGATTTTGGAAGAGATCCCTCGTGACCGTAAAACATTTCTTTTTTCTGCAACTATGACCAAAAAGGTAGGAACATTGCTTGATGATGTTGTGGTTTTGTATCTTTGATCCATCTGTCTCTCTATAAGCTTTAAGTTTTTAAGAACAATTCAACTGCTAAAGTCACTTGATATTTTTTTGCCATGTAGGTTCGGAAACTTCAAAGAGCATGCTTAAGGAATCCTGTGAAGGTACAAAAACACTAATTTGACTTCAATTATTTTCTAATTGTAGCAATCATAGTTTAAAGGTATAACGGTTCAATGTTTACTATCTTTCCTCCAGATTGAGGCTGCCTCCAAATATTCCACAGTTGATACTCTAAAACAACAGTATCGGTTTGTTGCTGCTAAATACAAGGTAACTTGTTTTCATCTTAACATCCCGGTAGATAGATCGATGATAGTATCAAACGCATTATAAACTTTTATCTTCTTTGAATATATATGAACTTAACAGGATTGCTACCTTGTATACATTCTGAGTGAAATGCCTGAATCAACATCAATGATTTTCACCCGAACTTGTGATGGTACTCGTTTTCTGGCTTTGGTGCTTCGAAGTCTTGGTTTTAGAGCCATTCCTATCAGTGGTCAAATGACTCAGGTTTAATGTTGCACTCCAACTTTTAAACATTTTTGGGAGACTTGTATTCTCTTTCAAATATTCATCATTCTTATTCAAAATATTAACAGTCAAAGAGACTGGGAGCATTGAATAAGTTCAAAGCAGGGGAATGTAACATCTTGGTTTGCACTGATGTGGCTAGTAGAGGGCTCGATATCCCATCCGTTGATGTTGTTATCAATTACGACATTCCCACAAATTCAAAGGTTAGTCCAATTTTTCTTGTTTCTCATGACTCAATGATTTTGAGCAACACACATTCATCTTCCTAACACAAATTCTCTTTGGTCATAGGATTACATTCACAGAGTGGGAAGAACCGCTCGTGCTGGACGTTCTGGTGTTGGAATATCACTTGTAAACCAGTATGAGCTCGAATGGTACTTACAAATCGAAAAACTCATAGGTAAGTAAAAGAACATATGCGGCTTACATTGTATTTCCCTCTCTCTCATAGGATAGAGATATTTGACGTTTATACATTCAGGCAAAAAACTACCAGAATATCCAGCTGAGGAAGACGAAGTCTTGTCATTGATGGAGAGAGTCGCAGAAGCCAAAAAATTATCAGCAATGGTATATTTTTGCTCTTTTTGTTGCATCTCTTTTGATATTATAGAGAATTAAATTATGTGATTATGTGTGTTTTGTTGTTGTTGTTGTAGAATATGAAAGAATCAGGAGGCAGGAAGAAGAGAAGAGGAGAAGATGATGAAGAGAGTGAGAGGTTCTTGGGAGGAGGTAACAAAGACAAGAAATCATCTAATAAGAAGTTCAAAAGATAAAAAATGATGTCTTTGTTTTGTCTTCTGATAAACTCACCAAAGTTTTGAACTTTTGGTTTAGTCAATTTTGTATTGTCTTTCTTTTTTGCTTGTTTGTTAAAGACAAATCATGATATCAAACTTTCAAAGTGGTTTATAATTTATAGAAGCTCTTGTTTATGCTCTTGCCTTCTTGTTATCTCTGCTGCTACTTAGTTTTTCTTCTTATTTGCAGAAATCATCAGATAAGCTGTTTAATGAATCCTCTGCTTTCACTTTTTACTACAAACCTAAAGGCTTGCGTAAAGAACACAACTTTATGATGGTGTACTTATGATGGTTTATTGAAGGAAAGAAAGCAAAAAACGGAGGAAGACAATACAAAAGATATTGGAGAATATTGAAAAAAACTAAACCGAACCAAAAAGACTTGGCAGATTAACTCAACTAGTAGGCAGAAAAATGATGAAGAAACAAAACTTAAAACTACTCTCCTTGTAGAGGCGCCATTAGAAACAAAATCAATATGAACCACCACCGCGAGACCCACCACGTCCACCTCCTCCTCCTCTTCCACCACCTTCGTTTTGGGGAACTCTTTGGTAACCTTCTCCTTCATTACGTGGGTTTGAGCTCTTTGGTCTACCGGAAAACTCACCTCCTCCTCTTCCATAGCTTCCTCTTCCTCCTCCTCCACCACCACGTCCTCCTTTGAAACTTTCGTTTCGGAAGCTTCCTCTTCCGGAATAGTACCTTCCCCTACCACCTCCACTATTGCCTCCTGCAAAAAGATTTAAAGTCTTCTTTTATGTCAAACCAGCTTTTTACAATCTTCATGATGTCTCTCATGTTTGTTACCTCGGCTGTTTGCTTTCTTCTCCTCTAAAACAGCTTGACGGTCCCCGATTGTAACAGGTGAGGCCTACACAAAGTATCCAAACTCGGATTTTCTCAGACAAAACCAAGCTCGAAAAGGCGTATGACAAACAGGAGAGTACATGAAGAGTTTTCATGGCTATGGGTTTACCTCGAGGGCACTTTGCTTTCCGCTAGATGTTTCGAATTCCACAAAACCGAAACAGAAACCTTGCTGCTGTAAGAGCCACAAAAACGTGTAAGGATCCAATAAGCCAAAGGTTTTGGAGGAGACTTAGGATTTAATATAGCAAACCTTGTTGCTTCTGACTTGAATACCCTCACGCTTGATATCCCCAAAGCTCTTGAACACCTCTTCAAGCTGTGATGGTGTGGTATCAAAAGGCAAATTCCGAACATAAATCGAATGACCATCATCTGTGATATCAAGTAAACAACCAAAAAGGAAATCAAATCAATAACCAAGGGAGTGCGCGTATTCAAACAGAAAAATGAAGAGAATTTACAGACCTTCCACATCAACATTCCTACTGGTAGGGACGTTCTCGAGTCTTGAAGTCTCGGGTGCTGCTAGAGGCTCAACTGGAGGAGCGGTTGGCTTCTGGTTGGTACTCGTTGGAGCTGTTCTTGGTTTGTTCCGAGCAACGTGTGTTGGTGTTGGACCGCTCTTCATCAGTTTGAGCTGATGAAACACACACAAAGACTTGAAGCGTTTATCAAGAAAACAAAGTAAAATCATTTGTCAAGCAGTTCGGCTCACGATTGAAGCATATGAATGCTTAGGAGCATCTCCTTGAGACAGTGGCAGAGTTTCGTTATGACTTGATTGTGTTGGAGGTTCGATAAGCTCAACGTCAACAACAACCCCTTCGTCTTTATCAGAAGGATCATACACCTCCGCCACATTGTCAAGATTTTCTTCCTCAACAGAAGCAACTGGTTCAGGTTCTACCTCGACCACGTGACTAACTATAACATGTTCTGAAAAAAGGCGAGGGGATGTTAATATCCTAACCTGAAAAAAAAACTACGCTATGATGTAAGGGAGAAAAACTGTGGATCTTTCATTGTACCTGGTTCCACAGGAGCCTGAATGCTAACAGACCGGGCTTGTGTTGTTGCCAACTCCTTCTCATCAAGGAATCGAAACAAGTCGTTTAAGACAAAGTAGCCCTTGTCTTGTGGAGCCAAGAAAAATGACTGAGCAAACTTCTTCCTCACTTTATCACTCCCGGTTAAACGTCCTGTCACCTGCACAATAACGCCTCTCGCATGAGACTCTTGAGCATCCGCAGTTTCTATCTCAGCCTTATAATCATCATATTTCAATGACATAATCTTTTCATTAATCGCCTGAAAAAATAAAGCCAAAGATGGAACCAAGTTAATATAGCAATTGGTGAAGTAAATGACTTTGTAAAGTAAGAGCCTATAGACTCACTTGCATAGTTGTGACAGTTGAAACAGCACCGGTAACATCAGTCCGGGTTAAAGAGCTCGAATCTTGATAAAACCGATGAACTAACTCGGGAGATTGGTGAAGAACATGATAGTATTGTTCCACAAAGGCACGACCAACAACCTCAGCACCAGGGGAAGTATTAGCTTCCTGCTGTGCCATCTACACAGAGAGAATATACTATTAGTTGTCTTCTTTATAACAAAAAAAAAAATAAACTTAGCTTAAGTTTTAAATTAACACTAACAATAATTAGGCTATGTATTGCATCTTTTAAATTTCTGTATTATTAATTACTTAATTAATGATTAAAATTTACTTATAACTCAGAACAAAAGTCAACGATCTAATTAGAAAGTCTTGAGATATCAGTGTTGTAGATGGGAATTAAGCTACAGACAAAAAAAAAGTGAATAAAAAGATCCAAGAATAAGACTAATTTAGAAACTAAGCAACAAAATAAACAACAAACGATCAAATTCAGACATGTTTTATCAGAAATTAAACGATAAGAAAAAAGAAAGTTTATAAAAATGAGTCAGATCAAGCTTGATAAAGAACAGAGATCAAGATTTAGACCAAATTAAGACAGAGACAAAGGAACAGATTGATATGTGTTGGCTTCGATGAACACAAATCAATGAAAATATAAAGAGATTCGATAGCTTTATTTATGATTAAAAGATAGTATCAACCTTTGAGAGATTTAAAGGATCTCTCCCCCTTACCCTTTGATCAAGTTTTCCCCTAAAACAATTGATACCTCTCATCTCCCTACTCTCAATTATTATATATGCTAGAAAGATAGACAAAGACCTAGTTTATTGGGCCTCGAAGCCCACTAACTATATCAATACTCCCGCCTTTTCAAATCAACCTTGTCCTCAAGGTTGAAATTTTAGTATTGTGTGACCACTAGCTTTGAACCCCTTAGAACGTCTTGGTCTAGGCTGCTTCTTTCCACCAACAACTTCATGCCTTTGTTGTTGCTTGTACCTCCATTTGTGCATTACTCGGAATCTCTCATCATTAGAGTTAGTATGGCGATCTTATCCCTTATAACTCGTCAAGCTCATTCACCTTTGTGCTCACCAACAAACATACAAGCATCTCCGGATAGACCAACATCTTAGCTTGATGTTTTTCTTCTTTACCGAGAACGTCAAGACACCACAAAGAATCTGACCCCCATCGAGATGTGTCACTCTTCTTCCTCTTTTCGACAAAGTTTTTAAAGTTGAACATCCCAATGAGGTTTAACAGTAACTTAACTTGTGGCTGCCAAGAAGTGAATAGAAGCAGTCTTCTTCCCTTATGTTCCCAATCCTGTCGAGCAGATTTTTCGTCAAGCAGCACCATGTACTCATCACGCGGCCGAGTTCTTCCACACTTGTAACCACCACCGTGTAGTATGCCTCGCTTTTATGTTCTTGAGAACAAACCGGTAAACCGTCAAGCACTTGTACGAAAGCAAGCAAATCATCACATCCATCACAAGACAATTACCCAACCCTCTATTGTATACTTTCTCCCAAGAAAATAAGCTTGTCCTCAAGCTTAAACCGAAGAAAGGGTTGTCAACGCTCTTATGAAGAGATATATGTGGCTGCGATGCTTTCTTGCTGGTTGTCAAGTGTTCGTTCTTCTCAATTGCCTTCTTTTTGTGTTTATGTCTGAACTTGTGTCTCTTTCCATCTGTCCAAGACATCTTCGATGGAGTTGTTTCAACTCTTGTTCTTGGTGTACCAATGATCCCTTGGAGAGTTTGGCTTTCTTTGTTTCGTTACACACCACACAACCCACAATATCAACTTCTTCGCTAAGTCCATAGGGAATACTTGGTCAGCCCTTTGTAAATCACTCTTATTCTTCATGTGATACGAGCCCTTTAGCCTATGTGATTCTCCCGATGTCAATGTGTTGTCACCACTCCACTTTTTCATCTTCAAAATTTGAAATAGCTTTTCTTCGTTGAACTTCTTACTTTTGTACTTGTGTTTAAACCTTTGTTTCTTCCACAATGTTCTCACCACATGCCATCAAACACATGGTGTCCTAGCAAGTATCCATTTTCTTCCAACACAACTCTTCTTCTTGACCCTCTTGATGAGCCCTTAGATGATGTGTTGGTCCTCTTTTGATGAGATCTCAATCCCCACACCCCTATTTTATCGAATAATCCATAGCTCCATGATTGCAACAGATTCTTTCCTATGTATTTGGACATATAGGCCTTAGCTCTCTTTCTTGGTAGGCACATGATATTGAACAAGTAGCGGATGAACATCTTTAGCCTAACACATGTCTTATTGTTGTAGCATTTTCCACTTAAAGATGATCTATCCAACCTATGGAAGACACGTTCAGCCCTCACAATGCTTGTTCTCTTACAAAGCTTCATTGCACTCATGTTTTGATTTTGAGACTTCATACACTTCCTCTCAAGCTGCCTCTTTGTTCTCACTTTCTTCTCTATGTGAAACCTCAATAGCCCCATTTTATGAAACCAACGGAGTGTGTTCAACCAAAGACAACATAATCCTTTTCCACCTTTGTATTTAGCTCTTCTTGTCTTTGTGAATTTCCTCTTCGTTTTCCTTCTAGTTTTCGTTTTTCTTCTTAGAATCATTTTGTCGAACACCTGGAGTGCATACTCACCATTGGAGACTGGTAGCTTGATCCTCCGTGTTGTTTTTTCCACCGTCACGATCTCCGTTGTTGACAACATATGATTCGACTGTACCTCCAGAGCTACACCTCTGCTGTCGTTGCTTGTCACTTCCTTCGTCGCCGGCATATCGATCTGTGAAGACGGATCTTCGTTGGCCTCTCTCTTTCGTTAGCCATAAGTGCTAACGAGCATCTATTTGATCACCTTGCTTTTTCATGTCTTTGTCGGATCTCGTTCAAACCCTCTTCCACGGAACTGATCTTCGTTAACTCCTTCTTGATCGCCGTCATGGCACGGTTCAGGCTCTCTATTTCCTCCTCCGATGTATCTTCTTTCTTCATCGGCGGCATGATTATTCCGGATCACAACCTTGCTCTGATACCAATTTGATATGTGTTGGCTTCGATGAACACAAATCAATGAAAATATAAAGAGATTCGATAGCTTTATTTATGATTAAAAGATAGTATCAACCTTTGAGAGATTTAAAGGATCTCTCCCCCTTACCCTTTGATCAAGTTTTCCCCTAAAACAATTGATACCTCTCATCTCCCTACTCTCAATTATTATATATGCTAGAAAGATAGACAAAGACCTAGTTTATTGGGCCTCGAAGCCCACTAACTATATCACAGATCGAGATAGATACAAAGTGTTGTTGTACTTACATTGATCTGAAGAGTGAGAGAGAGAGAGAAGAGAAGGACAAAGAGAGATCTGCTGCAGAAGCTATAGGAGACAGAGGAGGACGAGCGAGACAGCGACAGACGACGAGAGAGAGAGAGAGAGAGAGAGAGAGAGAGAGAGAGAGAGAGAGAGGAAACAAAACTAGTTTAGTTTAGTTTAGTTTAGTTTTCAGTTCAGTTTAGTTTGGTCGGCCCACGAAGACTCAAAGTTGGGCTTTTTTAAATCTCGTTATGTTTTTTAATATATTATGTTTTTATTGGGCCTGTATTTTTGTTATTACTTTAGCCCATAAATATATATTCACAGAGAGCTATAATAAGTGGCTTTTAAGGCTTGGGCTAATTTGCAAAACCGAAAACCTATAAGCCGGTTTAGTTTCTAAGCTACCAACATTAACTTTTATATATAAACTCACATGCTATGCTATGTATTAAATGTTTTATGATACACTAAAACCAAGTTTGAGCCATTATACTGGACAAAATATTTTCAAAGCATTGTCAAAAGTCAACGCCATGGAGTCATTACTTTACTTTCAAGGTCAAAGCTCTATATAAAAAAACATTTATATGCTAAAATGTTTTTTACTTCAATGTATGTCCCCTTTGCTTATTACTCTCACCGGACAGATATTAAAGACAATTCACTATTACACGCAGACACAGTAACTTTTTCTTACTAATTCATTATCTCCCTCTTTGCATGCATGCAGGTTCATATCTTCCTGTTTGTCTCCTCTCAATTTCTCGAGGCTATTTCACTTACCGACAAAAGAGAGCTTCACAAACAAAATTTTAGTTCCATATTCACAAAAAAAGTCAACTTATTTATATGTATATGGTCTCTTATTTCATATAATAAAATTTATATATTGTGTGGGGTAACAAATAAACTATGAGTTAACTTGTAGTTGATCCAAATATAAAAAATATTAAAAAATTGTTTATTGAACTATATTTAATATAAAGTGCAAAATTATATTGTTGATGTTGTTGTCAAAAAAAAAAAGTGCAAAATTATATTTATGTATATTTTAATATTATGAATATAATTACATTATATCTTATCAATAATATTTATGTTACTTTTTGTCCCGTCGCAAATTATAATTATACATAAATTGAATTCGATTTAATCTTATAATAACTATCATTCGTTTCAAATTCGCTTTGTGGTTCTTTTCACGAGCCGTAAAGAAAACTAAAATATTTATTTGCTATTATTTTCTTTGTTTGTGTCTAAATTAGATTGTTGTAGATATTATTGTTCGAATAATTCAAGTTTTTTTATTTCGATATGAAAACTATTATTAAATTTTATTTTATTTGCTAAAATTTTAATCGAATTTCATCTTGAAATTTAAATTCTTTGTTATCAAAGATATTTCACGAATATTATTGTTTTCAAATTTTTTTCATATATAAATGTTGAAATTTCAAATTGGTATTTTGTTTATTTCTTTTATTCGTTTTCGTAGAATATTTTTCGAATTTAAAGTTTAAAAATAATGAAGATTAAAATTTGAATTCTTTTTTTCCCTTTGTAGTGGTTTTAAAATTGTAATTTACAAAGACAAAAAAAAACATAGTTTATGTTAAAAAAAATGTATTGGCATTACATTGTAAAAAAAAAAAAATTAAGAGTTCTTTGCAAAAATGTTTTTCAATTAATAGGTAAGATATATATATGCTAATATTGTTTGTATGAAAACACGTGATTTTAGTATATTTTGTATATCTGAATATGGAGATATATAGGTTTTGTAATATAACAGTTAAAACACATAGAGAAACGATTAGTTTCAGTGTTGTTTTTATGTGAGGGCAGGTTCTGAAGTCACCTTTATTGCATCAATAATACAAAAAAGGAAAGATCAGTTATGTATATGCATGTCCTTATGTTAACATCAGCATGTCTATTATTTGTATATATATAATATATATGTGGATATGTATATATATATTTGTATTAACTAGCTAGGTTAATTAATTTTTGTTGGAATTTACTCCTTTTGGTGTTGTCTCTTACAAGGACATGTCATTGTCTGTCTCTGAACGTGAAAACGACTGTTCATAACCAAAAGACAAAAAGAAGAACTCTTTTATATATAGGCCATATCGCTAATGTTCATTTACTAATAAAACGACACCGTTTTGAGCTCTGAGTTTGGATTTTATCATTCATTTCGGTTTGGTTTTCTGGTAGTTGAAATAAACATAAGAGATGTGGATATTTTTATATTATGATTCCTTGATATCACACAAGGAAATATTCAAAATCGTTGGATACTTTTATCATTTGTAAGAATCTAATTAATCCGAGTTGCAAGGGCGATATCTTAAAATCAACATGTCTAATTAAACTTATTTTAAGTTTATATTAATGATTAGTCTATATCAGTTTTATAGTATAACAAATTTAGGATTAATTTTGTGTAAAAGTTTTGATAATAAATTAAATCTTGAATAAGAAAAACCTAAATAAGCAAAATCTCATCCACTTATAATTAAACTAAAATCATTTTATCGGACACAATAATGCTTCTATTGATAAGAGATGCATTCTCACCTAATTAAACCCCAAAGGTTGTCTTAAGATTCATATAAAAAACTTTGTCTTAATTAGTATGTCTCCTTCATACCCAAAAAAAAAGTGAATTAGGGTTTCTATTATCTTTTTTACTGCAATTAGTTATATCTATTTTGAGATATTTTAAATGGCAATGAAAAAACAACCTGGTTAATTAATTCAAAAAAAAATGCACATGGGTAACTTAATTTGAGCAGACAGGAATTCAAATTTTGCAGTACTTTGGCATACTTAGTTAAGCCTAAAGCTAGAAGTAACAAATATTATAAATATACAAACACTTATATAAAACGTATAAGGTATAGTCTGTATTGTATAATATCACAAGATCCCTATGCTCTTAAGCCCAGAAACTCAAGTCCAATCACTTATCATCATCTCTGGATTCTCTAGTACTTGTTCTCCATTTATTATCAATAATCCATTAACCACTAGATTAAAAAAAAAAAAAGTATTTTAGGAGACATTATAGTATATAATATAGACAGACTATAGAGAGATCAATTTGGATACAAGAGAGGAAATAAAATGGTGTGATTGTGGGCAAAAATCTCAGTGGCATAGAAGAGAAAGTGGTCCACAAATCTTTTTGAGAATATCTAAGCATTAGATGCTTTAAAGAAAGAAAGAAAAAAAAAACCTATACTCTTTGGTCCATTCTCTATCTCCGAGATAGACTCCTCTAGCTGTCAATAATGTATTTAGTTACATGTTTTAATTATATGTTTTTTTAAAAATACAACCCATAAGTTATTTACTAACAATAAAAGCATTCACACAATTATTTGATTATCACTAAATTTAGTGTTTCAATTGTTTCAAAATGGTTTAATTCCGATGTTTTGGGATGTAAATTTTGTTGACAGCTGTTACATTTATAACGGTCAATTTTTCTTTTTTGACCGTTAAACCTTGTTACTATTTAAAGTTTTGGGATGTACGTATTCTTCTAGTTAAAGTTAAATTTCCTAATTAACCATGCATGGTAAAAGAAATATGCATATTGTTACCAATGGAAGTTGAGATTAAATCAAGACGACAGTGCTTACAAATTTTGGATAAGATATAAACTACATTAAAAATATATATATATATATTGTAAAAAAAACTATATAAAAAATTTATGTGAGTGTTAGACGAAACATGCACATTCCTGTGAGAGAGTATCAATATAAATTGCTCCTCTTTTGTCCTTGTGCATAAATTCCTTTCATACCAAAATAAAACCCTAAGGAATTTGGAATATATATTAAATACATATAATTTATATTATTTAACTTCCCCCAAAATCAAGTTACCTAAAAAAGAAATAACATTTCACATTGCTTATCCTCTGCTTTCTTATCTCTTTCTTTGTTCTTCTTTCTTCTTCTTCTCTATCAAACTAGATCTTTAACAATAGGAACTCAAGCTTACAAGTCTTCGATCGCGGTAAGAACATAATATATATAGTACATGGATTTGCTTGAATTTCAAAAAAATTAATCTTAACATTCACTTCTTAGATTCATGAGCAAAGATAAATGATCAATATCACATCTCTTTTGCTATTTTTTCATGTGAATAATTGCTCCTAAACACTTGAAATTTCATCACTTTATACCTAAATTCATTCCATAATTAGAAGCTATATATAATCAACTCTTTCCTCTCTAAGATAATTATACTAATTAAATTGGTTAGTTATTTCCCTTTCTTGTTTCAGATCTGTTCTTGACAAGCAAAAAAATAAATATCAAACAATTGAGTCAAAATAATAGAGATGAGACCAAGAGAATGCGATGAAGAGGAGATTGGTCAAGAAAACCAAGAAGAAGATTATAGTCACCAAGTAAACTTAAACAACAATATATTGCAACAACAGAACCAGCCAAGTTCGTTATCATCATCATCAAGACAATGGAGCTCATCATCATCAGCTTTTAGAAATCCAAGAATAGTAAGAGTTTCAAGAACATTCGGTGGCAAAGACAGACACAGCAAAGTATGCACAGTTCGTGGTCTTAGAGACAGAAGGATAAGACTTTCCGTACCAACAGCTATTCAGCTTTACGACCTTCAAGATAGATTAGGGCTTAGTCAGCCTAGCAAAGTCATTGATTGGTTACTTGATGAAGCTAAAGATGACGTGGACAAACTCCCTCCTTTACAATTCCCTCATGGTTTCATTAACCAAATGTATCCTAATCTCATCTTCGGCGAATCATCAACATTTCAAGGTGGTGGTACTAATCTTGGTTTCTTGGAAAATTGGGATCTTGGTGGTTCAAGAACAAGATCACCAAGAATCGTCGATACACAAAGAGAAAATTTGGATCTTGACAAAGGAAAATGGATCAAGAATCAAGAACAAGGGTTTCTCAACACTACAAGTCAACACTTCTCTATGACAAACCCTTACAACAACAATAACAACAACACTTCTTGTTCTTATTACAACCTAGGACATCTACAACATTCGTTAGACCAGTCCGGTAATAACGTTACCGTGGCATTATCTAATAACAACAACAACAACAACAATAATCTCAATATGCCACCACCACCACCACCTACATCATCATCTTCTAGAGATGGATCTCGTCACATGTTTTTTGGACCTACTCCTCCGGCAACGATGACCTCTTTATTTCCGACGTATCCTAATTCGTTTCTTGGAGGTGGGAATCTTCAGCTATTTAATTCCAAAAATGCTAACACGTCGTCGTCGTCGTCGCAGCAACAGGTGATGGAAGGTAATTCGAGTTTGATTAGACCGTTTCATCATTTGATGAATGATCATGATATGGATCGTCGCCATAGTAGTGATAATGATTCAGATTCGTAATAAGAATTTTTGTAAGTATTTATACTATATCTAATACATATGTTATATCATCGTATGAATACTAATATTCGTATTTAACATATAGAGTTTTTAATATTCTTGATAAAATCTTGATTTTGGATTGGAACAAAGATAATTTATAGTGCCAGGTTTGATGCTATATTTTGAGTTTCGTTATGTATAATTTTTGCTTGCTTTTCAAATTCTATGAATTATCCGTTTTTCGTCTTGATGAGTAATTGTCATTGATGAATGTAATTGTCATTGATGAATGTGATTAAATAAAGAGTTTAGTTACTCAAATTAAAGCGATAATTAATCACCTTTGATTATTTGTCATAAGTTAGGCCGTTAGGGTTTTAAAGATTTGAATCTCTCGTTTAACGATGTTAGTTAATGCCATAATTAATATAAGGTATCCGTTGTTCACTTTCAAGTTTCAACATGAACGTAATTACTTTTATTTTGTTTTTAAAAACTTTTTTTGAACTTTTTTTGTATTTATCTACAAACTACGAAACTTTTTATGTTGAGCCATTGCTAAATATTCTTGTAATTAACTAGTCGTATATTTAGGAAAAGATATATTTGGGCACAAATCAAATCGAATAAACATATGGGGTCGTCGTCGTTACTTGTCATGCGTCAGAAAAAAAAATAAACACCAATAAGTTTCAAATTTAATAAAATTTTAACAAAAAAAAAAAAAAGTTTCAAATTTAACCTTAAAACAAAAAAATAAATAAGTTTCCAATAATTTAAAGTCCTTCATCATTCATTTTCTTATAAAATTCTACGCAGATAAATACAAAATTAGGTTGATATTCACAAAGCCTAGACTAAACGCACGGCAATATATAATGTATGCCAAACCCTAGCCTCCTATGTAATTAAGTATGCGTCACACCAAAATCAATGTACATATATGATATTCCCTCCGTTTTATTTTATTTGATATTTTAGACAATTTTTTTTTTTTCAAATTGGTTGATGTTTTCATTTTTCATTGTAGAATTAATTGGTATTTTGTGTTTTTTGATGATTTAGATGATGAAAAATGTGTTTCTATTGGTTAAATCATGTTTATGTAAGTAATTAAATGATGATTTTACACAAAAAAACAAAAAAATAAATGATTTATTAATTTGTGTGTAAAAATCGTAAACATCATATCTATACTATTAATTGGGAAGGACAATTTTTGAGAAACCCTTAAAATGTTCTTTTAATTACATATCATGTCATTGTATAAATTTTAATATAAAATAATTTTTGATTAAAGAAAAAAAAACATTCATATTTAATAGGATTAAAAGAACAGCGAAAAAAAAATATAAACAAATATAAATATAAAAAATTATTCCTAATTAATATGATTGATATTAGAAAAATGAAAAAATAAAAATAAATAGTTAAAAAAGTAAAATATTTAAATATTCCAATTTCATGATAATCCATAGTACAATATTAATAGTATATTTTCATTATTTAAAAATATTTCATTATTTAAAATTTCATTATTTAAAAGTATTTTTTAGAGTATTCAAATTGATGATGTAAATAAATAAAAAAACACCCAAAAATCTTTAAAAAGTTTAAATTTTTAATAATTTTAGGTACATTTGCGTGACGTCATGCGCAATTTTGCGACGAGTCAATATATATCATACATAGTTTATGATATGTAAAACAAAAATTTAATATTAGAACATACATATATATGATTAAAAAAAAAATTCAACATATTCAATATGCACCAACAAAAAATAATTTAAATTTATATCAAATTAATATTTTGTATATATTACTCCTGTGCGCACGGGTAAGAATCTAGTATAATATGAAACAGAAGGAGTATATATACACGCATACATACAATAATTTCAACGTTTTCTCTCACATAATTAGTAGTACTTAAATAACCTATAGCTACTAACGTGATTTTTTTGGGTGAAAATAATGTGTATGCATATACCCATTTTAATATACCTTTAATGTAAAAATGTGTACACTAACATTTGTTTATCTATGTATATATAGGTCTTATCCATCTTACACATATAATATGAGTCAAACCTCCTTATAAACCTCAAGCTCTCGGTCATAAAACTGTTTATGGGCTTCCAACTTAAAACTAATTGGCAATGAGTGGAGAGCTCATCTCCTTTATATATTAGTGTTTGTCCCTATGAGTTTCCGATGTGGGACATTTATCCCTAATACGCCCCTTCGAGATAATGAGTCTCGTTAACCATTAATCTCGGGTAGTTTGGGCAAGAGAGTCGGACCAGTCGGGTCAGGCCTGTGCTCGGATCTGGCTCTGATACCATATTAGAAGATATTGAGCCTAACTCACACCCAAAAGGTAGCTCAAGAGTGGAGGATTGCCTAACACTTATATACTAAGCAAATGATCGACCAACTTCCATGTGGGACAATTTAACTCTAATAAAAACCACAAAAATAAAATAAAAAATAAAAACGATAAAAATATAAAGAAAAAGAAATAGTAGTAGATGGTAGTGAGTATTGGGATTGGAGTGGTCAGAGAAGGAAAGGGAAAGAAGAGAAGCAGTTAAGACAGCAACTGAATTTGCAGTCATGCACTAATCCCTATCTCTCTCTCTTCTCTCTTTATTTTTCAATAACTCTCTCTCTCTTTGTCTTTCTCCCCTCTCTCCTCTTCTCCAAGTTGTATGGCCATTAACTAATCTCCCATTATTAAATTATTGGTTTTGAAAACATAACTAATTTTCCCTTTTTGAGTGGTCCTTTTTGATCCTTTTCTAATATGTGTTTAGGTATAGATGGAAAAATACTTCTCAAGAAAATTCAAAGTTTTGCCAGGTTTTTTTCCAACCTAAACTACATTCTACATTTCACTTGTTCTGTTGTGTTCTATGTTAAATTGTATCAATTCATCAACCTACATTTATATCTTTTTTTAGCTCTATAATGTTAGTTATATTAAATATTATCAGTTTTGCTATAATTAAGAGTGAGCATGTGATGGTTATATATAACAAACATGGGCATTAACTAGAGAGGAAATTACAAAACTACAATATTTGAATTGCATTTTACAAAACTACACTATTTCATAGTCAAATTTCAAAAATACATATAAATACTCAAAATTAAAACCAAATAAACCCTACACAAACAATCATACTATTTAATATTATACCGTAAACACTAATTAACGAACACAAATGAAAATATTGTAATTTTGGTAATTTTTCAAAAGGTATATTAACCTTTTAAAATTTTGAAATGATGTAAATATATAAAAATATTAAATTAGGTGTAGTTTTGTAATAGTAAGATACACATATATATACGCATATATATCTTACAAAAATATAAATGGTCCATATGATTAGAAACTTCCTTTTCAGGATCAGCATGCTTCAAAGTTAAGAGAGGAAGAAGCAAAAGAAAATAGGTCCACTTGATTTCATTTTCACATAATTCACTCACTTTAGGCATGCCATTCTTTTTGTTTTTACCCTTTTCTCTTTTTTGAATTCATTTCTTCTTATTTTTTTGCGCAGTGGCTATTATTAATTATTTGTGGTACAATTTTGTCCTATTTCTGTATACCAATTAAAAAAAAGCTATCGAAGATATATTGTTATTCATGAACCTTTGGTTATCATATGTTGATCCCAAGTGTTAAGACTAATATGTACTTTACTCATGCTCTGAATTCATGGTTTAGTGCTTTCCTTCATAGTTATCAAAACATAAGCTCTCTTTTTCTGTAAAATCAAAACATAAGTTATTGTGAAGAAATACCCTAAAATATCAAGAAAAATTAAAATTTATTTGTCACGTGCGGACCAGAGCTAGGGCAATATTGGGCCTCAAAAAGAAACAGTAAAAAGGCTTTATAAATAGTATAAGCCCCCGGCGAGGATCGAACTCGCGGCCTTTCGCTTACGAAGCGAACGCAATACCACTATGCTACGGAGGCATTTCGCTCTTTTTTTCTTATTTTAATTATTTATTCTCTATGACTAACAAGCAATGTACGACAAAGTAAAATTACAAAAAAAGGACAAGAAATGGAGATGCGGGGAATCGAACCCCGTGCCTCTCGCATGCGAAGCGAGCGCTCTACCATATGAGCTACATCCCCTAATGAACATTTTTCTATATTTACTATTCATTGATTTGTAGTAAAGAAACTAATATAAAATCCCGGAGATAAAGGCATTCAATGTAAAATAGTCAATACAGCTATGCACCATGTGTAGCCATTTGATTAAAGTCAAAGTCAACTCCTTGATCTTTCTTCTTATTACAAGACTCTATCTCTCTTCTCTCTCTCTTTACTTTGGAATTACAAGAATGGAGTCTCTCTTATCCTCCATGATCTTCCTTCTCTTTGTCTCTTGTTCTTGTTTCACTTCTTCAGGTAAATCTCTAACTTTAAACAAGAACAAGATCTCTCTCCTACACATTCTACTTTCATTTCTCTGTTCTGTCTCTTCTATAAAACTTATTGTACTTTGTATATTCTATGATTTTCAATAGCTCTCAAAAGCAACAATGAGAACATAACAATCAAATGGGATATCATGAACTGGACCCCTGATGGCTATGTCGTAAGCACAAACCACTATATAACTTACTTATCTCAACACAAAAGAATCTCAAAAGAGTTATGCTTAAACCAATCTTTGTTCTGTTCTTAGGCTGTAGTAACAGCCTACAATAACCAAAAACAACGTTCGATACGCGCGCCGGGATGGAGAATGAGCTGGACATGGAGCAAGAAAGAAGTGATATGGGACATAGTAGCTTCACAAACCAAAGACAAAGGAGACTGTTCAATGTTCAAAGGAAACAAACCTAAATCATGTCTTCGTAAACCGATAGTCATGGATCTGCTTCCTAGTGCTCCTTACACTCAACAGATAGCTAATTGTTGCAAAGGAGGTGTATTGAAACCCGGTTTAGAGAGTGCTTTCCAGATATCTGTTGGTTCAGCTGGTAATTCTGTTAAAACGGTTCGGATGCCGGTTAACTTCTTGTTCAAGGCACCTAAGCAAGAGTATATTTGTGGACCTAGTAAGATTGTTAGAGAAACAAGGTTTATATCAGCGGATAAAAGGAGAATGACTAAAGCTATGAGTAAGTTTTTGAACAGAAACAAATATGTTATGAATCTATATATAGTTCTTGTTTTGAATCTTAAATGTGTTTGTGTTTTGTTCTTGTGCAGTGACTTGGAACATTACTTGCGTCTTTGACAAGGCAACATAAAAATCACACACAAGCTACTTCTCCCAAGTGTTTTTTTACTTTATAAATCACATAAGCAAATCTTTTTATATGAATCCAAGAGAGTTTCTGCAATTTGTAATTTTTCATTTGTAATTTCTGTTTTGAGAATAATAAAAGTACTAATACATTAATCATTTCTCTCTGTTAACAATGCAATTAGTAACTTCAAAATTTTGAAAAAAGCAAAAGTAAATATTTCATCCAAATCCTTAGCAAAAAAAATTCCAAAATACCATTTTTCTCTCCACCGACACTGTTAAATGGCCCCACGTTCCATCTTGAAGCTGTCGTCTAACTCTTCTGTTACATCCTCTGGTTATTAAACTAACTTACTTTGAAAATTACACAAAAGCCCCTTGATTATTTTAAAACAAATCATATCGTTTGCTGCAAATGATAAAAGGGTAAAAGGGTCAAATCAAATGTGCCGGTCTCAAAATTTACTAAAAACAGCCATTAGCCAGCCAGATCCCACAAATCTCTTTCATTGCTTCTTCTTCTTCGCATTCACAGAGCTGAAGAAGATCTTGCTCTTCTCTCTCTATAAGTCCACTCTCTTCCTTCATCAAGCAAAGCATCTTCTTTTGCCATTGATTGGTTACTTTTAGATTCAATTAGACCCATCTAAAGGATCTAGAACAAGCTTAGTCTTTGGTTCTGGTCTGGTCAACAGAGAAGATACCCACCTAAAAAGATGGAGTCTTTCTTCTGTAGATCCATCTCCATCATCGCTAAATTGAGTTTCTTGGCTTCATGGATTGTATTGTTGATCTCTTTCTCTTCTTTTACTTCCACAGGTTACTTCTTCTTCTCTTTCTTCTTCACCTCGTAGCTTTTGTCAACTTCATATTCTTTGCTTCTTGATTGGTCTTTCAACTTTTCTATGTGTTTTAAGATCTTGAAAAACAATCAAAATTTAGTTAGAACTGATAAAGAGATCTTGATGAATTGTGTTTTTTGCTTAGATCTTTGCTCAATCAATGAAAACACAATAATGCTTCTTTTGCAAAGTTTAGATCCCAAAATCAACACTCGAGTTTCAAAAATTAGTGACTTTTCTATAGCTTCTACAAGGAAAAAAAGACTTCAAATTTCAAGTTTTATGATCCAAAAATAGAAACTTTCTTGAAAAGTTGAATGGCTACAAAACTTGATGCAGACCTTTGTTAGTTATGCAGTTTATGTCTATTTCTACAAAAACCAATAGTTATGTGGTTGAAAACAAAGTTCTGACATTTGTTTCTAATATGTAAAATCCATTTTGCAGAAGCATATGATGCACTTGATCCTGAAGGCAACATTACAATGAAATGGGATGTAATGAACTGGACTCCTGATGGCTATGTTGTAAGTTTAAGAGCTAGAAACTAAACACTTAGCTATGTTTTGGTTGGTTTTTATTCATCTAGAGGTAGAACCAAGTTTACAATTACTGCTTTACTTGTTCGATCTAGGCCGTGGTTACCATGTTCAACTTCCAAAAATACAGACACGTTCAATCTCCGGGATGGACTTTAGGCTGGAAATGGGCAAAGAAAGAAGTTATATGGAGTATGGTCGGAGCACAAACAACCGAACAAGGTAACTACAATGTTGTTATCATCATTTTACTTATGTTTTTATATTGAAACAATATGTGACTAAATGTGTGTTGAAATGTTTTCATAGGTGATTGTTCAAAGTACAAAGGAAACATACCACATTGTTGTAAGAAAGATCCGACCGTTGTAGATTTGCTACCGGGTACTCCTTATAATCAGCAGATTGCTAATTGTTGCAAAGGAGGCGTCATGAACTCATGGGTTCAGGACCCTGGCAATGCCGCTAGCTCTTTCCAGATCAGTGTTGGCGCGGCTGGAACCACAAACAAAACCGTCCGTGTCCCTAGGAACTTCACTCTCATGGGTCCTGGTCCTGGATACACTTGTGGTCCAGCTAAAGTTGTGAAACCAACAAAGTTTGTCACGCCCGACACACGCAGAACCACTCAAGCTATGAGTAAGAACCCCAAAACAAAAAGGCAAATAAGCTTCAACATTGCTTATAATCTAATTCACCGTTCTTTCTTTTATTACCGCAGTGACATGGAACATTACTTGCACATACTCGCAGTTCCTTGCTCAAAGAACTCCGACTTGTTGTGTCTCTCTATCTTCTTTCTACAATGAAACCATTGTCGGATGCCCAACTTGCGCTTGCGGATGCCAAAACAACAAAACAGAATCCGGTGCCTGCCTCGAGTAAGTCTTCAAATCCAAATTCGATCACAAAGTCTCATACTTTGTTTCTTTTGTTTTCGACTTTTTCAAATCGTAAAGTCTCTAACTTTTTTTGTAATGGCAGCCCGGATACGCCTCACTTAGCATCAGTCGTGTCGCCACCCACAAAGAAAGGAATGGTTTTGCCTCCATTGGTGCAATGCACGAGACACCTGTGCCCGATTCGAGTGCATTGGCACGTGAAGCAGAACTACAAAGAGTATTGGAGAGTGAAGATCACAATCACAAACTTCGACTATAGACAAAACTACTCACAGTGGAACATGGTTGCTCAGCATCCGAATTTCGACAACATCACTCAGATCTTCAGCTTCAATTACAAATCTCTCTCTCCTTACGCCGGATTAAGTAAACACCACAAAGCCCTCTTCTTCTCTCTCTCTCTCTCTCTATTCTCATCTTAAAGATTGAAACTTTATTGGGTTTTTGATGTGCAGACGATACGGCTATGTTGTGGGGAGTAAAGTTCTACAATGACTTTTTATCAGAAGCAGGGCCACTTGGAAATCTACAATCTGAGATATTGTTTCGTAAAGATCAAGCAACGTTCACGTTTGAGAAAGGATGGGCTTTTCCAAGAAGGATCTATTTTAATGGAGATAATTGTGTTATGCCTCCTCCTGATACTTACCCTTTCCTTCCCAACGGTGGTTTCCGCCGTGAAAACTCTGTTTTCGCCGCCGTGATCCTCCCTGTTCTTCTTGTCTTCTTCTTTTTTGCCGTTTAATCTCAGATTTTCCGGTGGTATAAAACATTTATTTATGATTCTTTCGTCTCCCAAAAAGTATAAAACTTTTGATCAATGTTTTTTTATATATATAAATATATAGTTTTCAGATTCGTTGTGATGTGATAATGTTGTTTTGTCTACTGATATATTTATATGTTACTATGATTTAAAATTTTAACAGTGAATAAAATAAATTAATTAGCTTATAATATATGGGCCTGAGGCTGATCTTTTATGGAACTAGAAAAACAGTAAATGGACTTATAATAGGCCCATTTATTCCTCAAGAAGAGTCCATATACAAATGGGTATCTCATAGCATTTTTTTTTCTTTCTGAAATGAAATATTGGAGAAAATAACAAAATATATTTCTTAGCTGTAACTTTCAAAAGATAATTATTGGATTGGATTGGGAATCTATAGGGTATTGAATGATGATTAAAGAAAAGAAGAGATAATATTGGAGAAGTATAGAAATGGGGCTTTGATTAGTTTGTGTGGCAGAGAATCTCATACTAAATGAGACAAAGTAAGAAGTTGCTTTACAAAAGTCTGTGTGCGTTGTCGATTCCTTATTTTGCATCTAAACCCTAAAATTATCAACCCTCCATAAAAAGCACTGAACATCAACTTTTTATACTGTTAAGTAAAGCAAGAAATATCCAAAGAGAAGATTATGAAATAGAGGAAAATATGAAAAGAAAGAAGTTAATATAATTTTTTAACATCCATTATGTATTTTTCTTTTTAATCGACAGTATGCAAAAAAGTATTTTAACAAAAAAAACATACAATTAATCCATATAAATTTATACTAATTCATGTCCAAGGGTACAAGACAATAGACAATTGGGTTATTTATTACACATGGATATGTATCTACTTTGGTTTTCTCGTGCGACAAATCAAATATTTGATTTGTCGTTTACCTATCAAAAAGAGATGACGTGGGTGTGTCATATACTGTAGAATTATTGATAATCACACTTCTGTCGAATGATTTAAATCTCCACTAGCTAGTTTCTCAATCACTCCTGTCAAATCTTTCCCCTTAAAAATTAAACTTCTAAATAAATAATCTATTAAGCAATATTTCAAAAATCATAGAAATTTAATTGTTAACTTGGTCATTGAATTGCTTTTTAAAAACTACTAGACTATATAGTATAGTGATTTTTGTTCACTTTTCCACCATAATGAATGTGCACGAAATAACTTGTACGAGAGTGGACACACACACACCAAAATATAAAAGACAAGGCGTGATGTTAAGATGGTCCTAAGTTGACATATGTTCGTAACATAATAAGCTTTAAACGATCGATGAATTTTTTTTTCAAATTTCACAAAAGGATGATCGATATAAATACTATTAATGGACATTACGTGGTTTATGTCCGCTATATATCGGTATATAAGTTTGACAAGACAACGTGCCATATAATATATATATGTGGTCTTGAGATGTGGACTTAACATAAGGTATGATAAAGATAAAAAATGATCCGAAAGTTTAGCTCTAAGAGGGCAAACATTTATCGTACTAAGGGGAGAGCCAAATTTATGTTAATAAGGATTCAGAGAAATTTAAATACGTTTAAGTACTATCTACCCATTTAGGTGTTTATGGCTAATCAACACCCAAATGTGGTCCATTTCTTTTTGTTCATGTGGTCCAATTTTGGTATATACTATATATAGACTATATACATACATTTATTTGGGCGAATATTTGTTAGAAACCAAAATATTGCTTACATAACACCCTAATGCGATATAAAACCCTAATTTAATTATCTTGTTAGTATAGATTTACTCCGTATATGCTTGATAAACAACATTTAGATGTAGGAGTAGGACTTCATATCACAATTTATTTAATTCAATAAATTTCATTGGATCAACTATCAAATCTCAAAATTTAGTTTCCAAATTTTACATCAATTTATGTTATGTATATCACGTAGAAGTCAGACATATATAGTTAGGGGACCGACTTGAATGTTGTTTTGTTAACTTCTTGTGGGAACACGTTCCTTATTCATTAACCACAAATAGAATTGAATTTTTCAGACGAAATTATTTGGTAACATGCAAAATAGCTCTAGCTAGTTTATATATGTCAAATCTTATACTAAAAAGATTGGAGCGTGAGTTAAGTTTCAGAAAAATGTATTTTTTTGTTAGATGTTAGCTTATATTAACTACAATAATGCAATATTACCAAATTAATCATTAAATTAAGATCTTTTAACATTTTACGAATGGATATATTCTTATCTAATTGGTCTAACACTCCTATAGTATGGATACTTTTCTTACATTGAAAGTATCATACGTTTTTAGATTCTCTTCCCATATATGGGTGACTTTTTTTGGTCAAAAGAGGAAATGTAAAAATATCAACTTAATTGTTTATAGTATATATGCATGTTACTCAATCTTTTTTAATTTAATTATGTTATTATATTTTAACCTTTGTTAGTTCAGCCTAACTTTCACTTTTGTAATATTAAAAAGAGAAACTCAAATTCAACCCAACATAAAATCACATACAACTAAAAATCCCTATTTGTTATATGAGAAAAGCCACATCAAAAATTAAAATAGAGGCGAATGTTAATTAATTTAGGCTATTCAGGATACTCTTTGCTTTGTAGATTTTTTATTTATTTTTTGCTTTGTAACAACAATTTCAAGGCAACATACAAATTCTGGTATATCTAAACATAAAATTTGTCTCAAAAAGAAAAAGCATAACATTTTAGTCTCAGTTTACTAAACAAGTAACCATGAATTTTAAAAAAAAAAGTAATACACAAACAAAAGAATCGTGTGGGCTAATATAAGTAAAATATTTGACAACAAAAATAATTTTTGAGATAAAGTCTTAAATAAACCTAACCTTTAAAAAATACTCCTTTTGTTCACTTTTATAAGATGTTTTGGGTTTTATTTTTTGTTTTCTTTTATAAGATGTTTTAGATTTTCAATGCAAAAATTAAATGTTTTTCATTAAATCTAACCAATTAAATTATAGACTTTTGTTTACTATTGGTTGAATTGTTTTAAAATTAATTATAAAATAATAATTTTTGAAGAAAACAAGAAACATAAATTATATCTTAATATTTGTGATTTTAACTAAAACATCCTATAAAAATAAACAGAGGGAGTAGTAAAATACCCAGCAAGATTTGAATTCTTGGCCTCTTTTATTAACCTAACCTTAAAACGTAAAAGCAATGACAATAAAAAAAGACCGTACGGTACGGAACACAGCTTAAGCCAAAAGGGTAACGAACTGTAGTTGTGATTAACAAGTAAAAAAATCCAATGAAAACTCGACAGCTCATCATATGGTTAATTTCCCAAAAAGCCCTCAACTTTATCCTCCACACCGGTCTCTCTACGTAGCTTTTTGCTCTCTCTATTTCCACAAATACTATTCGTCTTACGTATTATCGTATTAATATACCACATCACTTATTCACGTACTTACGTCGCTATTCACACGCTTACGTCACTGTAGACCTCACGCGAAACCCAACAAGAGTGAAAAGTCCACCAACAAATAATTAAATAATATTAGAAAATTAACACAAAAGATACCCAGAGAGACATAACAAGAAAAAGAGAGAGAGAGATATATACTTTGTTGTTGTTGTTGTTGTTTCTCTCTCTTGTTCTTGAAAGGCTAAGGAGAGAGATGGGGAGAGGTAGGGTTCAGCTTAAGAGGATAGAGAACAAGATCAATAGACAAGTTACTTTCTCAAAGAGAAGGTCTGGTTTGCTTAAGAAATCTCATGAGATCTCTGTTCTATGCGATGCTGAAGTTGCTCTTATCGTCTTCTCTTCTAAAGGCAAACTATTCGAATATTCCACTGACTCTTGGTAATTAATATTTAGTTCTTATCTTTCATAAACGTTATATAATATTATATATATATATATATATATTCACACCGATTCTTGGTTTAATTAGATATCTACTGTAGATTTGTTTGTTCCCTAAGAAGTGGCACGAGAAATTAGGGTTTTTTTTGGGGATTTTATGTACGGACACATGAAAAAGCTGTTTATGTTTATATTTTCCATGTTTTAGGCCAAATGAAAATAGCATAAAATTATGATTTTTGGTACAAAAACTCGCGATTTGATTGCCTCTTTTGATGTATTGAAAGCACGTGCACACAGCTATGTACTTATATATGTATTTTTTTGGTTCAAATACTTATATATGTATATAACTTAACTCTAAGTTGAAAGAAAGATTGATTTGAAATAATGAAAGAAAAGGATTATACAAGGTAGTGCTCTAATCCAATGGACAATAAAAAAAAGGTTCAAAAGATATGTTATATATAAATCATTTATGTGTATATGTTTGTTTGTACGATCATAGGTAATAATCATAACTTTGTTACATAGATAACCGAGCCAGGAGTAAAAATCGAATCTTGACATTGGCTTTGTTCATATATGTTTTTCTATGATGTTTTATATACATTTTTGTGTTATATGTCTATTTATTAGCAATCATTTGTCAGTATACCGAACAAGGTAAAGTTTTGGCTAACACTTTATCACAAATTAATGTTACTCATGAAATTCTTATCTAGTGTGTGTGTATATATATATATATATATATTTGGATCAAATTAATTAGGTTGACTTGTTTTTGTTGCAATATAAGCATGGAAAGGATACTTGAACGCTATGATCGCTATTTATATTCAGACAAACAACTTGTTGGCCGAGAAATTTCGCAGAGTGTAAGTTTTATGATTTATAGTTTTTCCTTCTAACTGTTTATATGTTCTTGAGTCTTACTTAATATAGTTTTATATATATATATATGTTTTTGTGGTAATTAGTGTCTATCATATTATATACCAATGTTGTAGGAAAATTGGGTGCTAGAACATGCTAAACTCAAGGCAAGAGTTGAAGTTCTTGAGAAGAACAAAAGGTAATCATTATATATATATATATATATATATATATATATATTTGTGTCTAGGACTTGGATATATAGTCACAAAGTTGAATTTTTGTATATGCTTAGGCACCTCTCCATTGAAGGTTATTAAAAAGTTATTAAGGTTAAAATTTAATTAAAAAAAAAAATAAAAAAATAAAACTAGAAACGTACATTAGTGAAGTAACTTAAGGAACGTTTTTAAAGGATTTAAAAGACTTCAACACCACTTAAATTTTTAGTTATATTAAAAATAATAAAAAATAATATTTGTAATTTGCTTAATAACTCTCCATCGGTACTAACCGATGTAGATGCTCTTAAGACCATCTTTATAGGGGCCCCAGTGTGGGCTTTTAACCTGTGGGACTCACAAAATATTAAAAGTCACATTTAAAACCTCCCCCTAAGAGCCGATTTATGACTATTTCGCGGGCCCCACTGACACGTGGCGGCCCGCGATTGGTCAAATTTTTTTTTTTTTTTTTTCGAAAATTAAAAAAAAAAAGACTACCTATAATGATGCTCTAAGGCAATATCTCTAAGAGCATCTCCAACAGAGAAACCCACAAAATTTCTTTAACTATTTAGTGGTCCATGAATTTAAAAAAAAAAAAAATGAAAAAATAAAAACGTACCAATCATGGGCCGCCACGTAGTTAAGATCCGGATCTTAAATAAGAAATATAAGATTCAGATCTTAATTATTTAGGTGGGCTCCACATGTTAAGATCCCACTAAGAAACACCATTAGATTTGCTCTACCAAAACTTAGGCGGTGTAATTAATACATATCACATAAATATAGGCAGCAAGTACTCAACGTAACAACCACTGTGCAGGAATTTTATGGGAGAAGATCTTGAGACATTGAGCTTAAAAGAGCTTCAAAGCTTGGAGCATCAGTTAGATGCTGCTATTAAGAGCATTAGGTCAAGAAAGGTAAAAAGACACCGTTGATATAAATAATATATTTAAGATTTAGATTGAAATGTGGAGTTAGGCAATGAACTTATAATTAATATTGGGAGAATTATAAAACTACACCATTTGAATTACATTTCACAAAACTACACCATTTCCAAAATATTTCACAAAACTACACCTAAACACTCAAAATTAAATCAAAATAAATCCTACCCAAACAATCCTACCCCCTTAATACTATACCCTAAACACTAATTAGCGAACCCAAATGAAAAGATTTAAATTTTGGTAATTTTTAAAAGGGTAAATCAAGCTTTTAAAATTTTGAAAGGATGTAAACTTGTGAAAATATTGAATTAGGTGTAGTTTTGTGAAGGGAGAGTTGAAAGGGTGTAGTTTTGTGAATTTCTAATTAATATTTGAAGTTAATTTGTGAAGTTATTAATTATTTAATGAATGTCTTAATATCTGTAGAACCAAGCTATGTTCGAATCCATATCTGCGCTTCAGAAAAAGGTAAAACTGACGCTATTAATTAGTTTTTTTTTTGGTCAAAACGCTATTAATTAGTTATATCGCTTGAAATAACTCAAAATTTTATAATAACAATTTCATTTGTTGTATTTAAATTAACCAGGACAAGGCCTTGCAAGACCACAATAATACGCTTCTTAAAAAGGTTAGTACAACATTAATATTTGACAAAAAAATAATATCTTTTCCTTTCAAAATACCATTACAAAGTTTTTTATAACAAAAATACTATTAAAATGTTTTTATAACAAAAATACCATTAAAAAATAGTAGTTTACAAAAATACCACAAATACAAAAAACGAGTTTTAACACTTTTATATTTTAAATTTTTTCATTTGGGTTCGCTATATAGTGTTTAGGGTATAGTTTTGAAGGGGTAGGATATAGTTTTTTGAAGGTTTTGGGTGTAATTTTGAAAATTTAAGATTTGTGGTATTTATGAGAAAAAAACATTTTAATTGTATTTGTAAAGCTTTCGAAATATGTGTTAATTTTGTTAAAAAAACTTTTTTAAGTGGTATTCACAAGAATTGCCCTTATATTTATTACAATCAAAAACATATCAATCATGGATTTTAATAGATTTGAAATTTATTCACAATCCATTGTTATTTGAATGATGATTTTAAATCTTTTATTAAAATCTAGTGTTATTGGATATAATATTTGTAAATCATGTTTCAAAGGATTTTAAAATCTAGTGTTATTGAATTAATGATTTCAAATCATTTATTAAAATTTAGTGTTAAATGATGATTTCTAATTTGATTTCTATTATAAGTGATTTTAAATCATTAATCAAAGAGAATTAATGTGTTTGACTTATAAAATCGCAATAAAATATATTAGATTTAAAATTCATGAATGAATAACCACCTCTAAAGTTTCAAACAAATATATACCATTCGGATGCATCTACTATATAGTAGTATATTTTTAGGACTTTGGATTAATAATGACAAAAATTCACATGAATTTTAGATTAAGGAGAGAGAGAAGAAAACGGGACAGCAAGAAGGAGAAACAATCTCAAACTCTAGTTCAATTATTCAGCCACAATACTGCGTAACCTCCTCCAGGTCTCATGATAACTAATGCACTTGTCTTAATACTCTATATTAGATTAAGAGGTTGATTATCTCTTGTATATATATATATATATTGATATTATTAAATGGGCATGCAGAGATGTCTTTGTGGGGAGAGTGTGTGGAGAAAACGGTGGGTCGTCGTCGTTGACTGAACAAAACTCTCTTCTTCCTGCTTGGATGTTACCTCCTACTACTACTAATGAGTAGAATTTATATATATATATATATATATCCTTTATCGATGATTATATTATATGATAATATCATTGATGTTTCTTTCTTATTTTCGTATAAGCATTGTTTTGGTGATTTATACTAGTTACTAATAATACTGATATATATATTTTATCTAGCTAGTTTGTATTTTATATGTTTTGATTGAATTACAATCTCTAGACTTAAGTATATACGGTTTCACTAGAATCATTGCGTCGTAATAACAAAAATTTTCATTAATGTTTTAATGCAAAATTATTTGGTTTTCTATATTTATAATTTGTTTTTTTTTTACAATTAGTTGAGTGGTACTTAGAAAACTAATAAACGATTTATTGTTTATAAAAATATATTTTTGTTTTATAGTTAACAATCTTAAATATTTTGTAAAATGAAACGAAAAAGTGTTTTGTGATAATTTATGATTAGTGATACTTTTTTGAATGTGCCATAAATGCGTGAAAACAACCGTTGGCACTTGTTGGGCTTCTCCATAAAAAAAACCATTTTAGAATATCCATTCTTTGGGCTTATGTTTGTTTAGACCCGCATGAGATACGTTATAACTTATAACATACAGCCACATTTGTAGTCTGTTTCTTAACGTAGTCCTAACTTTAAAAAGACTATAGAACACGAATTGATATATATATATATATATGTATAGAAAAAATGCAAATTTCCCAATGACAGATTTTTAAATCAATTTCGTAAAAGTGATAGTATCAAGATGATGAGATTTATTGGGAATAGATCATGCTGATGGTAATTTTTTACATATTGATTCCCAATAAAAACATATTATAAACATATTATGACGGTTTGATAGAATTTAAGAATATTCGATTGGCTAATCAATTTGACAACTACATTTTTTTTCAATTTATGATGTAGCAAATCTTGGTATACTTAATTATAACTTTTTTGTTGAGAGCGACAATTTAACAAATATGTCAATTATTATGTTTTGTGCATATGATTTTGGAAGTGTGTATGATAAATTAATAAACTTTATGATTTGCTATATAAACAATGAAACGTTTTATTAAATTCTATAACAGTAACGTATCTTATCAAATCTAGGTGTAGGCCAAGGTAGATGTGATCTTCAAGTTTTCTATATATATTTTTAGTCAGGTTAATTTATATAAAGCCAAAATGCTACTTGCATAACATAATAATATATTCATTAATGAACTATAATGTAGTGAAAAAATGATTCTAAAATTGCTGTGATGTGCATATACTCGTATGAGTGTCCCTTGGTAATTAAAATATACGTAAAAGATTCTATAAAAGACTATGCATTCACGTGAATCTGCCATAGCTAGTCGTAGTAGATGACCACGTTATCTTTTGTCATATGTGAATATTTTATACAGAATCGGAGGGCTCACTTTTTAGGGAATACTGATTATTTATCATTTTATTGTTCTCAAAACTTTAATTATTGATGTGAATACGACATATTGCGTTTTAATAAATCATGCGGTTTCAATTATATCACTCTTTAAAAAAATATTATATTATCACCAATAATTTCACAATCGTAGAGAATTATTGTGATTATATTGTTCAAGTGACATTAGTTATATAAATCTCCGCTCGAATATGTTTTGGATGTAAAGAACTAAAGATGGTATCTAATTATATGAAATAAAGAATTAGTTATATGGATATCAATAATCGAAAAATTAGTTTTCAGACACTAACTCAAAAAACTTTAGGTCTAACAAGTATTTTTTGAAGTGATCTTCCGGTTTTGCCCCTGGCAATATCAGATGTGAAAATTGGCGGCAGGGGACAAACTATTATTTAGAAGATATGGTGTCAGATATTTGCGCGACAAGATCCTGTTAGAGTTTATTTGCAAGTAACGTTTTAATTAGCTGATATTATTTATGTTAACGGATATTTTCAACGTTTATGTACAAGCTAACTACTTGTATGTTTTATAATTTATTTTTGGATACCAGCAATAGAAGATTGTGATTACTTCTCATCCTCATTCAATTGGGATGAGCTGTCGGATAAACCCCCAATATTAAAATTATATTTTGGAGAGTCCATGACCTTAAAGGAAAGCCATGCACAACCAAACTTACAAGTTGGAAATCCATCGCCAACGCATGTAGCGAACATCGTTATTGTATATGTTATCATTGTATACATTTTAATTCAACTTTTTATTCATATAACAAAATCAAACAAAAGAATGTGACAAGAGGTGATTTTGTATATATTCCTTCTCAAACGGATCGAGTAAATATGTTATCAGTCGTATCTTCTCTCTTATGTGATAGACATTGCCTCTATTAAAATTACACAAAATGTTAGCATGATAAATTATTAACCATAAACTTGTATGGTAAGATACAATATAAACGGTAACAAGATTATCGGCTAACAATCAAGTTAAAGAATATAATGAATTCAAAAACATATATGTTTGGTATTACAATGTAACGTTTAAATTACCATGTATACATAATTATCGGCTAACGATCGCAAAATAAGTTGTATAAATCTATTCAAAAACAGACGTTATTAGTTTGAACTTAACGGATACGATGTAATATAAACGATAACTCACTTAGCAGATAACAACCAAGTTACAATATACGTTCAACGAAGTATATGATAAATTACAAGATAAACATATTTGACTACTAAACAATTACACAAATAAGTGAATCATGTTATACTAGAAACTATTGTTGAAAATAATATCTAAATCTAATTCAACTAACGTAAAAGTAGTAATCAATTTAAAACTGAATTGTAGATATATCCAAAATTGTTACTAATCATCATAATAACACAAGACTATCATTACCCCAAAATCGATTAGGGTTACAAATAAAGATAGAGACACAAATTACACATTTTCTGGAATGCATGGTCAAAGACAGATGAATAACAATGAAATCGAAACACGTACCGATTAGTATCATTGTTTATTCCGATTAAAACTTTTAAAATTGTCTCCTGCTTTTAACAATCAAAGCAAATAATTGATGACCGAATTTAGATTGAGACAAAAAAATGAAATTACAAGAATCCAAAAAACTAGAAAGCTTCGATTTTCTTATGAAGATAGAGATGGAGAGATATTTTGGAGGAGAGATGAGGAAAGAGATATATCTAATAATTAAATAAAAAATAAAAATAAATATATAAAGAAGATATTTGTGCCCTTGTGTGTTTTTGTCGGTACAGAATTTGTTTACATGATTCAAAACTTAATAAGATATAGGGATAAAAACGTCAATAAAAACATAAATAGTACACGCTACCTCTACAATACCTATTTTTTTGGACCTAATAAAAGTTTTATTGGAGTCCATCTAGTACAATTATCCTTGAAAGTTGAAACATTTGGCAGACATTTTATGAAAATGGCCCTACAATTTTGACTAATGTTTCCAGATGGGCTTTAAAATGAAAAACATGTTTTCTTATAAAGGGTATACATTTCTATTTTTAATCTGCAAGAAAATCTGCAAGAAAATTGAGTACAAAAAGGAAAAACATGTTCCCGGTTGGTATTTAGGGTTGCTCAAGGTGCTTGAGACACTGTGTTTGAATGCATATACTAAGTTTTTACTTCTATTAAAATTATTAATTTGAATGTATCTGAAATATTAATATATAAGCAATCAAGAATTATATATATATAGATTGAAATTTTTCTTACAAAATATGTTATCACATGGATAGGCCAAAAAGAGCAATTAGCCATGGAAGCAAAGTGGTTAAAGTAAAGTTTCGCATAAACTATTGTAAGTTGTGTGTAGCATAGCTTTATATTACAATTTCAGAATATAATTCGGAACTCTTTATGTTATTTTTAAATTAAACACAAATAATATTCTGATGATCAAGTAACCATATATTAAACCGTTTATTCATTATCAAAACAGTTTTTTTTAGTTCGAAAATATTCTTATTTTTTATAACAACAAAAAATATTCTTATTATTAATTTATCCGACAGCTCATTATTTCCACCACGTGGCAATACACCAATACATCAAGAAAAAAAAGAGAGAAAAAATCAACATGAAAAGTTGATTTAATATTTCGCGTCTAACGTTACACAAAGACACCAACCTTGGTATCCAAGGAACTAACAAACATGTCCAAATCCAAATCATATTCTCCGTTCCAAGAATCAAGAAACTCCATCTCATCACTTAACTTAATCTCCGCCGTCGAATCTTTAATATCTCCGGCGACGGCACCGTCGTCGTTGTTTAATATACTCTTTAACTCCTCCATAAGACCAACATTATCCACCACACTCGTGTACATATCCGATATCTCTTCGTTACCGAAAAAATCCGTTAATTCATCCGTTAAATCACCGGTTAAACCGGACATTTTATTGGTCGAATTCTCGGTCGGAGAATCAACCTCGTCGACGATCATTGTTGTGGTGTTTCCGATGATGATACCGGTTAGTATATCCCGGTTTATTATATTAACCGCGTAATTGCTTGCGACTCGGTTAAGAAACTTTGCACAACCGGATAAATCGACCGGTTTAGGAGTTGAATTTATCGGTTTAGGAGAGATTGGTTCGAGATCGATACTTTTTTGTTTTTTTCTTAATAATCGCTTCTTGAGATTTGTGTTCCAATAATTTTTAATCTCATTGTCAGTTCGTCCCGCTAAACTAGTGGCTATTGCGGCCCACCTTCAACAAAACACCATAACATATTATTTATTATCAAATATTTTATAATCTATTTTTTTGGATTTATATTAAAGCTAGTAACGAATATCTCAGTATATAATATATATATTATTTTACTATTTCTAGACAATATAACTTTTTTAAAAATGTTTTAATAAATTTAACCTACTAGTTAATTATAGGGAAAATTACAAAACTACACCATTTGAATTACATTTCACAAAACTACGCCATTTTCAAAATATTTCACAAAATTTCATCTAAACATTCAAAATTAAATCCAAATAAATCATACCCACACAATCATACCCCTTAATATTATACCCTAAACACTAATTAGCGAACCCAAATAAAAATTTTTTAATTTTGATAATTTTAAAAAGGGTAAATCAAGCTTTTTAAATTTTGAAAGGGTGTAAATATGTGAAAAAATTAAATTAAATGTAGTTTTGTGAAGGAAAGGTTGAAAGAGTGTAGTTTTGTGAATTCTTCTTAATTATATATATAAAACAATGTAATTATCTAATATTATAAAATGTAATAATTAAATAAAAGGAAAATATACTTACTTGTTACCCTTAATAGCATGAAGCTTGATGATAGTGTCATCTTCTTCAGGACTAAACTCTCCTCTTTTAATATCTGGTCTTAAGTAATTAGCCCATCTTAATCTACAACTCTTCCCACATCTCTTTAATCCTATATAATCAATAATGTAACACAAACACAAACATTGTAATAAGTAATAACTACATAAATAAATTTTAAACAAAAAAAAAATAACTACATAAATAAATAATTAAGTAAAAATAATCATAATTAATTAATTACCAGCTTTTTCAGGGAGAGTGCGCCATCCACCTTCACCATGTAGATGAAGATAAGCAATAAGCTTTTGATCTTCTTCAGGAGTCCAAGCTCCTTTCTTTATTCCTTCTTCTTTGCAACATGGTGTTCTTACCATCTTCTTCTTCTTCTTGGATTTTACTTATATATATATATATAATTAAAATACCTAGTTTAAAACCTTAGCTAGCTAATTAAAGAAACCTATCAATGGATCATTAATTGAAAAAAAAAGACAGAGAATATAATGACGAGGAATAAAGATGGTTGATTAAGAGAATTTAATAGAGCGTCTGATCAAAACCAAAAGACACTTGAAGATTGTACTCACTGAGACACTCTTCCCACGAGGAAAACGTGACCCTCTTATCATCACAATTTTTTAAAAACGCTATGTAACAAAAATGATGATTTTCCTTATCTCCCTTTCTCTCTCTCTCGCACTGATTAGTGATGCTCTTATATAGTAGAATTACAAGAGAGAATGAGATAGTGGATATAATTAAATAACGAGAAATTACAAAACTACATCATTTGAATTGCATTTTATAAAACTATATCACTTCATTGTCAATTTTCAAAACTACACATAAATACTCAATATTAAAATCAAATAAACCATATTCAAACAATCATACATCTTTAATATTATACCCTAAACATTAATTAGCGAATCCAAATGAAAATATTTTAATTTTGGTAATTTTTTGAAGGATAAATCAACATTTTAAAATTTTGAAATGATGTAAATATGTAAAAATATTAAATTAGGTATAGTTTTGTGAAATAAAGATCGAAAGAGCGTAGTTTTGTTAAATTCACGTGAAATAATAATGGTGGTCTAGTTTATGTTTGATTAGTATCCTTCGTATTAATTTAGGTCATACATCATTTATTAAACGTGTTCTAAATAATTGGGGACGAATTATCCTTTTTTTTATTATGAATCCTACCATAGAAATATATATTTATTTTTAATAGATCCAGAACATAATTACGTTAAAATCAAATATTTAAGGGAGAATCACAAAACTACATCATTTGAATTACATTTCACAAAACTACGTTATTTCAAAAATACTTCACAAAACTACATCTAACTACTCAAAATTAAATCTAAATAAACTCTATCCATACAATCCTACCCACTTAATATTATACCCTAAACACTAATTAACGAACCCAAATGAAAAGATTTTAATTTTGATAATTTTTAAAGGGTATATCAAGCTTTTAAGATTTTGAAAATGTGTAAATATGTGAAAAAATTAAATTAGGTGTAGTTGTATGAATGAAGGGTTGAAATGGTGCAGTTTTGTGAATTCCTCAATATTTAATAATAATTTAAGAGAGTTTTAGTTCCTATATAACTATCATGATGTGTTTTTTACAAATGAAAAACACTAGACTACTACTAATTGATTGAGAAATAGAGAGATTGTCTCTTTAAAAGAGCAGGATAGCGTTTGAACTTAATTTGAAGGAGGAATAGTTTATGTAACATACCAACGATGGATTGACTCAGTCAGTTAAGCGCAGTTGTTGGTGATGTTGTGCTTCTGAGTTCGAATCGCGTTGGAAACGATGATTTACGCCGTTAATTGGTATTATCAAAAGTTGGTCGTGTATCTAGGGGATTATGGACTTTGGTCCAGAACCTCCTGGTTAAAAAAAAAAAAAAAGTTTATGTAACACGTAAATAAATTCCCATTTACTTAACACTGAGTCACCATAAATCAATGCCACGTGTAATATTATTACTGGCTACGAAGAGCATCTGTCAGTATACGCGGTCACACGTTGACACTTTTCTGATTTTTCATGTCTTTATTAGTTTGTTTCTTGTGATAAGGAACATTGAGATTTTGGTAATATTATTCTATTCATTTCAAGGAGATACGCTAGTCAAGAAAGGTGTGCTACCGGCCCACCACTCCTATAATTTATTCAACAATTAATAAATAAGGTTATTGTAATTAAACATTATTATCATGGATTTATTATACAAACTAGTAATATTGAAAATTAATATTTTCTGAAAATTAATATAAAAATATTGAAGTAATAAAGCCAAAATTATGATTATAGGCTTCCTAAAAATTATGATTGTAAATATTCATTATTATAATCTATGTTATTGAAATATACATGAAGAAAGAATACGTGTAAAGAAAAATTGTATTAAAACCAAAATAATTGGCGTTCATAAAACTATGAACAATTTAAAATGATATTTATAATTAAAAACCCTAAAGCTTAACTCTATTGAGCAAGTCAAAAAGTGAATATTCAGAATTAAACATCACAAATCTTTTTGTTTGTTAAAAATTCTAGACTTTATATTTTATAAAGAGTCAAGTTTTCCAAAATTCCTTAATTAAAATTTCTTAAATTCATAAAATCAACTTTCCGAATATTTTATTTAAATTAAAGTTATTTCGAAAATTTTATATTTCAACCATATTGACTCAGTCAACAAAAATTTGTGATTAAAATAAAAAGTCAACAAAAGTTGAAATTTATTTTGACATTTTGCACATTTTATTATTAAAATCATTTCTTAATGAAAATAAAATATTCATTTAAATAATTTTTAACCAAAAAAATAATTGAATAATTTTTCATGATATTTTTAAAAATTTCTCTAAATTAAATGTGCATTTTCATGAAATATATCTTTCGTTAATTTATTGGTTATTTTTGATAATTTTCCACCAAAATTTATAAAAGATGAATATTCAAGTTTAATAGTCATTGAAAAGTCGAGGATTTAAATAAGATTTTTCCCTTAATTTGATAACTAATATTTTGCAGAGAGCTTTTATTACTGGGCTTATGAAAGCCTTTTACGTTTTTTTAATGAAGTTGTTTAGGTGACTATTTGATTGGTTGTTATTGAGTAAGTTTGTCATGTCACATTTTTTTGGTTGAAACTCCTTCTGGTGCTGACACTTAAGTTTTTTTGTGAAAATGACTTCACAAATAATTTCTTAGGTTTTTAACCAAAAAAATAATTGAATATTTTCATGATATTTTTAAAAATTTATCTAAATTAAATATGCATTTTCAAAAAATATATCTTTCGTTAATTTATTGGTTATTTTTGATAATTTTCCACAAAAAATTATAAAAGATGAATATTCAAGTTTAATAGTCATTATTTAATTTGATAACTAATATTTTGCAGAATACTTTTATTAGTGGGGTTATGAAAGCCTTTTACGTTTTTTTAATGAAGTTATTTAAATGATTATTTGATTGATTGTTATTGAGTAAGCTTGTCATGTTATATATTTTGGGTTGAAACTCTTTCTGATGCTGACACTTAAGTTTTTTTGTGAAAATAACTTCACAAATAATGTGTCAGGAATATATTGGATTATTTAGTGAAATCTAACTATGACTAAGACATTATACTACATTTTATCATAGCTTATAACATAACTCAAAGGTTGGACCATTTGAATTACGGACCCGATATATTTATTCCAATTTATTTGGTTAGGTTTGATTTATGTTTATAATCTACAACGATACAATTATAACTCTATTTAATTCAATATTATCTATATTTACATTTTTACAATTTTTTAAATGTTTGATTTATTATTTCAAAAAATTATCAAAATTAAAATATTTTTATTTGGACTCGTTAATTAGTATTTAGGATATATAGTATTTAAGGGATAAAATTATTTGGGTAAATTAATTTGAATTTAATTTTGAATGTTTAGATGTAGTTTTAAAAAGTGACTATGAAATGTTGTAGTTTTGTAAAATATAATTCAAATGGTGTAGTTTTGTAATTGGATTACACAATTACACCAATTTAATATGCATTTCACAAAACTATACCTAAAAATTCAAAAGTAAATTCAAATAAATTATACTCATATAATTATATCCATTTAATACTATACTATAAAAACTAGTTAGCTAACTTAAATAAAAATATTTTAATGTGAGTAACTTTTAATGGTAAATCGACCATTTAAAATTATAAAAATGTAAATATAGAAAATATTGAAGTAGATGTAGTTTCGTGAAAAATTGTTGAAAATGTGTAATTTTGTAAATTATTGTGTGGTGGATTGTTTTTATAATCCAAACTCTTAGTGGGTCTTGTTTCTACATATGACTAGCTTTGGAAAAGAAAAATCACCCATGTGGTATTGTTGGAGTTTTCCACTCATTTTGGCAAGTGTTCTATTTTTTTTAATATAAAATCAATTATATTAGAGGAGATTATAACTTGTAAATTATTTTTGAATAATTAGATACATGGTGATAATTATTTATCATAAATCTTATTAGCACTTGCGTGTCATATATATGGTAGCCACAAAGATATATTAAAAATATAACATCTTAACTACAAGAAGACGCACCGGAAAAAGACCGGCGAGTTCGTTGACTCCCATTCCGAGCGGATATTCAACGATCTTGAAGCTCGGAAGACGGAGATCGAGACTCAACGATCTCAGAGATCCCCGGGAGGCACTCAATATCCAGGCGAGCCGCTTACAACCGCCGAGCTCGATCAAATATATCATGAGGTAAAATTTTACCGTAAAATTATTTTTTAAAACATTCATTTATTAATTGTTTAATTTTATAGGTTGCTCTAAGAAGAAAGGACGGGTTCTAGGCATGGGATCCATGCGGGACGTCCCACTTGCTCCTCCCAATTACCGATCTCGGCCGAGTTGCGGTGAGATTCGAACTGCATTCGACTCGGGCGAACAACATGCGGTTACAACGCTGTTCACGGTGCTTTCGCATCTAACCGGAACTACTTCGGACGATGCGGACACATCCCCTCCGTCCGACGACCGACCGGGCCGGAACAAGCAACGTAGATCCGAGAACGCAACGCGGGACTATTTCGGGCCTAATTTCAATTTAGACGACTAATTATTTTTGTATTTTGTATTTTGAAATTGTAATAAAAATATTTTAAAAAAATAATATTTTATTTTATAAAATATTATTTTTTTTTATTTATAATAATATTAATCGTGGTAAAATCGTCCCTAATAAGGGACGATTTTACCACGAATTGTAAAATTTATATTTCTTACAATCGTGGTAAAATCGTCCCTAATTAGGGACGATTTTACCACGATTAGTAAAATTTATATTTCTTCCAATCGTCGTAAAATCGTCCCTAATTAGGGACGATTTTACGACGATTGTGAGAAATATAAATTTTACAATTCGTCGTAAAATCGTCCCTAATTAGGGACGATTTTACCACGATTGTAAGAATTTTCGATTTATTATAAATACAAATTTACAACCAAATATTCGTTGTAAAATCGTTGTAACAATTACAACGATTTTACAACGAATATTTTACCACGAATTTACAACGAATTTTATTCGTCGTAAAATTTACCACGATTTTACGACGATTTAGCTTTTACTTCGATCGATTAACGACGAAATGGAAATCGTCGTAAAATCGTGGTAAACTCAATTTTACCACGATTTTACAACGATTATGGTCGTGGTAAAAGTCCTGATTTCTTGTAGTGCTTTAATTAATTATTCTTAGATCATCACATGCCATTTTAAAGTTTTTATAATAAAAATAAACACTAGAACTTAGAGCATCTCCAACAATGGAGTAGATCTCCATTTTGGAGAAAAAATCATCTCCAACCCTACTCCATTTCTTAATTCAAAATGGAGAAAACAACTTTTCTACTCCATTTATGGAGAATTTTTAATCTCTACTCCATAATGGAGATGAATTATTTTAATTGCACAATAGTCCTTCAAAATTTATGTTCATTTGTTTTGTTATTAATTTATGTTTTAAATTAAGTGTTTGTTATTAATAAACTAAAAAATATGAAAACAATATTTTTTTTTGCAAATAAATATTTAACTAATTTTAAATTTTCAAAATATAATAATAACACAAAATAAACATAAAAACTTGATTTTTAAAATACAACAACAAGAAACTAAAACACACTAATTGAAATAATTAAATAATATATATGTTTTATTTTATGATGTAATGTAGTTTTAATTACAAGGTTTTATTAAAATAATATTATAATTTCTATTAATTTTGTAGAAGATAAATAAATAAGGTTAATTTTTAAATTATAGAAGTTAGAGACAATATTTGTAATTAATAAGAAAGTGAGAAAAAGAATATACTTAGAATATTCTTTTATGAAATAGAAAATGGAGAAATACATTGGAATAAACTCATCTTCATTTTGAAAATACTCCAATTTAGAGTAGAAAATGAAAAAATACATTGGAGATGGTGTTGTATGTTTGGTATGTGTTCAATTTTGGCATTTGGGACATGGAAAGCAGTAACAATTCCCGAGTAATTAATTATTACCTCTGAAGATCAGAGAGATTGCGAAGAATCATTATTTTACTGACATATTAAGCGATCAGAGCCAATATTGTAATCCGTAACACAATTGATCAACATTTTGTTATTCTTTATTTTTTTTTTTTTTTTTTTTGTTAAACCAGGAGTTTCTGGGCCGAAGCCCATAATCCCCATAGACCCGCGACCAGCTTTTGATAATACCAATTAATGGCGTAAATCATCGCTCCCAACGCGGTTCGAACTCAAGAGCACAACATCACCAACGACTGCGTTTAACCGACTGAGCCAACCCGTCGTTGGTTATATTCTTTATTGATGCAAACCTGTTTTTTTTTTTTTGTAGGACAAGAAATATTAACATTAATCTAACATCAATACACTATATTATCTAACTATTGGTAAAAAAGTATAGAGAAATTCACAAAACTACGCCTTTCAATCTTTCCTTCACAAAACTATACATAATTCAATATTTTCACATATTTATACCCTTTCAAAATTTTAAAAGTTTGATTTACCCTTTAAAAAATTATCAAAATTAAAATATTTTCATTTGAGTTCGCTAATTAGTGTTTAGGGTATAGTATTAAGGGGGTAGAATTGTATGGGTAGGGTTTATTTAGATTTAATTTTGAGTGTTTAAATGTAGTTTTGTGAAGTAATTTTGAAATAGTGTAGTTTTGTGAAAGTAATTCAAATGGTGTAGTTTTGTAATTATCCTAAAAGTATAATTAATTTGGAAAGGGAAAATCGATATAATTAAAAGTACTAGCGGGGCACTAAAGAAATATACACGTATATCGAAAATATCCAATAGAGGAATTCGCAAAACTTCACCTTTTCAATTTTTACTTCACAAAATTACACCTAATTTAATTTTTTCACATATTTACACCATTTCAAAATTTTAAAAGTTTGATTTACCCGTTTAAAAATTACCAAAAATAAAATATTTTCATTTGGGTTCGCTAATTATTGTTTATGGTATAATATTAAGGAGGTAAGATTGTGTGGATAAAGTTTATTTGGATTTAATTTTGAGTGTTTAGGTGTAGTTTTGTGAAATATTTTGAAAATGGTGTAGTTTTGTGAAATGTAATTCAAAAGGTATAGTTTTGTAATTCTCTCATATCAATATATGGTACAGTAGTGAAAATCAATATAAATATATGGTGTCGGGACTATTATCAATAAAATAATTATCAATTTATCGAAAAATAAAAAGGGAGAATCACAAAATTACACTTTTTGAATTACATTTCACAAAACTACACCATTTCCAAAATACTTCACAAAACTACACTTAAACATTCAAAATTAAATCCAAATAAATCTTACCCACACAATCCTACCCCCTTAATACTATACCCTAAACACTAATTAGCGAACCCAAATGAAAAGATTTTAATTTTGATAATTTTTAAAAGGGTAAATTAAGCTTTTAAAATTTTGAAAAGATGTAAATATGTGAAAAAATTAAATTTGGTGTAGTGTTGTGAATGAGAGGTTGAAAGGATGTAGTTTTGTGAATTCCTCAAATAAAAATACATTAAAAATCAAATTTAAGACAATAAAAATTCATTATCTTAAAATGATGGGAGAATTACAAAACTAAACCATTTGAATTACATCTAAAAATTAAAGGGAGAATTATAAAACTACATCTTTTGAATTACATTTCACAAAACTACTCCATTTCTAAAATACTTCACAAAACTACACCTAAACACTCAAAATTAAATTCAAATTAAACCCTACCCAAACAATCCTACCCCTTGATACTATACCCTAAACACTAATTAGCGAACCCAAATGAAAAAATTTTAATTTTGGTAATTTTTAAAAGGGTAAATCAAGCTTTTAAAATTTTGAAATGGTGTAAACTTGTGAAAATATTGAATTAAATGTAGTTTTGTGAAGGGATGGTTGAAAGGCTGTAATTTTGTGAATTTCTCAAAATTAAATCCAAATTAAGGCTATCCATCCAATCCTACCATTTTAATATTATACCCTAAACACTAATTAGCGAACCCAAATGAAAATATTTTAATTTTGGTTATTTTTTAGAGAATAATTGAACCATTTGAAAAGGGTGTAAAACTAGAAAAAAATTGAGTTAAAAGTAATTTTGTGAATAAATGATTGAAATCGTGTAGTTTTGGGTTATACGATACTAGCAGGACACTGTTTCTATTTTCTAGGCTATTTTTTTCTCTTTATCCGTCAAATTCCTTTATACTCGGGCAAAATGAGCTTATAATAAATAGCTAGTGTTATTCGGCAGGTGGCATGAAATGCCAAACATACGAAGCGAAAACATTTAATATTTTTCTATGAATCAAGTGCTGAATTTAGTATAATTATATATTCGAATATGAAGAAACTTTACAAAAACATGATTGAGCATGGTCGTGAATCATGTGGGTTTCTTGTGGACCCAATTAACCTGAACCGGTAAGCCAGCGTGCACCTACATACCCACTATTTATTCAATCTATACTATTAAAAGAAAAGACAAAACGCATACGTGTCGCGACGTGAGAGCTTTTAGGATATTTTTTATTTTTTTGCGTTTTAGTCTATATATTTTTGAATAATTTTTGTTCGGCGAATTCTATAAATTATATTTGAGGACCAACGAATTCATGTCCACGAATAAAACTTTTAAGAATTAAATTTCTTCCGTGTTGAAAACTAAAAAAAAATAAGAAATCTTCTAATATAAATATGACTTTATCACATACAAAATCATTAAAGCGGATCTTCGTCTATTGGACATGCGAATTTCGGTAAATAGATTGCGCCTTCACTTAAAACCTGAAATTCTTATTTCGTTAAATAGATTGCGTCTGGAACCAAATATTATTCGGTTCGGGTTTTTTGATTTTTTGGTTCGAATTTTCAGGTTTTACATATTTTGGTATGAATTTCCGGTCTTATTTCGGGTAATTCGGGTTCAGTTCGGGTTTTGGTTCGGATTTTGGTTCGGCTTATTAATATAACCCACAAAAACTTGAAATAGCCTACTAAAATTCAAATTATCTTATCAAAACTATATACATGTGTATATCTTCGGGTCTATTCGAGTACAATTCGGGCATTAGGTCGGTTTGGGTTAGAACGGAAACCCGAGTTAGAAAATATTAAAACCCGATAGGTTAATATGAGAACCGAAACATGACCAAACCGGAGTTTTTAGGTCGATTCGATTTCGGGTTTCAGATCTCGGGTTAAATATTCAACCCTAAATTGATCAATTCATGGATTTCTATAATATAACTTAATATTATTTATGAATATCATGTTCCGCGCAAGGCGCGGATACTTACCTAGTTATATAAATAAAGATATCTAAAATTATTTAATTATCTCCTAAGCAAAGGTTAACTAATAATCAACTAAAACATTCCTTTTTTTTATGACAGCTAAAACATTCCTATTTCTCTTCGTTATATTTTTTTGGTAATTTATTTCTCTTCGTTATATTGAACATACAACTCAATTGCTTAAAGAAAATTTAACTATAATGTAATCATATAATCCGATATTTAAATAAACAGAAATTTCTTAAAATACCACCAAAAAAAGTTTTAATTTTGAAAATACTATTACAAAATGTTTTTATAACAAATATACCATTAAAATGTTTTTCTATCAAAAATATAATAGTTTACGAAAATACCACAAATACAAAAAAAAAATTTTAACACATTAGAATTAGGCAATTCTTATGAATACCACTAAAAAAAATTTTTTTAACACAATTAGCACAGATTTTCGAAAGTTTTTCGAATACCATTAAAAAGTTTTATTCTCATAAATACCACAAATCTTAAATTTTCAAAATTACATCCAAAATCTTCAAAAAACTATACCCAACCCCTTCAAAACTATACCCTAAACACTATATAGCGAACCCAAATGAAAAAATTTAAAATTTACAAATGTCAAAACTCTTTTTTTGTATTTGTGGTATTTTTGTAAAGTAGTACTTTTTGATGATATTTTTGTTATAAAAACATTTTAATGGTATTTTTGTTATAAAAAACTTTGTAAGGGTATTTTCAAAACAAAAACTTATTTTGATGGTATTCTAAGGAATTTCTCTTTAGAATTTGTTTTTTATTTAGGTTTGTTATATAATATTTAAGTTATAATTTTGAAGGGATAGGGTATAGTTTTGAAGGTTTAGGGTGTAATTTTAAAAATTTTAAACTAATTTAAAATTTGTGGTATTTTTGAGAAGAAAAAAAATTTAGTAGTATTATTAAAATTTTAGTGGTAATTATATAAATAAAACTTTATTTAGTAGTATTCACAAAACTACACCCTTTCTTCCCTTCATTTACAAAACTCTACATAATTCAATTTTTTCAGATATTTACACAAGGTCAAAATTTTAAAAGTTTGATTTACCTTTTAAAAATTTATCAAACTTTTAAAAAAATTTCATCTAGGTTCGCTAATTAGTGTTTAGGGTATAATATTAAGGGGTAAGATTGTGTGGGTAGGGTTTATTTGGATTTAATTTTTAGTGTTTAAGCGTAGTTTTGTGAAGTAATTTTGAAATGGTGTAGTTTTGTGAATGTAATTGAAGTGGTGTAGTTTTGAAATTTTCCCAATAATTAATGTGTTAAAATTTAAATTTCAGATTAAAGGATGAACGTATATTGGGCTCTTTAGTAAGATAAATGGGCTTTACTTATAGGCCCATATAAAATCGCCACCATAATGTTAAAACCCCTTCCGGTAACGGCTTCGAACACTCCTCCGACGAAACAATGGCACCGTTAAGCCACCGTCTACGCAGCTTCACCCGCCGCTTCTCCTCCACGCGTAACACCAAAAAACCCGGCGGATCCACCAAAGTACCCACACTCTACAAAAACCCACAAATCAAATCGGATCCTTTAACACTCCAGCTCCTCTCGTGGGGACGAGGCGCGTCGGGTCAGCTCGGCGGCGGAATCGAGGAGATTCGTATGTATCCGTCTCCGGTAACTAACCTTCTCCTCCGCTCCGATCAAGATTTCTCTATAGCCCAAACCCCTGGAAGAATCGACGCGAGAGACGGGTCGAGTTTCCGGGTCGGAATCACTTCCGGGTTGTTTCACTCGGGCTTAACCGTCGACGGAGATCTATGGATTTGGGGCAAAGGCGATGGAGGGAGATTAGGGTTTGGTCAAGAGAATTCAGTGTTCGTACCAAACTTAAACCCTCTTTTCGAAGAAAATTCGATTCGCTGTGTAGCTCTTGGTGGCTTACACTCTGTTGCTTTAACTCATAAAGGAGATGTTTTTACTTGGTAAGCTATCTTAGAGCTCAATTTCATCGGATTCAAACATTCTCATCGATGTTTTGGTTATGTTCATGTTGATTTGAGCTTGGAGTCATAGTTAGGTGACAGAAAGTTTGAGTTTTTAAACAATGTGAACTTTTGGTTAATGGTTGTGCATAAATGTGATGGTTCCATGAATTAAAAATGAAGTTGATAGGGGTTATGGCGGTTTTGGTGCGCTTGGACATTCGGTTTACACCAGAGAACTCGTCCCTCGACGTGTTGTAGGCTCTTGGGACTGCAAAATCTCTGCCATTGCGACCAGCGGAACTCATACCGCTGCTATTACCGAATCAGGTTTCCATATGCTTTGTCTCTTTGTTGCATTTGTATAACCTCATAAAGATGGCTTTATATGAATATATAGCTTCAATAGAAATTAGCTCGTATATGAACTTAGTTTCTAACTCTTTAATCGAGGAAGAATTTTTTTTGATTTTAGGAGAGTTATACATGTGGGGTAGAGAAGAAGGAGATGGTAGACTAGGACTGGGGCCTGGTCGAGGACCAAACGAAGGTGGTGGGCTTAGTGTTCCTTCAAAGGTCAAAGCTTTAACAGTTCCCGTGGCCTCTGTCTCATGTGGTGGTTTCTTCACAATGGCACTTACGCAAGAGGGTCAGCTTTGGAACTGGGGAGGTAATAACCAACTTTAAGCCTTATTTTCCGGAAAGTGTAAAAATCATTCATTGGGTCTTTATGTATCAGCAAATTCAAATTATGAGCTCGGACGCGGTGATAACTTGGGAGGCTGGGAACCAATGCCGGTTCCTAGTCTAGAAAGTGTTCGTATCACCCAGATTGCATGCGGTGGGTATCACACTCTCGCCTTAACTGGTAAAACAATCTTCTGCAGACAGTAAAATTCTCTGGTCTGGTTCTTACATACAGTTTTTGACCTGAATAATTTTGTTGGAATGAAAACAGAGGAAGGCAAAGTACTCTCATGGGGACACGGTGGGCACGGCCAATTAGGTAATTCTTCTCTGCGAAACCAAAAGATTCCTACAGAGATCGAAGCATTAGCAGATAAAAAGATCGTCTTCATCGCTTGTGGAGGTTCCTCCTCTGCAGCCATAACAGGTAACAAGAAGATACTGCTAATGTTTACTTTTACATGACAAATATCTCAAAACACACAAATTTTACGCGATTGCGCTATTTCGATAGATGGAGGCGAACTCTGGATGTGGGGAAACTCTAAAGATTTTCAGTTAGGAGTTCCCGGTCTCCCGGAGATCCAAACTTGTCCGGTTAAAGTCAACTTCTTAACAGAAGAAGATGAAGTTGAAACACACAATGTTATCTCAGTTTCCATTGGTGCTTCTCATGCTATGTGTTTAGTCTCTAGATCACATTAGTAAAATGACCAACAGTCAGTCATATACTCATATATACTAAATTGCCATTTTCGACCAATAAAATAACATTTTATCGAACTTTTAACTTATTGTATGAAATGAATTTTGTTGATTAAGAAGAAGAAGAAGAAGAAGAACGTGTGAGAATTAAGGAAGGTAGAGACCAATCTGATATTGGTCAGACCATTGACTTTTATTACAGTATGCAACTATGCATGATCAACACTTTGATCTCATAAACAACTATCTGAGCCGTTCGATCCTCTTTATGAATAAAGCTTCTTTTTAACGTCAAATTACATGGGCCTTAAGCCTCATAAGGCCCATGCCAAATTATGACATTTTAGCCTTCTTCGAATTTATTCATTTTTCTTGTAGCATTCTTATAATAAGGGTGGGCATTCGGTTTTCGGTTCGGATTCGGGTCGGTTTCATTCGGGTTCGGGTTTTTCGGGTACGGCTATATAGAATCCGTTCGGGTTATTTACAAATTCGGTTCGGATCTATTCGGGTTCGGGTCGGGTTTCACATTTTTAACAAAACCCGACATGAAACCGAAATATTATTCGGTTCGAAATTTTCGGGTTTTGGTTCGGGTTTTAGTTCGAATTTTTTGTAGTTTTTGGATTTTTGATTTTGATGAGAAATTCGGGTTTCGGTTCGGGTTAACCCCAAATTACCCACAAAAAACTAAAATATCATACTAAAATTCAAACTATCCTATGAAAATTCACAATTTCCCTATTAAAACTATATAAACACATATATATATATATATATATATATATATATATTCGGGTTTATTCGGGTACCCGTTCGGGTTCGGTTCGGATTTTAGTCAGGTACCCGAATTAAAAAATTCTAAAATCCGTTCGGGTTTTTTGGAAGCACGGTTCGGTTTCGGTTCGGGTTTTTCGGATCGGGTTCGGGTCGGATTTTGGGTCTCGGGTGAAATGCCCACCCCTACTTATTACATTTTTATTTCGAATGTGATTTTTTTTTACAACAATGTGATTTTGCTTTCATAACTACGAAAATATTGAACAAATTTTGCAGTAGAATTCACGAATTTATTATAATCACGCGGGAGGAAAAACGGCCGATTTGTACATCAACTAAGACCATCGTGCGGATTTCAACATGAACTATTAGATCATGCTAATTTATACCTAAATTATTGTTAATTTTGAATTTCCTACACGAACATCTAAAATGTGGCTAATTTCTGCATTTTGTTTAACACCGTTAATTAAAACGTTAACTCATGCCACGTAAGACTCCACGTGGTTTTGTCTTAAACGAAGGGTTTTGAGATTTGGTTTATTGGGCTCGAAACAAAAGAAAAGCCCATCAAGTTTTAAACACAAAAATTAAAAAAAAAATCAAATTAGGGTTCTTAGTTCTTACAGATCTATATTTTTTTGTCACCTTTTCTCTGAAAATTTCGAAAATGAGCGGAGAAAGAGATAGAGGAATACCTTTTCATTGTCGATGTGGAGAAATTGCAATCAGGAGAACATCAACGACTTTAAAGAATCCTGGGAGACTCTTTCATTGTTGTCGATTTGGGGAGGAGGTAAGTGTTCATCGTTTTTATTACTTTTCACAGATTTACACTTAAATAAAAGTTAAATTGTTGACGTTTTTACAGGGTAGTAGCTACCATTTGTTCAAGTGGACTGACGAGACAATGTTTGAAGAAATCGAAGGCCTCTTACAAAAGATCGATGAGATTGAAAGTGATGTGATGAAACTTAAGAAAGGAATAAACTTTTGTGAATCCGAGATTGATAATATGACAACGAAGACTCGTACTTGTGAAAATGTCGTTTGTGGATTTCAAAATGAAATTCGAGCTTGTTAGATGGAGCTAAGGAGTTTGAAGAACATGATTGGTTGTGTTGTTGTGTTGCTAGCTTTTTATATGTTCTTGATTTAGTAAGTGTGGTATGTTTTTATAATGTATGTTCTTGAGTTTGTTTAGGTTCAAGGAATTTCTTGTTGTTGTGTTGTGTTGCTTATCATGTTCTTGTTTTGTTTTGATGACAATGTAAGTTTAAATTTCAGAAAAGTTAGTTTAAAAATACCACTAAGTTTAGAAATGACAAAATACCACATATTTAAATTTCAGAAAACCAAAATAGTTAAATAGTTGAGTTCAAAAATACCACAAAGTTTAGAAATAACAAAATACCACATAGTTTAGAAATGACACAATAACATAACTTGTTTGAAAACAACCTTCAACACTAGTTACCAAAAAATAGAAGGCCAAAACAGAAAAAAAACACATTAGTCTTCACAAAAACACACATCAGTCTTGAGTTTGTTGGCTTGGTCCCTCGCCATGGTCGAATGTATAAATGTCAGAGCCTTCTTTTTCTTTACCCTTACTCTTCTTCTTTGGAGGTCTGTACACAGGAACACCAGGGTTAGGACACTTTCTTGTGTTATGGCCTTGGTACCCACAATTTCCACACGTAACAATTCTTCTTTCTCTTGAGACTCTATTCTTCTTTGTTGGAGACTCATTCTTACCCTTTTTTCTCTTCGGAATTGGTTTACGGCCTTGTCTCACAAGATGTGGTGGTGGTTCAAGCTCATTCTCACCAGACCTTTCCCAAAAGTTGATCCCATTGGCAGGCTTGATATGAAATGAATATTGTTGCAGCCACTTTGATGTTAGGAAATGATGGGAGATATAGTCTTCTTGATTAAGCTGCTTATCTGATATAATCTTCAAAACATGACGACAAGGAATTCCAGACATGTCCCACTTCCTACAAGTGCAACTCTTTCTAGTTAGATATACCTTGAATGCTTTGTTCTTTTCTGTTACCTCGTACGCACCATCACCTCCTGGATATACACGACAATGCTTGATTTCCTTATGCTCAAGTTGAACTGCTGCCATTACCTTTAAGGTGAATCTACTTTTGTGCTTTATAGCTTTATCTTTTCTTTGCTCAATCCGTATCATAGCTTGCCTCCGAATAGTTTCCAGCATTTCAACCAAAGGCATAAGCCTTGCTGGATCAATAGCATTATTATAAGCTTCAGAGATGTTGTTACTTACATCATCACAAGTTGATGTAGGATGGAAGAATGCAAGGCTACAGTTTTTTGGATTCTTCGACATCATAGACTCATAAACTCCAATATCATAAGTCTTCATTGCTTCCACATTAAGATTATAATCTGCCATGGTATAGCTCTTTGCCACTCTCCAAAACAAGCCTTTCATATCAGCTCTATGAGGATGAGCTTTCTTTAGGTTACCATAAATGTGTCTTGCACACATCCTGTGCTCAACTTTGGGCAAAATCTGAGCTACAGCATTAAGTAAACCCTATAGAAAATAACATCAACATTAACATATAACATATAAATGAGATACAAGATATGAACTCTAACATATTTATATACAAACCTTTTGTCTATCTGAGATAATAGTCAAACCATCACCATCACCAAGTGCCAAATCTGTCCTTAGCTGACCAATAAACCATACCCAATTAATCTCTGATTCTATATCAACCACAGCCCAAGCAATGGGGTACATTTGGTTGTTTGCATCCCTTCCTACAGCTGCAAGTAATTGTCCTCGTGTGGTGGACTTCAGGAAACAACCATCAAGACCAAAGATAGGCCTACAATGATTATTCTATGAATTGCGAAGTGCATCAAAACAAACGTAGAATCTGTAAAATTTGTCACGTCCAGCATCACTAGGGACAGTTTCAAGCAACACTGAAGATTCAGAGTTTGAACTGCACAAACAAGCACAAATTAGTTACCACATATTACTAACAAAAACAAAAAATACAAATACTTACTCCATCATCTCAAGTCTGTAATCATTAAGTCTTGAAAATTGTTCATCATGCTCTTTTTGGAGCATCTCAAATGCTCTTGCTTTTGCCTTCCTACACTTGTCTATGGATGCAATTAAATCCCAACGCTGCTGGATTGAATATTGAATTTTCTTTGGCATCAAAGTACGATCGTTCCTTAAATCATCTACAAATAAGGAAGCAATAACATCTCCAGTTAATATCTTGCTATACCCAGTCTTGCTACAACTATGCTCATCGTAGTACACTTTCACCATCCATTTTCCAGCAGGTTCTTCATAAGAACAATAAATTCTCCATGAACAAGGAGATTCCCCATTTGAAGCACATTTGAGTTCAGACTTCTCTTTACCATAACGCACATATTGCACGTTCCAACCTTCCTTTAACACATAATCTACTATGGCTTTCTTGAAATCTTCTAAACTATCAAAGACTTGCCTTAATTTCAACTCACCACTTCCTCTTACGTATCTCACATAACCCTCTCTATCATCATCATCATCATCATCTGAGCCTATTGGTGATTCATACTCGTCAGCTTCTTCTTCATCGACGAAGTTAGCAACATTTTTCTCAACCCTTACGGCTTCCTCGTATAACTTCTATGTTTGCTCTTCTTCGTCACTCTCGTCACTCTCCGTCTCTTCTTCCCTTTCAGACTCGATGAAGATATCGATTGCTTTAATCCAAATAGCAGAATTGCACATCTTCTTAAAATTTGCATCACCATTTATCATTAACTTACGCTCTTTTTGTTCTTCGAATGGTAACTTATAAAACACTTTCTGACGATACATAGTTACTGGAAGTTGCTTCATAAACTCTGTGAACAACTCTCGAGGATTTGCTTCTATGAACCGAAAATCACCGCCACAATAATAGATTTCTCCATCGTTTGTCTTCTTGAAATTTCCACCATAGTAACAATTGAAACTCGTTGGACCCCTTGATTCCTCATCGAACATTTCACCATCGTTATCCATCGATGCTCTCTTCTTCTTCTTTCCCAGATGCGACGCCGTCGATTTGATTTTTTTTTAAGAACCCTAATTTGATTTTTTAAAAAAATTTTGTGTTTAAAACTTGATGGGCTTTTTTTTTGTTTCGAGCCCAATAAACCAAATCTCAAAACCCATCGTTTAAGACAAAACCACGTGGAATCTTACGTGGCATGAGTTAACGTTTTAATTAACGGTGTTAAACAAAATGCAGAAATTAGCCACATTTTAGATGTTCGTGTAGGAAATTCAAAATTAACAATAATTTAGGTACAAATTAGCATGATCTAATAGTTCATGTTGAAATCCGCACGATGGTCTTAGTTGATGTACAAATCGGCCGTTTTTCCTCACGCGGGACTAATAATATAATACATTAATACATAGTTTTATTAAATCGATTTATAAAAAAACTACTAAAGACAGCAAAATTTTCAAAACGTGAGACATATGACGAGCGAGAGTGCGGCGACATCTCCGGCTACTCCGCCTCCGCAGTATCAACACTCCGACCACAATACTCTGCCGCAAAATCAACTCAGCTCCAAAACCATTCCCTCTCCATCACAAGCTACGGTTAGTACTCTCTCTCTCTCTCTTTGAGTAATGTCTAAACTCCGTCGTATCGCAGATGCATCCCGTCGCAAACAGCAACGGAGTATTATTATCACACCAATTTATTGATGAAATCGAAGAACCTTCTTATTTCAAGTAATTTTTCTGCTTCGATTTTCGTCTTTTGGGCTTATATAATACATTGTTTTCTTCACTGAACCTAATTAAATGTTTCGTTTTTTTTTTGTAGATATTTAGATAGCAATGAGTATGCTGTTAAGTACCAAAGTTACGAATCTGACTTTAAGCATATGATTCTGGCTAAGTATTTATCTGGAACAGATCCTAATGGAGGTTAGTTTGATATTGTTGTCTCATTGTTTCTTTGGTCGAAATCTCATGGCGAAAAAAACTTAAATCTTTTTTGGTAGTGAATATATACGAGGAGAGAACAATATTTGAGGGTGAAACCATTATGTCAAGCAAGTAAGTAAGCATCAAAGATATGTTCTTTTTGTTGGCTTTTGTTGTGTTCAACGTTTTGGCTTAAACTTTCAGGTGGCCTTGCACGCGTTTCTACGCAGACCCGGATATTTCATTCGCAAAACCAGTACAATGTCTTGAAGAAGAAGAAGATGTCGACGAAGGAGCAGGAGAAGAAGAGAATGTAGATCCAGCTTCTGCAGAGATATCCCCTGGTCAAATCCCTAATGGAGGTATTGTCTTAGAGAAGAACGGTTATTAATGTTTTTCGACTTGGAGAAGAAAAATGCATATTTGCTTCTTTTGTTTCTGATGTTAACAATGTTTGAGTGAACCTTTTGCTTTACAAACCAAGAATGTGATACACAATTTCAATAGAGGTAAATGTGGAACAAGTAGATTTAAGTAATAGTTACTGCATTGTTGTTATCTATTGTATACATAAATCCAAGTAATGGCTATTGTAGTAATCACATTATATATTAGTCAAATCATAGTATTACTGGCTTAGCACACTATAGGCTAGAACATGAGACTTCTTTAATTTACTTACCAAAGGGAGTGTTGGTCCGGTTCGATGTTTCTCCTCTTACATGATTCATATTGCGATCATTGATGACGTCATCGATATTTCTCTTTGGTTGTATTAGCATATCAGCCATGAGCAAGTGAAAGGAAGAGACTCTCTCTTTGAGCTGCGAGTTCTCTTGCAGGATCTGGTGGTTGCTTTCTAACAAATTAATGACTTTCTCAGACAAGTGATGATTCAGCATCATGAGCTGTTCAACTTGTTGCTGCAGCTCTTCGGTTTGCTTCTTCTTCCGCATACGCGACCTTCTTGCGGATTCCCTGTTAGACACCATTCTTCTCGCCCTTCTTTCGTCTGGAGCATGATCGTCGTTATGGTACATGTTTTCGCCGTTTGGGTCTAAGTGAGAGTGATTGTTCCTGCGTGTCGACATGTTTGGGGTTAGGGACTGTAACTGGGCATGGAAGTCAGTGGTTGGTAAGAACGCCGAATTGAAATGATCGTCTTGTTGCGGCATTCCTTCAAGAATGTCGAAACAATAAGCGCGATGGACACCTGATGACTCCATGTGTAAGGTTTTTAGATTCAAAAGAGACAGGGAAGGGACAAAAACAGAGAGTGATAGAGATAGATATAAGATTTGTGTAGGCTTAGACTTAGGATGTTGGAAGCTATATAATGAGTAATGACACACAAATTTACTTGCTTGAAGACAACTGTAATTACATTTCGCCTTTAGCATTTGAAACTCTTTCACATTAACTCTCTTTTAACTCTTTAGTGATGCTTTTTGACAAATTTTACTTATTAGGACATGTTTGTCAAGGTTTAATATCTTTTTATGGGTTCATGTTTCTAAAGATAGTTTATTTTTCATGTCCTTTTATCTTTTATATGTAAAGGGCTTGCCATAAATTGAGATGCGTAGCTTTCGAATGGTGACGTGTTCACCGTTATTATCCGAAAATGTTATATTGTGAATGCTTTGGTACGTCTTTGATGAGTCGTTTAGTCACTTATGTTATCATAATCTTTTTAAACAATTAATCTATAAAACTTTCTAAAACGTTAAAATAATAATTATATATTTATCTTTGATCCTCTGAATTTTTTATAAAACAGGTAATTTACTCGCATCTATTTTTGATGAATGTTTGTCCGGTTAGTTCTCTTTGTTTCAATTAATATTATCCTCATTTTTAAGTTTTAGTGTTACGAGCGGATGCGACATAATACACAATACTTAGCTATTTTCACTCACAATTTTACTTTTTCAAATATATTCGTAAATTTAGAAAAATCCTAGGACTAATAATACTCCTTTAAAAGTATCAAAAAATTAAAGTGTGAAACCATTCAAATTGATGTACCATTAGCGTAAATTAATCAAACTAGATTACCTAATTGAATAAAAATAATGCAAATTTGTAAAATATTACCGATAGTGAACACAAAGTACCAATAAGTCAAAGAAATTAATTGATGCATTGTTTCCAGACAGAGAGATTAAGGGATAAACTAGAATTTCAAGGCTAACAAAAGTAGAAACAAAACAAATTAAAAAGGAGATAATGATGCTTAACAGCTTTAAAAGTGTATAAGCAAAAATGTATAATTAGCGTTACGGACAGACAATGACTTATTTCCAGTAACAGACAATAACTCTCTGAACTGCAAGTTTCGTCTGAATCAACTTGAGCCCATGTTTACGTACATACTTCAATACTCATATCACACTCGTGATCTTTAATTACAACAAAACAATCTCTAGACTAATGCCTGATATTGTTCTTCTTATTAAAATTAAACAAAATGTGATCATTAATATTAATTCGTAACACAACTTTAGTAGTATTTCAAGTGTTGTCTCACATTGGCTTTTATCCTAATAATAATTACAAAAGCAAGGCTTCACCATAATCTTCAAAAACGACCTTGCTCTCATCTGCTGGCAACTCAAAACGACACACCGGGCACGTGTTCCTAATACCAAGCCATGGAACAATACATTCACTATGGTACTTGTGTCTACAAGGCAACTCCGCGACCACCTTCCCTACATTCATCTCTTCTTTACAAACCGCACAACACACCGTGTCATCGTTCTCCCTAACATCCTCTTTAGTCAAAGGAGAGACCTTTAGATTCTTTATGAATGATTTAGATGCCGGTGGCTTACCAAGCCCTGAAGAGACCTCAGCTTCAAACAATGTCTCATACACTGTTGTTTCAAGATAATCTTCATCAATGTATCGTTCCATGTTGCTATCTACATCGCCGAGATTAAACTCCAAACTACGATTAGGATTCAACAAAACTTCCCACCCTCTATATCCCCTTCTCGCACCTATAGCTAAATCTTCTACAGAGATCGTGTCTGGTAAAGAAGCCGATATTGAATTGTTATCATCACCTTCAGCTAAACCTCTTAAGCCTCCTCTATCATCACCGTCACCGACATCTTCCCACTCGCATTCCTCAATGTTTACACCTAAATCTTCTAATTGAAGTGAATCCCAACAAAGAGGGATAGTGACACTAACATCATCATCATCATCATCATCATTCACATACACATCTTCTTCATTCAGATCTATTCCTCCCCATATCTCCCTGTCTCTCTCTGTGTCATCTTCAACATCAGAGTCAGAACCATACCCTAAGGTAACTATAACATTATCATCAACAATAAGAGCACTATCGCCTACTATGCCCTCAACGAAATCACAATCAGATTCTAACTCCGATTCCAAAACATCACCAAAACCAGGGGCATCATCGTAATCATCAATGCCGTTATCTAACGGAGTTACCTGAGATTGCTCGACGCGGTCGTGGAACAGATCCATGACGAAGCTACGCCTCTCTAGCAGATCAACACCGTCTGATTCCGTCGTGAAAACTAGATCGGACGAAGAAGATTCGCCGGCGAAACCAATTTCAGAAGGAAAATCGTGTTCGGAGGCGTGGAAATGGACTAACGAATCAAGGATCTGACTGAGAGATAGACGATGTCGACGGCGTTCGTGGTGGTTACGGTTACAACGATTCGAAACGGAATCGTCTCCGTCGTGGATCTGAAAGCAAGACATCTCCGCCATTTTTTTCCGCCTTGGATCTCTCTCTCTCTCTATTTCTCTTTCGTTTTCTGAGAAATGAAACATGAAAAGTTTTGTTTTTGTAGATAGTATTTGTTTTAATATGACGCCTAATGATAGAATTTATTGGGACTCAATTATAATGGGCCGTATAAATGGGCCTGAATGAGTTACTAGGCTGATATAAAGTTATTTAGTGTAAAAATAGAAATAAAAGAAACGGTGGTGTGTTTTTGGATCTGTAATAAATCTGCTAGTGGATGAAGACAGCGAGTGGGCCCAACGGCATGGTAGACGACAGGCTTTTTGTGGCACATTAATTAACAAACGGCAGGGAATGGGTACACGTGACATTCGGCTCTCTCATCACGTGCTCTTAAGTTAACCACATCTTTAAATTAATCGTGTTCAGTCACCATTTGGGTGAAACGGGAATAATGTAACAGTAATGTGGGACCCGCAATAATAGATCATATGAGTTGGCCACGTGACAGGGGGGTGAGGTAGGCAGCTAAAAGTTTTCTTAGTCACGTGACACGGCGCGACTTACGTCACATAACTGCCACGTGTCGGTCATCCTCGTATGTGTTTGTTTGATTCACACAAGTTTAGGTTAAGTTTACGTGATTATTAAATTCAGACGTGTCATTAGTTATATCTAATCTAAGGTTTACTATAAATTTATAAGACACGCAAGAGAAGAGAAAAGTATTTGTTAACTGATCCCTAAGACGATTCTTAACCAGAGGAATGTCTACGTTATAAGGAGAATTTGTTTACTACATGTTGAGCATTAAAGTATTTAGAATTGTAAGAAAGAAGATAATATAATGATTAGGGACAACTAATTTCCTTCATTAAAAAGCAGAAGACAGCTAACACATGCGATGTTTTCACATAAACTATTTTCTACTATGTATTTAATAAAAGCTTTTTCCTTTTTACACGGTACCAAAGTTGCTTTTAAGCAAGGAATTAAATATTTTCTTTATGAAATTTACACATTAATTGTAAATAATAAAATTATTATATAGTTTCATAAAAAAGTGTGCGTGTACATGAACCCGCTGGTGTTGGGGTGTGATGGAATTTTCAATTAGTTTATGTAAAATTATTAATGATAAGGATTTAGTAAACAAAATAGGTAGACATAAAAAGTTGATTTTAAAAATTAAGAGTTGCCAATGCCACTACGTAATCAAATTGCCAACGTTGATGGGAAACTTAAACCCAACTCTATAAAGACTTAAAATCAAAATTAAATATAAAATTATCTACAAAGGCTAATATACATTTTTAAAGAGTTATATACATATGAATTTTATACATAACACATTGTAGAAAGGCTAGCAATTTGGTATATATAAAAAGTTGTCAAACATGTTTTATATTGGTTAGATTTCTTAGCTTTCTGCGTGTAAGATATTCTTAAGTCTTTGCTTAGTTTTTGTGTGGGTCTCTATATCTTGAAATGGTCCCAATTAGATTGATGTTGTATAACAAAAAATGCCCCTATAGGAACGTTGGATCTCAATTTTTCATCACTCTCGCCGACTCTCTTTTTGGATATATGTAGTAATATATAGTTTGTAGCACGTGACGAATAAAAGCATTTCATCAATGTAGGCATAAAGTATACAGTTTGTAATATTAAGAATATTTTTAATATAATTTTATGTATAAAATGACTTTGATGTTTATCTTTCAATCCATTTGGTAGGCAAAAGTGTTTTAAAAAAATAAATTTGATTATTTTTTTTGTTATATTAAAATAAATATTTATAATTGAAATTATTCATAATGAGAAAATTTGAAACATACATAGAAATACAAAACAAGTGAAAAAAAACATTTGCAAATTTAAACCAAAATAAAAAACCTTAATTGTAATCTTAATTTGAGCTGAAATTGTTCCATATATCTTTCTACTAAATCGCCTTTCAATTGTTCGTACATTATTTGATCTCGAACGCGATGTCGATTGGCCATCATATTGTGAAGGTTTGTAGGCATATCGGTTGAAAGCGTATAGTACATACGTGCGGTATTGTTTCCTTATCCGTCGAATTCGATAGATTAAAATGAGTATATCCTTCTCGCTCGTCTTCAACAATCATATTGTGGAGTATGATACATGCTCGCATAATTTTCCCAATTTTTACCTTATCCCAATAAAGAGCCGGGTTTCTAACGATGGCAAATCGAGCTTGCAAAACTCCAAAAGCACGTTCGACATCTTTTCGGACAGATTCTTGATGTTTAGCAAATGATGATGCTTTAGGGTCTTGAGGAAGTGAAATTGATTGAATAAAAGTTGCCCATTTAGGATAAATACCATCAATTAGATAGTAAGCCAAATGATACTCGCGGCCATTGACAAAATAATTCACTTTCGGAGCTTTACCATTTAAGATATCATCAAATACCGGTGAGCGATCAAGAATATTTAAATCTGTTGGGCTTTTGGTCTGGGCTTTGGGTTTGTCAACAAGAGGTTGGCTGGTTCAATCAAGTCCGGTTAAGGACGGATTGGGAATTAGGAGTTAAACCGGGTGTGGTTTAGTGGCTGCCTAATACGACGCAGTTTTGGCGTGAGCTTTCTCTACTCTGCATTGTTCACCGAAGACGTTGAATCTGTTGGGAAGTTACAGGTTGTTACAACGGCTAGGTGATGTGGATTCAAGAGTATATAAGGTCTTAGGATTAGATCTTATTATGTTGTTGTTTTCTTTACAAAAGAGAGAGTTTTGTTGAGAGAGAAAACAAGATATAGAGAGAGAGAGGCGGAGGTAGATCGGAGATCTTGTAACCACCGTGGTGACTATCTTTCTAGTGGATTCCGGGCTAGTCTCGGCCAGACGTAGGAAAGCGTTTTGCTTCCGAACTGGATAAAGATCGTGTGTCGTTTACTTAGTTGCTCTATCGCTAGTTCTCAGCTCAAAATCGTCGTTGATTAACTTGTTCTTCGCGTTCAATCTCCATCGTATATCGAGTCAAGGCACAACATTTGGTATCAGAGCATCGTTTGTGAGGATCCGGCTCGATTTCACATCAGATCCGAGACGACTAGATCGAATCTGGAAACGATGAAATCCGTGAGATTAGAAGTGGAGAAGTTTAATGGAACAATCGACTATAACCTGTGGAAGGAGAAGATTCTCGCACACCTGGAGATACTTGGTCTCATGGATGCACTCAGGTCTGAAGAACGAGAACTAGAGAACAAGGTTGCATCTGAGAAAGGTGCAGAAACCAAAGGTAAAGACACCGACGAAGATGGCTCAAGAACATACGCCAAGATAGACCCAGACATTGCAGAGAAGAAGAGAAAAGTTCGCAGCACCATTATCCTGAGTGTGACTGATCAGGTCTTGCGAAAGATCATCAAGGAAAGCACTGCAGCTGGTATGCTTAAAATCTTGGATGCTCTGTATATGTCTAAGTCTTTGCCAAATAGAATCTACTTGAAACAACGTCTATACAGTTTCAAGATGGGAGATTCAGTTTCCATAGAAAGCAATATTGATGAGTTTCTGAAAGTTATTACTGATTTGAGTAATGTCAGAGTAGAAATTTCAGACGAGGACCAGGCCATCCTCCTCCTCATGTCTCTTCCCAAGCAGTTTGATCAACTGCGGGATACGTTGAGATATGGGAAAGAAACCCTGACTCTTGAAGAGGTGATAAGTGCAATTCAGTCAAAACAGCTAGAGCTTGGTTCAAGCTCAAAAGGGAACAAGACCAGTGGTGAGGTGTTGTATTCTGGGGGCCATGAGAGGAGCAAGAACAGTCACAGAGACTCAAAATCCTTCAAGAAAGGCAAGGACAGGTTCAAGCCCAAACCAAAGGAAAAGAAGCTAACCTGTTGGACTTGCGGTGAGGAAGGACACCTCAGAAGAACATGTCCAAAGAAAGGGAACATCAGGCAGAGAGACCAGGAAACTGGAGAAGCTTCTGTGGTAACTGGAGTGACTTTCATTGAGTCATTGACTGTGTCTGAAGTGAATTTCACAGAAGATTTTGATTTCAATGAGATCTGGATACTAGACACTGCGTGTACCTACCATATGACACCAAGGAAGGATTGGTTCATTGATCTCAGGGAGTACACAGGGGCCGTGAGAATGGCAAATGAAAGTGTGTCAAGTATTAAAGGTATTGGAACAGTGAGAGTGAAAACTTCAGAAGGAAACTTTGTTGAGATCAAAGAGGTGAGATATGTTCCAGATTTCTCTAGAAATCTGATATCTCTGGGTACCCTTGAGGGTAATGGCTGCAAGTTTGAAGGAGAGAATGGCATTCTCGAAATCAGGAAAGGTGGCAGGCTCATTATGAAGGGTAAAAGACATGGGAAGCTGTATTTTCTACAAGGATGTAGTCATACAGGAGAAGTGAACTTGGTAACAAAGGAGGATGAGACAAGCTTGTGGCATAGCAGGCTTGGTCACCTAGGGCAGAAAGGACTTGAGACATTGGTTAAGAAGGGTCATCTGGACAGAACAAAAGTCTCAACCATGCAGTTCTGTGAAAGCTGCGTTTTTGGTAAAGCTCACAAGACAAGTTTCTCATCAGGAAGTCACACCAGCAAGCACTACTTGGAGTATGTCCACGCAGATCTATGGGGAGCCCCTTCAGTCCCACCTTCTCTGGGAAAGTGTCACTATTTCCTATCTCTAATAGATGACTACTCCAGAAAGGTATTTTGTTTCTTCCTCAAAACAAAGGATCAAGCAGTGGACAAATTCAGAGAATGGAAGCTGCTGGTGGAGAATCAAACAGGCCTGAAAATCAAGACTCTAAGGACAGACAACGGGCTAGAGTTTTGCAACAAAGAGTTTGATGATCTATGCATTAACGCAGGCATAGGTAGGCACAAGACTATTCCCTACACACCCCAGCAGAATGGGGTTGTAGAGAGGATGAACAGGTCCATCTTGGACAAAGTCAGAAGTGTGTTAAGTGAATCTGGCCTACCTAAGGTCTTCTGGGCTGAAGCTGTAAATACCTGCGTATATCTCATAAACCTGACACCATCATGAGCAATAGGTGGGAAAATCCCTGAGGAATGGACCAAGAAGCCACCAATATATAGCCATTTGAGGAAGTTTGGCTGCATCTGCTACTACCATACAGATGACGGCAAACTGGAACCAAGATCAAAGAAGGGCATATTCATTGGATACCCATCAGGAGTAAAAGGCTATAAGATTTGGGGCTTAGAGGACAAGAGAAGCTTGATAAGCAGAAACGTGACATTCAAGGAAACAGAGTGTTACAAGGACTTGGTGAATATTTCTGATGAGACAAGAAGACAGGAGACTGAATTCTTGAGATGGGAAGTGGACAGAGAAGACATTATCAGCTCAGGTGGAGAAAACCAAGCTGAAACAGAACTTCCAGTACCTGTCACTGTTACTGAAATTAGTCACAGTGATGAGGAATCAGGAACATTATTAGGGGAAGAAATTCTCCCAGATCCAAGCTCAGGACAACGCAGCTACCAGCTAGTAAGGGACAGAGCAAGGAGAGTACCAAGACCGCCTGTCAGGTTTGATGAGGAGGACTTTGTGAGTTTTGCTCTGTTAGTATCTGAGGAGGATGACTTTGAGGAACCAAAGACCTATCAAGAAGCTATGAGAAGCCCCAGAAAAGTTGAATGGACAGAAGCTACGATTGATGAGATGGACTCACTGAAAAGAGCTCACACATGGGATGTTGTGAGGAAGCCTAAGAACAGGAAAATCATTGGGTGCAAGTGGATATTCAAGCTGAAGGCAGGGATACCAGGAGTGGAAGCTCAGAGATACAAGGCCAGGTTAGTGGCAAAAGGTTTTGCGCAGTTAGAAGGCCTGGACTACAATGAGATATACTCTCCTGTAGTGAAGCATGTATCTATAAGATACTTGATGTCTGTAGTTGTTCATGAGGACTTAGAGCTGGAACAACTTGACGTGAAGACGGCATTTCTTCATGGAGACTTAGAAGAAGAGATCTTTATGTCTCAACCAGAAGGCTATGTTGAGAAAGGAAAGGAAGATTGGGTGTGTCTGCTTAAGAAGTCTCTGTACGGATTGAAGCAGAGTCCAAGACAGTGGAATCAGAAATTCAACGCTTTCATGATTGAGATTGGTTTCACCAGAAGCAGGCAGGATCAATGTGTCTACATCAAACAAAAGCAGGGCAAGTACATCTATTTACTGCTTTATGTAGATGATATGCTAGTGGCCTGCAAGGACATGAGCTTAATCAAAGAGCTAAAGGACCAGCTTAGTTCTAGGTTTGAGATGAAGGACCTTGGAGCAGCAAGAAGAATATTGGGTATTGACATCCTGAGAAACAGAAAGGAGGGCACACTAATCCTATCACATCAAGGATACATGGAAAAGGTGCTAAAGACTTACAAGATGGAAGCAGCAAAAGCTGTAAGTACTCCTCTGGCATCACATTTCAAGTTGTATGCTGCCAATGAAGAACAGAGGGAAATGGATGAGGACTTTATGAGGTCAATACCATATTGTAATGCTGTGGGAAGCTTGATGTATGGCATGATAGGAACACGGCCTGATCTTGCCTATCCAGTGGGAATGATCAGCAGGTTTATGAGCAATCCGGTAAAGTCTCATTGGAATGCTGTAAAATGGGTGTTGAGGTACGTGAAAGGGTCTGCAGATATGAGCTTAGTGTTCAAGAAAGGAGCAGAGTTCAAGATAACTGGTTACTGCGACTCAGACTATGGAGCTGACTTGGACAGGAGGAGATCAATCACAGGTTATGCATTCATGTCTGGTGGTTGCATCATAAGCTGGAAGTCAACTTTGCAGAAGGTAGTAGCATTGTCAACGACTGAAGCAGAATATGTGTCATTGACAGAGGCTACAAAGGAGTCAATCTGGTTAAGAGGATTGGTCAAGGAGTTTGGTTATGCACAAGACTGTGTTGATATCTACTGCGACTCACAAAGTGCCATGGACTTGGCAAAGAACAATGTTGTCCATGAAAGAACAAAACATGTGGCAACAAAGATGTCTTTCATCAGAGATGTTGTTGATGATGGTGAGGTCAAGGTACTGAAGATTCACACAAGTGTAAATCCTGCAGACTTATTCACAAAGGTACTTTCTGTTAGTAAGTTCAAACAATTGTTGGGCTTACTAAGTGTCTCTCAAGCTTGAGTAGAGACAGAACCGAGATGGAGTCTACTAGGAAGAAGGATCAAAACTGTGTCAAAGCAAGACCAAGGTGGAGTTTGTTGGGCTTTTGGTCTGGGCTTTGGGTTTGTCAACAAGAGGTTGGCTGGTTCAATCAAGTCCGGTTAAGGACGGATTGGGAATTAGGAGTTAAACCGGGTGTGGTTTAGTGGCTGCCTAATACGACGCAGTTTTGGCGTGAGCTTTCTCTACTCTGCATTGTTCACCGAAGAAGTTGAATCTGTTGGGAAGTTACAGGTTGTTACAACGGCTAGGTGATGTGGATTCAAGAGTATATAAGGTCTTAGGATTAGATCTTATTATGTTGTTGTTTTCTTTACAAAGAGAGAGTTTTGTTGAGAGAGAAAACAAGATATAGAGAGAGAGAGGCGGAGGTAGATCGGAGATCTTGTAACCACCGTGGTGACTATCTTTCTAGTGGATTCCGGGCTAGTCTCGGCCAGACGTAGGAAAGCGTTTTGCTTCCGAACTGGATAAAGATCGTGTGTCGTTTACTTAGTTGCTCTATCGCTAGTTCTCAGCTCAAAATCGTCGTTGATTAACTTGTTCTTCGCGTTCAATCTCCATCGTATATCGAGTCAAGGCACAACAAAATCGTTTAAGGTACCTGGACCTCCAAAAAAGGCGTGCCAAATCCAAAGATCATATGATGCTACAGCCTCTAAAACAATAGTTGGTTTACTAGAACCACGACAATATTGTCCCTTCCAGACCACACAATCAATTAAAGATATAAAATGTAGTTAAATCTCTAATCAAACAATCAAACCAGGCAATCAATTAAAGATTGTCAGATACTATTATTAAGTGATGAAACAGAGAGCAAAACATAAAGAATGTAGGATACTACCTCTCGGATTTTTCTCCATTTCGTCGTGAGTGCTCCGATTGTTCGAGTCATTACAATATCAAGAATGTCACATTGACCCCACACTCATGGCTTCAAATAGCTTGTTAAGCTAAAGAAAGAATTGAACATGAGAGTGGTTACTTCTTTTCAACAAACTCATATTGTAACTCGTTGTTACATGCATCAACAATGGAGGCTTGAACTCCTTTAAAATCAAAGAAACAAATCCAAAAACATCAGCTTTCACATCAACAAAACCAATCAAAGAAACATATAAAACAAACAAAAAAGAAGAATCTAAAACGAAGAGATATATATAAAACAATTTTGAACCCAACTGAACCCTAAATGGCTAAGAGACAAAATCGAAAACATAGAGAGATATATAAGCAATTTTTAACTTAATAGAACCCTAATTCTAACAAAACCCATGTGAAATTGAAACTCAATTTCATCGATAAGAGACAAAATCGAAATTAGAAACTTACTCTTCTCCATGATTTGTTTTTTATGTGTGGCTGATAAAAAGAAGAAGAAGAGGAAGAAGAAGAAGAAGAAAAAAAAAGAGGAAGAGGAAGAGGAAGAGGAAGAGGAAGAGGAAGAGGAAGAGGAAGAGGAAGAGGAAGAAGAGGAAGAGGAAGAAGAGGAAGAGGAAGAAGAAGAAGAAGAGGAAGAAGAGGAAGAAGAAGAGGAACGCACAAATCTGGATAATAGAAAACAAAATAAGAGAGAAAGAAAGAGTCAAAATAAATCAGAAAAAGAAACAAAAAAAATTGAAAAACTCAGTTGCGGACACGTGTGGTTCTTATGCCCGTTCCTATTTGCCTTCTAAAAGACACAGGTCTTAATTATTTTCATCAAAACTGTATTATTTTCTTATATTTTAAAAATAAGACATGTACAAAACCAGAAAAAGACACTCCTCTGGAGTTGGTCTAACGTGCCTCTTTCTTTACCACGAAAATGACATCGGAACATCACTCATTGATCCTCTTCTTCGACACTCACGTGTTTACATTTTTTATTCTTTCCATAAAACAATCCCTACTATTTACATCATATTTTCACGTATGTTGTTATTGTAGATAGATTTGTAACTATTATTATGGTAAATATATAGATATTATTCTGTTTCAGTTTTACTTCAAACTTGATATAAATTTAGCATTTTTTAGAAAGCACACAATATGGACAATATATTACGAAGGTTATTACCTAGTGTTAGTCTTCACATTATTTAGCTAGTGATGCTTCGTTGCCTTTTAGGCAGTAATTATAAAATAGATTATTAAATACATTGTGTAGTGAATTCTTATGGAAGGGAACTGTGGATGTCCACAACTCAGCAAAGGTGGCTTGGTCATCTGTAACGTGTGCTAAAGAAGAAGGTGGATTGGGGTTAAGAGACTTACATTCATGGAACAAAGCTGCGATCTTGAAGATGGTTTGGATCCTCTTCCTTAGACAGTCTTTAATTTGGGCTACATGGTATACAAAAGAGGTGTTAAAAGGAGATTTAAACAAGTTTTGGGTTATTAACACTAAAAGGAAGCAGTCTCAGTCTTGGTTCTCTAATAAACTACTAAAGCTAAGAGACCTTGTCTATCCTTGGACCAAAAGGATTGTGGGTAATGGTAGGAACACACTCTTCTGGACGGATAATTGGTCTCCCTATGGGAATCTGCTAGTTTATATGGGACCAGAAGCGGCTACCTTTTCTGGTATTCATCGACACTCAAAACTGGCGGATCTATGGCACAATGGGAGATGGATACTACCAAGTCCACGTTCTGAAAAACAACTCAACCTGCAAATACATCTAACTACCATCACCCTATCAGCAGCAGAAGACTCTTTTGAGTGGAAAATAGAGGAAAAAAGACAAGAAAATTACAAGACATGCCAAATATACCACCTCCTAAAGGCTCACCAACCGATGGTTCCATGGCACAAGGAGGTGTGGAACAAGGCAGGTATTTCGCGTCATCAATTCCTCACTTGGATGGTAAATCTTAACAGGTGCACAACCAAAGATAGAATGTTGTCCTGGGGATTGCAAGTGGACCCGGTGTGTATCTTATGTAAGGATTCGAATGAATCGCGAAATCATCTGTTTTTTGAGTGTAGTTTCAGTGCCCGGATCTGGAACTCAATAGCCCGGAGATGCGTCTTCGCAAATTCACTGACATGGGAAGACATCATCACTGCTCTGTGTGTGCTAAAAGGGCGGAGAAAAACACTAACCATCATAGCCTGGCAAGCTGTGATATACCATCTATGGATAGAGAGGAACCATCGGATCCACCGTAACTCATTTAGATCAGAGGATTCAATTCTCAAATCTCTGGATCTGACCATTCGAAATCGCGCTTCAAGCCTCCTTCCTCTGCGACCTTCGTTGGCTTCGGACTTGCTCCAGCTTTGGTTACAAACTGATAATCATCAAGACTATCCCTTGTTACCGACCTGACTTGACTCAATTACTGGCTCTCCTCTTGTCTCCACTATCCATTAACCTAGATACGTTTCTTTTGATGGAGCTTTCAAAGTCTTCGCCTCTCTCTCTGCTTTTAGTTAGTTGGGTAGGTCGGTAATCTAACCAGCCCATTAATTAACTATTTGGTTGCATCCTAACTAGTATCATTCTTCTGGTTCTTGGTTCAATTAGGTTCTTTAGTAGGCCTCGTTATTTTTTGGTTTTGGGCTTGTAAAATGGGCTAATATCCCCACAAACTTTTTCTTTTTTTATGTTTTAATAGAAAACCCTTTTAACAAAAAAAAAATTATAAAATAGATTAATAATCTTAATATATGTTTAGGGACGGAGATGCGTGTCTAGAGACACCCTAACAACTCACGACACAAAGTGGAGAGCATGTGAGGGTATTCTTCTTTGTTTTTTTTTTATTTCGCTATTTTCATAACTAGGTAGGTACCGTGCGGTATCGCACGGGAGCTGATATCGCAGGGAGCTAGAATACGTAAAATATTTTTTTTAAATTCATAATTCTAAACTAATTAGTATATTTATTCATATATATTAGATAATTCATAATCATTATAATTTCAATATTCTATATACATCAGTTATTTTAAAATTTAAAAGTGTAAAACTTGCAATTAGATTTAAATAAAACTCAATCACAAACTTACAAACCTCGTAATAATATTTTTAACTTCAAAATGTTGTCACAATTTTAAAAACAAATTAAAATCCTACATCATTTTTCTTTACTACAAATAAATATGTTAAGAATACTCGATACTTACTCATATTATAAATCGTTTTATCAAATTGCGTTAGTAAGATATCAAAAATCTATGTTTTCAACAAAACAAACAAGACGACGGTCATTTTTCATTTGGTTTAACTATTTAGCGTTTAAAATTTAATTTTGAAGTAGGTAAGATTTACTTTTGAGGATTTAGGATTTAATTTTTAAGATTTTAAACTAAAATAAAACCTTTTTATATTAATACTCTATATGTGAATACATCTATAGAAAATAATTTTTAATGGTGTTTTTGGTAATTGTCATCAAAATTATTAAGTTTTGTTAAATTTATTGGAATTTTACTTTAATTTTTTTATGATAAAATTTATCTGATTAATTTTTTAATATGTTAGAGAGGTATAAATAAATTTAGTTTATTAGTCTAAATTGATTAAGAAAAATAGTTATGAATTGATTAAGATAAGATGTTTTAATTTTTCATTACCTTAAGTTAGATCACCATTTAACGGAACACACATTAAAAATTGGACAATTAATAAATTGTAATCAAATTTTATTTCACTAATAAACTAACATGATTCATTCTTTTTTTTTCTTTGAACACTAATGAAAAAACTCTTTTTACAAAATACCATAAATATTAAATTAACTTAATATTTCTTAAACTAAATTCTAAAGTCTCAAAACTAAATCTTACAAATAAAATACACACCACACTCCCAAAAAAATAATGATAAGTAATAAATCAAGAAATCGAAATAAGGAAAATAAAAAAGGATAAATAATAATCTACAAACAATAGTGAAAAACGAAAAATAAATATACAAAATGAGGTTTAAGATCATATCATAAGGTTTTCTTCTTCGTCTTTAAAATTTTAGAAACTTAAAAAAATGATTTGGAAGTAGTTACAAAAATACCATAAATATTAAATTAGCTTAAAATTTTTTAAACTAAATTCTAAAGTCACAAAACTAAATCTTACAAATAAAATACACACACCACACTACCAAAAAAATAATGATAAGTAATAAATCAAGAAATCGAAATAAAGAAAATAAAAAAGGGATAAATAATAATCTCCAAACAATAATGAAAAACGAGAAATAAATATACTAAATGAGGTTTAAGATCATACCATAAGGTTTTCTTTTTCGTCTTTAAAATTTTAGAAACTTAAAAAAAATGATTTGGAAGTAGTCATACGACATATATATAATAATCAAAAGACACCTTTTGGAAGACATCTTTTCGACGAAACAACACGAGTTTGTAAAGACACTTTTACGAGTTTGTAAAGACACATTTACGAGTTTGTAAAGACACATTTACGAGTTTGTAAAGACACATTTACGAGTTTGTAAAGACACATTTACGAATTTGTAAATACATATTTACGAGTTTGTAAAGACAACTTTACGGAAAACACCCCTACGAAATTTCAACAAAGAAATCTCAACAAATCTCTATTTATAATAATCAAAAGACATGATCAAAAGTCACGATTAAAAGACATGACTTTTGTAAAATGGTTATGTAAATAAACGAAAGAATACAACTTTATAAATACATTTTTACAACGAAAGAATACAATTTTATAAAGACACATTTACATAACACACCCCTTGAATCTTTTTTTCATTTTGTTATTATTAGTAGATTTATACATTTTTCAACACTAATTAATTATTTATAGTATTAGCCTATTATCTATATACTTTTCCTAACATATACAAAGATAGTATAGTATTTTTACGTATTAATTAAAGTATGTGACCGCGTAATTTTTTTTATTAGATTTAGTAGTTAAGATTTATCCACAAAACTAAAAAAGATAATGTGAGAATGTACTTTTACAGACATGAAAGGACACAAGTGATCCACTGTTGCCAGTAAATAAAATCTATCTTTATCAAAACGAAGAGCAAATAAACAAAAAAACGAAACACGATTAGTTTTAAATGATAGTATTAGAATTTAGATTCAAGTGGTAAAGTTTTTCTCTTGTGAATCATCGAAATTTTTTAATATTACCATTTTTACCATTTTTTGATTGGATTAGCATTTTTTTACTCTTTTACTTTAGCGCCGCTAAACGGATAAAAACCTTGTTTGTTTTTTTTTTGTTAAAAATAAAAACCTTGTTACGATGTTAATCTAAAAAAAACACATAACGACGTTAAAATAAACGTGAAGCTGTTATAAAGATCCGACTCTTCATCTCCTCTCTCTCTCTAGAGAAAAATCGGCCAAGAAACTGAAAGAGAATTCTCTCTCTTGTACGCTTCTTTAATTATCTTTGTAATTCAAAATCTTGTCGTTGCTTGTTATTTTCATGCAGCTTACAAAAAGATCCATTAAATTTGAGAGATAATTGTGGTAAATTCATCGTCTACAAGGTACTCTTCTTACTTTAAAAAAAAAAACTGTTATATTATGTCTATTAATTTTGCTTTTCTTGGATCTCCGTTACTTGATGGTTTGACTTGAATTATATGCTACTAATTTTGTTGATTTTCCTAAAAAAAATTATTAAGCTTAATTATGGTTAAGCTATGATTGTTTTATTAGAATTATATGTGAAATTGAGCAGATTCATAGTCTAGAAAAGCATAATTGAGATAGTTTCTAGCTTACAAAAAATATATACATATATAGCCATTGAATTTCAGTAGAATCTGCATTTTTTTTCAATTCAGATTTTTCTTTTTTTTAATTAGTTGTTGGAATTTTATTAAAAAATTTTAGTAGATTTTCGACAACAGGGATGAGAAAACGGACGCATGATTTTTTATCGGATTCAAGAGTCCATACAGATCCAATGCCTTCATCTCAAGGTACTATTATTATTTTATTATTACTAATTTAATTTTACAAAAAAACGACACAAGAGGGAATCATATAAAACTAATTTAAAAAAAGAAAATTAATTAAATGGAGAGGAATTTTCAGAAGGCGTAACGTTTAATGGTTGTGCGCGCGTGAATAAGACATTTAAGACGAATCAAATAAAACACACATTTTTTGTAAAAAATTATTAGCTATGAGAGTAATGCTGCGTCACGTGATTACAAAATTATTATTATTAATGATTTATTACCCTATTAATATGTATGATGTTAAATATTGGAAATTTGGAATAGGCAAGTATTTGAAAACACAAGATTTCTTACAACCGTTAGAACGTGTTGGAACAAGAGCTTATAATGAAGATCCTGTTCCTACCACATCGGAGCTTATGTCACCACCACCTCACGTGCATAATCATCAGCACGTGCTTCCAGGTGGCATTGGGACTTACACTATCAGCCACATTCCTCAATTCTACCATCATCATCATCATAATAATAATCAGAGAGTTCCAAAACCGGAGATTTCAAATTCAAATAGCAGCTCCGGATTCAGTCTTTGGGATGAATCCGGAGTGAAGAAAGCAAATACAATAACTGAACATGTTAAAGAGAATAGAACAAACATCATAGGTAACAAAAAAATATACATATCCTTTGATATTTTATATTTTGTTGTAAGATTTATGGGATACAAACATTTTTTAGTTTTGGGGTCAGTTTTTCTATATAAAAATTTGTTTTTTTTAAGATTTGGGGCTACATTTTTTAGCATCGGCAATGAATGTTTTGCTGGGATGTCTCTAGGACCGGCCTTGACTTATTAGATGTTTACTTGTAAAAGTTGTGTGGTTATATGTTATAGCAGATGCAACAATAGGACAATGGCAAGGGATGGAGCAACAAACCAGTTTCAGCCAGAGACAGAGTTTCATGGACATGATAACGTCTGCCAAAGGAAATTCGCTAGAGGATGATTTAGACGATGAAGAAGACGACGAATTCGACACCAAGAAACAGAACAACACATGCCCTAGAGGTTAGTAATTTAGTACTTCCAAATTGTTGTTAGCTATATGGTAGCAAGAAGAGTTTTGTTAATATTGTGAATATGGTTACAGTGGATTTGAGAGTAAAAGTAGATGGGAAAGGACATGGTAACGAACAAAAGCCGAACACGCCTAGGTCAAAACATTCTGCAACAGAGCAACGCAGGAGAAGCAAGATCAATGATAGGTAACTAGAGATTATTAGTAAAAATGTAAATAAAGTGCGAATTAATCCAAGTTATTTAATATGAACTTGACCATATATCAGATTTCAAATGTTAAGACAACTAATCCCTAACAGCGACCAAAAGCGAGACAAGGCATCTTTCTTACTAGAGGTATGTATAATGTTTTCAGAATGTATTATAACAACTTAATTTCTTGATATATAATCTAAAAGTCTAAAACGTCTATAAAACGTTATAGGTTATAGAGTACATTCACTTCTTACAAGCGAAAGTAGACAAACACGAGGTGGTTCCTTATCAAAGGAAGCAACAGAATCCACCTGAAGAAACTGTTCGGTTTCTCGCAGACGGTCAAGAAGTGAACCCAATGGATCAGCAATTTCTGAACAGAGCTATCGAAACGTCCTCTCAGATATCACAGCTTTGTCCAGCAATGGAGAGTGAAAAGCTGAGAGAAGAAGTGGAGGAAGAGGAGATTTATGTTCACAAGGGTACTATTAGTATATCAAGTGTTTACTCACAAGGGTAATTAGTTACTTTTCTTCTTATTAAAACCCTAGTGAAAGTTAAAAGAAATAATGGATTAAAATGATTGTTTTAGTATAGGTTGTTAAATACATTAACAGAAACACTAGAGACATCAGGAGTAGACTTGTCTAAAGCAAGCATCTCTGTCCAAATAAAGCTATCTAAACAACCTCTAAAGGTCCGTTTCAAAAAAAGCAAAAAGTATATATATATGATGTAATTAATGTAGATAATCTTAATTTGACAACTTATGATAATAGCTAACATTTTGTATGCGTTCACTTTTGCTTTCCTCATCTTAGGATGAAGAAGTTCATAGGAGGGTTCAAAAATTCAAAAATTCGCGGAAACTCAAAAAGACAATAGCATGAAAAACATATATAATGGAGAAACAGAGCAACACTAGGTTCAATTATTCATTTATTTTTCTATTTAGAATTTTTTACCATTGGGGATGAGAACGGAACGCAAAAAGTATTATTTACTTATTTTGACTATTATTATACAACATTTTTTATGTACATTGCAATCTTAATTTATATACTAAATCGTCTTGATCTATTTCTGCTAATAAACAAGAATAGAGAAACATCATACAAATTGCTATAGTTTCATAACAGTTATACATCAACAAAGTTAGGGCTAAATAGTCACAAACAAAAGTTATGGTCCGTTTTGAAATACACCTAACAAAGGCATATCATCCACGCTTTTAGATCACGGCAAAGAAAAGAAATGTATACGCGCCACAGAAGCGCGTGGTTATAGACAAGAAGTAACGGTCTTAACGGAAGCAAAGTCAAAGGGGTTAAGTCAACACCGTCCAGAACCTCGTTTATTACAATATAGCTAGTGGTAATCACGTCCCAACGTAGTGACGATGTGGTAATCACGTAATTTGTGGCCAAGATTAAGGGATAAACACTTGACACGTGTCCAATGTTAAAGCAACTACTCACACAGAAAGCATAATCCTACCTTTTTTTTACCTTTGTAGGCAATTATTTTAGTTACACGCGCGGGAATAAATATTTTTGTGGTTTAAAAATAGAATTAAGACTAACCAAGGAAACTTTATTATCACAAGTTTAATAGTATTAGCATTTTATAATTTGTTTTCTTTCAACGTTTGTAATTTGTTTTATTGTTCAATATTACCTTTTTTTCCTCGTATGAACATGTATATATAAATATATAATACAAAGTTTACAAACTACACTCGAGACATTTGTTTTCTCTCCGACCAAAAACAACCACCGTTTACAACGATGTTCCGGCTAAGTAACGCCGCCGTAATAACAACGAACGCAATCCTCGCATTGATCGGTCTAGTCACATTATGTTTCTCTATATACCTTTTCATAGAAGGACCATCACAATGTCAACGTTTCATTCAAAACCCTCTCATCGTAACAGCGACTCTCCTCTTCTTCATATCTTCCTTAGGTCTCGTAGCTGCTCTCTACGGCAGCCACGTCATCATCACGTTATACTTACTCTTCCTCTTCCTATCAATTCTCCTCCTCCTCGTCCTCTCCGTCTTCATCTTCCTCGTGACTAATCCTTCTGCCGGAAAAGCCTTTTCCGGCAAGGGAATAGGTAATGTTAAGACAGGTGATCTTCATAATTGGATCGGTAACCATTTCTTGCAAGGCAAAAATTGGGAAGGGATCAAAAGATGCATGGCTGATTCTACAATTTGTAAGTTTAGTCCACGTAACGTTGACTTTGACGCCAAGCATCTCACAAATGTTAAGGTATGTGAATGATTGTTTATACATTTGTTGATATTTTTCTTGTAATTGATGTTTTTTGTTTGTTTTTTTAGTTTGGTTGTTGTAGACCACCTGTTGAATGTGGGTTTGAGCCAAAGAATGCCACGTGGTGGGATGTTCCTGCGACGGCGACAGGAGAGATCACAGGGGACTGTAAAACGTGGAGTAACACACAGAGCCAGTTGTGTTATGCGTGCGAGGCGTGTAAGATTGGAGTTTTCAAAGGGGTAAGAAAAAGATGGAGGATTTTACTTGTGTTCAATCTTCTTCTTATTCTTCTTGTTGTTCTGCTTTACTCATGTGGCTGCTGTGTTAGACACAACAATCGTGTTCCATGGAAGCGTCGCTTCCTCTAAAACACTTAAGACTTTTATGTTTTTGAAATACTTGCTTCATGTTTGATGTTACTTGAACATGAATATTATTGGTTTGCAAAACATTTTGGTTGTATTGATATATGGACGCATTGATGAAAAATTAGTAAGAGGAAACAGAAAAGTTACTTTAAAAGTTAAGATTCTGAAAATCTTTGAGAAAAATAACAAAAAAGTGAAAGGCAACTTACTTGAGGACAGTACAAGAAAGAAACAGAAACACATAAGCAACCAGTGATGTTAGGAGCTCTAGCGTCCATGTCGGGTGAATGAGAAACGTCGGTATCATAGGAATGATTATCGAGCCGCAGAACCACCCCGTTGCTAATGCTCCAATTCTGTAATCACAACAACAAAACAATTCATGACAACATATCACTAGTGATCTCTAAGTTTTCGTTTCACCTAATTCGAAAGCACCAATATCTTACCCGATTAAGCAAGCTCTCCCCAAGCTCTTTGTCTTCTCATTCAGGAAATATATGCAAGCACCCAACGATACCGCTACCTACAAGTGAAACCCATAGATTTCAGAAACCATATATGTGAACAAAACAAGAAGAGAAACTCGTAGATTATATGTGTAGAATAGTTAATCATATGCTACGATCATCTCTTATATTAGATTGTATAAGGTCATTCTATAAGTTAGCAAAACCTGAAAGGCAGGACCGCCTTCTGCAGAGTTCATGATACTCCAACCAGCCATGAACACGAAGAGGAACAGCCTTCTGAATATTGTGTCCATCGTAGGCATCTCAACGAAATCGAGTAGAGTCTTAACCCAAGGAGGAGACTCTTCAACTTTCTTCTTTAGCCTCGTCTTTAGATTGATTTTAGTCTTCTTCCTTTGTATAAAGCTAGACGTAAGAAGCTTCTCAAAAGCGCCTTCTATCGACTCTTGGCTTCTCTCGTGTCCTGCGTACTGCCCCAAGAGAAAGTTACGGGAAGCCCAGATTTCTTCCTCTGAAGCATATGGACTGATTCCTAAACGCTTGTACGGGTTCCAAACTCTGGTCCGAGGAAACACAGGGACATTGCCTATACAAAGTTATTCGATAATGAGTATAATACAAAGTCATATCACTTCTCATTCATATATTAGCTAGGACATGAGCAACAACGAAAAGCTCAAAAATGGCGAAACAAAGGGAAACACTAAGGTCAGCTTTCTTATGCTAAAAGAATCCTTACAGAGAAGAAAAAGAAGATAATACCTCCTCCTCCATAAGGAGATTCAATGGCGCACCTAGGGCTTATCATGAAGCTTCTCGAAACATTCCGAGATGGTAACAGTGACCATTTATTGAGATTCCGTATAGGAGAACTATAATCATTAACAAGAAAAACGCGATACAAAAGCCCTTAAGATATCGTCTCCGATTAGTTCAAAAAAAATAAAGGAAGAAGCTTGATTGAAGAAAGATAAGATAGAGAGAGATTGTTACTGTTTCAATGGAGGTGCAATGAACGGAGAAGATACTGTAGAAACGGAGAGAGGAACAGTAGACGGTGACATGGTTTGCTCCGTCGGATTAAACCGACGCCGTTTAGGTTCAGTTTAGCCGTGAGTCTCCGCTGAAAAGATGAACCCAAATAATGATTAGTAGCATCTCTTGGAAATTACAAACAAAGTCCATAACTATCCTGAATTTACATTTTTACCACAAATTCATTCTTTCTTTTCGTAATTAACCCTCTTCCCTCTTCTTAAACCCTAAATTAAATCTTTGGAGTCCTCCTCCACCTGCTCCTCCTCCTCCTCCTCCTCCTCCTGCTCCTCCTCCTCCTCCTCCTCCTCCTGCTCCTCCTCCTCCTCCTCCTCCTCCTCCTCCTGCTCCTCCTCCTCCTCCTCCTCCTCCTCCTCTGTAATCAAAACACAGCTCAATGTTTACTGCTTCGATGAAAACACTAATCTCACCGTCTCTTGCTCCTTTCTCTTTTCATCTCTCTAAACCTTCTCTCTTCTCTAACGTCCTTCTCCGTCGCGTCTCCCTTCACTCTCTCACCAAATACCACCACAGATCGCTTTGTTCCTCCGTTTCCACCAGAGAGCTACAATCACCGGCGGCGAAATCTCAGCAGTTCCCATCATCATCACCATCTCCCGGAGAGATACACGTCGTCGTCGGTCCAATGTTCTCCGGTAAAACCACGACGCTTCTCCACCGTATCCTCGCCGAAAAAGAAGCCGGTAAAAACATAGCCGTTATCAAATCTGACAAAGACACGAGATACAGTATCGATTCAATCGTAAGCCACGACGGAGAGAAGTTCCCTTGCTGGGCTCTCCCAAATTTATCGTCTTTCAAGGAGAGATTCGGATTCGATGCCTATGAGAATCAATTAGATGTGATCGGTATCGACGAGGCACAGTTCTTCGGAGATCTATACGATTTCTGCAGAGACGCTGCTGATAAGGAGGGCAAAACTGTAATTGTGGCCGGATTGGACGGTGATTATCTTAGGAGGAGGTTTGGCACGGTGCTCGACGTGGTTCCGATAGCTGATACGGTGACGAAGCTGGCTTCGCGGTGTGAGGTTTGTGGCAAGAGAGCTATGTTTACGCTTAGGAAGACGGAGGAGAAGGAGACGGAGATTATCGGCGGAGCTGAAGTTTATATGCCTGTGTGTCGGAGTCATTATGTTAGCGGTCAAAGCGTTTTGGTAAACGCTCGTGCCGTTTTGGATTCTTCTTCTTCTACTTCCCAACAAACGCAACGCGCGGTGTAGGTTTTGAAAACGGCGCAATGATGTAATTTTTGAGTGTAATGTGTGTGGTTAGTCAAAGATATGATTGGTAATGTAATCCGAATATTAGCACTATATAATGATATATCAGTTTATGTTTTTAAGTGACAAAAAATGACTCTAATTTAAGCGACAATTAATCATACTATTAGCAACAACTAAAATCAAAATTATAGATAACCATAAGTTATTTATCAAGCATGCGTGATGCGTTATTTATACCAAGTGGAGTAATATTGTGATAATCAATTCATCATCATTAAAATATCAAATCTCTAAAAACCAAAGACCTTTATTTGATAAACAAAATAGTGTATTAAGATATAATTTTTTTAAAAAATAATTAATTACCTATCTTTTTTAGGGGATAATAATTATAATCACGCGCCGTGACCATAGTGGGGTTAAAAGGTGGGATTAACGCGCTTTGCCCAAATCAAACTCTGTAAGAGAAATTTCTTCCGATAAGATCCCACCGCTCAGATCCTGATCTCGCGACGGCTCGTTTGACTCGTCTGCTCTCCGACTTGGATCTAACCGTGTGCTGAATCAGTTACGGTGAGTCGATTATCTCTATCTCTATCTTATCGTTCTTCGCATGATTTGACCTTATCTGGATCTTCGTTGTACGATTTAGCTTACGCTTTGTTCTGATGAATCCAATAGATTGATTAAGCAATGGATCCAATGGATATTGTTGGGAAATCCAAGGAAGACGCTTCGCTTCCTAAAGGTTATCTTTTTAATTAAAAAAAAAAACCTGTCTTTCAATTAATTTATGCTGTTGATGTTTCTGAATCAGATGTGTTATGCCTCGTAGAACAGTGTAAGAGATTGAATATGATTTTTTATGTGAATTGGAGATTGTTATGTGTTAGCATCTAAATAATTTCATTGCTAAAGAGTAAGTCTTGTTTTTGTTGGGTTTGTGTGCAGCTACTATGACTAAAATTATAAAGGAGATGCTACCGCCTGATGTACGCGTTGCTAGAGATGCTCAAGATCTTCTTATTGATTGTTGTGTTGGTAAGATAATCATAGATTTTCTTTACTTCTCCTACTTCATCTATACATGCTTTGACCCTGCTCCGGATTTGGTATTCACATGATTTCTTGGCTTGTCTTGCTGTGTTTCGCTCTTGACAGAGTTTATAAATCTCGTTTCCTCGGAATCTAATGATGTTTGTAACAAAGAGGATAGGCGGACGATTGCTCCCGAGCATGTTCTCAAGGCACTACAGGTTTTGTAGTTATTACGTTGAGATTCTTATCCATTGTGACAATTCATTTTCACTACAAAAAAAACATAAGGGTTGTGTTTTAATATGGTTTTCAAAAACAGGTTCTTGGTTTCGGAGAATACATTGAGGAGGTCTATGCTGCTTATGAGCAACATAAGTATGAAACCATGGTAATGATCCTCTACTTTCTTCTCCTCCTACTCTGAGAATAAGAACATTGAACCCTGTTTCTTGACAATTTCAAACTCTATAGCAGGACACGCAGAGGAGCGTAAAATGTAACAATGTAGCTCAAATGACAGAGGAGGAAGCAGCAGCTGAGCAACAACGTATGTTTGCGGAAGCACGTGCAAGAATGAACGGAGGTGGTGCTCCGGTTCCTCAACCCGACCATCCAGAAACAGACCAGAGAAGTCCGCAAAGCTAATTGAAATCATAAATCTTTCTTCGATTCGATAGGCCAAAAAAAGTAGCATCCTTTTAACATTTCGCTTTGTATTTGCAGCAAAGGCATGTGTCCTCTGTTTATATGCTCTAGTATTAGTATAAGCTTAGTGTTTTTGTGATCTAAAAACACTTGTGATGATTATACAGAGGGAGTTTGATTATACTTCAGATCCTAGTGTTTGTATATTGGATGGTTTTATTATTGATTAATGTTTTTTTTGGGTAGGATTTATTATTGATTAATGTAACAGTACCAGTACTCTAAACCAAGATTTTTCGACACTTGAATTTTAAGTACTTTAGTTCATCTACTGACTTTAACTCTTTATTCAATTATTGTTCTTATATTTTTGTCTTTTTATATTTGTGAGAAAACGTGTTACCATTTAAAGTTAATTTCATCATTGAAGCAAATAAAACGTAGGAGAGATTGGGGAGAGTCGGAGAAGGTCAAGAAGGTACTTAGCTTAGCTAGGGACCATCACCGGACCGGAGTGACGTGTCAGTTCTTAGGTCATTTGTTTACTCTGCACCCGACAACAACGAGAATCAGACCAGACTTATCTATTTATGACGTCAATAAAACCAAACTATATAAACTTCATATTCTTTTTTATGTTTTGTAACGTTGTGATAAGATTGGTTGTATTATTGGATCCGTTTTATTCTTCGATATAAGACAAAGCCTGTCGAATGTTGTATGCCCCCTTCAATGACACGTCACACCATTCTTTTTTTTGTTTGACATTATTTCGTACTGATTCGAGACTATTGAAAACTTCATAAAAAACCATCCATCACTCATGAATAGTTTAATAGTTTAATACATTAACTTTCGATTACAAAGTCCTTGCAAAAAATGTGATAGACTTGGGATAAGTACATAAAACAATGTGCTGAAAATTTATTCATATGATTTTAAGAAAGACCTATGTTCCAATTATTCTAGTCTTGTTAACATGTGTTTAATATTGTAAAATTGATTGGAACTTATAAGGAGGGATGTATGTAGAATAAAGATTTGAATTAAAGAAGTGTACTTAAAACACTTTGAACTGTACAAAGATTATAAAGAGTCAAAAGAAAGGAGAGGGAGTCAAACATAAACAGAGAGGGAGACTCTTTGTTATTACCCCACGCACTTTGAGAATGAAACAACACACACACTTTGTCTCCATATTCCTTTCTTTTGTCTCATTTCTCGTGTTTCTCCCAAAGTATTCAACAACAAACACACACAAATCCTAATTATATTCACTAAATAGTATCTCAAACCCCAATATATTACAACAAACAATTTAATAAACTAATTAAAACAAAGACTCACATTTATTAAAAACTACATTCTCAATATAATAATTTTGTACAAGAAACTTATGATGGACCATATTAGTTAAAAAAGCATTTTGATCGGTCTATTACATTTGTTTTTCTCAACACACTTTATCTCAAAATTCACGAGAGAAAATAAAACTCCCAAGTCGAATCACTTGAAACCTATATTAAACTAAAAAGCAAAAGACAAATCTATACATAAATGAAGAAACTACTATTTATCTCTTTTCTTTCTCCTTTAATTTCCAAAATCATGTACACAAAGATGAATTGGTGGGGTCCAGTCACAGTTGATTCTCTGTCAAATTTGTATTATCTTCTCTCTCACACCAACAACAACAACACACTCACAACGACAAGAGAGAGAGAGAGAGATAAAAGAAAGTTTTTAGTCACCAAATAGACCAAACCCTCTAGTTAAAATTCACACCAAAAACTTTCATCATTACCACATTCTCCCTCTGTCTCTCTCTCTCTCTCTCTCTCTCTTTCTCTATCTAAAGCTTGAGCTTCTTCCCATGGCTAAACCAAACACACAAGACTTTGCCTCCAAAAGACACAATAGTTTCCATTGGACAAGAAAAGTAGGATCAGATGAAAACGACGACGTTTCTTCTCATAACCCTTCTTTGGACAACACTAAACCTGTTCCCAAACACAACCCATCTTCTTCTTCTTCCTCCTCTAATGTAAACACTCCTAAAAGAAAGCTTCAATCTTTCGCCGTCTCACGTCTCCGATCAGTCATCGCTACTATAAGCAGAGCTCGACCCGGTAATAGCTCCGGGCTCGGGTCACGGGTCGTGGGTACACTTTTCGGATCTCGTCGTGGCCACGTCCATTTCTCGATTCAAAAAGATCCGACTTCTCCACCGGCGTTTTTAATCGAGCTCGCTACTCCGATCAGTGGATTAGTCAAGGAGATGGCTTCAGGGCTCGTCAGAATCGCTTTAGAATGCGACAAGGGAAAGGAAGAAGAAGGAGAAAGAAGAGAAATCGGAAATCTCCGCCGTCACGGTGGAGGAGGAGAGAAGGCGAAGGTTACGATTCCACGGCGGTTGGTGGAGGAGCCGATGTGGAGGACTTATTGCAACGGGAAAAAGTGTGGTTTCGCGACGAGGAGGGATTGTGGTGAGAAAGAGAATAAAGTGTTGAAAGCTTTAGAGATGGTTTCGATGGGCGCCGGAGTATTACCGGAGACGGAGGAGACATCAGACGGCGGCGGCGGCGGCGGAGATATAATGTATATGAGAGCGAAATTCGAGAGGATCGTTGGATCGCGTGATTCAGAGGCTTTCTATATGATGAATCCTGATAGCAATGGAGCTCCTGAGCTTAGTATCTACCTTCTCAGAATCTGATGAAGAAGACGACCAAAGCTTCTACATGAGAAAGAGTGTTTAATGGTTAATTAAGATTTTCCGGTTTAATTAATTAAATAGTTGGTTTAAGTGGTTAGATCTATTAATTGCAATTCGGTTTAGATGTGAATGTGTAATCCCATCAATCGATTATGTGTTAGAGCATGCTTTTTTTTGGAAAGTGGGTTTAGAGTTTTTTTTTAATTATTATTTAAATTTGGTATATGGGTTTGTAAATGTATAAATTTCCTTTTTAATATGTAATCTTTTTGTTTAAAAATGTTTAATGTTATAAAATGGGGGCACCGAGCCTGTAGAATCATAATGATTAAAGTATGGATTTGTTTTCACAATCCATTAGTATTTTAGACACTAAAATCATGATTTAAAATGTAATATCATCATTGGTTTTCTCTGATCCAAGAATTATACATTGAAAAACTATATGGACCATATATTATAATGAGTACGCGTATCGACTATAACAACGAATTATTTTATATTTTATATTCCGGTATGTGGGTCTATCCATTATATTTTCAAAAGATTAAACCTAATTCGGGATATAAATAAGCTAATTAACACACACTGAGAGATACTTATTTTGTAGTTATTTAATGAATACGGCCAAATCATCAAGAATTAAAAAAGTCCTTGTTATTGCAAGGGTATTTTCGTCATATAGAAAACTGGTGGGGTGAGTTTTCCCCTAGTTTCAAGGCTTTACTTTTTGTGATATTAAAATAATAACAAAAAAAAACACTATATTGGTCTTTGGTCTAAAGTAGGCTTATAGATTGAAGAGGCTTGATATGATCCAACATTGCATCTGTCTTGTGTAATGTGTAGTGTGATTAGCAAGATTTTAAAACTGTAGTATAATATTATACGAGAAATACTCTTTCCCTAGAAAAAGCAGGCGCTTGTACATTCACAAAGCACATAGATCCGATTTAAGATTACACTGCACGAAACTCAAGGAACGTGTCTTCTTCTTTTCCTTTTCTAAATTTAACGTTAAAGAACTCATGGAAAAGAACACAAAGCTGATTCATACAACAGTTTTAAGATTATAAGGGGAAAAAAAATATGATGATTATTTATGTTCATTTCATCATTTGTGAGCTTTTATAAGAGAATATAGTGTTTATGTGTGCTATCACCGCCGGCGTCGCCATCGTTGTTCATGCGTTGTCTTCGAGTTCCCCTCTCGCTTTCTCCTTTTTAGATCGGTTCTTTTGGCGAGTTTCAAATCTCCGGATCCGTCGGAGTCTTCTCTCCACTTGACCGCATATAGTGAATCCTCTTTTCTCTTGTTCGGTGAGGCTATGTTTCTTTGGGTTTTTGCCTTTTGGTGTTCGAGGAGTTTGGATCTGATCGTTTGGTCTACGGTATAAGGTTTAGCTTGCATTAGACTGATTGGTTTTCTTAGGAGAAGGTTTAGTTGTAGTTTTAGTTCAGCGGTGGTGTAGCTGTTTTAAAAACCTTAGTTGTTGGTGTGAAAATTTGGCTCTGGGGGTCTTACTATTGTGACTCGCCGGCTTTTGGCTCCGGAAAGGCGTAGTCCTTTGCTGGCTCTGTTTTTTAATCATCGAAGTGGTTTCAAGAACTCTTTGGTAGTGGTAAGAAGTGTATTTGGACTTCATGTGATGCTAGTGGTCACCCTTGTTGCTTGCATCTTTTGTTTAGTGAAGACGAGTGTTTAATCTCTTTGTCTTTAGTAATGGATGTGTTGGTTTGGTTCGGTTTATTAAAGTGAGGTTGTATTTCATCTTTACTCAGTTCAGCAAGTCGTGTAATCTTTTGCTTTTAGTTTACATAGTTGTCTGTCTCTTTTGTGGACACTATGTTTTTAGTGTGTGTGAGTTGAATGTTATCACCAATTCAAAACGTTAATTTTAATATAAATTTCAGTTGGAAAAAAAAAAAAAAAGGTTTCTACATACAATATCGAAATACACTCCAAATAGGTAAACATTAATGTTTTTTCTCTTCAATTTAATGTTTCTTACCAAAATTCTCCCACCATGACCCTACTACGAGTGATGTTTATGTACTAATAAAAGAGAGAGAGAGACAAAACTAGTGAAGTAATGAGTGTAATTATACTTTTGCTTTAGATTTAAATAGACGGCTTTAGCCGTTTCCTACTTTTGTTTTTGTTTTGCTTTTCTTGTTTTTTTTATCTATTTTTTTTTACTTATTAAAGCTTATTTAAAATGAGATTATTAACTCGAAAGATCTTATATTATTAATACAGAAAACAGAAAGAGAAAATAAGAGCGAAAATCCTACGTGTCATCGCGTGAATAATTTTGGTCCCACGTTATTAAAAAATTTATTGGAAATTTATAAAAACCCAAAACAAAAAGTCCAAAACAAAAACCCAAATTCATCACAAAAGTCTCTTAAACTAACATAATAAATGAATAATATATTTAGAAAATGTTGAAAAACCCATAAAATATAAAAAATATAATATTAAAAAATTCATAAGAAACACAATTTATAATTAAAAATAGATTTCCCTAATATTTATATGTTATATTTTATCACATTATGTTTAAAATAATGATAAAACATATTGTTCATTTACAAATAACAATATTATTTTGTAAAATTGTATTAAACACCAAAATGCATGTCAAATGACAAAACTTGAACACATAATTTACGACTCATCGGTTCCCAAAATTTGAGCAAATAATTTTCGAATAAATTTATACATGAAAGAGTGATTAAACATTCATAGAAAATATTTAAAAATATTTAAAAAGCCTACAAAATATGATTTTAAAAACCCCATGAAAAACACAATTTTATAAATTTCCTAATGTTTGTATGTTATATTCTCGCACAAAACAATGATAAAACATATTGTTCATTTATAAATATCAATATTATTTTGTAAAATTGTATTAAGCATCAAAATCCTTGTAAAATGGCAAAACTTGAACACAAAATTGACTTGAACCATCAGTTGATCCACCGGTTCCCGAAAGTTCAGTGGTTTTATCTGAGTTTTTAATAATCCGAGTTTTATGATAAATAGAGACCGGATTGACATATTTTTCATTTTTAAACGGGTCATATCATGGTTTCAAAACACTATGTAGTTATTGTTTTTCAACGATAAATAGTAAATTATACGTAACGGAAAATATTCAACATCGAAATAGCAATGATAATCTTTTTCAATGATAAATATTAAAATAGTAATAATAAATTTTTGTTAATAAAACATTATAAAAACCAAAATACAATATATTTTATATATAAACTTCAAATTAAACTCTGCGTTTAATGCGAATCACATGAAATCCAAATTCTTTTATCTCATTTTATACTACACATTGTTTTTATCAATAAATATTTCTTCTTTTATTCCGTAAATCAAGCGCGGGTACCTTTCTAGTATACTAGAACAGTAGAACTTAATCCATAAATAGTATACTTATCTTTTTTTTATCACTTTTTCATTTGGGCCCAGCGCAACCTTTTAAGTTTTGGGCTTTATGGATGCCCATTGAGTTTACAAATTATACTTTCGCGTTATATTTGAAAAACACTATTTAAAATATAAGAAAGGCTTTGTGATTGGTAAGTTGATGGAGTCAAGCATGATTGAACTAAACTCGTTTTGTTAAAGAGAGTGGCAACAAAAATGATTTAACTAAACTCATTTTGTTTTAGTCTTCTTTGTAAAGTAATTTATTTATTTCCGAATTTTTGTTCTGGTGGAAAAAGTATTTGTTTGACTGTTAGTTGGATTTGGATTTGGATTGCATCAAATCTATGGTTATATCCCTTTTTTAATTTCTTATGGGATATTAATTTAATTTCGTGTAGGCAAAGAAGAAATTATTTTTTCCTTTCGCCGACATTATTGTCAACATTTTATTCCATAATTTAATACTATCATAGAAACATAAACAAAAATAATAAATGTTACCAAACATAATTTTTTTTTTCCTGGTTATATCCAAGTTTTAACGCGGTTTTATTTCTGATTTTATAATATTTTTTTTTCTCAAAAGATATAAATATATATAATTTTTAGCGTTGCTCCGACGAGAAAGGGCAGAGATCTCTCTCCTTCGTTTTCTTCTTCCCTGAATTTCAGGCAAAGAGAAGAAGACCCAAAAAAAAAAAAAAACTTAACAGAGAAAAATCGTCTCTTTTACTCCACGAGGTTTTTCACCGTCTCTTCCTCTCTTTTTTTTTTTTTCATCTTCGATTTTGCCGTAAATCAGATCTAGAACTAGATTTCGTAATAGAGCAAATGCTTACGGATCGAGGAAGACGAGTCTCCGTCTGCAACGGGACTCTTCAATACAGCAGCAACAGAAAGCACCGTCGCGATTATTACGACGGATTCGTGGATCGATCGGGAAATTGCCGCGATTGGAGCCCTCCGTCTTCGAGATCGTCTGTTTCGAGAATCCTCCGTATCTCTTCGCCGACAACTTCTCCTCCTCCGCCGTCGTCGTCGGGTTCTTCCTCCGTGTCCTTGAATTGCTCCTACTTCGCTAACGGCGCTGGCTATATAGAACACCGTGTCTCCAAGTTCGATACTCTCGCTGGCATTGCCATCAAGTATGGTGTTGAGGTATTTGATAAATTTATCGAATTTTATAGACTATAGTATTTTATAAAGGGTTTGATTATTTTTTTTCTATGTTAAAGTAATCATAAAGGTAGGTCCTTTGTTTTCTAAGCCATATGGTTTGACTTTGTTGGACTATTTATTGTTTCTTCAAAAGATTTTGATATTTTTTTTACAGGTTGCAGATATCACAAAGCTAAATGGGCTTGTGACTGATCTCCAGATGTTTGCTCTCAAGTCTCTTAAGATACCATTACCTGGGAGACATCCTCCTTCTCCATGCTTATCTAACACCTCCTTGAATCATGGGTACTTTTTAGCCTTGTTTTGAATAGGTTTCATATGAAGTAGTTGTGTAACTCCATGATTGATATGTGAGGACTTTTCTTGCAGAGAGGATTGTTCTGACCAAGCTTCATCATCATCATCAGCAAGCAATTGTAATCTCCAAGACGTGTTTGACTCGTTCAAGTCTTTGAGATTGAAACCTTCAGAGACGAAGATTTCCCCAGCAATGACTTCATTGCAAGGCTACTATGGGCTTAAACCAAGTAACAGAAGAGCTTCTGAAGGTTTTGAGATGGCTGTTTACAAGAAAGAAGCTTCTCGTTTACTAGACGATGACCAATACCTCGCGCCTTTCCCAGCTACAAATACGCCTTTAAACCACCACAGAAAATCAAGAAGCTTGGTGGTTGCAGTCATCGACGAGGTGAACCAATCGTCCAGCCCTGGCCAGTCAAAGGCAGAAGCAGAATTGAACTCTGATAAGCCAGCGAGAAGACGCCAAAAGTCAGAAGCCGATTTCACTTCTCGGGCTCCGGAACTGCTTTTGAAAGAGGATAACAGAAGCAGTAACTGCGGGTTTTCTGCAATAGCAGGGAAAGGTTTAGCTTTGCGATCCAAAGTGGTGAGCAGCAGAACCAATATTTTATCCGAGACATGTAATTCGAATTCGATACCGATCAATTTGATGGATGAACCAGTAGGAGATAGCTTATCAAACGCGAGGAAATCGTTTGGCGACTCTAGCCTGCAAGAACCGGAGTGTAACAACAGCAACGGTTCAACATCGATATGGCTGGCATCAAAGTGGACATTGACACCCGAATTGCTCACACAAGTAGCCATGACAAGGTCTATCTTTGACGGGTTCCATAAGCCTTTAAGTGGTTGGAGAAACAAAAAGGCTGTTGATTAGGGTCCTCCTGTCTTATGGACAGTCCAGTTTTGTTGGTTCTGTAATTAAAAGCAACAAGTCAAATAAAGCTGATGATAGATTGGGAAAAGTACATAGAAGTAATTATTGCATTGCATTTTATTCAATACATTAGGCAGATTGTTGTGAGTGACAAGATCAGGCTATAAAGTTTTTTTGTTCTTGATAAATTAATAAGTAAAGATTATTACATAAAAAATGAAAAAAAGAAATTATTTGGTTCTGTTATAATTTTTTCAGAAGAAAAAGAACAAATCAACGAAAATAGTGAAAAAGAGGGACTTGTAATAAATCTGAAATCCCTAACTTTTACAAAGCAGCAAAAATTAGATCTTTCACCACTTTTAGAGTTTTCCGATAATGATGGGTCTTGTATCCGGCGCAAAGAGGCTATCATCTCCGTCGTCGTCGATGATGGCTGCGACAACCACCGTAGCTGCTAGAAGAAGCTACAGCTTGATCCCGATGGTAATCGAGCACTCGTCGCGAGGAGAGAGAGCTTACGACATATTCTCTCGATTGCTCAAAGAGCGTATCATCTGCATCAACGGTCCCATCAATGACGACACTTCTCACGTCGTCGTTGCTCAGCTTCTCTTCCTCGAGTCTGAGAATCCTTCCAAGCCCATCCATATGTATCTCAATTCACCAGGCGGACACGTCACCGCAGGTATGCCTTTGCTTTCCTCTTTCAAGTCTCTTAGTCTTATATATGCTCAGATTTGTCCAAATTGTAGATATTGTAATATAGCATTGCGGAAAAGGACAACACTTTATTGATGCTTCATTGCTTAGTTGGTACTTATTAGTATAGTAGAGAATGTGTTAACATTTGTTCTCTTAGAGGCTTTCTTAGGAGATTGTGGAGTTTGCGACTCGTAAAAGGACTCACTTGATTCATGTAGCTAGGCTACTGGACCAAAAGCCTCTTGCTTTGAAGGAAATAGTATAGTAGAGAATGTGTGGACCTTTCTTAGGAGACTTCTGAACCGTATGAACACTAATAGCTTGAGGAGATTATAGTTATTGTTATACGTTCCCGACTCCGACATTGCTGGTAATTTCAGTGTATAAGGTGTCACGAGTGTCTGGTTTGCGATGAGGTTTGTGTGGTCTGTGAACCATCTTCTCAGTTTGTGTTTATATTTTGATGCAGGTCTTGCGATTTATGATACTATGCAGTACATTCGTTCTCCGATAAGCACGATTTGTTTAGGCCAGGCTGCGTCGATGGCTTCTCTCCTCTTGGCAGCGGGTGCCAAGGGGCAAAGGAGGTCGCTGCCTAACGCAACAGTTATGATTCATCAGCCTTCAGGTGGATATAGCGGACAGGCTAAGGATATAACGATCCACACGAAACAGATTGTTCGCGTGTGGGATTCGTTAAACGGACTGTATTCGAAACACACTGGTCAATCTATCGACGTGATTGCGAAGAACATGGATAGAGATCATTTCATGACTCCTGAAGAGGCCAAGGCTTTTGGAATCATCGATGAAGTCATCGACGAAAGACCGTTGGAGCTGGTGAAAGACGCGGTTGGGAATGAAAGTAAAGACAAGAGTTCGAGTTAGTAAGAAACCGGTAATGATTCAAAGTAATAAAAATCTCTTATTTTTTCGATCTAAAACTGTTTTGATTCCTTCATAAATTGATCTTGGTTATAATTCAAAGAACTCTTTTACTTGCATTTTTACACACAGTCTCATTGTCTGATAATCAATCTGATTTTAGTTAAATGAAAATTGGGTTATTGCACATTCTTTTGAGCTAACTAAACTAGAGAATCTTAAAGGATGATACTTGAAAATTGAAATTGATGTTTCGTTTGTTGTTTATGGTGATTTTTGTTTTCATGTGTGTGTTTGCTTAAGAGCATCTTCAAAAAGGAACCTCAAATTTGAGGTTTCATCAACCTCAAATTTGAGGTTTCATGTGTTTCTCTCCAAAAGAAAAACTTCAAACTTAATTTTACATATTGCATTTAAGTCCTTACTATTTTTTCCAATTAAATAAATCTCTTAATTTTTGTAGATAATATAAAATACACCTCAAATAATTATTAAACCAATAAATAATTACTAAATTAATATTTTTTATTTTAATTTAAAGTCTTTTTTTTAGTTTAACATGTGAAAATTAAGTTTATATTTACAAAATATAATTTTTTATGTACTAAAATGATGAAATTAAAAAGTTAATAAAGATATTTGTGAAATATTATTAATTAGAGGGATGAAAGTGCAAAAGAAAGATAGAACCTCAAATTTGAGGTTTTGAATAATGAAACCTCAAATTTGAGGTTTTGAATAATGAAACCTCAAATTTTGAGGTTTCTTTTGGATAACAAAAAACCTCATATTTGAAGTTATGAGGTTTCTTTTGGAGATTTCTCTTACCTTATCATGTCAGAACCAGATCCACTCTGAATTGGCTTTTGTTGGTTTAACGGTTTTTTATCTTTTATTTATTTTTGTGAGTAAAAAGGAAATATGTACTTGCAAATAAAAAAGGAAACAAATACTTGTTTTTTTTTGTTTCAAATAAAAAAGGAAAATATTTACGTGTAGATTTTTTCATAAATAAAAATACGCCGACAACAGTTAAACAGATTTCTCATCAGAAAGTTTTCACCTTTTAAACCTAAGCCCGACGTCGTCTCTCTCTCTCTCTCCACCGCCTCAATTTCTCACCTTCTCTCTCGTCTCCGTCGTTGTTTCTCGCTGCGTGATCCTTAATCAACAAAGCTTCTTTCGTTGGAATAATCTCCTAATTGGAATCGGAGTTTTCTGATTGGTTCTCCAGGTTTGGGTTTGATTGGAATCGTCGCAATTCTCTTTCGTCTTGTTCTATTTCGGTAAAACAAAAATTAGGGTTTATAAGGGTATCGCCTATGGCTCCTGGGCGTAAAAGAGGAGCGAGCAAGGGCAACGACAAAGGTCAATTGATTATCGGTGATCTCGTTCTTGCCAAAGTCAAAGGCTTTCCTGCTTGGCCTGCTAAGGTGTTGCCTTCTTCTTCTCTTCTTTTTCCTTACCGTTTCGTAACTTGTTTTTGATTTTGTTCCCCATAGCTCCAAAGTGTCTATTTTCGTCTCTGTCTTTTTGTTAAGTTTTGGCTTCTGTTCTGTTTGTTTTTTTTTTGTAGCAATTCTTACATCTGCCTGCTTCTGTTATGTGGATGCCTTTTGGTTGTCTGTTTATTTTGATGCACAGCTAGTTTTTGTTTGGTTGGATTCCTTAGGTTGATAAGTTCTTATAGTGTCTTTCTCTGTTGAGTGTGTTGTCATTGTAGGTTTCATGATTAGGTTGGTTTAAGATATACCAAAGTCATTGCTCCCTGACGTTGAGCTTGATTCATATGCATATGTTGATAAACGGTTTTTTTATTGATAAGTTGTGAGCGTGAGAATCTGTTTAAATAGTTTACTCTTTAGTATCTTGGTTTTGGGTTTCAGATCGGCCGGCCTGAAGCGTGTGATCGTGTGCCAGACCCAAAAAAGTACTTTGTTCAGTTCTTTGGAACACAGGAAATGTAAGCAACTCTCCTATACGTACCTTTTTAGTCAGAAAATATATTAATTCTCAACACATCATGTTGCTAGAATTAGGCAGAAAAGATATTTACGTACCTTATCATGGTGCTCTCTTTGTATTTTGGAGCTGTTTTTGTCCTTTGCGTACTGATAACTGTGGTATTGACCAACCTATTTTCCTTTATTGCAGAGCTTTTGTTGCACCCCCTGATATTCAAGCCTTCAATACCGAGGCGAAGAGCAGACTATTAGAAAGATGTAAAGGTAAAACAGTCAAATACTTTTCGGAAGCTGTAACGGAAATCTGCACCGCGTTTGAAGAGTTGCAGAATCCCAAGTCAAATGTTTTGGGGAAGGAGGATCCTCTGGATGCGTCTGAGCCTGGTTTGACAAAGGCTAAGATAGTGGAATCAAAGATAACTACATCTTCGGGTAGCGAGTCACTGGAGCATGGTTCAGATGACCCTAAAATAAATGAAGATGATTTTGGTAAAGAAACTCACGCTGATGGTGGGACTGAAAATTGTGGTAATGGACAAAAGAATCTGGCCAACGGTAAGAGAATAAAGAAGGTGCAAGGTGACTCAAATACAAAAGGAGAAGATACAGTTCATAGAGACAAAATCAATAACTCACATGCGCCTGATGGTCGAGTTGTTGATGGTAAGTCAGATTCAAGAAAGTCAAAAGGTCTGTTGACAAGCAACAGTGCCGAAGTATCTGAAGGTAAGAATGAAAATTCAACTGGCTTCGAAGGTCGGGTTTCTGGTAAGAAAAGGAGGCTTGATAGTGAACTAAGAAAGCCTGCACCAAGAGTAGATGAAAGCTCACGTGCTGCTAAAAAACCACGATGTGAAGGTGCAAATGATAAAGAAAAGTGTAAAGTTGATGATGGATCTGATTCTGCTGGGACTGTATCAGAAACTAATCGTAAAATTATTTTAGGGTTACGTGCTGATGGAGCTCCTTATATAAAGCGCCACAGACAAAGAGTGGAGTATGCTACCCCACTTTTATCCGGGTCTCCTGATAAATCTGGGGAAGATCATTTGGAACAGAAAGACCTTTCCGTTTCTATTAGTGATAAATCCTTTAAAGGTCCTCCGGAACAAGAAGACCGCTCTTCTTTTGCTAGTAACGTTAAGGTTCCAGCTGCACAGTCCCTGAGAAAACGGAAAGCTGTTTGTATCTATGAAGAAGATAATGATGAAGGCCCAAAAACCCCTTTACATGGGAGACAAGCCGTTGTTCCCAAAGCAATGTCAGTTTTGACTGATGGTTCTAAAAGGGCTAATGTGAGGCACAATACTTCTGCTAAAGCTAAGATATCTGATGGATCTACAGAGAGGGCTGAACAAAGAAAAGTACCTCTGCGTAAACATCGTGAGGATGTTTCACGTGTATCATCAGATAATGTGGGGAACTCTACTAACAGTTTACATGCGGTAAAACCCATCAATGAATTGCCACCAAAGGATGTGAAGCAAATCTTGCGATCTCCTAAGTTGTCCCCTCAGCTGGTTTCAACTAACAGTCACGTTGCAGAACAGCATAAAACTGCAAAATCATCTGTCAAAGTTTCTGGTGTTGGGGTGGCAAAGAAGCCTCAGACTGATTTTCGTAAGGAGGCAGTTGCAGGATCTGATAAAATAAGCTCTTCTCAGTCTCAGCCAGCTAATCAGAGACAGAAAATAACTTCAGTTGGAGAGAGGCCAACAAAGGTTTCAAAAGCTGTGTTACGTTTAAATGATGCTGGTGTTTCAAGTGACACTTATGAGGACTTGTCCGCTGGCAGGTATGTCACATTCTATCTGTCATCTTTTTGTGTTTATGTCGTCTGTTGCTTATAACTTTTCTTTCGCAGGCCTGATCTCAATCAAGACAATTGGAGCGCACCATTTAAAAGTGCTAAGACCTCAGATTCGGCTGCATCTATGAAGGATCTAATCGCAGTTGCGCAAGCCAAAAGAAAAATAGCACATTCACAAAATTCAACTTTTGGGAATTTTAACCCTAGTTTCTTGAGCATGGGTGATACACAAATGAAGAGTCATAGCCCATCTATTGTTCAGAATGCTTCAGCTGCTGCCATCCCAATGCCGTTAGTTGTTCAAAGACATCAACATGATTCTTCTCCGTCAAATCAAGGGCGTCAGTCCTCATCAGGAAATCAAAATGAGACAGATGATAATGAAGAGAGGAGACTAAGTTCAGGGCATAAGTCAGTTGGAGGCTCACTTAGTGGTGGCACGGAGGCTGCTGTTTCTCGAGATGCTTTTGAGGGCATGCTAGAGACCTTATCAAGAACTAAGGAAAGTATCGGACGTGCAACACGCCTAGCAATTGATTGTGCCAAGTATGGGATTGCAAGTGAGGTAAGATGGTTGTTTTTTTATCATGTTTTATCTTAAGGCTGTCAACAAACTTAGTGTGAGGCTGACTTAGAGTTGCTATTTTCCTGCCTTAGCTTGTTGGATGGTGAAATTGCTATGGTCAAATTACTAACAACATTGATGTGACATTGTTCAGATAGTTGTTGCTTTAGTTGGTTTGTTTTTGTCAATTTATCTAGGTGGTCGAACTTCTTATACGGAAGTTGGAAAGTGAACCTCTGTTCCATCGTAAAGTGGACTTGTTCTTTCTGGTTGATTCTATCACCCAGTGTTCACACAACCAAAAAGGTACACCTAATATATTTTATTATCAGAAACTAATTCGACATAAAAGTGATTCAATAACTTCTGATCCTTGTTAAGTAATTTGCAGGTATTGCTGGGGCTTCCTACGTTCCTACTGTGCAAACTTCTTTGCCACGTCTTTTGGGTGCTGTTGCTCCTTCAGGGGCTGGTGCTCGTGATAACCGTCGTCAATGTCTGAAGGTAATTTACTATTTACTTGTTTAGATGTTATCCTTGCATTTTTGTTGGATGGAGGCATGAGCTCCTCCCTTTTTATAGGTTTTGAAGTTGTGGCTTGGTAGGAAAATTTTCCCTGAGTCTCTTCTGCGTCGTTATATTGATGATATTGGAGCTTCTAGTGATGATGCAACCGCTGGGTTTTCCCTGCGACGACCTTCAAGATCTGAGCGTGGTGTAGATGATCCTATCAGGGTAATGGAAGGGATGCTCGTTGATGAGTATGGCAGGTATGCTAATATCTTGTCTTGCTTAATCGTTTACTCTCTGGACTTTACATATTGTTGTTGACGATGAAAGAACATGCAAAATATATATGATGAAGAAATATTAAAGCTCAGTTTTGTGCCATTTTGTCGAGTGGTTATGAACCTATTTGCCATTTTTTTGCAGCATGGCAACTTGTAAGGTGCTTGGGTTATTTCCTTCTTATGATTTTGAAGATGATGAAGATGACGATCTTCCAACATTGCAAAAAGCAAAAAGCACATCTAATGGGGAACCTTTCAAACCTTTAGACAACCTGGAAATACTTGATACTCCGAGGGATAGATGCCACCGAGTTTTAGAGGATGTAGATCGTGAACTTGTAATGGAAGATATATCTGACCAGCAGAAAGGTGTAACACCCTCCTCTTTCTGCGGAAGTGAGATAAAGGAACTATCTCTGGATGTTCGGGAACCGGTTACAGAAAGATCAACTGAGGTGCCTTCTCTTCCAGACTATTCTCCTCCGCTACCTCATGACTCACCTCCATCTCCTCCTCCTCTACCTCCGTCACCCCCACCTCCATCACCGCCTCCTCCGCCTTCATCTCCCCCTCCATTGATGCCACCACCACCTCCCTCGGGAAAATTTTCACCTCCTCCTCCACCTCCATCTCAGCCTCCACCGCCACCTCCCCTCTCACCTCCACCTTCACCGCCACCTCCACCTCCACAGCCCGCACAGTCTATAGCTTTACAACCATCAGTAACAACCCAACCATTCATAGCTAGTCATCATCAGTCACCATTTCAACCAGGATATTCCCACCCAACATATCCATTATTACATCAAAATCACCCAGGATCTATGCAGCAAGACCGTGGTAGCATTTTCACTGTAAGTTCTTTGATTTATTTTGTCCGATGTTACTTATAGGTCCTAATATACATTTGTTTTGCTGTCGTCATCCATGTTTAAACTCATGGGCATCTTGTGCAGGTTGATCAAATTGTACACAGGCCTGGAAGTTCTGCACAGAACCAACAGTTTCAGCCGATCACCCCTCTGTCTCAAAGACCTACGATTAGGAAGCTGCCTTTAACTCCACCCAGTCAATTTACATATCCAAGCTATGTTCAATCACAATCCCAGCATTCCTACCCTCATCCTTACTCCTTCCCACCTCAACGCAATGATGGACGGCTATATAGAACTGAGGAACCATGGCGGATGTCTTCAAGTGGACATAGTGTTGAAACCCAGAGTGGTGCCTGGATAAATGGAAGAAATTTACATGCAAGCCTTCCTAGAGTCACAGACAGTATGTAGATGTTTAATCCTCACTGACCTTTTACCTGTTCCGTTTTATAAGTTTACATGATTGGTTGTGAGCATTGTGATATGTATGTTGACTGATTTTCCATTTTGTATGTTTGTTTTATGGCTTGCTTGAGAGTTGAAATTGATGGTCTTTTTTTGCAATTTGACAGGTTTCTTTCGTCTACCTTCAGAACGTCCACCTCTAGGGACAATGAATTATCAGCCTTCTGGTGCTAGTAACCTACAAGCTCTCCCTGCAATTCCAGGTAAGTCTATCTTAGTCAGTATAATTATTGTAAACTATCAAATACACAGTCACATTTTTTTGGCGTTTGCCTTACGATATTAAATTACCCACTGAAGGTCATGCTGCATCCCAGATGCTACCATCTCGGCCAGACATGCCTACCGCGCATAGTTGGAGGCCAGCTTGAAGTAAAGGTAGAATTTCGTTTGCCAGTATCAAATTGGAAAAGAAGCTCTGCTAATGTCTCATTAACAAGGTTAATCCTCTAAGTAGGTATAAGTATTTAATTCATTAATTTAAGTCAGTGTTGTTATCAAGCTGTTACAGTTATACTGCTTTCACTTCCATGGAGGATTCTTTTGGGGATATATCCCTCCACTTCCAAAAGGCATCAAAAGCTATTGCAGACTTTTTCCAGGGTTCTGTATATTGTATTATTTACCTGACAAAGTTTATCAGAGGATCATATTCTTCACAATAGAGGTTCTTGTTTTTTAAAATTGGTTAGTACTTCCATTACTCAGTTCTTGTAATTATGCCAAACACAATGTGCACAAAAGCTTTTACTCGATTAAATGAATTTTGAAACTTCTTAGTCAAATACTCCTTACAAAGATTGTCGTTTTCAATTTTCTATGCAGAAATTAAATGAGTTTGATTTTTTTTTACCGTATTTCTTTTAATGGTTGATTTAGTTATATTTAATCATAGATAAATTTTTTTAATTCATGTGTAAAATTCTAACGTGACATTCTTTGTGAAACAGAAATAGTATAATTTTTATGTTCCAATTTCTGAGCTTTGTAATTAAGTCTATCATAATTAATCTTTATTGGTTCCCCAGAAATCACATTAAAAATACAAGGCTAAGGGTGTATTTGACTTGTGAAGCAGAATTAGCCAGGTGGTAATATTATTTCATTGCAAAGTTGAGTTTTCTCCCTAGTATGAGTAAGGTCCCTTTCCATGTGTTTGGTAGTTCCTATTGAGTTTTCTCATGTCTTTTCTCTTCTGGAGACAAGGCTTCTTATTTTCGCTATCGCGTGCTCAAAGACTCAATGAGGTACTGGTTTTCTATTTGTTTGTCTGAAATATGTTATACATTGTAACCATGAGCTTGTGTTAGTGACATAATGAGGGTTTCTTTCATGATTATGGTGTGCAGTTTTAGGAAGCCTTTTTCATTTGGTTTTACATTGTTATGAAAGTGCATATTTGAAATGTTAGAAGATAGAAAGAAGGTTATATTTTGACATTTACATAGTTTCAAATTATGTTGTACACTTAAGCAAGGATTTGAGTTACCTGGATGTGGGTTTATGGTATTCCTGGCTAGGCTTGACTCTTGAGACAGCATGTTAATCTTATCTCTCAATGTATTAAAAAAAAAACAGCCTTTTAAACCTGTTTTATCAAGCATGTGTTTTCAGCTTCCCGACCCGCCTATTTATATGGTCATGACCATGTGGTTGGATTTTTAAATATGTAGCTGTTTTCAGGCTTTTACTTAATAGCTTCAAAAATCTTTGGTTTTGAGAAAGCTTTCTTTCAAGTTATGGTTTTGTGGCGTTAGTGCTTCTTCTTTGACAATTTCTGTGAAGTAGATTCATGTCGGGATCAGTGATTGTGAGGGATACTGTATTTCATGTAGCAGTATATGATTTACTCATTTGTATGTGTAGGTTTTGTCAGATTTAACAGCCATGAATGGTTGTTATAGCTTCTTGGTATATGAAATAAGTTGCCTATTGTTTATGTTAAGTCATGCATTGCCTTATGTGCAGGGGAAACCTGTGTGGATTATACAAGGGTGATCCTTATCAGATTACACACTTAGTGGTGTACAGAGAAACATAAAAAAGTACATATAATGGACATGAATAAGAGGTTTTTGTCTCTCTGTAAACACACATGAAGTGAATCTGTAAAATAGTTGAATCTTCTATACTAGCAGAACCTTGGTTTGTTGTTTTCAGGTGTCACTGAGATTGGTACAAGGGCTCCTGTTAGCATTTGCATTTTTTCAAGTTTAGAGGTTAGTTAATTATTGGTTTGCGCCGGTTTTTTACATAACTAAACTAATCAATAGGGCTTGTAATAAACAGAGTATAAACTTGTTAACTAATCTTTTAACCAAAAATAGGAACAAAATTTTACCAAAAAAAATGTGTACACAAATGAATGAATGAAAATATCAAATCGATACATTTTTTTGAATGCGCATACATATTCACAATGTATATATATATAGAAAAAAAAAGAAAAGAACCCTTCCAAATAAACACACTAAAACGTGGTTTACAGTGAAACGCGTTTTTGCCGAAAAAGAAACCCTTCCAAAACGACTTTTTTCTTGTAAGCCTTTGAGTTCAAATCAAAAGCACACAAACCGCGTTCAGCTTTACCGCCACCACCGCGTTTGCGTTTGGCTTTTTTGAGAGGAGTGAGAATATAACACCAAACGGATGTGCAAAGTATAGCACATAAACGTCCCCACAACAACATTATCATTAACGTTATCATTATTACTGATATACCAATAACCGGATCTAATCTCCTGACCCGTGACCCGTTTCTGACCCGTGACGACTTACCCTTTGCCTCTTTTGACCCGACAGTTTTAACCGGGTCGTGACATGTGTTGTTGTATCCTAAGAAACACAACGGATCCGGATTTATGTCTCTTTGTTCATTCGTATTTTCCTACAAAAAATAGTCAAACTTTGCAAGTAAAACACACAAATTATCTAGTAGTATTTTTTTGAAGAATTTAAAGAGAAATATAATAAGAAAAGACTAGTAAATGCATTATAAGCAAAATTCTCTAATTTTGTTTGGATAAGTAATAAAAGTAAATAAATAAACCTCTTTAGTGGTGAAAAAAAAAACCTGTTTAGTTTCATATCCAAGAGATGCGATATTCTTCTGATCAGTAACTTGACGTATCATCCTGAACAGATTCTGCTTATCATCTTCAACACTCGGCTTATGTTTCTCCTTATCATAGACATGTGCGGGAATGATCTCGCTTTTCTTCACACGAGATTTTGTCTGCCGAAAAAACAAACGGCTTCGCATCAACTTATTATTGTCTTGACATGTTTCTATCGTTGTTTTGTCTGCGTGTATTTTCCGAGACATCCCAAAACAACGAAGAAAATAAGAAGAAGAAGAAGAAGAGCACATTCTCTCTCGAACTTTCCTCTCTGGTTTTCCCATTGGAAGTTGAAATATAATTTGTGTGGGAAAGACTTTGATGTTATATATACATAATTATGAGATGATTCTGAACGGTTGCAATGTATCCTATTTGTAATCCTCTAATTAATTATATAATTAATTTTGTGTTAGTGTTCGCACGCTTTCGTAAATTCACGAATAGTATACCTTTAACTTGGTAATGTACAAGTATTAACGTCGTGCCAAAGAGTTGAATTGCCTATTTGTATGTGTTATAACATTGTTAATAAAGATAATAAGTTTGTTTTCTTTTCCACAAAAAATAAAAGTTTTTAATTGTACTATCTTTTTCTATTCAATAACCCGAAATTTAGATTGCAATAAGAAAATACTCGTCTAAATATATCTTCACATTTACTTTTCAAGAATACTAAAATCTGAATTTTGAAACATGCCCCCTTTTTTTTAATGCCAAGACAATAATATTCGATACGAAAACGAAGAAGATTCAATAGCAAAAAAACAAGATTAAAATAAATAAATAAAATTAAAGTAAACTAAGTAGATACGATTCTGTTGCTGGTAGCCAGACAAAGTCTTTCACTTATGGTCGTATCCACGTTTCTTCTTTTCTACTTCTTCTTCTTCTTCTTCTTCTTCTTCTTGGATTCTTGTTTTTGTAATCGGATCTTTAAGGCCCAAACCGGCCCAATAACTTTTGACCCATTCTCATATTTTACTCCTCATTTAACGGGACAAGTTTGACCCGGCCAGACGGCCACGTCAGCAGATTTTCTCTTAACCGTTTTCTCCGCCGTTTCAGCTTAACAACCCCGCGAAAGAAGCTTATCCACAACGGCGATATCTTGATAGGCTCAACGAAACACGACGCCATCTCCGCCGCTATTTCTCTTGAATACGGACGAGATTCTACACCGGAGGAAACGCACCTCGCCGCAATCCTCAACAATCTCAGATTCGTTCCCCTGAAAACGCCCGATCCTCCTCCGCCGCATATTTCTCCGATCCTCCCTTCTTTAATCAACGGAACCGCCCAATCCACAATCGACGACGGAGATCGAGACACGTCGATGGCTTTTCTACAGCTAATAATCTCCAACAAAACGACGCCGTAGCTATAAACATCCATCTTCTCGCTAAGTTGTTCAGGACACGTGTAACACGGATCTAGGTATCCGATGGTTCCCGCCGGAGCCGGATTCTGAACCTTCTTCTTATCGGTTAAATCTACGGCGAGTCCGAAATCGGCAAGCTTTGGCTCCCAGTTAGAATCAAACAGAATGTTCTCTGTTTTTAGGTCACGGTGGATGATACCGTGCTCGTGAAGGAAGTGAACCGCACGCGCGATCTTGACCGCGATTTCTACGCGTTTGAGCCACGTGGATGGAGGAGGAGGGGACACGTGTAATAATTGGTGCAACGATCCGTTTGGCATGTACTCAACGACCATTAGTCTTTTCTTGGCGTGACCTAGAAACTTCAAGATGTGTGGGTTACAAGGCAACGAAGACATGATACTTATCTCGTTCTCTAGTTTCTTGATTTGCTCTGATCTCACAAGAGATGATGATGGTGTCTTTATGGCCACGACATGGTGATGTTTGTCGTCTTCGTCGTGAAGATGGCCTTTGTAAACAAAGCCGTGGCTTCCTTTACCGATGAGACGTGAAGGAGAGAAACCATCGGTGGAAGCAAAGAGCTTCTCGTGATCAAACTCTTTCATTCTCTTGTATAGATCAAGAAAGAGGTTTGCGTGTGTGTATATAACAAAAAAATTTGGAGAATAAAAGTTGCATAGATAATAATGCGAAAATTATTGAGAAAAGCAAGAAAAAAATGTTACCAAGGGAAAGCAAAAGGAATAAAGGGAATACAAAGCTTTATTCGATTAATTTAAAGAATAATGATGATACATAAAAGTCCTTTTATATATTCCTTGGGACATTTTTCATGCTTTTGAGATAGTTGGGTTCAAAGTTTAAGGTTAAAAGCTGAGTCCTTATGTTAAATTACTTTATCGTAATACTTTTTTCCTATACATATGTGTTTGGCTTAACCGGTACGTTTAGCTCACCCCATAATATTGAAAATTGGATACTTAACAAAAGAATATTATTTGAATTAGCTAAGCCTCTAGACACTGTCACATATTTAGAAAGAAGTTAATTCTTTAATTAGTGTTTGATTGCATTTTGTAACACTTTTAAGAATATGATCTATCTAAACATTTTGTTTTTTTTTTCATTTCGTGAAATGGCGTTATAAAGCTCTTCGTAACTATTTGGCTCTTCTGAATATCCTAGAGGGTTATCACGACTCTCATTCATACTCGGTCTTATAATTTACAAACAAAAATGGTGATAGAGATACATTCAAATATCATGATAGTTTTTTAAAAATTTCATTTTACTCGGTCATATACACATATTTCGTATACAATGAACGATCATTGCGTGTACGTCTTACCGATATGCAAAAAAATTATTTTCCTAGTTGACCTAGTTATTACTATAGTTTAAAATTAAATATACATCAAATTTTATTTACACATAAAACATAAAATAAAATTCCCAAATAACAAATCAATTATGTTATTACAATACCCATCAACTATTTTCCTAACAACAACCGTTAAAAGTCTACAAATAACCAATCAACCTGTCTCTCCATCTCCACATCACAAAACACATTTATAAACCCACATAGAATATATATATATACACATCATCACATAACCAAATTATTTAAAAAAGAAAACATAATCTAAATATTCAAAATAACCCAAAAATAAGTAAACATACTTCTTAATTATGATCACCATCTTTAATTAATAACACAAATCTCAAACATCAAAAACACTAATTAATATCATCACCCTCATAAATAGACTTAGCATAGTATTGATCTATGTCACACACATTTCTATTGGTCAAATTCACCATCAAGCCATGTTTCATGTACATAGTAAGAGCCAGCTTAGGTTCAACTTTGTGACCATCCACCACTTTCACCTTGTATCGATAAACTATCGCAGCGGCCGCGGATTTCATCTGATAATAGGCGAAATCTTTGCCTAGACAAAGGCGTGGACCGCCGTTAAAGGCCGTGAATTTATAAGCAGACTCACTCATGAACCGACCAGCTTTACTTAGCCATCTCTCTGGTCTAAACTCACGACAGTCTTTGCCCCAAATTGTTTCCATACGACCCATTGCATATATCGCATATATAACCTTTTCTCCTTTCTTTAATATTGTTCCATCTGGAAATACATCATCTTCTTGGACCTGAATTATAATTAAATTATTTAAATAATAAATTTCAAAAAACCTCTATGGTAGTTTCACGCGAAAGGTAATTGATTAAATATATCATGTGAAATTTAATATGAATGAGTTGGTTAGTTAGGTTTCATGGGGAAAGAGCAAAACATAGCATTCTTGTTTGTTACCAAGAAGTCGTCACATAAGTACTTTTGTTGACCAAAAAGTACTTATTCATTTTTTGATTGAAAAATGATTTATTTAAATAAGTGTTTTCCCAAGAATTTTATAATAACTCTATCTAGTTACCGATTAGGTAACCTATAAGAAACCAAACATAAATAGAATTTTTAATTAACTTGTAATTTTGTCATTGAATGGGTTTGTTAGTTTAGACTTTAGACCAGTCAAATACTATCAAGTGTGTTTTCTCTATTTTTGATAAGACTTTTATATAGGAACTATAACAAATAATTAGTTTTGTAATTTTTAATCAAATTTGGTTTACTTGGGAAGCAATTAATAAACGAAAAAAACAGAGCATGTTTAGGTCAAAGTTACCTCTTTGTGATCCACAGGAACTGATGGATACAATCTAAGAGATTCAGACAAAGCAGCTTGAAGATAATCCATCTTCTTGATCTCTTCTGGTCCAAACACAGGCTCATAATCTCTCTTCTCTTCACTTCCTACTTCATCTCTCTGCCTCAGAATCTTACATATCTCCACCATGATCTTCTCTTCAACTTCTGGATTCTTCTCTAACAGCCAAAAGAACCAACTCAAAGCCACAGAAGAAGTATCTCTCCCAGCAAGTATAAAGTTCACACAAATATCTCTAAGAAACTTGTCTGAAAAACTCTCTCCCTTCTCATCTCTTAAACCCATAAACACTGTCAAGAGATCTGATCTCTTTGTGGTTTCACCCTCAAGAGATAACTCTTTCTTCCTTGTCCTTATAACTTCATCAGCAAAATCATCCACACCTTTGATTGACTCCTTTAGCATCTTCTCTGTTCCAACATTAAGATATCTCATGAGCCTCCACACACAAGTAGGCATAACGAATCTCAAAACCGCGGCCTCTGTCGCGTCTTCAAAGGCTTTAGCAAAGGGTATTACTGGTTGATCAGGACCAAGACATCCTGGATCAACTCCAAAAGCAATCATACACACGTTATCAAAAGTTAGCCTCAACAACACATCTTGTAGATCAATAGGACAAGAGCTATTAACCGATGTTTCAAGAACCGGTAAGAGCCTCTTGTGCACAAGCTCATACAATGATTGTGTTGTTAACTGTCTGAATTTGGCTGAATGAAACTCAATGCTAGCGGTTTTCCTCTGCCTCTGCCAAGTTTCATCGTCCGCGTTGAATATACCGTCTCCCAAAAGGTCTCTTAGGTTGTCTCTAAAGTAAGAACCTTTAGGGAAGACAGAGAAACGGTTCTTGAGAAGATGCTCAACGTTTCTTGGATCACAAGTAATAGTACTATGGAGACTGCTAAGCCAAGGACCTTTGAAACGAAAAGTCCCGTTCCGAAGACAAAGAACATCAGATAGCCACTCGTATATGTTTCCTCTTAGGCCAAAAGCTAAAGAAGGAAGCATCCCAAGAAACGGCCACACGGGAAGACCATAGTGTTTCTTCTGACGCAAGGAATGTATTGCGACAAATGCGAAAAACGCAAGAAAGAGTTCAAGAACTTGAACGTCACTTGGTAGAAAGACTCTTCTTGAAACAAGAGGGTCATGGTAAGGAGAAGAAGAAGAGAAGAAGACTTTAGTGAAGGTGAGATTGTAAGAAGAATTCATTGTAAACAAAAAAGAGAGAAGAGAGTGTGAATGTGAATATGAGAATCAATGAAGAGAGATTAATAATAGAGGAAGTCGTTAGTTAGCGAGTGGGTGAAGAATATTGCATGAATTTCTTATGGGTGACAAAAAGAAAATTTGGGGGGTCTGATTTGGTGAGCAGAAAAATGTTGTGTCTTTATAATTTGTGTGTGGCTCTCTAGATTCTCGTGCTTGTATTACTTCTCTTACAATTTAAAGTAGGGTTCTTTTTGGAATTTCAAAGGTCGAATCTTTTAAGGGTTTAAATAGAAAAAGAGGGTTTTTAGTTTGTGTTTTAAACCAAAATTGTGAAAACTAGTTTAGGAAAGAATCAGATGAGAGTTTGGTGGCGATGGGTAACCTAAGTTAAAAATACTATTTAGCTTTTTGCTTCCGTTCCACGTTTTCTTTTTATTTGTTAGAAGAAGTTATTTAATTATATAGTACTAATTAACCAAATTTAATTATGGGGGGAGATCACCTGTACAAAATGATCATATTATTCACTATATTGAACTTTTTCTAGTCTCAAAAAGACAACATCCCGAGAGTGTATATATAATATATGCCTAGTTAATTTTGTAAAATTAACAGAAATATTAAAAAATTGCATGTTATTTATCATGAAAACATGTATGCTTACAGAACTTCTATGTCTACAATCTGACACAAACAGTTTTCGATCAGTATATCTATATTAGTATTTTTGAAGTACTAATTTGAAAATTTCCAAAAAATCACACTAAATTACAAATTATGCCATTAGGCATAAAAGGAAATATTTTTAAACATTTAATTACGAAAAATCAAATAAGGAAATATTATAATTCTCTCCAAAAATAAATAAAAAATATTAAAGAAATTATGTATAAAATATTTGAAAAACAAAATCTATATTAGTATTTTTGAAGTACTAATTTGAAATTTTCCAAAAAATCACACTAAATTACACATTATGCCATTAGGCATAAAAGGAAATATTTTTAAACATTTAATTACGAAAAATCAAATAAGGAAATATTATAATTCTCTCCAAAAATAAATAAAAAATATTAAAGAAATTATGTATAAAATATTTGAAAAACAAAATAAACATATGTAATTCACATAAATACATTATTACATAGTTTTTTTTATAAAAACTACCATTAAAATTTTATTTAAATCAAAACAAACAGGTTTAATTAATATTATTAAGAATTTAAAAACGATTTGAAAAATTTTTTTGTTAAAAATATCAAACAATAAAAAATAAAATAGTTTGTTAACGAGTTTGATTTCCGGTTCGATTATACACAAAAAAGAAGAAATTGCAATTCTACTAAAATTTAAATCTTATATTACATATTTAGAATATGTTTACAACAATTATTTATATATATATAATCAAAATAATTATAATTTTAAATAAATTTGGGTAAATCGCATAATATGATTTGTGTATTTTGATTCGGTTTGTATTTTGAATTCGGGTATTTTCGAATCCTAAATATAATAAATAATAAATTATTGGTTTAATCAACTTATAAATTATATTAAATTTTTGCTATACGAAATATATAATAAAAATATATATATTATTATTTTTGAAGTACTTTTTTGAACTTTTCCAAAAAAACTCACTTAACTACATACTATGTCATTGGTTTTAAACTCACTTAAAGAGTTATGTGAAACTTACACACAAACATATCTCATTCTATATATATACTTTTTAAAATTGACTTAAATATCAACAAAAACAATAAAACCGATTTTAACATAAAATCAACCACTAATTTCATATTTATGATATTTTTGATATAATTTTTTTATTTTTCTTACGGAGGTCTATAAAAAATTTCATAATATAAATATTTTTTTAAAAGTATATAGTTTAGTTTTTATATATAATCATTGTCCATATTATAATTTTCTATTTATATTAATATTTTAGATGTAAATAAACATCTATATTGAACATAGATAAAGTTTGTTTAAATCAATTAACACTAGCATAACAATTATTTATTAACGGGTTCAGTTTCTAGAAAAATTCTAGATAAATGACAAGAAGTTTGAAAATAATGATTAAACTTTATCATAAACAAATTTCGGATAATTCGGGTTCAAATCTAGAAATTTGTTTTGGCTTCGGGTTTTCAGGTAGTAAATTTCTCAATTCGTTCGGGTTATTTATTTTTGGAACGGTTTCGGTTCTTTAATTTCGGTTTGGTTCCAATTATGTATTTCAAATATAATTATAACTATTATTATTTTAAATAATTTTTGGGTAGTTAGAGTAGTTTAGTTTAGTTCTACAAAATTGAGTTCGGTTCAGATTCGATTTCGGGTATTATGGTAGTAAATTTCCCTATACATTCGAGTTATTTGTTTTTAGAATCGGTATTGATTTGGGGATTTCGGTTTGGTTTGGGTTCGGTATTTCGGATCCGGAAGTTTTGTCCATCCCTAATTTTTATAGTTTATAATAGTTTGGAATAAACACACTTACAAATTATATTAAGATTTTGCTATATAAAATATAATTCTCATTATATATTTATGGGAGAATCACAAAACTACACCATTTGAATTACATTTCACAAAACTACACCATTTCATAAATATTTCACAAAACTACACCTAAACACTCAAAATTAAATTCAAATAAACCCTATCCACACAATCATACCCCTTAATACTATTTCTAAACACTAATTAGCGAACACAAATGAAAATATTTTAATTTTGGTAATTTTTAAAAGGGTAAATCAAGCTTTTAAAATTTTGAAAGGGTGTAAATTTGTGAAAATATTGAATTAGGTGTAGTTTTGTGAAAGAATGATTGAAAGGGTGTAGTTTTGTGAATTTCTCTATATTTATTTGCATAAACAATAAAAGAACAAAATACTTTCTTTAGAAATTCGAATATTTTTATTTATTTTACAAAATCGAAAAAAATATTACAAACTTCTAAATTAACTGTATATATATAAAATTATTTATAAAAAACATAAATCCGTGGTACACCACGGGTTAAATCCTAGTGTCTGTTAAAAATTCATATATAGTTCATAAACGAATTAGATAATTTCACCTTAACATATAGTAGTTCATAAACTGATATAAAAGGCTACACATTTTTGTTAAATTGATTTAGACCTCCAAATATAAAAAGGCCCAATAAGCACAGTTTTGGCCCATTATCAAGAAATGGGCTAAGAAGTGCTAACATGGTGAATCGCTGATGATCCATCTTTACCAATGAAGGTTTTTGATCTAAGAAGCATTTGCGATTCCTGATTGTTCTTCAACCCTTTCTAGCAAATCCCATAAGAAAGAGATTTGAACAATCAATTCTCGAAAGTAACAAAGTATATAAAAAAAAGTAAATGGCGACTCTTTTCAACAAATTTCAAAAGGTAAACGAATCTCTCTCTCTCTCTCTCTCTAAATCTTCTGTGTTAGACCATGTCCTTGAACAAAAGTTATACTCTCTAGTACGATTTTAGATAATGGGTACTAAGAAAGTTTGAGTCTTTGTTCGAATTAAACAAACTTGTTAGAAGGGTCGTCATCAAGCTATTTGCAGAGTCTGTGTCAATGGCAGAGATAAGATTAGATCAGATTGCATTATGTTGAAAAGGGAATCTCAAAAGTTTTGTTCTTTCTTATTCGATCAAAGCGTTTTAGATCTCAAAGACTTGCAGGAAGGTTTCGTGAGGGTTTAGTCATTGCTGATTGAGATTTTGTATCCTTCTTGTTGTTTCCTTTAGGCTGTTGGAGTTCTTGCAAAGAGTACCACATTTGCTAAGAACCCAAGACAACTTCAATTCGAAGCAGACGTTAACAAACTGTTTATGTACACAAGGTTAGTTTTGTTGTTTGTCTTACAGGACAAAAAGTCTTGTTTTTTTTATGAACATGTGTGAGTTATCAGCTAGTTTTCATGTGTGTGTGTGTTTAGCTATAATCGATTGGGACGAGAAGCTGAGGAGACTGATGCGGAAGAGATCATTGAGATGGCTGGTAAAGCCACTTTATCCGAGCAGCAGAAGCAAGTTCAAGAGAACATTCATTACCAAGTTGATAACTTTTGCTCTTTGATGGATGGAATCCTACTTCCTGAAGTTAGCAAGAACGAGCCGAACTTACAACAATCCGCAAGCCCTCCTCCTCCTCGGCGTCAAAGCGGTCTTACTTTCGCCATTGGTGGGAATAACGCTTTTCCAGCAGCAGATAAGCCTCGTAAGTGTTTTACTTTTTCTTACATGAAGTCAAGTTCTGAACTTTATGCTCAACGCTTTCTTTCTTCAGCACAGTTGTTCCCGAGACAAAGCCGTTGAAATTCTCTGAGGTCTCACAGAGATTAATGGATCAAATGGGTTACACACTGGAGATAAAACCATCTTTAATACCTCACAAAGACGCTGGCCATGGTTGTTTCATCAAAGGTGAAGCAGACGTTGGAACCGTCTTAGCCTTTTACCCTGGAGTTATCTACTCTCCTGCTTTCTACAGGTACATTCCCGGGTACCCGAAAGTTGATTCACAGAACTCGTATCTTATCACGAGGTACGATGGTACTGTGATAAACGCTCAGCCTTGGGGTCTCGGTGGAGATTCTAGAGAAGTATGGAACGGTTCCTACAAACCCGCGCTCATACCAAACACCAAAACCGCGGAAAACGGTTCAGACAGGTTATGGAAAGCGCTAAGCAAGCCACTGGAAGGTTCGGGTAAAGCAAAAGAGGTTCTCGAGAGGAGAAATCCGTTGGGTTTCGGTCATTTAGCTAACCACCCGGCTAAAGAAATGACACCAAACGTTATGATATGTCCTTATGACTTCCCCTTGAGGGAGAAAGATTTGCGGCCTTACATACCGAATGTATCTTTCGGAGACTCTGGTGAAGTAAAGATGAAGAGATTCGGTAGCTTTTGGTTTAAGACAGGGAGTAGTAATAACATGTTAGATGTTCCGGTTCTGAAGACACTGGTTTTGGTGGCTACGCGTGCTGTTTGTAACGAGGAATTGCTACTGAATTACAGGCTGAGCAATACCAAGAGACGACCGGAATGGTATACTCCGGTTAATGAAGAAGAAGATCGGAGAAGATGGAGCTAAACTTTTCATGTGTTGTTTTAAATGTTTTCTCAAAAAGGCTGTAAAATTTCTAAGTACTCTGTTTTTTTTGGATTAGCGCAGCGACGTCGTTTTGGTGAGTTTTTTTTTATAAACTTTGACCAGAGAAAACAAATCTTTTTTTTCAAGATTCACATTTTCACATTGTAACATAAATGCCTCGTGACTTGGTAATGGTAGATAATACAGGTATGATATGCGTACACGTACATTATACAACTCTATGACGTATATACACAGAAACTGAATCTTTGTTACGCCATTAAAAGTCGTAACATTTGTATATATTATACTTTCCACATACATCACAATTCAAACATTTGTAATGAAAATATGCTACTTGCTAGTTTTGAGGGGGAAGAACAAACAGTGATTGGTCAATATAATCTTATGAAACGTCACTTTCTTTGCTTTTTTATTTGGATACTTCTATTCTAATTCATTGACCAATCACTTCATTATCTCTCATTTTTTAAATTTATATTATCTTTTATTTGGTTTATATATCAACCAATCGTAAAATTATATTTACAAATTCGGTATAGCAGACATTGCACAAGTTGCGTCTGAACTTATTATTATTATAGTATAAACAAAAAGAGAAATTGCCCATAAAAAGGGAAACTCAATTTTTAACAAACCTTTCTATTTATATATTATTTATTACTACTATTATCATAAAATGTTATTAAGTAGGAATTTTTCTTGCTTTTTCATAATTGTCTTTTTCATGTGTATCATATGGAAAATAATTAATACACATCTATAAGACAATGATCACAAATTAAAATGGAAACCATAATAAAACAGAGCTCAAGTTGCGTGTTATATTTTTTTACCTAGCATTAATAAATCAGAAAACACTTGTAAAAACGGTAACTTTAATTTGTAGTAAATTTATTTAGATTGCTCGACAAAATGTGAATTATAGTCCGCTGGATTTATAACGTAGAGGAATGCTCAATAAAAAATATTTCTCCTAACTAATCTTTATAATTATTCATTAGTTAATTTTTGTATTTACTTTTAAAGATTTTTGATATGTTCTCCTCTCATGTGTCTTATCTTATGAAGATGGTTACTACCCAGCGAGACAACAGAGTGTTCTTATCTGTCTTTTAAAATCTCTTTCTCTCTCACTCCCTCCACATTATATAAACCTTATACAGTCACTTCATAATTTCCACACACAAAAACAAAAAAAAAAAAAAAAATTCAATTTTATAAGAATTACAAACATTCTTATAAAATTAGAAGCAAAAAAAATTTAAAAAGAAAAGAAAATGAGAATTTCTCATCATGTGGTGTTCTCTGTTCTTGTCTTGTTTCTTGTGTCCTCTCTTCTTGGCTCTTCTTTAGCAACAAAACCGTGTAGTAACGGTGATGATAAAGGTTGTTTCCGGTCAAGGATCTTGGCCGCACAAAGAGCTGATAGAGTGACGGAGCTTCCGGGACAACCACCGGTTAAGTTCCGACAATACGCCGGTTATGTTACGGTTAACGAGACACATGGAAGAGCATTGTTTTATTGGTTCTTTGAAGCCACTCAAAATCCAAACAAAAAACCTCTTCTTCTTTGGCTCAATGGAGGTAAATTAAACTTAACTCACATCCACTCATTTTTTTTTGTCTATACACTTCTTGATCTCACGGTTATTTTGGTAACTTCTTGGTGTAAAAAAAATTGTGGTGAAAAGATAGTTTTAGAATTTTAGTTATCAAAAACCCAAGTAGTTAAAACAAGTTAACTATGTGTTACATGCTTTTTGTGCATTTCATCTACTTATTATTCAATTTATATGTATATATATGTATTCTATTTAGAATATCGGGGTTTAACGAAGTTTAATGTGGATTAATATGTGATGATGAAAAATAGGATGTAACTAAGTGTAATCATGTGGATTTAAAAGGTGATTAATTATAAAAAAAATAAGAATGTATTTAGTCTTTTTGTATGCATGGAGACAAAAGGTAAGTGGGAAAGAATATTAGGTGAAGCTTCCTAATAGTAAGACGTGTCTAATTTGGAACGATGTCAAAATCAATTTAACGAATGTGGTTAATTATCAACATTATTAATTACCATCATAATGAGTTTTGGTTGTGTTGGTTAAAACTTTTTTAATTTTGGAAGCTAGCAATGATTCCCACATGCTTGTTGGTTGTTACATGATCATATATATATATATATATATATATATATGCTCACTATTATCTTTTAGACTTATTTATGCGTTATATTCTAAATAAAAATGGGTCATAGATATATAGATATTACTAACAACATTTCCTTTTATAAACTAAGAGAAAAAAACGTTTAGTTTTATATAATAACATTAGATACATATGCATGTGATGGGTATATAATATATGTCGACGTTATATATACACTTCCATATAATTAGGCTTTTATAGACTCCCGTGGGCTCTTTACTTTAATATTAAGGCATAGTAATTATTGACAAAAAAGTATATGCATCTATATATTATAATTACCTATCAAGAAAAGTCAATTACATAAAACTTATACGGTCCATTTCATTATTATTATTTCGAAAACATTATACATGGTCCATGCACGTATGCACGCCCTAAAAGTGTCACAACCTTTTTATCCTATTTGTGTGTTTGTTAATAAAAGCAATATTCGTCATTATAAGAAACAAAACCCTTAAATTAAAATGGACCCGATGAAATAATAATAGTGAATTGAAAAGTAATAAATAAAGTGAAAGTGTAGGCCTAGATCACTTAAGTTTTGGTAGTTCCAAAAAATACAAAATTACCAAATTAATTAATAAAATATGATTAATTAGATTTACAAACTGTAAGATGAAACGGTAAAAAAAAATGTAAAACAGGACCAGGATGTTCATCTGTCGGATTTGGAGCATCAGAAGAACTTGGACCATTTTTTCCTCAAAATTCGACTAAGCCTAATCTCAAGTTAAATCCATACAGCTGGAACAAAGGTATATAATTCATAAACTTTTCTTTTTAACAAAAAAGTACACTTCTATATCTTTTTGATTGATAATATTTATGAAATGTAAAAATGTATAGCGGCAAATTTATTGTTCTTGGAATCACCTGTTGGAGTTGGATTCTCTTACACTAACACAAGCAGTGATATAAGTCAACTTGGCGATACCGTAACAGGTTCCATCCAACAACTTATTAATCTACTACTAATAATCTGTTAATTATGTTAATTAGTAAGTAAAATTAAAATTCGTGTATATAATTTTTTAGCTAGTGACTCTTACAACTTCCTCGTGAACTGGTTCAAAAGATTCCCTCAGTACAAGTCTCACGACTTTTACATCGCCGGAGAAAGCTACGCCGGTAAGGTTCACTATATACGACGTCGTATCAACAAGCAGTGATTAAAACAAAGAAATATTAGTTAATAAATATTCAATGTAAATGTTTGCTTGGAATTTAATAATTAGGTCATTACGTTCCTCAACTTTCGGAGCTCATTTACAATCAAAACAAGATTGCTTCCAAGAGATATTTCATTAACCTCAAGGGTTTAATGGTTAGAGATAATTAATCTTCTTAAATCAAATAAAGTAACTAGTAGTATACAATATACTATTTGTTATAGACTATGTCTCATAATGAAATATTTTGTCTTCTGTTATATAGATAGGAAATGCATTGTTGGACGATGAAACAGATCAAAAGGGTATGATTGATTACGCCTACGATCACGCGGTTATATCAGACAATTTATACAAGAGAGCGAATCAACACTGCGATTTCAAACTAGAACATGTCTCCAAAGAATGTAATGATGCTTTAGATGAGTACTTTGATGTGTACAAGATCCTTGACATGTATAGTCTCTACTCTCCAAAATGTGTTCTCGCCAAAGATAACTCCTCTGTTTCTCATTCCCTCCCCGGAAATCGCCCTTTTCCCGGTGCTAAAGGCATTTTCCGACCTCGCCTAATCTCTCAAAATGTAAGTATATTGTTGAATCCTTCACAATATTATAAGTTTTGTATATATTAATTCAAGGGGTTTGATTGTACTGGTTACTATAGGAAGGATGGAGGAGAATGGCGGCGGGGTACGATCCGTGCGCATCAGAATATACGGAAGATTATATGAACAGAAAAGATGTTCAACAAGCACTTCATGCTAATGTCACTAACCTCTCTTACCCTTGGACTCATTGCAGGTACTCATTAGGTTCTGTTTCAATATGGTTTTTTCGGTTCTGTTTTGTTTTTTTTAAAACCGATGTATGGTTTTATTATGTGCAGCAATAGTATCTCATTCTGGTCTGATGCTCCTGCTTCCATGCTTCCTACATTAAGAACACTTGTTTCTGCCGGTTTACGCGTATGGGTTTTCAGGTATATATACACCACATACTCATTGGTGTTTTACTTGTAAGAATTTGATGTAAAGTTAGCATCTTTCTGGTGAAAAACAGTGGAGATACAGATGGTAGAATCCCCGTGACCGCGACTAGATACTCATTGAAGAAACTTGGTCTTAAGACAGTCCAAGACTGGACACCTTGGTACACAAAACAACAGGTAGGTGGATGGACCGTCGAGTACGATGGGCTTATGTTTGTGACTGTGAGAGGAGCAGGACATCAAGTTCCTACTTTTAAACCTAGAGAGGCTCTTCAGCTTGTTAACCATTTTCTTGCTAACAAGAAACTTCCTTCTTTTCCCTTTTGATACATCATTTCTCATACACACTAGATTTGATTATCTCTATGATTATTATGTGATTCTTAAGAAATATTAATAAACAGATTTCAGCAAAAACAGATATGCGTGTACATATATATATGAAGCCTATGCTTCTTCTTCATAAACAGATTTGAGTATAGTATTTATATTCATTGTTACATATGTGAACTTGCAAGTAAATAAGTACCTGCTCTAAAGAGAGATTTGCTGTACATATATACTTATATATTTATATTTATGAAGCCTATGCTTCTTCTTCATCTTCTTTCTTGGATTGTATAGCTTCCACTAGCTGGAGTAGCATTGCTCCAATGAAGTACCAAGTAACCCCGGCTAACAAAATCTGCTGCCATGGGCTGTTAACTATGGATAAAGCCAACGAGCCACCAATATGGTCTTCGAGCTCAGAGGCTCTGTAGCTGGCTTGGAACTGAACCAATAACACTGCTATTGTAGCTGTCCCAATCGGGAAATTATGTATCCGGAACCTTTGTTGTCTTCTATATACTCTTCTACTTGAAAAATTATCTTGTAATGGAGTTTTCTTTTGAGCCACTTTCGGAGTCGGTGTAGCCATGGGACTGTTGTTGTGTCCTGATGATGGAAGAGATGGGTTTGCTGGGATCCAATAGTCTTCTTTAACCGTGGAAGATGATCCTTTCGGTTTTGTTTTACCGCTATGTTCTGCTTCTTTCATTGCTTCCACAACATCTTGTAGCTTTCTGATATCTGGATCAACCGATCTTTTTCGTTTAGTAATAACCAGACTCATGTTTGAATCTGAACTCAATGGTTTTGAGTAAGGTGATGATCTCCAATATAGCCAATTTGATATATTCCTTATTGCATCTACCGCGCTTATCCTTATATCTCTCTGCAAGTCTGTCTCCTGCGCAAAACATACCATCACAACAACTATACTCAATTAGTTGGCTTTATTACTACTTTTAAGACAATGAAAACCACACTCACATATGAGCTTTCTCTTGTGGTTTTCTCCATGGCTTGGGTGTATCTTTCTTGGAACTTCTTGACATCAACAAACACGTTGGAGACACGCTCCCCGACCGTGTTTCCAACACCGATCCTCACGTTGCCTCGTGGTTGTTTCGACATAAGAAACTCCAATGGAGCAAGGTCAGATCTCTCCACCATTCTGCAACATCTCATAAAAGATTCATACTTTAGTACACACATATATATATATATATAGAAAATCTAAACCGATACTATATATGAGTGTGCGCTTACGAGATGCAATCAATAGGGCAAGCTTCAATGGCTTCTTTGATTTTGGATTCAGGATCAGCCCATTGAGCAACAACTCTTGCTCTCCCATGAGCTGTCTCAATAGCAAACGTTCTCTCTGCACACAAAGCACACTTCAAGCAACCAACACACTTAACCTCGTCCACAAAAACAGCTCTTTGCTCTGTCTCTGAACCACACCAAACAGAGTATATAGGCTTCCCTGTGTATCCTCTAAGCTCTTCAAGTTTCGCTTGCTCCTTACAAAACAATCAATCAAACAAACAAAAAGCAACCATCTTTAACTTAGTCTTGAAAATAGACAACAACAAATCAAAGAAAAAAAACAATATAATTAAAAACCTTATCATAGGCTTGACGCGAGATAGGATCAGAGAGAAGCTCGTAAGCTTCGTTAAGGATTATAGCCATGTCGTGTCCTGGAACTCCTGCGATGTCCGGATGGCAACGTTTCTGAAGCGTACGATAAGCTGCTTTGATCTGAGACTTATCGGAGCTCCGATCAATACCTAATAGGTCGTATAGATCAAAGTCTGTGATAGAAGATGAAGAGGAAGTGGCTCTACACTTGAGCTTGAACGGTGGTGATCTGACGGTGGTGAGCTTATGAGATGTGGTGCATGGCCATGTAGTCGTCGACGGAGGAAGAGTCGCCGGCGTAAGAATAGTCGCCGACATTTTTTTTTATTTTTTATTTGGACGGTGAATTGAATTTGAGAAAAAAATATATCTAATTGTAAACTATTTTTCCATCTCTCTTGGAAGATATTTAATTTGAACGGGGAAAAGAAAGTTCCAAATCCAATAAAATTAAATTTGATTAAAAAGAATATTGAACAAAAAAATTGTTTGGTGGAAATTAAAAGAGTTGAATATTTTTATGATATTATATTATCCATCCGTAGGAATAAAAAAAAATAAAGGCTGAGGATTTAATTGACATAATAAATTACATAAATATTGTTTTAGGAAAGTTTCTTCAATTAAATTACGGATTATTTACAGTGAAAATATATGTATGCGATTTTCTTGCGTTTTTAAGGATTTAATTAGACCTAAATGCCATGGCTAATGTGATTTAATTGCCAAAAATTTAAAATTTATAGTTTCCCTTGTGTTACATTATGAGAAATTCTCAAATACTAATGGGCCTTTATAATTGGACCCATTATAAGTAGGCCCACTTTATTTAGACGGCTGATTCTGATTCTTCAACGAAGATCGCTGAAAATTCTTTATTTCGTTTTATAGGGTTCTTTCTTCTTCTTCTTCTTCTTCTTCACGACGAGAGATTCATATACGAAACACGAGGAAGAAGAAGAAGAAAGCCATGTCTAGGCAAGTCACGAGAATTCTCGGATCTCTCTCTTCCAAAGTACGCCGTTCAAGCGGCGGATCCGAGTCATGCTGTTCTCTCGCTTCGTTGACTCAGTCTCGCTCCTACGGGACGACTCCTTCGCCTCCCGCGGCGGTTTTCGTCGACAAAAACACACGTGTCATCTGTCAGGGTATCACCGGAAAGAACGGGACTTTTCACACTGAACAAGCTATTGAATACGGCACCAAAATGGTATTCTGTATTTTTGAGTGATTCCTTAGATTCAATGTAGCTAACTTAGTCATTCCATGCTTATGGGTTTATCGATTTCGAGTGAAAGTTTGGTTATTGTGTCGCAATTGAGCTTAACGAGCTTACATTGGTCGTTGCTGTTGTTGTTTCTCCTGAATAGATCTCTTACCAGAGATCATAGATCACATGTGTATGTGTGTGTTGTGTTTTGAAGCTGTGATAAGCTAAGATTGAGTTTTTTGTGATGTTTAATAGGTAGCAGGAGTGACACCAAAGAAGGGTGGAACAGAACATTTGGGTCTCCCTGTTTTTAATACTGTTGCTGAAGCAAAGGCGGAGACGAAAGCCAATGCTTCTGTGATCTATGTTCCTGCGCCTTTCGCAGCCGCTGCTATCATGGAAGGTTTGGCTGCTGAGTTAGATCTTATTGTCTGCATTACCGAAGGAATTCCTCAACATGACATGGTAATAATTGGTTAATGTCTCCTTGTTCAATCTTATTCTTCATTATTCAACAGGTCTGCTGAGTAATATACTTGGCTCTACTGATTTGTAATGTAGGTTCGTGTAAAGGCTGCTCTTAACAGTCAATCGAAAACTAGGCTAATTGGCCCTAACTGCCCTGGGATTATTAAGCCTGGTGAATGCAAGATTGGGATCATGCCGGGATACATCCACAAGCCGGGGAAGATAGGGATTGTTTCGCGGTCTGGAACATTGACATATGAAGCTGTAAGGTTCTTTGTGTTGCCTTCATGTTTGGCTCTCTTTGTCTCTATCTTCCTAAATTTATAATCTTTATCTTTCTTGCAGGTTTTTCAAACTACCGCAGTAGGTCTGGGACAGTCTACGTGTGTCGGAATTGGTGGTGATCCTTTCAACGGCACAAACTTTGTTGACTGCCTTGAAAAGTTCTTTGTCGACCCACAAACAGAAGGTCTCTTGTTGATTCGCGAATCTTTGTCTGTTTTGTAAATTTGTAAAAGACTTCAGCGTTGTTTTTGTAACTAAGAATGGATCCACTTGTTTTCAGGTATCGTCCTCATTGGAGAAATCGGTGGTACTGCAGAAGAAGATGCTGCTGCATTGATAAAGGTAACCACAATGCTTCTTCTTTAAAGAAACCAGAGTTGCCCACTTCTCAGATGATCTAGAGTAAAAAACTTGTCGGCTTATTGATCAAACAGGAAAGTGGTACGGACAAGCCTGTAGTTGCTTTCATTGCTGGACTTACTGCACCACCCGGGCGTCGAATGGGTCATGCTGGAGGTAAATAAAACCTTATTCTCGGCTCTTTCATTCACTGTTATTTACTTGACCCTGAAGTTTATTCTCGGCCCTTTCAGCCATTGTGTCTGGAGGTAAAGGAACAGCTCAAGACAAGATAAAGAGCCTAAGCGAAGCTGGAGTTAAGGTGGTTGAGTCACCGGCTAAGATTGGTGCGGCCATGTTTGAGCTTTTCCAAGAAAGAGGCCTTTTGAAGTGAAAAGTGAAAAATCAACGAACCTCTCTGCTCTAATAACAAGAGTTTGTAAAGGAGAAGAGAGAAATGGGTTGTTTCTCTTACTAAAAGATTATTGCATGGAGAAACAGAGTCTCTTTTCTATGCCATTCTATTCTGAAGTTTATTTGATCTTGGACCTCTGTTTTGTCTTTTTATTTTACAAAGAGATAAGAATGTACCAATTTCACGAAATTGAGCATAAAAGGCTCGACACATTTTGGAGGGTAATTTAGAAATATTTATCAACAGTGTACTTTATTTTTTGTAAAGCGTTACAAAAACAATACTTGTGATATATTTCTTGTGAACGTAACAAAACTAAGAATGGTGATAACAACAGAAGATAACAAAAATAACAAAGTAAGAACCTACCAAAATTTACAAAACTAAGAAATTACCAGAAAGTAACCGATGACAACTATCATGTGTTACAAAACTAAATTTGTTCTTTTTTTTTTTTTTTTAACTCAAATAAAACTTTATTCAAACTAGATAATTGTAACAGAGTTTTGTTTCTCCATTTCCATTAATGGTGTTAATGTAGAAGTACAAATTGTTCGAAAGAAAATAAATACGGTTGTCTACCACCTTCTTAGCCAATAGGTCGGCACACGCATTCGAATCACGCGTAATACATTTGAATGTTGGTCGCAGCTTTACACGCCGCATGCCTAATATATCTGATGTGAAGGATCTAAGTCTTGGCCAATCATCCGGTTCATGGATAGCCTGGATCAAAGTCTTGCAATCGCTTTCAAAGATAACATCCTCAAACCCAAGGTTATTCACACAATGCACTTGCCCATGTTAGAGCCGATGCTTCGACAAGAGGAGAGATTAAAATTGGATATGTTTTAGCTCCCACCCACCTAACTGAGCCTCCCTCATCTCTAAGAATCCATCCTACACCACAAGTATCATTACCTTTTGTCCAAGCAGCATCTATATTACATTTAAAAGATCCCGGGGGAGGCGGTGCCCCATTTACGAGCGAGGCCTCACTCTTTGATGTAGTCTGTTGGGGAGGTAAGGAGAGGTGCCGATGATTAAACCATTCGTTGCATCTTGTTCGGCCTTCTCGCTAATAACCCGACAAGGCTCCCGAGGACCCCGAGAAACAAGTCGTTCCGAGCTTTCCATATTCTCCAAATTAACCATGGCCAAGCCTTGGTTCGTCTCGGTTCTCTCGCATCCGCCGTAAAATCCGATTCGAAACACTTCGCCAAATTTTCAAAAAGAGAGTTGGAGAAATCTCCGGATAGAACATGACTGCGGGGATGTTAACCATACAAACCCCCGGCATAAGGACATTGAAATAAGACGTGATTGACCGTCTCAAAGACGTTCCCGCATCTAGGACATTCTGGAAATTTGGTGAGGCGTTTAGTAGCCATATTAGCTCCTACCGCCAAGCAATTTGATAAAGCTCTCCGGATGAAGTTGTGGATCTTAGGCATCGTCTTTGTCTTCCAACATGCTTGGAACAAATGATCCAGGTTTGGGTTGAGGATTAAGTTTAGAGGAGGCCTGTCCTTAATCCTTGTCTTCCACACAAAGTAACCTGACTTGACTGAGTACTCACCATTGTTATTGTATATCCAAGAATAACCCGAACGTGCTCCTTGTCCACCTGCTCGACTTGGCAGATTAGGGCTGATATCCTCCTCTTCGAAGATAGCTTTGATGTTATTTAACCTCCACTCGTCCGATGATGGGTCCTTTAAGGTTGTTAAGTGTACCATTTCTATGTCAATTCCCTCTTTTACTCGCGGTGGTCTTGGAGGGTCCGAAGGGAGCCAAGGGTCGTTGAGGATATCTAACTCGTTCCGTTACCAAGTTCTTTCCTCATACCTAGCCGCATGACGGCTAAAGCTTCATGTAGACTTCTCCATCCGAACGATGGTCTTGTACCCGTGCCAAATAAGGGGAGAGCGATGGGGAAAGTATTTGCCTTTGAGAACTTTGGATAAAAGAGAATCGGCTTGGAGCTAATCCTCCAGATTTGTTTACCGAGAAGAGCTAAATTAAAGCCTTCTAATTCTCCGAATCTAGCCCTCCTTCCTTCTTAGGCAAGCACATTTTATCCCAAGATTTCCAATGAATTCCTTTACTGTCTTATTGTTCTTCCACCAAAATTGAGCAATTAAACCACCGATCTTTAAGCTTAGTTTTGAGGCGGCTTAAAACAGGACATAGTATAAGCTGGGAGGGCAAGCACCACGGCTTTGACCAGAACTTCTTTACCACCTTGCGATAGAAAGTTGTTTCTCCATGAATTTACCTTTTTTTTGATACATTTTCCTCAAGAAAGCTCAGTGTTGAGAACCTTGATCCAACAAAGGCTTCGGGAGGCCTAAGTACAAACCTTTACCCCCTCGCTTGTGATTCCCCGTGATCTCCTTGATGAGAGTCCGGACTTGGTGCCCTACCTTCGGCCCAAAGGTAATACTAGATTTGGTGAAGTTAACCTTTTGACCCGAAGCCATTTCATACTCTTGCAAGATTTGTTGAATTCTCTCGGATTTCATTTGCTTCGCCCCGCAAAAGAACAAGTCGTCGTCCGCGAATAGTAAGTGGGAGATAGGAGGGGAGGAAGGTGCCACTTTTATTCCCTTGATTGCCCGGTCTGCTCGGCTTGTCCGAATCGCCTCGCTAAGGCCTCGCACATATGATGAAGATGAAAGGGGAGAGAGGGTCCCCTTGCCTAATACCCCTTGATGGAGCTATGGGACCATACCGCCCGCCATTGATCAAAACCTTATATGAGGTCGAAGTGATGCATGTCATTATTCGGTCAATCCACTCTTCATTGAACCCCATACTTCTCATTGTACTCTCCACAAAGGCCATTCCCGGTCTGTCAAAAGCTTTCATCATATCTGTTTTGATGGCTATAAAACCTTTTGCAACGAGCGTCATTGGTTCTCAATGCATGAATTGTTTCATGGGCTATAAGGATGTTGTCGATATGAGCCTACCTTTGACAAAAGCACTTGGTTTTCTGAAATGATGTCCGGGAGAATATTCTTTAGCCTTGTGGAGAGTACCTTGGAAATAATCTTATAAGCAAAGTTACATAGGCCGATTGGCCCGAAGTCTTTCAAACCGGATGATTTTTGCTTTTTTGGTATAAGACACGATTTGTCTCGTTGATCCCGCTATCTAGTGACCCCCACTCTCCATGAACTCTTTAACTAGGACCAGCACATCCTTTCCCACTATGTCCCAGTTATCCCGATAAAATGCACCAGACATACCATCCGCCCCGAGCATTTGCTACCTCCCATAGCAAAAACGGCCTCTTTGACCTCGCCTAAATTCACTAGTCTCGGTAAATCTCTGTTCGATCGCAGATACTCCGGGTGGTTACCTCTAAAGAAATGTGAGGTTGAAACTGTCTCCGAGTCCTGCAGTTCTGAGGAGAAGAGATTAGAGAAGTATCTCACAGCAACTTTACCCATAGCATCTTCGAGTAGTGGTTCCTTCCCGTAACTTCATCGTTAAGAATTGGATATGATTTCGGCTCTTCTTTGCTTTGTGGTAGCATGGAAGAACTTAGAATTTCTATCACCTTCTTTTAGCCACATGACTCTACTCTGTTGCTTCCAGAACTTCTCTTCCTCTCTCTATAAGCTTGGTTGAGTTGTAAGTTAGCATTTCTATACTCTCTAATGTCCATAGAGTCTTGATGATTCATTGAATCAATCTTGTGTTTCACTCTTGAATCAGGAGAGATGAGTTTGAGTTTGATGTTCTTTTCCAAGATGATATCTCCTTCCTACAACTTCGATTCTTTCCACAAAGTCTTTCTCATGGTTCCGTGTTGGGCATGACCACCCAATGTGTACAATCTCAGAGAAGCCTTCTTTTTGCTTCCATCTTTTATCGTACCTAAAACTTCCATATCTTTTAGGACCCTCCCCATTAAAACAAGTGACAATGGGGCTATGATCCGATCCCACTCTTGTGAGATAAAAGGATTGGGCGGCAGGAAAAGTGTTGTGCCAATCGGGATTAGCAACAACTCGTCTAGTTTGCAATGGATGAGGTTACCACCTCTATTTCCAAACCATGAGAGAGGATTACCTTGGAAGGGAGTTTCCAACAAACCGCATGTCTGTAACATTGTCTTAAAAGGAATAAAAGAGCTTTCTGCTCTTATTGAACCTCCTCTTTTTTCATCGTTACTCGTGAGCTCATTGAAATCACCCATAAGCATCCAAGGCCCTCTTCTGGTTGTTCCTATTCTCATAAGCTTTTCCAAACATAAGCTCTTTCCTTAACTATTGGGTCTCCATAAACACCTGTGAGATAGAAACTTTTATCCTTCCATTCTATCCAAGTATCTATGTATCTAGTGGTGGATGCTAAGATCTGTACTTTGACTTCCTCTTTCCACATTAAGGCCAATCCACCGCTCAAGCCTATCGGATCCACTGTGTGAAGATCGAAAAAGCCCAATTCTTCGCACTTTACCTCCATAAAATTTCTTCCCCGTTTGGTCTCACCGAGAAATACTACCTCGGGATATATTGACCATATATGTCCCTTAGGTGTCGAACCGCCAATGTGTTTCCCGCACCGACGGTTCCAACAAGTTGTCCTCATATCGATCTTGGTGGTTTATGGTTAACCACTAACCTTGAAAAGACTGGAGTTGAGGGGTTGACTCTTACTTCAACGCCTGAACTTAGAGAGAAGGATGTTGGGAGTTCGGTTCGCGGATGCAAGGGACGAATAGGAGCTGCTGAGCTACTACCTTCTGATGGAAGTTTGTGATGATCTAAGGGAGAGGAGTCATCACTTTTAGTTTTTGCTCTTTTCCTTGCTTGATTTCTCTCGGCACTTGTTTTTCTTTTTCGCTCGAGGGGCCGGACCGGCGCTTTGTAGCTCCACCTTTTTACCTGATGATAGAGTTTTTTCCCCGGAACCTTGGAGTACGATCCTTTTCCCTGAAGAGAGAGTTCTTTCACCGAATCGGGGGAAGATAAAACCTGTTTTCCCGTTGCGTTATCGCATTGTCATCCGGGGTGGGCTTGGGCTTCCCTGTACCTTTTGTCTCCAAGTTTTCTCTTGAACTTGTTTCTTGGGTCGTGAGGCCGTAGCTTCCAGCCTTGAAAATGCAGATTCACCTTGAGGATTGGCCTCTGAAGTAGATACAGTGCCTCTACCTCTTCCTCCCCTTCCCCTCGCCTCGTCCCCTTCCTCTCCCTCCCTCGCGCCTAAACCTCTGTTGTTGAGCCCCCCACATCGCCTGAGGAGGAAGAGGATTAGCGGAGGTTGATGGAATCCCTTTTCCTTTGTCAATTTTTCGGCCAGCCGAGGCTTTTGATATATTATCTTCCAAAGGTGGGTTAAGGAGTGAGGGTTGTATTGAGAATTGGCAGTGATATTGATCATGAGTGATCCTTTTGCATTTATAGCACAACTTCCTCAACTTCTCATACTCAAGTCTCTGTTACTATCTCTCCGGACTTAAACTTGACGGCTTTCTTGAATACAATCGGTTCTTCCACTGAAATCCACACTCTGGCTCTCATATACTCCAGAGAATCAGATTTTTTGGCATGAAGTTCCACAGCTTCCACCTTCCCTAACTTTTCACCAATAGTTCTCACTGCCTCTTCTTTCAGTTGGTGCAGGGGAAGGCCTTTAATGCGAATCCGAAAGGGATCTTCTTTAAGAAGTACGGATGGGGTTACGGGGACCATTGTTCTCCCGTCACTAACCGCCGTTAACGTACCATGGTGCCTTGAGAAGGGTTTTCTCATTTCTTGCTCATATTCGAAGATATATTGCACTCGTTCGCCCTACGTTTCTACCTCTTCTTGTCTCCTCCAGCTCCCATATTTTGGGTAAGGCGGAAACGAGACCAATAGGTGTAATAACATTAGTGTTTAAGATTCGACAATAATGTTTGTTTGTGTGCTCTTCGATAAGCTCTTGATTATCTAGATACGGGATATCTATCGGATCATCAAGGTCAACCGTTTCCTTATCCATAAGCATCTTAAGCATATCCTCATCTCTTTTCTTGTACGAATGATACATCTCGAAAAGAGTGAACTTTGATCCACGGATTCGAAGCAAATCTAGGTAAACTTTGATCCACGGATTCGAAGCGAATCTAGGTAATAATCCGATAGTTGACTCGAGGTTGATGCGCACGGTGCCCCTAGGTTACAAGAGAAGCTTAGTGTTACCACCAAAGCTTTATCTCTGGCTGCTCAGGGAGCTACTTAGAGGGGGTGAGTATCTACCAAGTCAACTGGGTAAGATGAAGGTACCAATTAACAGGTTGAAGATTTGGGGTTAGCTTCAAGCTTGATACATCTAATCGCTCTCAGATCTGCTTCTATTGCACTTAGTTGATGATTGAAAATAGTCTCAATCTCGAATCTTCTCTACACGTTATATCTTTAGAGAATGGAGGTGTATAGCTTGGTGATATGAAGAGAAGAAAGAGAAGTAAGGGATCACTACACTCTCTAGCAGCGAAACATATCTCAAACTGGGATTAGGGTTTATCGGTGTGAGGCGGCTGGGTCGCTAGGAGAGAACCCATGTTATCCTTTATATGTATATCCTTTTTTGATAAACTAAATTTGTTCATGTAGATGTATCAATATAAAACAAAACAATTGGTTACAGAAATGACATTTTAGCCAAAACAAATGGTTAGATTAAAAATAAGATGTTTATCGAATTTGTTTTATTTAGGAAAATAATTGACATGTGAATGAAGAAAGATAGACAAAACAAAAAAAAAGAGAAATGGTATAATCTATGTGGGGTTGTCTTTAATCTCAATGGTAGGTTCATCTATCGATAAGCGACCCATCTCATTGTAACATCAACAGGCAGTGTTATGTTATATCATACGTTTTTACTTTGTTTCTGTTTACAAAGTTAAGCTCAAAAAGAAACATCAAAATAGATATATCATTTAGTTAGGCATATATTACTAATATTAAATAAACTCAATAATAGCATATATATGCTGCATACATATATGGGTATGTATGTGTAGACAAATCATAATAAATAATATCAAAAGAGGGGTATGCAGAAGAGTGGGAAAGCTGAAATGACGAAAATAGGCTTGGACCCAACTCTTCCTATTTAATCATTAGTTTCCTTATTTAGAAACCATAACATGTTTCCTGCTAGTGTCTCTGACACAACATAAGAGACGACTGACCACTTCTCCTTCTATCTCTTTCTACTTCCTTAAAAATCTTATTGACACAAAATTCAAAGTATAAGTCTTTTTTTGTTTGGTCAACAATTCAAAGTATAAGTCTTTATTTTACAATTTAAACAGATACTCTTCATATGTATAGTTGTATATATATTTATTGCTTAGACTATGTCAATTACAAAATTACGATTACCAAACGTTGTAGTGATTATATTGGGCATATTTGTCACGAGCCTGTCATTAATTTCAATTCTATATTCATATATCATTCGAATTTTCTTTTATAGCTGCTGGATAATGTACAATTAATCACAAGTCGTTACAGTATATGTGTAATTACATATTTAGGAAGAGGATGTGGGTATAAGAAAATAAAATAAAAACTCATTTTCAAGTATTGTTACGCTTTGTCCTTTCCCATTTGGCTACTCTCTCTCACACACTCTTTTGCATTTTCCCATTTTTAGTAACTTTGTTTTCTTTGTTACATTTTTTCATGAAGTTTCTATTTTTGGATATTTTCGAAATTGCGTCATGCATGGCAGATCAAAGATTTAGTGGTTAGTGATTTGACTAAAAAAGGTTTGCTCTGCTAAAGAAATTACCAACACTGCCATTACATGTCTACAAACTATTAAAATTCTTGTTTTTTTATAGCATAACTTTTTGTAAATACTTTGTACTACTTGAAATATTGGGTATTACTCCTAGTTAGTTCACTCGTTAAATAAAAATAAAAGAACATATATTAAGCTATTAACAATATTATCACATATACTATATATATAGTTTTTTATTATATAAAGTATATCCTACATAGGTTAAACATACAACTTAAGGCATAAATAACTATATAGCACAATATTAGTTGTATAGTGGAACGTAAATTAATAGTGACCGTAATAGAATTGTCGCATAATACTTCAAACCCTAAGACTAAGAGTTTGTTGATATTAAAATAGGTAAGCCTTAAATACATAATATTTTCACTGTCCAATTTCTGTGAGAAAGATAAATGAAATTAGAAAATGAGAAAGTGTAACTAAGCATATTCTTCAGCAAAAAAATCTCTCTACCTTTTGGAAACTTTATATACTAATGATCCTTCATTTCCAGATTCACAATTAACAACTCAACAATAAGTACTTTAAATACTCTCTCTCTCTCTCTCTCTCTAGCTATTTCTCACCAACTCATACACACTCTCTCTCTCTCTCTCTAATTAAATTCTCTCTAATTCACACATCAAGATTCAAGATTAATCAAACCACCCGTGAAATGAATCCTGTAAATTAACTCTCTCTAGGGTTTTCACATTCTTGTGTTTCTTGGTTTACTATATTAATTAGGGTTTCGTTATTTAAGTGAGTATCCACATTAACATAGACATATATGAACCAGGAAGAAGAAGAAGAAGAGAGGAATAATAATAACAAAAGGAAAAGAAGTGAGATGGGAAGAGGAAAGATAGAGATAAAGAAGATAGAGAATAGAACATCAAGACAAGTAACATACTCAAAGAGAAGAACTGGTCTTATCAAGAAAACTCACGAGCTCTCTGTTCTTTGCGATGCTCACATTGGTCTCATCGTTTTCTCAGCCACAGGAAAGCTCTCTGAGTATTGCTCAGAACCTAACCAGTTAATTTCTCTCTTCTCTCTTTGAAAATATTAGGGTTTCTGAGATCTATACATACATAATTGATAAGTATATCTAATATATGTATGTATTTATCTAAATAAATGAGAAATATATATATATATATATATATATATATATATATATATATATATATTGCTCGTGCTATTGTGAACAGACAGTTTTCATCATTTGTTTCTGAAGTAGAACAGCTTGTATTATGAATTTTTTTTTTTTTTAATTTTAATTTGGACCGAAAAGTTGAGAATCTCTGACGCTAGATCTTTTTTTCTTGCTGGAATTACTTTGTTATATATATGTGTAGTCAAAAATTTTATATATATTTTACACTTCCTAAACAAAGAGATCTTTCTGCAACGATTTGACATTTCACTTTTTCAAACAAATTTTTGACATTTCTTGATAAAGCTTTTTATTATGTAATTTTTTTTTAACACATACATATCTGCGTCTTAGTTGTGATGATTCAATCTAAAAGTACATTTAATCATAAAGTTTTAGATTTAAGTCTTTATATTCATATAATTTTACCCTAATTTCATATATGAGAATATTTATAAAAAAAGAATATATGAGAATAAAGGTATATATATGTTATTGTGCTAATATATTGAAATCTTGACATTTGCAATATTAAAAAGATACTAATATATTTGATCACATTTTTTTTTATAATAATTTACCAATATTGAATAGGATGCCTCAACTCATTGACCGATACTTGCAAACCACCGGATTGCAACTTCCTGACCCTAATGACGAAAAGGTATTATTATTTATATATAAAAAATATATTCCTTTTGTTACCAATTTTAAAATGAATAAATTCAATAACCTTACAAAACCTAATTCATTTGGATCTTTTTGTGTGCATATATATAATTAAAAGGAGCAATGGTGCCATGAAATAGAAGCACTAAGAAGAGAGACATGTAAGCTTGAGCTTCATCTACGTCCGTACCATGGTCATGACTTAATCTCTATTCCTCCTCGTGAGCTTGACATACTCGAGCAACAGCTACAACATTCTGTCCTTAAAGTTCGTGAGCGTAAGGTACTATATTGTAAATATATGTTTTCATAAGTATTGTCTCTTTAAAATATATATTGAGTGTAAACTTTTGTTTTGAACTCTATTATGTTTTGATTTAATTAATATAATTGAAGAATGAGTTGATGCAGCAACAATTAGAGAATCTAAGCAGAAAGGTTATTCTCTAAATCACTTTTCTTAACTACTTTTTTTTAATCTCTAATCATCCTTTAAATGACGACATGTTTTTTATGGTGTATGTATAATTAATTAGAGGAGGATGCTGGAAGAAGATAATAACAATATGTACCGTTTGGTACGTAAGATTTGTTATAAGAGATTATTAAATTGTTATTTTGACATTTTTGATTGAATTATATTTTTTTCTTTTATATACATATATACATATATATTTGATTATTACAGCTTCAAGAGCATCGTACAGCAATTGAGTATCAACAAAGTGGGATTGAGACAAAACCAGGAGAGTTTCAACAGTTTATAGATCAGCTTCAGTATTATAACAATAATGTTCAACAACAACAACCAAGCAGTGTTCTTCAGCTATCTACAATTGCATCTCATGAGATTAATCCTAATTATAATAATTACCATCTCCAGCTTGCTCAGCCTAATCTCAAGATTGATTAACATAAATCATCCATAATTAAGTGCATTCCCTATCTTTTCTACAGACATATTGGATTAAGTATCATCATTTATGTCTTTTTATTATTATTAGTAATTAATTAACGTCTATGTTTTGAAGTTATAATTCATCACTTGAGAATCATTATAGTAGTCTTGGTTTTATTAATTAAATTACCGTAGTTAACTGTCGCACATTTTTCAAGTAGATATATAAACTATCTGTGTGAAAAAACAGACCTGTTCCATTCTTATGTCTTTTTATTATTATTAGTAATTAATTAACGTCTATGTTTTGAAGTTATAATTCTGTATATGTTTCAAAAAAGACTTTTTTGTCCTTCAAACTCTTACGAAATTGAGTATTGGAGTTGGGCTCAAGCCCAGTTTTAAATTGCAACAATTTAACCCAAAATTTTAGAGCCCAAACCAAACAATTAATTTACAACTACAAGCCAACCAGTGTTGACCATGACCAACAAATGAGTCAACCAATCAACAGAGAGACCTAAGAAATGAGTCAAGAAGTCAACATCCTACCAAACTATGGTTATTATCCAAAATATTAATTACATACTACCAAATAATTTTTTTTAATTTAATTATTATTACCTGTTGGATTCACTCTAAAACATTTGTGTTGTATTGTGTCATTTGTGTGGTTTGAAATCACCCGTACAATCTCTGTGTTGGTCTCAAGAGTAGAGTAATCATAATTAGTGAAATCCGTTTAATTAAAATATTTATTAAGGTACAATTATATATGTTGTCGTCAGAAGAGAAGACCGTCTTAACAAAATCTTGCATTTCTGCCAAGTGGACTAATCATTTCTTCTCAATGTCAGACTCAAGTCAGTATTATTAAGTTAGTGCTCGTTAATTATTACACATTTGATTTTTTTTTATGTAAATAAGAGATGAATAAACATATCAACTAAATTGCAATTAAAATTAGGGAAAATTCCATATTAATACATCAACTAAATTATTATTAGCTTTTTAATACACTAATTTTTTGATTGTCCAGAATAATACACCAACTATTTTATTTGTTCATTTTAATACGCGAATTATTTTAGTTTCTTATTTTAAATCACAAACTCAAATCATTTATCCATTTAACCAAATCAGTTAGTTGATTGATCAGTTAGTAGTTACATATTTTTTGAAACAAAAATATTTTTTTCTATTTTAATAAAATGATACTTTTAAATTATGTAAAAAATCCAACAAAAATTATAAAATTCGGAAATATACAAGAGGTTCACAATAAAAAATTTAAAAATAAAAATGAAAATATTTTCACAAAACAAATTTAAAAATTGTTATTTTCCTCTCTTATAATTGTTTATGATTTTAAAATGTGAAAATATTATTTTTCAAAACTTTTATTTTTGTTACAATCTTTTTATATATTCTTAAATTTTTCTAGTTTTTTTACATATTTTTAAAAAATAAACTAACGTTCAACTGACGGTCAACTAACGGTGATTTAATTAAATGGATAGATGATTTGAGTTTGTGATTTAAAATAAGTAAGTAAAATAGTTTGTGGTTTAAAATGAACAAATAAAATAGTTGGTGTATTATTCTGGGCAATCGAAAAATTTGTATATTAAAAACCTAATAATAATTTAGTTGGTGTATTAATATGGAATTTTCCCTTAAAATTATTGTTAAATTCTTATTTGGTGTGGACAAAGGAATTTTGAAAAATAGATCTTATGATTTTTTGCTATTTCACGTAAAACACGTGATACTGCAGATATTTAAAACTGATGGCAAAACATATTGCCAAATATAAATAAACATAAAGAACAAGAAATATATATATATATATATATATAATAGTTTAATTAAAATTTTTATGTCAAAGTCTACTACTTACCAATCAATTACCTCACTGATTGTTTCAATTATTTAATGGAAAGAGCTCCTTGTTGCTCAAGATTTGTTTCCACAAAATCTGTTCACATTAGCTAAAATTATAGACATTAGTTAAGTGGCTTTGGTAGAGTTTTTGTTCATAAATAAGTGGATCTGTTTTGTTTTAATAACAACATTATACTTTTGATTAAATGTCAAAGTAAAAATGTTACCAAAAAAAAAAAATGTCAAAGTAAAAATAACTTTAAAATCCTAATTATCACAAATAAGTAAATAACCTTTTACCGTCGTTGGTGACGTGGCAGTGAGAAAAAAACGCCTCTTATTAAATACACCAGTAATTAAAAACGACTGGGTCCCACCTCCTGATCCACCTCGTTGAAAATTCTCCTGCCGGAGCGTTAGTCCCACGCTCCTTCTTCTCCACTGAATCAAAGCGCGTGACAAACACCACGTCAAGACAAGAAAAAATGTCCCGTCAAAAAGCAAAGAAAATAAAAAAAACAGAGAAGGGGGGTGTGAGCTGTGAGATGGACCCCACTCACCCCCCATGTGCCTTCCTTCCTGTCTCCACCTTCTCCTTCCTTCTCAATCATTAGCTTCTTCCTCCTCTTCTTCTTCTTCTTCTTTGTGTAGTAATAAGCCACCAAGAAACACACAAACCATATGTCTAATAACACCGACATGATTTCAAGCGGAGCTTTAATCGAACACCAAAGACAAAATCAACAACAACAGAACCAATCTTCCGATGTAGCTTTAGTAGTAAAAAAACCACCGGCGAAAGATAGACACAGCAAAGTAGACGGAAGAGGGAGAAGGATACGCATGCCTATCATATGCGCCGCACGTGTTTTCCAGCTGACGAGAGAGCTTGGCCACAAATCAGACGGACAAACAATAGAGTGGCTTCTCCGTCAAGCAGAGCCTTCTATTATAGCCGCCACTGGAACCGGCACTACACCCGCGAGTTTCTCGACGGCTTCCGTTTCGACACGTGGCAACTCCACAACTAATACGACGTCGTCTTCTTGCGTTTTGTCCACTTCGCTTGATCATAAACCTTTACTTGGATCCTCACCGTTTATACTTGGGAAACGCGTGAGAGCAGAGGAAGATTCTGGAGGAGGTAAAGAAGAGACGATGGGTTCGTTTGCTACGCCGGCTGGATTTTGGGCTGTTCCGGCGAGATCTGATTTCGGACAAGTTTGGAGCTTTGCTTCTGGAGCTCCACAAGAGATGTTCTTACAGCAACATCAGCAACAACAACAACAACAACAACAACAACAAGCGGCTGCTATGTTCGTGCATCACCAGCAACAAGCGGCGATGGGTGAAGCATCGGCGGCTAGGGTTGGGAATTATCTTCCGGGTCATCTTAATTTGCTTGCTTCTTTATCCGGTGGATCTCCCGGGTCGGGTCGTAGAGAAGAGGATACACGTTGAAACGGCGTCGTTTAAGTATGTTTTTTTTTGGTTTTAGTTTGGTATATATATCACAACAATCTCCTACATTGTTTTTATTTTTTTACTTGAGTGGGTTTGTCTCTATTTGTGTGTTTATTGTTTATTAGAGATTGTTTGGTTCGTTAAGTGGTTTAAGAGAGTGTTTAAGTGGAGATTAGAGTTAAGCTTAAATGTGTCATGTGGGAGATTACTAAGCGGTAGATCATGTTTTATCTTTTAGGAAAAAATGGGAAAATTAAGAAACCAAGGAGGTTTTTTTTTAGCCCTTTTCATCTGATTTTTTCCGGCGAGACAAAGCCGTCTTCGAAACTTTCAGATTCTTATAATAGTATTCATATTGTTTTGTGGCTAATTGTGTAATGTGTTACACAATATTGTGGTTAGCATTGCTTAAGCTGGGCTAAACCACGTTTATTTTTAATAAATCTTTGTTTTTTTCCTACAAGGGCTTTCTTTAGCTGAAAGACAGGAGCTTTTATGGTAATATGAACATACTTCACTAGTGGATATAAAAAGGAGTGTGGGTTTTGAGAGGCTTATTTGGGGTTTTAGCGTCCTGATTTGAATGCATAATATACTGATTTACTGAAAGTTTTTTAAAAAGACAAACCAGCTGCTTTTCTTGTTTCATATGAAATTATTTACTGTTTTTGGAAGTTTGTTTCCTCACGTAAGTCACTACAAGATTCCTTTTTTTTCACTGTTTGAACAATGTGGCGTCATGGTAATAAATTAATTTTATTTATTTATCACATTATTTGATATATTACTCTTGAGTGTTAAGACGATTAGATAGGTTAGTGTTGACACGTAAAAAAAATTAGATATGTTTCTTAGATAAGAAGATTAGACTATAAGGTGGCACTAACTATTCAAAACAAACTTTGCCATAAAAATAAGAATCCATTAATGGAAATATCTCAACTAAAAGCTGGTGTTTATATTTCTTAATTAGTGCATTAGTAATCAACACTATATGATAATATAAAGCAAATTAATTAAAGGTGGGGGATCTTAGTAAATCCCCAAGCAAAAAACATCCCGTACCTTTTTATTATCGAATCATCATCTAAAATCAAAACCAACCCTAATAATTGATATGGTCCCCATTTTTGTCTGAAAATAATTTATATTGGTTGTCACATAATAATACATACATATATTTTTCATATTGGACCGACACATGTGAGTAAAATACAGCATATTATTCACCCCATTCTACTAACTCTATTCCGTATTAAATGTACTATCAAATAATTTCCTTTTAATCTTACTTTCCTTAACAAAATGGTTACCAAAAATCATTATTGGAGTGACTAATTATATTTTGTTGACAATGTAACTAATTATTAAAAATAAAAAATCCTAAAAGCATTTACCTATTGGGCTTAATTGGGCCTTAATACAATAATCAATGGGCCAGACTTCGTCTCTAAGCGGAAACGTTATGTTGTTCTTAAAGTATTGAGAGATTCGCCGAAATCGGAGAATGTCGTCGTCGTCGTCGTCGTCGAGATGGAGAAGTTAGGTATCGATCAGCTTAAAGCTGTGAAAGAGCAAACGGATTTGGAAGTAAATCTCCTCCAAGAAAGTCTCAACAACATCCGCACAGCCACCGTGCGTCTCGATTCCGCCGCCGCAGCTCTAAACGATATGTCTCTTCGACGTCAAGGTAAGAAGATGCTTGTACCACTCACTGCCTCTCTATACGTGCCTGGAACGCTTGATGAAGCTGATAAGGTTTTGGTTGATATTGGCACTGGTTACTTCATCGAGGTATTATATGTAAAATCAACAAAGAATGAATTTTTGAGTCCTTGTTTCCTGTTGTGGCCTAAAGTTGTTTCATTTATGGTAGAAAACAATGGAGGAAGGAAAAAGATTATTGTGAGAGGAAGATAAATTTGTTGAAATCAAACTTTGACCAACTTTTCGAGGTACATTGATGTTTTGATACTTGCTATAGATTGTGCCTTGGAACTGTTCTTATTAACAGATACTGTGAAATTAATAAGTGAAAAGAGTACATGATATACACTAAGCAAAGTCCAATGCTTTGGCCTCTTCTTTCCATTGGCTTTGTTATTGACATCAATCTTGCATCAGTAGTATACTACTACTATGTTGTTTTTGTATACCCTTTTTGTTTGGAACCTATGTTTACAGCTATGAACTTCAAGAATGTACATTGAATATGCAGGTGGCGGCGAAAAAGAAGAGCATGACAGATGAAGCAGGGATGGTCTTGCAGGCCAAAGTTAAACAATTACAAGCTGCAACCACATCATGATAGTTCTTCTTCTTCTCTACTGCTTTTTGTATTGACAGCTATCTTGAGATTACAAAGATTTGTTGTGTGATGAGTTTTGTTACGGGTCTTATGATATCAACCAGGCTGTGTTTTATGTGCTAATGTTGCTCTAAAACAAATGATAATACTTGGTGACTTTTGAGAAAGTTATGTTACCTTTGAGTCGTATTTAAAACCTTTCTAAGCAATTCAACAGCTACTCCTATTGCAACAATAAAGACATGAATGGTACTATGCTAGTATCAGTGAAGACTTATCAGACCTCAAATTATGCAGAGTTGATTATGATTTACAACATAAAGCTATGTTTTTTTTTTGAGTTTCTGACACCAAACGCTTCCTATCTTTGTGGTTTGATTTACCGGTTTACGTTTGTTCTTGAGCGTAAAGGTGTAAACTTTCTTCTTCCTTGTCTTCACAATTCAACGCCTTAAGGTATCTCTCTAGCCCTGTCTCGACTCATAAGGTCCTTTGTTCATTGATTCCTCGTCTCTGATTTATCTATCGAGTGATTCCTTCTCTAGGGATTGATCTATAGTTTCTCAATGTTAGTTTCATTAGTCTTTTTGTATCAAATTTACTCTGTCTGCGATTGTTAAACCTTGTGTTATGAACCCATTACTCCTCTCTTTACATTTAATGTTTTTTAAAGCATTGTTCTGATCTTATACTAAGGGTGGATTTGTATCAGAGTCATATGTTTTTGCTGGTAAAGTTCTAACATTTGGATTAAAGATCATATCTTTTTCTGATGCCAAAAACTAGTTCATCTTTTTATATTCATTACAAAAATTTAAAGTGTTTTATGTGAGTTCAATGTTTGATTGAGTCCCCTTTGTAGGAGGTTATGTTGTTCTTGGATCCCCTTGGTTTTGTTATCGAAAACCGGCTTCCATTGCTAATACACTATATGCTTTCGCTTCATTCTCAGGTCTGCAGTAATTGTCTTACCAAAATCACTCAAAATCTTAATTGATGAATAGAGAAATGACAAGGATCTTCAGTGACACCAGTTTCAGGCAATTATGTCAGTTTCTACTATCAGTATTCTTCTTCCACACATCAGAATACATTCTAGCCATCGCCTTTCACGGAGCATCAAACGTAACTTTAAGCTCGCTTTTGATCAGCAAACACTACGCTCTAGCAATGCTAGTGGCAGTACTCGAATACCTAACCGAGATTATCCTCTTCCCGGAGCTGAAACAACACATGTGGGTCAGCAACTTTGGACTTGTAATGATCATAGTCGGAGAAATCATAAGGAAAACAGCGATAATAACAGCGGGTAGATCCTTCACACACCTCATAAAGATGAGCCACGAGGAACATCACAGCCTCGTGACTCACGGTGTGTATAGACCAATGAGGCATCCGAGTTACTGCGGGTTTCTCATCTGGTCGGTTGGAACACAGGTTATGCTCTGTAACCCCGTTTCGACAGTCGTGTTCACGGTTGTCGTGTGGCGTTTTTTCGCTCAGAGAATACCCTATGAAGAGTACTTTCTGAAACAGTTTTTCGGAGAAGAGTATGTAGAGTATGCAGAGAGTGTTGCTTCTGGTGTTCCATTTGTACAATGACACTTGAAACATTTTTTAACATAGGAGTTTAGTTAATTTCATCCCTCCTTATCTAACAGAAGGTTTTCAACTCGCATATGAAAGGTTGTTGTGTAAAGAATAAAGATTGTTTAACAACATAAAGTTTTGAGCTTTAGCAAAATAAAAGTGTCTAAGACAAGACTCTGTATTTGAAAGCCACCGTGATAAGAAAGGTGGAAGAAGACAAGCAAGCAAAAGTAGGATTAAGATAATTAAAATGTCTGAAAGTCGTTGACTTTTGTTTGTTGAGTGTCTCTTTACTGACCAAACATTTAACAACAAGACGCCATCGGAAGTGCTCTCAAATGATAAGACGCATCTTCCTTTGTACCCCCCAAAATGTCAAAATTCCTGAATTGCCCATCCACCGAACATGGCGATAGCTTCAAGAGATGAGGATCTTTGCGTCATTTTTACATTACCCTGATGTCGCTTTCCTTGTACCACACGATCCGTAATTCTCATCTAATAATAATGCCTCTTTAACACCAAGAGGCAAGAGAGAAGAAGAAGAAGAAGAAGAAGAAGGTAACAGCAGCTGAGGAGAGAGAGAGAGAGAAGGAGAGAGAGTGGTTAAGATTGGATTAGGGCTTTTGATTTTCATAGCATCCCTAATTTTGATTTGATCTTGTCTGTGTGATCCTTGTGATGATGGCTTCTGCTTGTGTTAACGATGCTTTAACCGATGATGAGCTGAGATGGGTATGGTCCCGGCTAGACGACGATAAAGACAAGGAAGTGTTCGGTCTTGTCTGCAAGCGGTGGCTAAATTTGCAGAGCACCGACCGGAAGAAGCTAGCGGTGCGTGCTGGTCCACACATGCTTGGCCGTCTCGCCTCAAGGTTCACTCGAATCGTAGAGCTAGACTTGTCTCAGTCAATCTCTAGGTCATTTTATCCAGGTGTCACTGATTCTGACTTAGCTGTTATCGCCGAAGGATTCAAGTGCCTTAGAGTTCTCAATCTACATAACTGTAAAGGTACTTTCTTTTCATGTTCTATTGAAAAGGGTCTTGACTAAATTTGATAAAGGAAGGATTTTTAAGATAGTATATGTGTTGGATCTGCTCTTTGGTGATTTTTAAGGTTCTTTCTAACTTCAGTGTTGTTTTGCCTTTGTGTCTCTTTGCGTGTGTTTCCTTATAGAGTGTTTCAGCTGTGTGTTTTCTATCTATTTTGTTAAAGCTTGTATAGCTGTGTGTTCCTTATTACCACCATTGTATTGGTATGGATGTTGTTTCTGAACTTCTTATTGTTTGTATAAGCGTCTTTGTGTGTGGCTGTAATGAATTTGACTGTTTGAATAATGGTTTTGAGTTGTATGAACAGGTATTACAGATACAGGGTTGGTCTCGATTGGACAGTGTCTTTCTTTACTCCAGTTTCTAGACGTATCGTACTGCAGGAAGCTCTCGGATAAAGGGTTATCAGCTGTTGCGGAAGGCTGTCATGATCTAAAGGCATTGCATCTAGCGGGTTGTCGTTTCATCACAGACGAATCGCTAAAATCACTCTCTGAGAGATGCCGTGATCTTGAAGTTCTCGGGCTTCAAGGCTGCACCAATATCACTGATTCAGGGCTTGCTGATCTCGTGAAAGGATGCAGAAAGATCAAAACTTTGGATATCAATAAATGCAGCAACGTGGGAAATGATGGAGTTTCCAGCGTGGCGAAAGCTTGTGCGTCTTCCCTAAAGACTCTCAAGTTGCTCGATTGTTACAAGGTCGGGAACGAATCTATATCTTCCCTGGCACAGTACTGCAAGAATCTTCAAACTCTGATAATCGGTGGATGTAGAGACATCTCTGACGAATCAATCATATCGTTGGCGAATTCATGCAAAGACAGTCTCAAGAACCTGAGGATGGATTGGTGCTTGAACATATCCGACTCTTCTCTTAGCTGCATTCTGAAGCAGTGTAAGAACTTGGAGGCTCTTGATATCGGTTGCTGTGAAGAGGTCACAGACACTTGTTTCCGTGATCTAGGGAGCGACGATTTTCTGGGATTGAAGGTTTTAAAGGTGAGCAACTGCACAAAGATCACAGTGGCAGGGATAAGCAAGCTTTTGGAGAAATGCAGTTCCCTGGAGTATATAGATGTAAGGTCTCTTCCTCATGTGACAGAAGTAAGATGCAGTGAAGCTGGCCTCGAGTTTCCCAAATGTTGTAAAGTTAACTTCTCTGGAAGTTTAACCGAGCCAGATGTTCTACTTTGACCGTTTTCGTCACTTGGAGGAAAGATTGTCTATCATAAAGCCTCTGTAATCTCTGTGTATCTCTCTCACACTTTTTCCAGTCATGGCTTATGGTTCATCAGAGAGTCCCTTCTCAGGGTCTTGTACATTTATATATTTGGCGGTGGTGGCTCCTTCCAAAAGTGTGTGTAGTATTAGTTGGATCTTCTTCTCTTTAAGAGCAAGGAAAGGTTCAACAGTTGAAGACTCTGATTCTCTATGTAATACAATAGAGCAGTGTTTATTCTAAAGCTTTTGTTGTGAACAATGAAGACTGCTCATTTTGGCATGGGATAAACTTAATTATATTAATCTCTTGCTAGTGTCTACAAATAGAGAACCAAAAGGTTTAAAGCTAAAAGAATATGAATTTGTACAATATTGTCTCTTAACATTCTCTGATTACACTGCAGCTTATTTCTCATCATCGTTTAGCGCTTGCTCGAGACAGTTGAATGCTTTCTGGTAGCTCAGGAACCCCATGAACCAGAAGTCGAACCCATCGACCGTGACTACTTCAAGGTACTTTTGAGATGGCTTCTTTGTGTTCAAACTCTGGTTCACTCCTTTGATCTTGCACAAAGGGATTGATACTTTGTAGTGAACCCTCATGATATCTCCCTGAGGAGAAGCCACTTTGATTGATCTCTCGCTGCAGAAAGCAATCTTCTTTGATGAGACAAAGAGTAGACCCGCGATGGGACCTTGTGTTGTTGATAAGTAACATTGAAAAGCCTTGAGGAGCTTCTCATCGTCGCAGACGCTAAAGAGTTTCTTATAAATCTTCTCTAAGCTTCCCATTTGAAGGATCCTAGCTCCCAAGGAAAGCTTTCTCTTGACTGTTTCGGTTAGCTTTGGTCCTACCTTGTCCTGATCTCTAGCTCCATCAGTGAAGCTGGCGGTTTTCTTCAGTTTTCTTTTGGCTGTTAAGAAAAGAAAAGCATTCTTGTTAGGTTCCATTATAGGTTTTTCAAGAAAAAGGAAAAGTTGCAAGTGTGTGAGAAAGGTTAAAGATACTAACTTTGTTGTTGAGATTTCTTGAGAGGAGTTGGGATATCAAGCTTGTTGATGGAAGATGGGTCAGGCAAGTAACCTACTTGAGTAGTCTTGGCCATAGGAAAGGCAAGGACTTGTTGTTGAACTCTGCTCAATGTCATCTTGAAGGATAGAGTAGTGATCTTGATTCTTGAGAGAAAGAGAGAGAGAGAGATTGTGAGTGAATTGTGATGATGAAACCATGTGTTGGGAAGGTTATTTATAGGGAAAGACAGAGAGAGACAAGAGTTGGTTGAAACAAAAGCTTTGAATCGTTAAGACTTGAGAAACTTTATGGTAATGTTATGAGTCATGGATGGGTCATTAAAGGCACATAGAGAAAGCTACTTTCTTTCTTTTGGAGTTAAAAAGCAATGAAAAGATGATCATATGCATATGCTCTGTTTTGCTTCTTTTTGCAACTACCTAATCAAAACAGTTTTTAATGTAATTTCAATATAAGTGATGATTTTTTTTTAGTTATATGTTTTTGCTTTTTAAATAACAAAATAATACATGAGATATGAGTGCAATATGGCCGCTCTATGGATCTTATTCAAAACTATTTATAAAGTAATTTATGTTATTTTTGTTTATAATTTTGAAAAACGCCGTTTAAAATTGATTTTTAATTGATCGTTAAATTATACATCAATTTTAAAGTTATAATTTTAGATTTTTAGATACCATACAAAAGTTAAATAAGCCAAAAAAGTAAAAAAATAAAGAAAGATGATCACACGGTATGACTTTAGATTCCGACAAGCTTTTTAACATGTACAAGTTGGCCAAACAGTAAACTTTATATATTTATTTTTTCTTTTAAAGACATATCTATATATGTGTAGAAGATACTATATGTTTCCTAATTAATTGGAACATGCACGAAACAAGAAAAAAAAATCAAATCAAATATTTACCTAACGCTTTTTCTGAATTGGTGATAGCAAAATTGAGTCACATTAGAAGGGAGACGTCGTGTCTTTGCAAGCTTTCTACGTTGGCATTAAAAATGTGACTTTATGATACTTTTATTTAAATTATTTTTATGCTAAGATAATAAATACTAGGTGGTTTGACCCGCGCGCATGGCGCGGATATAAATAGTTTTCGAATTAAAAATACCTAATAAATATATAGTGTTTACATTGAATGAATTAAAAAATGATATTTTCTTAATTTTTCCAATATATTGATGATTTCAACTGTATGACAATACCATAAACATTATTTAATTATAAAAAACGAAATAAAATGTTGGAAGCCAAAACAAAAAAAAACATAATATATTATCAATGAAAATACAAAAACATAAAACGAAACAATTAGACTATAAAAAATGATTAATATATATTTGGAATATTTTGTTGAAGACAACATTTGTCAAAACTATGTTCTTTGGATATCGATCATAGTATTTAATATTTTTGAAAATAGTGAAAAGATGATCTCAAATTTTAAAAATATATATTAAATTAATAGTAAATCAAGATTTTATTTAATTGTCTTTTTGTGACACATCGCATACATGTTATAAACTAATTTGATTGATTAAAAACCACACATTAAAGAAAAATAGATTTATAAGAATTAGAAAAAAACCTATCGATAAAGATAATAGCTAAAATTTCGAAATATTGCTAAAATTACATAGTTAAGTTATATTGCGAAATCAAATATAACTTGATTACACAAAATACTAAAAAATGAAAGATTTTTTTGTGAAAATGTTTTGAGAAAGAAAACTATAGGAGGGTTAGAAAATTACTTTAAAACTATTAAGCTGATAAATAATATATGATAATATCAACCAAATGGATAATTATAATAATATTTTCAAAATATTAAATTAATAAAAAATAAATATTTTTAGAAAATATTAAATAAAAAATAATGTGTGTCAATATAATTCAGTGAAAAATAAAAGAGATTCTCATAACAATATTTTGAAAATAATAAACTCATAAAAGCCCGAAAAATCGAAAAAAATTAGATAATAAATAGTATATGCTAGTAAAATCGTTTAAAAATAAAAAGGATATTCATAACTATATATATCAAACATACTACATTAATAAAATTTCAAAAAAATCCTTAATTGTCTCTCGTTGTGACATATAAGCCAAATTATTCATATTTACTATATATGATATATGATATGATATGATATTATTTTACTTTCTCCCATATGTATTAGGTTTTTCAAAAATTATTTTAAAATTTCCAATATACCACATATTATTGGACATAATAAATATGTTTGTTATACAAAATCATATATGTTTTGTACAAATCTTATATAGTAAATGACAAGGAGTTTTGCATACGTCTCACGTGGAGAGAGTTTGTAGGAAATTAAGATTTTTTTTATTTTTTATGAGAAATTCACAAAACTACACCATTTCAATCATCCCTTCACAAAATTACACATAATTCAATTTTTTTCCTACTTTTACACCATTTTCAATTTTAAAATGATTCAATTATGCTCAAAAAAATTACCAAAATAAAAATATTTTCATTTGGGTTCGCTAATTAGTGTTTATGGTATAATATTGAAGGTGTGGGAATTTTTGGGTAAGGCTAATTTCGATTTAATTTTTAGTAAGTAGATGTAGTTTTGTGAAGTGATTTTAAAAAGGTGTAGTTTTGTGAAATGCAATTTAAAAGGTTTAGTTTAGTAATTCTCCCTTTTTTATTAATATAATAATTTTTTTAAGTTTATGATTATCTCTTTTATTTTTTAGTAGTTTATATCATCACATATTATTTCTTAATTTAATATTTCGAAAATTCAATTATATTTTCCAAAATTTATTAATTTTATATTTTGAAATTTCAATTATATATTTTAAAATTAAGGAATTTATATATTTTTATTAATTTATTATTTTGTTATTCGTTTATGATTATCCCTTTTATTTTTAATAGTTTATATCATCATATATTATTATTAATTTAATATTTCGAAATTTTAATTCTATTTCCTAAAATTAAGGAACTTTTAGATTTTTTATTAATTTAATATTTTGTTTATGATTATCCATTTTATTTTTGAGTTAATTAGTGTATTATATACTTTTTAAAACATAATTTTTCGATTAAGCTGTTTTGATGTAATAATTAAATTTTGGGTAATTTAGTTTGATTTTCAAACTTAAAATAACAAATTCAAAATCATTCACAAAAATCATTGACGAAAAATCATTCACATAGATCATTCACTGAGATCATGAAGAATTTATCATTGACATAAATCATTCATTCACATATATTATTTGCAAAGATTTTTGTGAAGAAAATATCAGAAAAAATAAAAGAACATAAAAATAAATAAAAAACTTTAAAAGTTCCTAAATTCACTCTCAAGGTGACACATATGCAAAATTCCTTGCTATTTATTATATATGATTAAGGAATTTATATATTTTTATTAATTTATTATTTTGTTATTCGTTTATGATTATCCCTTTTATTTTTAACTAGGTGGTTTGACCCGCGCGCATGGCGCGGGCATAAATAAATTTCAAGAAAATTACATAAAAATAATTAATATTGACATTTTTAAATGAATTCAAATGGTATATTAATGATAATTCAAACTATTCGTTAAGATTACGATGAAGTAAACCAAAAATAAAAATGTTATAAATTATCCATAAAAATGAAAACATGAAAAATAACAAACTTCAAAAATGTGGCTTTGTGTTTTATGGTAGACTTATATGATTTAAAATACAAAATTTGTTTTATTTTTATAATTTTTCGCTTTTGAGAAACAATTATAATAATGACATGATATTTTATATAAAATTAATCCATTAAATTGAAAATTTGTTACAAATGTAAGTTTGTATGCTACCAAAGCATATGTTTGTTACATATTCTTTTCTACAAAATAATAAGTTTGATATTTAAAAAGAAGTGAAAGTTGTATATGTTCACAAACTAATTTGGTTAATAAAAATAAAGCGTATTCAACAAATAGTAGTTTTATAATAATTTAAGAAAAAATCATTAATGAAGATGTTAATAATTATAATAGCTTTGGATTACGAAGTATATAAAATTGTATGATGTGATATAAATTTTTTTATATTAACATATTTAAAACAATAAATCAATATTTATCTAACATTTTAAACGAAGTTAAGTTTATAATATTTACATAAATATTAGAAAACTAAGGATCAACTTGAATCAGAACGAATATAAACAAAATCAGATGAGGTTGCATCTAGTACCATTTAAAATAATAATAAATTATATTAAATTATTATATAAATTAAAATTCCCAAAATATTGACATCATATATAACTTTAGGAAAATATTATTGATATTTTGAAATATTAAATTAATAAATAATATATAATGATATAAACCTTTGAAACATAAAAGAAAATTGAGAAAATAAGTATATTTCAAGACATAAATTTACTAATAAAGTTATTTTTTTTAATTTTCTATAATGTGATATTGACTTTTTAAATTACAATTTTACCATTAACTTTAAAATTGTCAAATCTCGTGAATGGTTGTCTGTAAATGTTCACATGTGAATGATTTCGAGTGAATAATCGTTTTGAATGATAATTGGTATAATGTGAATGATAAATAATATATGTGAATGAATAATTTATGTCAATGGTGAGTTGTTAATGATCTATGTGAATGATTTTTGTGAATGATTTTTGTGTGAATAAGGTTAAATTTGTTATTTTAAGTACGAAAATCAAATTAAATTACCCAAAATTTAATTATTACATCAAATAAGTTTATTGACAAATTATGTTTTAAAATGTATATAATACGTTAATCAACTCAAAAATAAAGGGATAATCATAAACAAAAATATTAAATTAATAAAAAATCAAAAAATTCCTTAGTTTTAGGAAATATAATTAAAACTTCGAAATATCAGACTAACAATAATATATGATGATATAAACCATTAAAAATAAAAGGGATAATCATAAACAAAAACATTAAATTAAAAAAATCAAAAAGCTCCTTAATTTTAAATATAATTAAAATTTCGAAATATCAAATTAACAATAATATATGATGATATAAACCATTAAAAATAACTGGATAATCATAAACGAATGACAAAATAATAAATTAATAAAAAATATAAATTATTTAATTTTAGAATATATAATTGAAATATTAAATTAATAAATTTAGGAAACATAATTGAAATTTTGAAATATTAAATTAATAAATAATATTTGAAGATATAAACTATTAAAAAATAAAGGAGATTATCATAATTTAAAAAAATTATTATATTGATAAAAAATAAATAAAATCATTAATTTCTACAAACTCTCTTCACTTGACACGTAGGCAAAACTTCTTGCTATTTATTATATATGATAATTGGTATAATATGAATGATAAATAATATATGTGAATGAATGATTTATGTCAATGCTGAGTTGTTAATGATCTCAATGAATGATCTATGTGAATGATTTTTCGTGAATGATTTTGTGTGAATAAGGTTAAATTTGTTATTTTAAGTACGAAAATCAAATTATCCAAAATTTAATTATTACATCAAAACAGTTTATTGACAAATTATGTTTTAAAATGTATATAATACGTTAATTAACTCAAAAATAAAGGGATAATCATAAACAAAAATATTAAATTAATAAAAAATCAAAAAAAATCCTTAATTTTAGAAAATATAATTAAAACTTCGAAATATCAAACTAACAATAATATATAATGATATAAACCATTAAAAATAAAAGTGATAATCATAAACAAAAATATTAAATTAAAAAAATCAAAAAGTTCTTTAATTTTAGGAAATATAATTAAAATTTAGAATTATCAAATTAACAATAATATATAATGATATAAACTATTAAAAATAACTGGATAATCATAAACGAATAACAAAATAATAAATTAATAAAAATATATAAAATCTTTAATTTTAGAATATATAATTGAAATTTCCAAATATTAAATTAATAAATTTAGAAAACATAATTGAAATTTCGAAATATTAAATTAATAAATAATATTTGATGATATAAACTATTAAAAAAATAAAGGAGATAATAATAATTTAAAAAAATTATTATATTGATAAAAAAAATAAATAAAATCATTATAAAAATATAAACGTAAAGAGAGATGATGTTTGTTAAGGAAGATTATAGTTTGGAGAGAGTTTTAAAATTACTCACGGAGAGATGATGATTAGTGTTTTCACGAAATAGGTGTTGCTAAGATGTGAAATAAGAAGTTAATTATTGACATATTTATATCTTTAACTAAATACATTTGAATATTTTTAAAAAGGTTTAGATAAACTTAAATATTAAATTGAGTATCTTTTATATTAACTCAAACGATCGAAAAAATTTTAAAAAATTAAATTTCCTAAAAAAGCTCTCCATTCGACACGTATGCGAAAATCCTTCCTATTTATTATATATGATAGTTTATATCATCATATATTATTATTAATTTAATATTTCGAAATTTTAATTCTATTTCCTAAAATTAAGGAACTTTTAGATTTTTTATTAATTTAATATTTTGTTTATGATTATCCATTTTATTTTTGAGTTAATTAGTGTATTATATACTTTTTAAAACATAATTTTTCGATTAACTGTTTTGATGTAATAATTAAATTTTGGGTAATTTAGTTTGATTTTCAAACTTAAAATAACAAATTCAAAATCATTCACAAAAATCATTGACGAAAAATCATTCACATAGATCATTCACTGAGATCATGAAGAATTTATCATTGACATAAATCATTCATTCACATATATTATTTGCAAAGATTTTTGTGAAGAAAATATCAGAAAAAATAAAAGAACATAAAAATAAATAAAAAACTTTAAAAGTTCCTAAATTCACTCTCAAGGTGACACATATGCAAAATTCCTTGCTATTTATTATATATGATTTGCTTCCGATAACATCATTTATATTCGGACCAAGTAACAAGTGTATAATCTCACGTTAATTTAAGAATCCTTTTCTTGTCAACATAACTTGAATCTTTTATGCACATAAAAAGTTCTATATGTACCATTTACCGTTTGCACATATATATATAATGTTATGTTGTTTTATGCCGCTTAACTTTGTTATACATATTCTAGTCTAACTTCTTGAATAGGACTATCGTCTTAAATTAAGACTCTTAATAAAAGTCAAAAGAAGAGTGATGATATATAATTATATAAGAGGTTAATTAAACATGAACATCTAAATTCGCAAACTTGTAATAAATGACTAAAAAATGAAAATAAATCAGGGTTTGATATTTTTCTTGTTATTTGTTAGTTTTGTTGTTTCTAGTGTTGCATGTTGTTTATTTGTTTTTTTGTTAAACAATGCATGTGTTGCCATCACTAATCGATTAGCTAAATATATTCAGTGTCTTGCTCTTGTGAATAAATGGATAACAAAATTAAGCCATAAAGCAAAAATAATAATAATGAGTTTTTACAATATTTTCTGTCTTCTCTAACATTCACTGACTTAAAAATTAGGTTAAAGTAGAAACAAAACATTTCCTCTTCAACCTTCATGTAGTCAATATTGCTCAAAGTTCATAGAAAGGGTTTGTTGGAGAGAGTTAAAAGCTTTCTTGTAACTCAAGAAACCCAAGAACCAAAAGTCAAAGCCATCGACAGTGACTACTTCAATGAACTTTTGAGATGGCTTCTTAGTATTCAAACTTTGGTTTACTCCTTTGATCTTACACAAAGGGATTGATACTTTGTAATGAACCCTAATGAAATCTCCTTGAGGAGAAGCTACTTTGATTGATCTTTCACTGCAAAAAGCTATCTTCTTTGATGAGATGAAGAGTAAGCCTGCTATAGGACCTTGTGTTGTTGATAAGTAACATTGGTATGCTTTGAAAAGCTTCTCTTCATCGTAAACCCTAAAGAGACGTTTATAAATCTTCTCTAAGCCTCCCATTTGGAGAATCTTGGCTCCCAAGGAAAGCTTTCTCTTGACTGTTTCTGTTAGCTTTAGTGCTAACTTGCTTTGGTATTTAGATCCATTAGTGAAGCTATCGGTTTTCTTCTTTCGTTGAATCGATTTTCTTTTGGCTGTTAAGGAAACAAAACCATTCTTGTTAGGTTCCATAATAGGTTTTCAAGAAAAGGAAAACTTGCAAGAGCGAGAAAGAAAGGTGAAAATACTAACATTGCTGTTCAGATTTCTTGAGAGAAGTTGGGATATCAAGCTTGTTGATGGAAGCTGGATCAGGCAAGTAACCTACTTGAGTAGTCTTGGTCATTGGAAATGTTATAACTTGTTGTTGAAGTCTGCTTAATGTCATCTTGAAAGATTGAAACTAGTGATCTTGTTTTTCTTGATCTTTGAGAGAAAGAGAGAGAGAAATAGAGAGAGAGAGAGATTGTGATGATGAAACTGTGTTGTGAGAAGGTTATTTAAAGGGAAAGACAAAGAGAGACAAGAGGAAGTTGAGACTTGAGACCCCTTTGTGGTAAAGGATGAGTCATGAATTGGTCATGAAAGTCACAAATATATAAAAAAGCTACTTTATATTTGAGGTTAAAGGCTTTTATGAGAAGATCAAGCATATGCTTTATGTTTTGCTTTTGTTTGAGAAAAGTAACCATATAATTAAATAAGAAAATATATATAACTAAATATTCTATGAAAAGAGACAAAAAAAAAAAACAACTAAATATTCTATGAAATGATACAAATTGTGTCACACAACTTTGTAAGTAATAAGATGTTAGGTTTTTGTATGGGATCTTCACATGACTCAAAATTAACCTTTAATTTCTTTTTAAAATCGGAATTTGAAAATTAGAAGCAATTTACAATGTGATATTTACTGATCGGCTTAAAATATCACAACTTACATTTTAAAGTTTTGATATTTTTAGAGATACCAAAATAGTTAAAAGAATTGTTTTTTTTTTATTGAAAAAAGAAAGATGATTACACATTTACGGATTGACATTAATTACAAGCTTTTTTACCAACAAGTTGGCAAAATGGCAAACTTTTTGTTTTTACTTTACTTTTCTCCTTTTTCGACTGATTTTAATTTTTCACATAAATCTATATATGTATATAAGAGATAAGATATGTTTCCTAATTAATTGGAACATGAAAAGATAAATTCAAATCAAATATTACGTAACACTTTTCGAATAGGTGCAAGCAAATTAAGGGGGACGTCGTGGCTTTGTAGCTTTCTGCGTTGGCATTGACACTTTCTAATGCCTTTATTACTTTAATTTCATGCTATGATAAGAAAGATAGGTTATATAGAATTGATTTATTTTTAATATGGAAAAAGCAACAAATTAAATAGTTAAATAAAAACACAAAAAGGAGATCCATTTGAAATGGTTCCCACCATAAATATACATGTTTGGTTCATCAATTCGTCACCCATGTGATATTCACATGGTGTATATATATATACACATATATTTATAGTTACGAATATATATTTTAATAAATAACCTATGCGTGATAAAGTTTAGTGGACAATGCATTTAGCATTTGATGATTATAAATAGATACATGAATTTCGAAAAGCATAAAAGCAAATAAAATTTATATAATTAGTTAGTAGTTAAGACATTGATGAATTGATTCGGTTGTTGTTATTAAGACGACAAATAAATTCAAAGAAAGAATATGTGTCGTAACGACATCTAAAGATGCATATATGTGGGTTGTGTTGACTCTACCAAATCCTCAATAACTCAATGGATTATTATAAATTTAAGTAAGAATTAACTTATTATTTAATACGTTAACAACCATTCAAGCGTTTATAACCAACAGTGTCCAGCATTTTCGAAGATCCATGTCCTTTAGTAGAATAAAATATTTTTAAATATATAATATACGATCAATCGAATTTGTATGTCGACGCAAAATTGTGACAAAAAAAATTACTTGGTGAAGACTAAGAAATAGTTGATTGGTCAAAGAAAAGGTTACAAATAAAGAGAGAAGAAAAAGAAGAAAACTATTTGTATGATATTGAAAATAATCAAGTCTAGAAGAAACAGAGACACAAAAGCGTATACGAGGGATAAAATGGTCATTTCTTCTTCTTCTTGCTATCATCCGGTCTAATAAGCTGAACCGGAGCAGCTGGTACTCTAAACCACCATTCTCTGACCCGTCTCTCTAACCGGTCACTACTCGCTTTCCTCCACGCAACTTCCCTCGTGTACCACTCCACAAACGCAATCGTTACTAAATACTTTACCGGCACAACCGCTAATATAACCGCCACTATCACTAGCGTTATAGCCGATGTATCTGTAGCCTGAAAACACCACATGTTAGAGAGAGAGAAAGAGAGTGCGTTTTAGTAACCGCGGAGACTGTTTTGTCTTAAGCATTCACCGTGTTTTTTGATTACCTGAGGAAGAATTGCTAGAGTAATGGCTCTCATCTTGAGGAGACCAACGTTTGCGGCTTGGATCAGCGACTCGAACTGGCTGATTGCGTCTTGTAGTACGAGCAGCTGCTCCACCGCGTTTTTGCTTGGCGGAGCTTTGACTCGAACTGCTTTTGGTTCTTTACCTTTGTTGAATTGCTTACGCCACATCATCACTATAGCCACGATGAGTAATGTTGATGGTAGTATGAAACCGATCCAGCCACTGCAACAGCATAAACAAAGATCGTTGGTCTAATTTCATTTATCAAAGCTTTAACTTCATTGCTTTCGTCCTTTGAAGTTGAGATCTTACCTGATAATCAAATAGCTAAAGAAGATCACGAAGACTGTTGATTTATAAGGTTCTTCCCAAGAGGCTAAGCGCTTTATACGCAAGCCTAGTTTGATGAAAGGTAACAATAACTCCTACAAATGAGATTATCGGTTAATAGTTTAGCCATGAAGCCAAAATATAGGAAAAATGTGAAAAAGGGAACATATCTCATCATATGATACCTTCATTACTGCAACATTAGTGTCAATCCCTTCGACTTTCACTTGTTCCACGGTAGCCTGAGCAGCTTCGGCTCTGTCTGTGTCTAGGATTGACTGTTTCAGAGCTATCTCCAATGGGCTCGTCTCCCCGACACATAAATCTCCTACGATTATCATCTCTTCGCCCATATTTGTGCCAGTTTCTAGATTTAATCCATAATGCTCAAGCAATATGAGTGAGACTGGAGATAGGTTTGATGGCCATTTCATATACTGAACAGAACCGACGTCAGAAGGAATATTCGTGGTTATGCGAGAGACTCGGGTGGATAGAGCCTCTAAGACCATATCTCCACCAGGAAGACTTTCTGCTAGGTTAAAGATAAGCAATGTCTTGTATTGGGATGAGAAGAATTGAAAAGCTTCCTTTATTGCTCGGTACCGGAATATGCCAAGGATTGCTCTTGCAAGTATTTCTGATCGTTGAATCCCTTTAAAGTTGTATTTCCGAATGAACCATTGTACACGGAGGATCTCTAGACATATACCCAACCAGTAGTCTCTACGAGCATTGCCTTTGAACTCTGTAAATTCAAAATATACCGGCTCTGACCTGTTTATACCAAGAAAGAGATAAAGCAAAGGCATATATCCATGAGCAGAATTTGTGAATGATCATATCTGAGAAAGGAATAACACTATTGTCACTTACAGTAGAACTGATTTGTACATGATGGCTTTATCAAAGATACGAGCACCCAATGGCCCTGTTAACTCAGGTTTAATGACCTGTTTTGTGTCTTCGGTGAGATCATACCGCCTGGGCTTATCACTCCCACCCATTGAATCAAAATACAGAGCACAATTGGTAAGTGTCAGTTTCCCTACAACAGAAAAATGATTGATAGTGTTATTAAGACGGAAACAATAAACCATGACTTTCATGTTTCTTTGTTTACTTAATGTATAATATATTGTCAATGCAGAAATAAAATTATTATATGCAAAGATCTCTCCAGAAGCTCACCAGGCCACGCTGAGATGCCCACGTGTTTTAAAACGGGTAGAACAGGATTGGCACCATCCATATCAAGAACTATTTCTCCCTTGGCAAGCTGAAGAGTGGCAGCTGAAGGTCCTAGACAGCTTTTAGCAGCCTTGAAAATTCTACAAATGAAAATTTCGTGAGGTAAAATAAGAGGAAAACTAGATATCATAATTTATATCATTCTATATCAGAGTGATGATATCCCTAAAGATTCCTCCGTTCTCCTGATAGGCTGATACCATTGATTGAATCACAGAAAAAAAAGAAAAAATTTGTCTTCAACTTTAGACTTAAATATGAGTAAGGAAGCAAAACACGGTACTGGCTTTATAAACTTCCACCTAAGGGATCATAGCCGCGTGTGATGTAAGAATAAGCAAAATGAGCCGCGTGTGATGTAAGAATAAGCAAAATGGATACTAGGAAGTAAACTAAAGTATTTAAAAGTACACGAAAAAAATGCATAATCACTGGTGCTTTATAACACTCAGATGGTTTACGAAGCAGCAAATGCAGAAAAGAAAACAGAGGGACTTAAAGAGGTAAGTAAGTTCATACTTGTCAAGTGTGCGGATGTACTTGTCATATACGAGAAAATGAAGCCGGTTGCCCGATGAGCTAGTCAGTGCATCGAAAAGATTATGTACAGTAATTGCATCTGCAATGGCAGGGCATACCGGAGCAATCCTTGCAAAAGCCTCTTGTCCAACAGACTTCTTTTCATCAACCTAATAATCATATATTTATGGAAAAAGCTATTAGTTCCTTTCCCATTAAAAACTAACAAATAAGAAAAGGATGTCTAAGATGGAAATAACCTGCATTGCCATATTTGTAGGACTTGAATAGAACAAAGACCATCCATCCTCATCCTCTGACTCCTGCTTCGAAGGAGACGCTGCTTCCTAAACTCGGAAACAAAATGAGATAAATCATCAAATCCAAATACTTCATGTTTTAGAAAACAAAGCATCAAAACATGGGAATCAAAAAAGTTTCTCACTTTGTTATCATTCTCGCTTGTGACACTTGGAGTCTCCCAAGCAAGCATCATATCAAACATAAGCTGACGAAACTCTTGGTCACTAAGGTAATCAGGCTGTTTCATCACTTGGTGTAGCGCCTGAAAAGAGCAGAACTCAAGAAAGTTCCTTGCGTATGTCAATAGCTGCTTAACACTCTCTGGCAACTCGACATCGAAACGATGTTGCAGATCTTCTGTAGGTATTTTAAGAATCCTGAAGAAACAAATCAGCAAAAAACAAAATAAAACCAACATAACTTCAAAACACTAACACACACAAACATAGATAGAATTAATATAATCACCAGATTAGTCATTGATCTGAAACGTGTGTGAATCTCAAATTGGTAAATAAATTGAGGAAGAGAGAGAGAGAGTACTTTGAACAGCGAGAGACGACGGAATTGGCGAGGAGAGAGAGCTGAGGGATGGGTTTGGGAGAAGCGATAGGCGACGGAGAAGCATCGCCGGAGGAAGATTTCTTCCGTTGGAAGAGTGATTTCAAAGAGTTTTGCTGGTTTCTCATGAAATTCTCAAGCATTGTGCCTTTCACAACAACAACACCACCACCACCGTCTTCTTCCATCGAATACGAGAATCAACACAATCAATCAGATCAGAGTATGGTTTGGTGCCCTAAGAATGTCTCTCAGATTCACGTATTCGATGAGATTCTTCTCTTCTTCTTCTTCTTCGCAGACTCGTCCTCCTCTAGTACGCTACGCAACTATTCCTTCATAGAGAAAGATCTTCATTAAACCGAATTAAACCAAATCGATTAAGTTATTTTAATTGGGCCTAAATCAAATTTCCCCACCAGAACTATCGTATAGCACTAAAACCACACAAACTTAAGATCTCGATCTATTTCCCCACAATTTTAAAGTTATAATTCTAGTTCCACACAATTATCGGTTTTGTTGGTTTTGGAACAAAACCAGAAAACCAAAATACTAACCAACCGATTTTACATGGTTAAAAACCCGACCCAGATCCAGAAACCCGACCCAGATCCAAAAACCCATGATACTTACCTCTATATATTAAAATCCCCAAATCGATTTTAAGAACCCTAAAATTAGGTTTTTTATAAATTTCTCTTTTACAAAGGTGAAGAGAAACAAATTGAAGCTGAAGATGAGTAATGTAATCTGCTAGTTAGTAGATCTTGAAATGTTAGAGGAAATTCACGATTTGTGGGTGTTCCAAAGAAGTGTTGGTGTGGAGAACAAATCGTTGCAAAGATTTCAAAATCGGAGGTTAATCCGTACAGCGCTACTATCGATGTGCATTTCTTTAACACATAAGGTATTTACTTTGATTTTATGTTTTGTTGTAGGTTTTGTTTAACTGAAGACTCTTTTTATTGTTTTTGTAGCTTAACAACGACGACCATGTGTTTAAATGGGTGGAAGAAGGCTTTACTAAAATGAAATTGATCTTTGGTTTTAAAGAATGTGAGATTTGAAGAAACAATTGAAAGAGATAAAGATAGAATGTTTAAGATATGAGTTGGCAACATAAGAGAAGATAGAGAAGGAGGTATTAGAGAAGGTAGAAGATGTGTTGGATGAAAACAAAGTGCGTATGAAAAAATTGATGGTTCTTGTGGTTTTGGGATGTATTTCCATGGTTGTGTTAAGTAAACTAATAGCTTGATGATATTTCTTGTATTTGCTTTGCTTGTTTTTATGCAATGTTGTTTGTGTTTGGTGTTTTTCATGGGTTTGTGTTTGGTGATAAAACCATAAATTTTAATCGAAAAGTGAAAATCATACATAATCCATAAATCCAAAAGAGTGAAAGAGTCATACATCACAAAAACATTTTTAAAAACAAAAAACAGAGATAACATTAAGCTAAAACTTTAAACAAATCTGAATACCACAAATTCAAAAGACAAAATAAACATTTTGCAAAAACAGACCATAATTTCCACCTATTTTACTCATCTTAATCATCTCACACTCTCCATTTGGAAGACAAGTGTGTTTATCCTTGAGCACTCTAATTCTCCATTTCTCACTTTGACCCGACTTAGCACAATAAACCCGCCACTCACAATTATCTCCAACACATTCATAAGCAAGTTTAGTTTTGTCGTACCTTTCTTGTTTAAGATTTCGGCCAGTTCGTAAGGCGTAGTCGAGCACAGCTTCCTTAAAAGCCACACCATTGAAGAATGTTTGGTTGAAGTACAAATTTCCGTCACCTCTTCGTATGTTTGAACCATTTCTCATACGGAAATGTTCTTCCTCGTCCTCGTCACTATCAGTTTCCGGAATTACATTGTGACGAATAGGAAATTCGTCATGAAACTCCTCTACGGCTTGTTCGATTTGAAACTCGAATCTCCCTTGAGCTTCTTCATCGTCAGATTCTTCCTCGTGATGAGGCACAACCCACTCGCTCCTATCCATCTTCGTCTCCAATCGAACTCAAACGTGACAGATTTTGAGAGAATATTTTTTAGGGTTATTGGGTTATTGGTTTAATTTTGATATGGGTTTCAATCGCTTTTAATCGGGTCAAAATAAGGTTTTATTGGTTTATTAAAGTAAATTGGATAACAATAAACCATTAGTAAACCAAATTGTGGGGATATTTATTCTCCAAATTTAAAATATGGGGAATACGATGATGATGTTTAAAATTGTGTGGAACTAGAATTATAACTTTAAAATTGTGGGGAAATAGATCGAGACCTTAAGTTTGTGTGGTTTTGGTGTTATACGATAGTTCTGGTGGGGAAATAGGTCGTCAACCCCAATCAATCAGATCAGAGTATGGTTTGGTGCCCTAAGAATGTCTCTCAGATTCACGTATTCGATGAGATTCTTCTCTTCTTCTTCTTCTTCGCAGACTCGTCCTCCTCTAGTACGCTACGCAACTATTCCTTCATAGAGAAAGATCTTCATTAAACCGAATTAAACCAAATCGATTAAGTTATTTTAATTGGGCCTAAATCAAATTATTTCACAAGCCCAAAGATGTGTTACCTTTTAAAAGAAATTAAAATCCTTTTTTCGTAAACCCACATAGTTTTTTCATCACAATGTTATTAAAAGATTCGGTTTGTTAGTTTGTGGTTACTACCTAAACAAACTCAATTTTGATGAAAGTTTTTATTGTGATCCATGAAGCCAAAGGTCGAAATTTTTGTGTAGTATAACATCAATGGCTAAATGGCTTCTTTGTTGTTGGGAAGAGATGAATCGAAAGAGGAAATAACGCCATTGTTGTTGAGCTACTAAAGCTTGGATTTGCCACTGCGAGGCGGGTCTTTCGCCCATAGAGGAGGGACGATTCTATGGTCTTGCAGAGGCTGTTGTTGCTCTTCTTTTATCTCGTCTTCGGCGTTTAAAACATCTCTAGGGAATGCTTTAGGATTGGCTTTGATACAGCTTTGTAATGCCACAAATGGATGCACACAGTCTGATCCCTACAACACACAACACATAACAAACAACATCCAAATATCATTGTTAAGCTCTCTTCTTCTAAAAAGACTATCATCACATGTTTACGAGCATTTCGAGTTAAGGGTTCTATACCTTTTCTCCTGCGGTGCTCTTGAGGAAGCAAAGGAATGCTTGGGAGAATTCAGAACCGCAAGAGCCGTTACGAAGATCCGCTATGCAAGGACAGTCAAGTGCTTTCTGTGCCTTTTCTTCAAGAGACTGATGGCATTGGCAATAATCAGTCAACTTTGTAATTGGGACTGCTTGCAAATATCCGAATGAAACAAATAAAAAAGTGGGAGGAAGGAAGTAACCAGATTCTCATTGTCATCTTCACCAAATGCTGCAGCCTCTGTGATATACATAAGAGAGAGTACAAGAAAATGTCACATAATCACATTACTAGGAGAAGAATATAACATAAAAACTTGATTAGTAAGATAGCTTATAAATTAGTGTTTACATAGAAATTATTTGAACATTTTTCAGATTTCAAAGTGATACAATGGAGAAAGCTAAATAAAATTCAATGTTTAATCATCAACAATCAAAGCATAGAAACACAACTATCATATGGAGATGTACAGAAAAACGAACCTGCGAGGAGAGAATCCATAGGAGACGAAGACGACGACGAAGAAGTATCATCATCGCCACCAGAATCCCGCGGCGAAGGAGGATTCTTCGTCGTCGTCGTCGTCGATGGAGATTCGGATGAAGCAGAGGTCTCGTTACTCTGAGCTTGACCCATCTCTACACCAAAAAAAGTACTTACCAGAGAATATGGTTTCGCCGCCGACGAGAAAGCAGAGGCAGAGAAGAGCAGATCCCTCCTTTGAAACGCAGCGTATTTTAATTATATGTTTGGCCCAATCTACTAATAATAACAAAATGAAAAAAGACTCAAGAGGTGTGTTTGGGTGTGTTATGTAAATGTGTCTTTATAAAATTGTATTCTTTCGTTGTAAAAGTGTCTTTATAAAGTTGTATTATTTCGTTTATTTACATAACCGTTTTACAAAAGTCATGTCTTTTAATCGTGACTTTTGATCATGTCTTTTGATTATTATAAATAGAGATTTGTTGAGATTTCTTAGTTGAAATTTCGTAGGGTGTGTTCCGTAAAGTTGTCTTTACAAACTCGTAAATATGTCTTTACAAATTCGTAAATGTGTCTTTACAAACTCGTAAATGTGTCTTTACAAACTCGTAAAGGTGTCTTTACAAATTCGTAAAAGTGTCTTTACAAACTCGTGTTGTTTCGTCGAAAAGCTGTCTTCCAAAAAGTGTCTTTGATTATTATATATATGTCGTATGACAACTTCCAAATCATTTTTTTTAAGTTTCTAAAATTTTAAAGACGAAGAAGAAAACCTTATGGTATGATCTTAAACCTCATTTAGTATATTTATTTCTCGTTTTTCATTATTGTTTGGAGATTATTATTTATCCCTTTTTTATTTTCTTTATTTCGATTTCTTGATTTATTACTTATCATTATTTTTTTGGTAGTGTGGTGTGTATTTTATTTGTAAGATTTAGTTTTGTGACTTTAGAATTTAGTTTAAGAAATTTTAAGCTAATTTAATATTTATGGTATTTTTGTAACTACTTCCAAATCATTTTTTTAAAGTTTCTAAAATTTTAAAGACGAAGAAGAAAACCTTATGATATGATCTTAAACCTCATTTTGTATATTTATTTTTCTTTTTTCCCTATTGTTTGTAGATTATTATTTATCCTTTTGTATTTTTCTTATTTCGATTTCTTGATTTATTACTTATCATTATTTTTTTGGGAGTGTGGTGTGTATTTTATTTGTAAGATTTAGTTTTGAGACTTTAGAATTTAGTTTAAGAAATATTAAGTTAATTTAATATTTATGGTATTTTGTAAAAAGAGTTTTTCAACAATGCTCAAAGAAAAAAAAAGAATGAATCATGTTAGTTTATTAGTGAAATAAAATTTGATTACAATTTATTAACTGTCCAACTTTTAATATGTGTTCCGTTAAATAGTGGTCTAATTTAAGGTAATGAAAAATTAAAACATCTTATCTTAATCAATTCATAACTATTTTTCTTAATCAATTTAGACTAATAAACTAAATTTATTTATACCTCTCTAACATTTTAAAAAATTAATCAGATAAATTTTATCATAAAAAATTTAAAGTAAAATTCCAATAAATTTAACAAAACTTAATAATTTTGATGACAAATACCAAAAATACCATTAAAATTTATTTTCTATAGATGTATTCACATATAGAGTATTAATATAAAAATGTTTTATTTTAGTTTAAAATCTTAAAAATTAAACCCTAAATCCTCAAAAGTAAATCTTACCTACTTCAAAATTAAATTTTAAACGCTAAATAGTTAAACCAAATGAAAAATGACTGTCGTCTTGTTTGTTTTGTTGAAAACAGAGATTTTTGAAATCTTACTAACGCAATTTGATAAAACGATTTTTAATATATGAGTAAGTGTCGAGTATTCTTAACATATTTATTTGTAGTAAAGAAAAATGATGTAAGATTTTAATTTGTTTTTAAAATTGTGACAACATTTTTGAAGTTAAAAATATTGTTAGGAAGTTTGTAAGTTTGTGATTGAGTTTTATTTAAATCTAATTGCAAGTTTTACACTTTTAAAATAACTGATGTATATAGAATATTGAAATTATAATGATTATGAATTATCTAATATATATGAATAAATATACTACTTAGTTTAGATTTATGAATTTTAAAAAATATTTTACGTATTCTAGCTCCATGCGATATCAGCTCCCCGCACGGTACCTACCTAGTTTTTTTAAAGACATTTAGTTTTTTTTTATTAAAGGGGCTATTGGGCTTGTGAGTGAAAGTTCTGGCCTTTTTGCTATTTTTTTTTAATGAGCAAAAGGAGTTTATTTTCTCTTAAAAAAGCACCCCAAAAGAAAGAAAGAAAAAGTTCAATTTATTCCAAGCAACAGCGAAAAAGGAGTAGAATAATTTGAATCCAAAGGTTGTCAAGTGACTGAATGTTAGTGTATTCATAACATTTTTAAAATATAAAACCCAAAAGTAACCAAAATTGACTTTTTTGAACCCTTTCTACATATATATTAACAAGTAACGACTCCCATTGTCGTCTGAAAATATCTGTCAAAACCCAAAATACTTTACCCGGTTTCAGAATTCTATAAACTAATGACACTTAAATCAAAATTTGGTAATTTTTTATTCAAAGCTATTATATTAAGTCAACAAAAGGTAACCATAATGATGTACGGACAGTTATTCTAAAATTACACGTGTCATCATCTGAGTATTTATGGTCCCACATTATTAAAAATTAATAAAAACCCAAAATAAAAAGCTCAAAACAAAAAGCTTAAAACAAAAAGCCAAATTTAACACAAAATGACTTAAATTGACATAATAAATGAATAATATTAAAAAATGTTGAAAAACCCATAAAATATAATATTAAAAAATTCATAAGAAATACAATTTTATAATTTTTAATAGATCTCTTAATATTCATATATTATATTCTATTACATTGAGTTCAAAATAATGATAAAACATATTGTTCATTTACAAATAACAATAATATTTTGTAATTTTCATAATGTTTGTATGTTATATTCTCGCACAAAAGAATGATAAAACATATTGTTCATTTATAAATGACAATATTATTTTGTAAAATTGTATTAAACATCAAAGTTCATGTCAAATGACAAAACTTGAGAGAAAATTGACTCGAGCAGAAAATTCGGTGGTTTTATATATCCGAGGTTTTAATAGTCCGATTTTATGACAAATAGAGACCGGATTGACATACTTTTTATTGTTAAACGAGTCATATCAAAGTTTCAAAACACTATGTAGTTATTGTTTTTGAATGATAAATAGTAAATTATACGTAAAGGTAAATATTCAACATCGAAATGACAATGATAATCTTTTTCGATGATAAATATTAAAATAGTAATAATAATAAATTTTTGTAAATAAAACATTATAAAATCCAAAATACAATATATTTTCTATATATACTTCAAATTTAAACTCCGCGTTAAACGCGGATCACATGAGATACAAATTCTTTTTATTTCATTTTGTACTACACATTGTTTTTACCAATAAACATTTTTCTATTACGTAAATTTTTATCTCGCGCTTGACGCGGGTAAATTCCTAGTATATATAATCAATAATGCATATCAAGTTGTTATTGTATTATTTAATAGTTGAGCTATGATTCCTAGCAATTTGATTGAATTTACAAAAGAAAAAGCTGTCTTTGGTACCACATAATTGATGGGATTGGGAGTCGTGTTATTGTCTATTACAATAAATAAACTTTGTAGTTGTTTTTTTCTACAAAAATATTATCATAATTAAGTTTTTTTTTTACTTTTAACTAAAAAATGAGTTTTTAGTAATATGGGAGTTTTTTTTTTTGGTAGGAGTAATATGGGAGTTTATAGTAACGTAGATGGTTTATACTTACCATGTTAATTAAAAAAAACGGTTTAATGTGTAATTAATAGAAATCGACCGTTTAACAACAAAACAAACTACTTTAAACTATAGTCATCTCGTTATCGTCATTTCATTTCCTTTTTAGACAAAAGGAAACTGCCTTCTAGTTTCGAAATTTTGAGTATATTTGACAATAGATTAAATTATTTTATGATTTATTGATTTTCAAACTAATTTGCGCTCCAACGTTTCGAAACATACAAAATTAGGATCCTCGTGATTCATCCAACGGCCACAAATTCTCCATGTAATTTTGTAAAAATGTACTATTCTTTTTTCACCATTGCTCTACCAGTAAAGGTGAATAATTTTTCCAGATCCCAATATACTTAATCCACAAATTCTGTTAATTTAAAGTGAAAATAAATAATCTTTTTTTGCAACTCTTTTCTTTTGAATGGATGCATCATTGTATATCTTCTTCCTGTCAAAGTGAAGGAAACAATAATAAAAACACTTTTTGTTTATTACACTTTTATCCCAATTCGAGCCAAAGTTAACTCCTGTCAGGTTCTTGTCTGAAAATATAAATCTTATTTCTCACCATTTTTATTTTGTTGAACAGATCAAAACCCATTTCCCCAAAAATGCAAAACCTGAAATGGGTTTTGAATCTCTTGTTTGTTTCTACTCATCTTGTTCACTCCTCATCACAAGGAATCTGTTCAAGCCAAGACAGATCATCACTTCTTGATTTCAAATCAAGCATCATCAAAGACACAACAGAAGCTCTGTCTTCATGGGTTGGTGAAGATTGTTGCAATGGAGATTGGGAAGGTGTTCAATGCAATCCTGTCACCGGAAAAGTCATTTCTTTGGCGTTGGCAATCTCTGAGAAGGAACCTACTCTTTACATGAAAGGCACATTGTCACCTTCATTGGCCAATCTTGGATCTCTTGAGGTTTTGAGCATTACAGGGAGCAAATTCATCACTGGCTCAATCCCTGAAAGCTTCTCTAACTTTACTAGTCTTACCACTCTCATGCTTGATGATAATTCTCTCCAAGGCAATGTACCTTCTGGTTTAGGCCATCTTCCATTGTTGGAAACTCTTTCATTAGCTGGGAATCGGTTCTCAGGTCTTGTCCCTGAGAGTTTAGGGACCTTGAGAAGGCTTTCTACGTTGAGTTTAGCTCGAAACTCTCTCTCTGGTCCGATCCCATTGACATTTAAGAACCTCCTCAAGCTTCAGTTTCTTGATCTTAGCTTCAATTTGTTGTCTGGACCAATCCCAGATTTCATAGGCCAGTTTCAGAATCTAACAAATATTTATCTCCACAGCAACAGATTATCTGGAGGGTTACCAGTTTCTGTTTACAACTTAGGCAAGCTTCAGGACATGTCGTTGGAGCATAATGATCTTACCGGATCACTCTCAGACCGAATCAGCAATTTGCAGTCTCTCACTAGCCTTGACTTAAGCGGCAACAAGTTCATTGGTCAGATACCAGCATCCATTACAAAACTACAGAGTCTATGGTCTGTCAATCTCTCGAGAAACCAGTTCTCTGATCCTCTTCCTGTTGTTGTAAGCAAAGGCTTTCCTTCTCTACTGTCCATTGATCTTTCCTACAACAACCTTAGTCTTGGAGCAGTTCCAAGCTGGATCATAGATAAGCAACTCAGAGATATCAACTTAGCTGGTTGCAAACTGAAAGGAACCTTTCCAAAGCTAACACGACCACAAGACGTGACCTCACTAGATTTGTCTGACAACTTTCTTACAGGTGAAGTTTCACCTTTCATCACAAACATGACCAATCTTCAGAAACTGAAACTCTCCAAGAACCAGCTTATGTTCGATCTCTCAAAGCTCAAGTTACCTGAAAGTGTCTCTTCAATTGATCTAAGTTCAAATCTAGTAACCGGATCGCTTTCAAGCCTATTAAACAACAAGACAAGCAACTTCTTGGAAGAGATAGATCTCACAAACAACCAAATCTCAGGTATGATCCCTGATTTTGCCGAAAGCTCGAACCTGAAAGTACTCGACATAGGAAGCAACAAAATCGATGGACAGATCCCAAGTTCAATATCAAACCTTGCTGAACTTACAAGACTAGACATTTCAAGAAACCACATCACAGGAGCCATACCTCAATCTCTAGGACAGCTCTTGCAGCTAAACTGGCTCGACCTATCGATCAATGCACTCACGGGAAACATCCCTGATAGCTTACTAAACATAAAGACAATGAAACACGCGAGTTTCAGAGCCAACAGATTGTGTGGAGAGATACCACAAGGAAGACCATTCAACATATTTCCTGCATCTGCTTATTTACATAACCTATGCTTGTGTGGCAAACCATTACAAACTTGCAGGAAGACAAGACAATGAAGTGGCAAAACAAAGACACAGATTTTGAGAGTAGCCAGTCAAAAAAACGCTGACTTTGATCTTAAAACACAATTGCTACTATGTCTTTAAGCATATAAATGATATCTCTTCTATTGGCTTAATCTCTACAGTGACTTGTTATATTCTGCATTTAGTTCAATAAGCTTTTATCCAAATCAATATTCTCCTCCTAAGTAATCTAAAGAGCAAAACCAGATTAAGGAGTAAGAACACACACACGAATCAAATCACCATGGAAGTGAAAGGCGAAAGCTTCTTTTTTTTGCCCACAATAATGAATCCTAATATAAATCACCAAAATTGAAGAAGCTGTTTAACTTACCAGAAGTTACCACAAGAACACTCACCATCCCGGAAATGGTGAAATCTCTTCCTATCTCTCAACACGATATCTCTCTGCACCAACCGCGACAGGAACCTGAAGAAATTATGACAGTCTCCACAAGTCCTCAAGTTCTTGAAAACCCTAATGGTTGTTCTCCGAGGAAGTTTCATTAGCCCAAAAGCAACTGCTATCTTCTCACTGTGAGTAGACAACATATCTTCCTTATGACAATCAGACTCTACATCGTGCAGCACAAAGCTCGTGTCCGGTACATACCCGAGCCTCCTCATCTCTTGACTCAACTCCTGAAGATAGCAGTAAACAGCTTCTGCCTCTGCGTGCAACGTATCATCCACAAGAAACGTATGCACTTGTGCATTCACTTCAATCCAACTACAAGCAAGTTCCTTTTTGATACCTCGATCCCGCATTAATTTACGGACCTTTGCTGCTTCCTCCCACTTGCCAGTAGCTGCGTGCATGTTAGCTAAGAGCATGTATGTCCCATCGTGTTCTGGTATGAGATCGAAGAGTTTGTCTGCAGCGAGGATCCCTAGCTCCGTGTTTCCGTGGACTCTGCAACCTGAAAGAAGAGATTCCCACATTTTTTCATTAGGTTCAAAAGGTAACGATGCCATTACATTTTCGGCATCAGAGAATTTTCCAGACCGGCAGAGCATATCGATTAGCCTTGCGTAGTGATCAGCATCTGGAGGTATACAGTAAACAGTTTCCATAGAAGCGAAATATTTCTGTCCCAGGTCCACTAAACCAGCGTGGCTACACGCTGTCAAAATTGTAAGGAAAGTGATCCTATCTGGTCTTATCCCTTCTTTTAACATCTCCTCATACACATCTACTGCTTCAACACCGTGTCCATGTTGCCCTAATGCAGCGATCAAAGCATTCCATGAAACGGAGTCCAGACACCGCATAGTTCGAAACATCTGTCGAGCTTCCTCCACAACACCACATTTCGCATACATTGTAATGAGAGAGTTTCCGGCAGAGAGGCTCGAATCAAACCCTATTTTAACCAATTGGGCATGTAACTGTTTCCCGTTGCAATATGCTCCCAGCACAGCACATGCCTTAACTGCCCCAGAAAACGTGTAATCGCAAGGCTCAAAACCTTCTCTCCTCATACAAGAAAACAGCTTCAAAGCTTCTTCTCCACACCCGGTATCGGCCAACCCTGATATCACTATCATCCAGGTCAGTCTATTCTTCTCTTTCATCTCTTGGAAAAGCAACTTTGCCTCAGCTATGTGCCCAGAACTAACATACCCTGATAACAAAGCATTCCATGAAACCAAATCTTTTGCCGGCATATTGTCGAAAATGGCTCTGGCCTCATCAAATTTACCACATTTGTAGTATAAAGAAACCAGAGAATTGTCATGATGAAACGAGAAATCCTCCCTTCTCAAAACATAGGCATGAACTTGCTTTCCCAGCTGAAGCAACCCAGCGGTTGCACACGCCCTTAAAACACTAGGATATGTGTACTCGTCAAGCTCAATCCCAGAAGAAACCATTCTTCTAACCATCTCCAATGCCTTTATATACAAACCGTGATGAACATAACCAGATATCATAGCGTTATAAGCAACCAGCTTCATATCCTCGTCCATACCCTCGAGCAAATCCAGTCCCGAATCAAAGCAACCATTTTTCACATAACCCATTATCATAGTCGTCCACGATCTCTCATCTTTTGCAGGGATCTCATCAAACACTTTTCTACCTGAACGTAACAGAGAATCCGAAGTAGCAAAAGAAGCACATTTCGTATACACAGACACCATAGCGTTCATAACAGAAGTGATACATCCAGCGCCAGATTTCAAAGCTGCAGCATGGAACTGCTCACAATGTTTCTCTTCTTCGACAACAACGGCTAAACCCGCGAGAACACTCGCGAAAGTGAAGTTATCGGGTTTGAATCCTTCTCGCTTCATCTTACGAAACAGGTTAATAGCAGAGTAACCTTCATTACCCTGAGAGAAGCCAGTGATCATTGCATTGTACATAACAGTGTCTCGCATACCAACAGGAGTTTCGTCGAATACGCAACGTGCTAAGGCGAGATCACCTGAAGCACAATACCCAGAAACCATGGTGGTTCTAGCGAATTTATCTGGCTGGTGAATTTCGTCGAACAGGTGGCGTGCGTAACGAATCTGTGATGATTTACAGTAAACATCGATCAAGGTGTTGAGGATGTGGGCACGCGGCTTGAAACCGAAAGTGACGATATTTCCATGAACGGCTCTCGCGAGCTGCAGAGACGTTCGTCTTAGCGGCAAACAGAGGCGGAGATTCGCGGCGTAGCTGTTGGCGACGGCGCGGATAAATTCTGGGTTTAGTTGCATTTCATGTTTTTTTTTGAGGTTCGGCTCGAAAGGCAAAAGCTTTTTAGAATTTTCTTTCTTCTCTGTGAAATCGATTCAGTGAGAAAGTTTCAGAGAGAAGAAGAAGAAGAAGACAAAAGGGAAGTAATTGAGAAGGAAACGAAACTCGATTTTGTTATACAGAGCCGATAGAATCCCGCGTAATTGTGAGACGCCGATCTATGAGCTGGCGATCTAATCTACCGTTGATTTCTTGGATACTAATGATATGTTTGGGCTTAGCATTGAAACGTTTGGGTCATGAAGCCCATTAATATGATTATTGCCCAAATGATTAAGAATAACATATTCATGGTCCGGCCCAGTAAAAAAAAGGATCAAATTACATATAAAAATATTGTTTTGTTTATATAGGAAAATATTTTTAAAAGAAAAAGAATTATAAATTAAAATAGTAAAAACTTGAAAAAGTGTGTGATAACGGTAAAAGTGAAAAAGGGGCTAAAAGGGAAGATAGGCATGTGGGTTTGTTTGTTGCAGAGGTGATAAGACTTTTTAAAAGGTGAAGTTACTCACTAAATCTCGCTTACTGTGCCCCATAAACTCAGAGAATCTCAGACACTACTAACTACTTCTCTCTCTGTCTCTCTTACATAATTAATAAAATTCTCTCTCTATGTTAGACCATTATTATAGGACATCTAGTCCCACCTCTTAACTGGTGGGACCCATCATCAAAAATAAAAACCACATCTAATGTCTCTCTTTTAAAAGGCACTTCTTACACTTTTTGCGGGTCTCACTGCCACGTGACAACCCGCGATTGGTTCCTTGTAAAATTTTTTTTTTTTTTTTTTGAAAAAAGTATATAAAAACAAAATATTTTTTTTAAGAGGTTACTTTTCTATGTTAATGGATATTAATGCTCTTACTTTTCTCCAATATGATATCATTGGGAGATTATACAATAACTTTTTACACGTTCACATAAAAAGTAAAATATAGAGAACGAGAAGATGGTCAACTTAAATAATAAGGTGGTTGATAATAAACCTACTTAATTAATACATAGAATAACAACAAATCCAGAATTAGAAACATACATATAACAAACAATAAGTTGATATAGATAAGAAAAGTAACAAAGCATGCATGAAGGCATATATTTATATCATTAAACAAAACAAAAAAACATAATTTAAGTATGTTTTAATTTGTTTTTTGGTTAATTAAAGAGAGTCGAAGTTAAGAGAGTAGCTAAGAGGATCGTAGTTGAAACTAATGTGTTTCTTGTTCTTGTTTCTTGGTGATGATCTCATCTTCTTCTTCATTTTCTTAATTTCTGCTCTGATTCTCCATAGAATGCTACTTAATAGCTTCTTCTTCTTCTTTCCGAGCTCCATTATCATTATGCATCCCATTTTTCTCAGCTTTTTTGTAGAGAGAGAGAGAGCTACAAAATGTTTAACAGAATGAATAAAGTCAAATGTTTAGAATGAAGACTACTTTATAAGCATATCTCTGTCTTTGTTTGTATTTATTTATATTATAATTTATCAATGTACACGTGTACACCTTTTTACATCTTGATAATTTCTTGGCTGTTGAGTTAAAAAGTAGTAGTACTCATAATTTCTATATTGGACTTTTTTACCGTCCAAGAAAATCCACCAGAACAGTAAAAATCGGCGATGAAAATATGCAAAATAGTAGAGGCAGTTGGTAAAAAGCATAGGTTGCATACTTGCAATGGGTAAAATTTTCATCATAATTCCATGCGACCAACCACTTTTTAATTAAAAGCAACACTATATATTATCTCTTCGTATTTTAACGCTGAGATATTTAGTTTACATTATTTACTTTTGTAACATTTAAAAAAAAAAAAAATTGTTACGGTGACAGTTAATTATATATGTGCATTGTCATGTGATTGATTTGTATTTGTAATAAAGAGAGAATCACATGCATAATTGGACTGAACAGTTTTTTTCCATCAGACATCAAATTACAGATGGAGAAGTAATATTTGACATATAAGACTGTTCACCTTAAAACAAGGTAACAAAAAACAATTAAATTTATTGTGAGAAAAGATTCTCGTACGTGTCTAGATAAACAATAAAAATGAATTAATGGGTCATTTAGAAATTTAATTAACTGGTTTTGTATCTTATTTATCAAGAGTATTACATACAACTTAATTTAGATTCTCGTTACAATAATTTTGAAAAAAAAAGAAAAAGAAAATCAAGAAGAGAATCTTTAAATATACACAAGAGACAAACGAAAGTGAACAGTTTGGTTTAGGTGAATAAAAAAGAAGAGATTGTAGAAGAGGAGTAAGTTGTTGTACATTAATAATAGCGTATGGTCGTTGTCTCTCAACGTAACGCAGAGGCAGAGCAGAGGCATGGGCTTTGCTACTTTCACACTCATTTTCATTTTTCTATAAATTAATTCACATCAAAAAATAAATATAAAAGGTGTTTGGTTGATGAATAAATTCCGTTACATCGTTTTGGCAATTTCGTCTTCTCAAGAAATCTTTGGTCTGTTTGGGTTTATTGTAGTTTTTAGGTAACATCGTCTTTTTTTCAAATTTTGTTTTTTTTATTATGACTTTAATTTCCACTCAATAATCGTATAAATTCAAATCAAACACACACACACACACACACATGAGAGGAAGTGCAAAAGAATATACAACAAAAGAGTTTTGAAATGAAAAGGAAGGAAAGACAAAGTGATTACAGTTTCATACATATTCTCATCATTGTTATTTCTCTTACTTATCACAATATATAGGCTATTGACTCCGACCATAACCCAACCAAAACAAAACTCAATCCAGACATATATATAAACACCCAAACTCCCTTCTCTCCCTCCTTAATTTTGATGAGATTTTAATAAACTATAAATGTCGTTGAGGTGCGTTACCGATCAATCTGCATTGTTCAGGTAGCATAGTCGATATCACTTCTCCGTTCAATCCAAACAGCTCCCCGTCTATACCACAACTGTCGTGCGTCTGTTTCCCCGCTTTTATCTTCACCGATTTAACCTGCAAATTCTCTTACATATTTGATCAAAGACACTCTTTTTTATCTACACTTACCATATAGATTAGGCCTTACGCAGTTTCAGAAGTTACCTTTACACACTCGACATAAGGAAGGGAAAGATGTCGTCCGGTTTGGAGAAGGATGAAAAACCTCATCAACCTTAGTCTTCCACATCCATGAACCAAGATCATGTCCATTGTACCATCGTCGTGCTCTGAATTGGGAGCCACGACTTGGGAACTCTGCACGGTCCTGCAAGCGTGGTTACAGACCATGATGCCTAGGAAGTGTCCCTTTCTAGCCACCCATTTATCTTCAAATCTCGGTGTGATGCTCTGCTTCCTCAGCCCTGTCTCTATATCCTCTGGAGGACCTGGCAGCTCGATCGAGTTTTCTGCATCCCAAGCAGACGGTTCAGTGTCCCATTTGGGTCCTGCATCCCAGATTGGACCAGGGTCAGATACAGTAGATGAGATATCTTCTCTGTCGTGAGCACCGGTATTGCCCCATGAACATCGAGTTGGATTATCCTGCACGGATGTTAACCCCATCCATCCTTTATCTGTTCTCGACTTCGACCTTGTCCGTGGCCAACTAGGTGTTGTTGACTGTCCTTGGGGATGAATAACTTCTGGTTCAGCTGAAACATCTCTTCTGCCTGAAGACATGCGTTTCACTTTAGGATCTATACCACGAACATATTCAGATGGCTCTGTGCTGGCATGTGTGCTGCTACATGTGTCTAGTTCGCCTACGCTTGGGGTCAATATAGAGTCAATACTTGATAAACTGGAGGCTCTAGGCAGTCCTTCTCTGCTTGATCTCCTCATTACATCCATGTAAAGATCTTGCAAATCCACAACTTCCTTTTCAAGTCCATTTTTGCCTTCTGCATCCTGCTTTTGCGCTGGAAGATATTCCACTTCATAGCTATACTTAGGCAAACACATGAACTTGAGGAATCCGGCAACTAGGTAACGCATAGGACCAAAGCGTTTTTGGTATTTCTCCGACAGCTCCAAAACTGCAAATAGATCATGACACCACAATTCAAAAACAATGGATTTAGGTATAGAAAATGAATGGGATAAACATTATATGCATACAGTACTGATACGTCAATGTAAGGTGTTACAAGACAAAGCACGCACGCATTCTCACTTACCATCACTAACAAAACCATAGTAGGAGACAGTCATTCCAAAGTGTATAATACCCGTATGGATCCACTCAACAGCGAAAACATCAGTAGCTGTTAGGCCACCCTAAACCAAAAGGAAATTCGTTGAGCTGAGTAAACATATATTAAGCAATAGACATTAATAAAAGAAGAAAGGGATTAATAGAACATTAGTTCGGAGTACCTTCACAATAGAAAGCGCTGCAGAAATAGGATCTCTAACACCAAGAACAGTCCAAACTAACGAGTTATCAGAACCAGCGGGTACTATTCCAATTGGGATAGAAACTCCTTCTTTTTGATTGCTTCGAGTAAGTAGACCGTTAAGAACCTGTAAGTGTTGGAATTAGGCAGGCCTTGACATGAGAGCTCAGTACAAGTATATACAATGTAGGAGGGGCTAACATCAAAGAGATATGCATCTTAAAGTACTAAAAGAGTTCTACACCAAATGAAAAACTAAGAGTGAAAGTTCTTATCTGTTTTTAACTCAACCAAGTATATTCCTACAAGATACATTCCAAAATCCTCGCTCCAAAGGATATGAGTTAATATACTCTTAAAATGATTCAAAATGCTTGGAAAGTGGTCTGAGCACGCTGTATTAAGTCACTAGGGTTCTATTTCAATACAAATATCGGTTCCTAAGCACATTTGGGCACGCTGATAAAGACAATACATCCCTTATGAACTTAACCCTAAGAGAAAGATGAGTATAGTTTAGGAAGGCTAACTATCAAACCTCATTGATGATTCCATCACCTCCAACGCAAATTATACCTGGAAGAATATTAAAATATCATTAGTAACAGCAGACATCTGGGTTGAAAACATGCATATTAAAAGCTCTACACATCTGGATTAAAAAAACTATATATTTTAAACATATCGTTCAGTGATGCAACAAGAATTGATACCGTCTGAGCATAAGTTTATATCGACAGTAGAAGCCAATTCTCTCGCATGACCGGCTTTATTTGTTTTGACAACCTCCATTTTAATCCCAGCCAGCTGTAAAGTTTACAAAATCACAAACAAGATACAGAAGCATAACTCAGTTATATTAGTACCTAAAACTGGGAAATAATGTGATGTTGGACTAAAGTCAAATAAACAAAAATCTGGAAATTTTACCTTGAAAATGGGTTCCACAACATCGTTGAAAACTTTGATAGACCGTCCATGCCCTGACCTAGGGTTCAATATGACAAGCATTTTGGGTGCACTCTTACACCTGAAGACCAACTCAGGAGGAGTATCAAGGGGGACCGAAAATAACTCAGACGAAGACTTTTTCGAGACTAAAGGGTGAGGCAAACAGTTGATAAAACATTTTTGATCCCCAAAACTGGCCACCCATTGAACTGCCTCTTCTACTGTAGGTGCAAGAAAACGGAAATCCTTGCGGCTTCTCTTTGGTTTCGTGAAGCAAGAAAGGCCACAAGAACCCTTTCCAATTGGATAAGCATGCACAGTGAAGTGCCTGAGACCGACATTGTATGTCAACTGTATAACAAAACACAGATAAGGTTGTTGTTTTAGCTTTTAGGACATGATACACATGGTTCATTCAAGGCCAATTACATAAAGAAACAGAAAACTTTACCGAGACAACATCGTCAAGCTGTAACATGTCAGTACCCCAAACCAAAGCGCTGCTTGTAAGCTTTGCATCGACTGCTTTTTTGTTAGAAACGTCCGTGGCAGACGGCTGCTGTATCTCCGTTGCATCTTTCCCACTAGCAGATTTTCTCTTATCCAACACAAGTTTCCCGGCGTAAACAAGACTACCTAACAAATCCGATTTCTCATCCCCTCCACCGATAATATCAATCCGATGCTCATCACCTTTCGGCTTCACCTGCGTATCGTTAGTAATCTCGGGACGTCTCGAAGATGCCTTCGCCTTCTTGCTTCGCTTCTCAGGGAACACTACAGGGGATGACTGCTGAGATCCTCCCGTGGCTAACTGAGAGCATAAACCTAAGCGTCTAAGCGACTGTTGTGTCTGAGGTATTGCTACTTTTAACGAAGGGTTCCGATTTACGCCACTCTTCTGCATATCCGTAAGCTAATCTCTTCGTAGAAGAAACAAACAAACACACACACAGTGATCTGGAGGCATACACAAACCAAACAAAACGCGATTTCTCTATCGAGCTAGTCAACGAAACAGATTTAAGAGAGAATTAAGCCGGAGAAACCATTCCTAAACCAACCGCGACAAAAACCACCGTAGCTACGAATCAGATCCGTCTTACGCGTTTTCCGATAATTTTCCAAAAAAAAAAACCTGTAAAGATATTTCGTGGACATGGATCGATTTATAATCATCAGTTTTTGGATCTAAATCAAGAACACTACTCTACAGATCAAGCGGAATCGAAAGAATTATAAAACGAATCTGGGAACAAATCGTCGCTTTAAAAAGAAAAAAACTGTGAGCTGATTTAGCTGTTTTCGTCTTACCTTTAGACCTCGCGGCGAGGAAAGAGATGATAGTAAGGAAGTGACGCCGCCGGATCGGAGGATCTGAGATTCGTCGGAATTGGAGAGAAAGAGAGACGACGGAGAGAGAGAGCGAGAGAGAAGAAGACGATGATAAATGGAGAAGAAGATGACTCGACAGCAGAAACCTATGGCCCCTTCCTTTCGGATTTATTATTTCGACTATATACAATTACATCTTTTTTTTTGGATTGCTATTTCCTAGCTTTTATTGTATTTTATTTCTTCTTTAATTTGCTTTATTACTTTATGCTTCTAATTTTTTTTTAATTCTCGCAATTGCTTTAGCTGCAAGATTAAGATTTTAATTTTTTTCCGTTATTACATTTCTTATAATTCTAACCCAATCATGTTGTAATGATATATAGGGGTTACTTTTGATTTCTATAAATTGGATTTTTATAATAATGTACTTTGATATTTGTACGTAGTCCATGTTTTATAAAATTTAGGTAGCAATAACATTTCTCATGGTAGTACTAAATGAATATTTTCATAAACGAAGAAAATATGTGTGATTTTATGTATAATAAACTATAGAAACATAAAAAAATCCATTTTAAAATAAGCGATCTCTATACAAAAACAGAAAATTTGGACACCTAAATCACCGACTTTTACATTATATTCAAAAAGTGTTGGAGAACAGCTATTTCTTTTTGGATAAATATTATCAAATAGAAGTCAACTATACACTTACACCAAATTTTGTGAAAATGATATGTGAATTAGTTACAAACTACTACGATTTAGAAGTTTTCCATGTCTTTCTAACTAATTAATTAGATGTCGAATATATTCTGGAATATTACAAAAAAACAATTTAACTCTTACTTGGTTTAGCTTATCTGTCAAATATTTATAAAATAATTAGATTTTAGAGAAACGAGAGGATTCTATTGTTATAGTTTAATGGTTTATTAGGTTAGTGGAAGAAGTTGGTAGACGATGTAAGATGGTCCCTTTGTCTCGAAAAGAATACATTACCTAGAAAACAAGTCATATACAACTTTTATGTTTTTTTTTTGTTAAATTACAACTTTTATGTTGATGTCAAAAAAAAAAAAATACAACTTTTATGTATTATTGGTTTAGGTTTATTCAATTTAAGAAATTCGACCAACAGACAAGTAATGCTTCATCATTAAGATTTTGTTATAAAATAAATAAATAAAGATTCCACGTCAAAAAAGCTAAACTAAATAATCATAATTGGGGAAGTGACCTTGGTCTAGTGGCAGTCATAAGTCCACAGGTAGCACCACCCCACCCGGGATCGATTCCCCGCGCCTACGATAGTGTAGGTTTAGCTAATGGGCCGGCCATTTGTGCCCAAATGTTGACAAAAAAATAAATAATAATAATCATAATTCATATGTTTTTTGTTGCTAAAGGTTAAATAATTCATATGTTATACTCTCATTTTTTTTTATTACAACATATGTTATATACTCTCATTGATCAAACATGTTTCTTACATTTTCTTGATGAAGGTTCTGTCTTAATAAGCCGACCCGAGAGAGTGAAGCATCCTTTAATTTCATCGAAGTTTCTTCTAACAATCGTTGTGGAATAAACATATACACCACATGCACCCACACACAAGACCTTGTGCCTTACGTAGACAATCACATTCTTGTCTTTGAGAATATTCTACGTTGGAGGAATATCCACTACTGATTCATCATTAGTAGATTCTATAGCCACTTGTTCAATCTTTATGTTGGCCACGTCACTATCCGTAACGTCAAAAAAACTTGTCCTATTTAAAAATTTTGAGTGAATGTAATGATATGTATGGTAAGTGGTGTAGTAACGTGAAAGACAAGTTACCTCGAGCAAATTGTAACGTCAAAGGCCAATATTAGCGTAAAGACGGACTAAGAGATTACAAGGATGCTTAGCATTACATATCTTTGGGGATAGTCCTCTAAAAAAATCCGTGATGGGGAACAAGAATACCCTTTGATATCAAAACCCTAAATAATATGAATAAGAAGAAGATTGTTATTACTTGTAGATCAAGCAACCCTAATTATTAGTTTCATGATCAATATATATCTCTTTAACATGCGATTCTCTAATTCGTCGATTATATTCGGATTCAGAACGGCGTAAGTAATTCATACCCTCTCTGTAACTTTTGAAATTCGCTTTAGCCCACGCCGTCATCATCTTCCTCAAGGTTTTTGCCTAGATTCTAGGGTTTTTGTAAGATTCTAGGGTTTATGCGGTTACTTTTTGAGCTCTTGATATTTAGACAAGTTTTCTCTCGTAGCATCAAAGGAGAATAAGACCCAAGATCAGGCCCAATAACATTATAATAAATAAATCGAATAAAAAACAAAAAATAGGATCTTTAATAAAACGTTTCGGTTTCTATTTTTTCGCTATCAGTGAGTGTCGTCTCTTGCAAGTCGCTCTCTTGAGAGAGAGAGAGAGAGTGTGTGTGTTCTCTCTTCAGGAGCTTGAGGGTTACCATCTTGCGTTCGTGTCGTTTCACATTCTCGTTAAATTTGCATTATATCACTGTAAACTGCTCTCTCTCTCTCTGTCTCTGTCTCTCTCGCTTAATGTTTGAAAGTAGTAGTGATTTTTGATGGAGAATATCGTTGTAACATTGATGGGTATAGTTTGATTTATTGAAAGTTACGATCTTTTAGTTATATGATCAATAAAGGTCTAACCTTTATTGTTAGTTTTGTTTTGGATTATTGAAAGTTTCGAACTTTTTTGTCATATGAACAAAAAGGTATCACATTTACTGTTTTGTTTGTTCAAAGGTTTATAAACTTTTAATGGCGGAGTATAATGGAAAGGTGAAAGTTTCGAGTAAAAAGAGGCCGAAAAAGCGCAAAAGTTTGGAATTTGTGGGATGGGGTTCGAAGAATCTCATTGAGTTTCTCGAATCACTTGGTAGAGATACCACCAACAGGGTTTCTGAGAATGATGTTACATCTATTGTATTGAACTATATAAGAGAGATTAACCGTGAAAACACTTCTAATGCGAAGAATAAGAAGAAGAGGAAGACAAAGACAGTAGCTTGCGATGAGAAGCTGCGTTTGTTTTTCGAGTGTCAGAAGATTAACATAACCAAAGTCCCTGATTTAGTAGAGAAGCATTATGTAGAGAATCAGGACGATTCAGAGTATGATTTTCTCTACAAGTCAGAGGATGATGAACAAATTAAGAGATTGTGTCTATCGGATAAGATGGATAAACAGAAGAAACAGGTTGTTGTGGCAAAGCCTAAAGGGTCTCTTGCTGCTATAGTGAGTGATAACATCAAGCTTATGTATTTGAGGAAGAGTTTAGTCCAAGAACTAGCAAAGACTCCTGAAACCTTTGAGAGTAAAGTGATGGGAACATTTGTTAGGATCAAGAATCCCTTTCAGCTTGTTCAAGTGACAGGTGATTTTCAACAAATGCAGGCTTGTTGGACAAGTCAAAGATGCATTGTTTAAATCAAAGGACTAATGTCTCTGTTAAAATTTCCTGAAATCTAGGTGTCAAGGAGGGAAACCTGATTGATGGTAATCTTCTTCAGGTTACAAATTATTCTTATTATCTAAAGGATGTTGCTTCCTCTGCGCTATCGGATGATGATTTCTCTCAGGTAATATTGTCATAACTATGATTGTTCCACTTATCTATATAACCTTTCAGAAAATAACTTGACATAAACTGCTTTCGGTTTGCGATTTCTCAGGAGGAATGCGAAGAACTGCATCAGAGAATAAAGAATGGATTTGTTAAGAGACTTACAACTGTAAGTCTCTCTTTATTAAGTAGCTTATGGCACTTTGATACGAAGAAGACATGTCGTTTTTAGAGCTCTTTTCTAGTAAAGTTTCATAATACTCAACATTTACTCCTGCAACGTCCTTACATTGGTGTTTATTACATTGCTTTTAGTTGATCTCAGTTCACTTTAATAATGGACAGGTGGATATGGAAGAAAAAGTTCGAAATTTGCATGAAGATGTGACAAAACATGTATGTTACTAGCCTGATCTCTACTTGACATGATATCAGATATGTATCCCATTAATCACCAGATCTCCCTGAAGATGATCAGTAAAATCCCTGTTGTTATGTCGCATTGTGTATGATTTCTGTTAGTATTTCCATAGGTTACTAATCAACTTCTGGTGTGTGTGTGTGTGTGTTTTAATTAGTGGCTAGCAAGGGAGCTTGTGTTCTTAGAAAGGCGTATAAATCAAGCCATTGAAAAGGGATGGCGAAGAGAATATCCTTTTTAAAAAGCAGTATGAAATATTCTAAATATATGTATATTGGTTATTTACTTCTATTGTTCTTTCTTGACTTCTTAGCTATTACACTATCCCAATATCTAGAGAAAAGAGAACTTCTTAAAAATCCAGAAGAACATTCAAGACTATTGTGCGAAGTTCCTGAAGTTGTCGCGGAAGAACTTGAACCTGAATGTGTAGATGATGTTGATGGAGAAACAGAAAATGAATTCCTCGAATCCCTTAAAGCTCAACAAAGCGACAAAATACAACAACTAAGTGATTTACCACTTTCTTGCATCAAGGAAGCTCTTCAAGATTCTAAGCTCCTTGATGGAGAAAACAAGCCAACACGGACTGCTTCTGCAGGTGCGTCATATTATAGGGTCAATGAATCAACGTTGTTAGCCATTATCTAACGTATTCTCATCAAGACAAGGATCACTTATTGTAGTGTGTTGCTGGCTAGATTGAACATTTCTCTGTCGACCTGTTTACTTATCATAGTCAACTAGATGGTTTATCTCTAGACCTCGATTTGTGTGAACTGCAGATGACAAAGATCTCCATGAAGATGTAGAGATGATTGATCTCGATAACGAAACTCAAGCTCAACCAAATCCCTTAGAGATCATCGAACTTGAACCTGAGCGTGTAGATGATGATGGGAATATAGAAAACCAATTAATGGAACCAAACCCTGATCAGGTTTCCCTTGAGACTCATCAAAGTGACAAAGAACAGCAACTACTAAGTGTTTCACCAGTATCTAACATCAAGGAAGCTCTACAAGATTCCAAGCTCGGTGATGGAGAAAAGCAGCCAACACAGAATGCTTCTGCAGGTGCATCACATCCTTTGCAACTTTTCTTCATTTATAGTATCAATGATCAAAGTTTGTAAGTTGATTATTACTGGATGGTTTTTGTGTGAATTGGTAGGTGACAAAGATCTCCATGAAGACGCGTTAGAGCCGCTAGCAAATGGCATCACACAGAACAATGACTCCATCAGTAATGTAGATATGATCGATCTCGACAACGAACCTCCACGAGCTCAGTCAAATCCGTCAGAGATCATCGAACTGAGCAGTGACGATGATGAGGAGGAGGGCGACAAGGGCGACAAGGGCAACAATGGAGAAGGGCATGATTATGATCCAAAGAAAGTGATGTGGTTCTATGAGTTCCCTAAAGGAAACACATATGGACCATTCTCTCTTACAGAACTCAAGAAGTGGAGCGAAGATGAATACTTTGTTGATATTCCTGATTTCAAAGTATGGATGATAGGACAGAGCATAGAAGCTGCATTGTCCTTAACCAAGCTTTTGTCACATATCAAAATCTAAAGTCAAAGAAACTTCCAAGTTAAAACATTTGTTGCATTAACTTTATGTACATATATCATTGCAAAAGATTCTGATTTTGTTTTGTTGTTATAAACAAATGTTCTTTAAATCTAATGAAGCAACAAAATTATTTGGAAAATTAAGAATATAAAAAAAACTGACAGAGACAGATAGATAGATAGATAGAGAGCTTGAAGAAGACGACTTTCAATACTTCTTCTTCTTCTTCGTCGTCTTTTGGGTTCTCTTTATCTCGTGATTGCGAAACTCGTATAAGCAATCAAATACTAATCCTTTGTGAATCTACACGCAATCAATTTCGTTTTTTTGCTTCTCTCGTTGAAGATTTTGGGGGGTTTTTGTTAGGTTGATTCTGTTTGATTCGTGTGAGATTCGATACTTTAAACGCACATATGTGATGAGATGAGCAGAAAGTATAGACCTTTTGGTTTAGTTTCGTGAGATTCGGTTGTGATTTAGACAGCTTTCGAGTGAGCTGGTGAGGATGGAGAACGGACACGTGGAGAGACTGTCTGAAGGGTTTTCAGGAGTGGGTCTAGACGATTCTTGTCGGAAGCTAGAGAAGGAGTATAAAGATGAAAGCTTGTTGCAGGTAATCAAAGCTGTTGAAGCAGCAGAAACCACCATCAAGCAGCAGGTTTGTTCTCTCTCTCTATTTGAAACTAGTTTTTAGTTTGTGGAGAGAAATAGCTGTGTGAAGTGCAAAGTTAATGAACCGTTTAGTCTGATACAGTGTTCTCTCTTTGAGTAGGTGGAGGAGAATAGCCGTTTGAAAGCTGAGCTTCAGAGAAGTACTTTGGAACTTGCTAAATATGTAAGCTTTTCTTGCTTTAGTTGTGGTGATACTTCATATGGCACTTTGGTCTTGTTTGGTGAATTTGTGGTTTTACAAGATACTCTTTCTTTTGTTATCTGTGTTGCCTAGAAATCAGATGAATCGTTGCTTCAGACATCTAAAATCGGTGATCAGAGAAATACTACTACAGTGTCCCCTCTGGTTCACCAGCCAGTTGAATTTAATCAGAGTGTGATCGAAGCTTTGGATACTGTTTCAGCAGGCATGCTGGTTGTTCATCCCCATGTGAATGAGAACGGTGAAGAAGCCACTGTGAGTAATCGTCTTGGAAGCCACTATGAGGGAGATATGATAAATGGTATTGTCAGAGAAGCTGTAAGTGGTGCAGGTCCCTCTCAGTTTTATTCGTCATGTACATCATCATCTTCTCCTGTGAGGTAATGAAACTCAAACAACCACTCTCCCATGTGCCAAATTTTACTTCTAAATCTTATGGTTTAGCGGCATTTGCCTGAATAGAAAGTGTATAATTCTCAAGATCTGATTCCTGATAGAATGCGGTTAGGAGGAGAGCCTGTCACACATAGCAATTCGTCTACTCATGGATTTATGCCAGCTAGTGAAGTAAATAATTCGGACAACGCGTGGAAGCAGGTCTTCATCACATTTACCACGTCTCCGTTTTTTTGCGCGTAAATATGAATTTATCCGACTAACTATTTTACATGTTCAGGACCTCATTCACAAGGTCCAGGAAAACGAACAAGAAATTTTGCAGTTGAAAAGATATCTTACTGACTGTTCTGTTAAGGTAAGCCTTGCTAGACACGTGAGATCTTATGTAATTATTCGGCCTTTATGTTACTTACTTTTGTGGTTCCTTGGGATTTATTTGTGGTAGAGTCTAGTTTCTTAGTATAGTTCCTCAATAGTTTATTTGTGGCCTTTATGCTTATATCTTTTACGCTTGCTGTTGGTTAATCCCTTGCACTCTTTATTGATGTATGCTGCTAAATCATCTGACTAGCATTTTTGGTGTTGTTAGGAAGCCCAAATTCGCAATGAAAAATATATTCTGGAAAAACGGATTGCCTACATGCGTCTGGTTGGCCTTTCCTTCTTTTTTATTTACTTGCCTATATAGTTCATCCCGTACTAAGTTTTTGTAATTGGAAGTTGTTCGGCGCTCAAATATTTTTCTGTTGTAACCAGGCATTTGATCAGCAGCAACAAGATCTTATTGACGCTTCATCTAAAGCTCTCTCTTACAGACAAGAGCTAATTGAGGAAAATATACGCCTAACATATGCCTTACAGGTACTTTCACCTTGTATTGTTGGAAGTACGACAATAGTTGGCTGTCTTGTTTCGTACTCATTTAATCCTCATTACTAGCTTCCTACCTTCTTTGGTAACCCTTTTTGGATGGACTCCATGAATTACCCTTAGTTCCCATCAAGTTATCAGTTTTCCGGACCAACATAAAGCAACTGGTATATATAAACTACACAAAATGTCATTGATTTTAAACTGAATCAAAATATGCCTATATGTTCTTTTCCAGGCTACAGAGCAGGAGAGATCTACGTTTGTATCATACTTGTTGCCTCTTTTGTCAGAGTATTCACTGCAACCGCAAGTTTCTGATGCACAGTCTATTGTTCGCAATGTGAAGGTCAGTTTCACTATCTAAAGTTCTGCCTCTTGTTATCTTTTATCGTAATCTGTGTTTTCGTTATTCAGTTTTAAGTAGTGAATAACATTTGAAGCCATGGTTATTTGTATTCAGGTTCTATTTAAGCATCTTCAAGAAAAGCTCCACCTAACTGAGGTATGTTATCCTGGTATGAGATTTTCTGATTTTGGATTTTCATGCCAGCTTCATTCGCGGTCCTAGCGTAGAATATGCTGTATTTCTTACTGACCTGTGACAAATGACTCTCTCTGATACTTTCATGTACTAGACAAAGTTAAAGGAGTTGGAATATCAATTAGCACCTTGGCAGTCAGATGTGAACCACTCAAATGATTCCGCGTTGGCGCCATCACCAGCTGCTGGTGTAGCGTTAACCCACTCAGTATGTTCATATTCCTCAGCTTTATATCATAAGCTCGTGTGCATAAAGTCGTAAGTTACTTCATGTGTTTTCACCAGACGAAGGATTCCCTCTATTCCCATGATCAAACAGCCATAGAATGGGATTCAAAGCGCTGGCATCAAGATGAGCCAGGTAGCTCAGCTATGCCTATGAGGAATAACCATCATGACGATCCTAGGTTTTCACCCCAGCTAAATGGGTGAGTTTGTCACTGCAAAAGATTCTAATTCCAAACTACGAGCACCTACTCAATATTTAATGAAGTCTATACAAGTAGTTGCTATAACATTTCTTAGTGCCCTGCTTGTTGTATCCACAATAGTTACTGCTGGTTGATATTGTAATAGTAAGATGATTAAATGTGTTTAACGTGTGCCAGTCAGTCAGCAGGCTTTGAGATGGCTGTGCAAGCAGGTACTCTTGAAGAAAAACCTAGTGGTTTGAAGCATGTAGAAGAAACTCAAGCTAAGCATGTTCAATTTCGCGAGCCTCTCAGCAAGATAGGGATCGGAGATGCAGAAGCACAATCAGATAACAAAGATCCACCACATGTGCCTGCGTTTGATGATCCTAGCTCCTCGAATTCTCCTCTTTTGTCCCCTGTTCAGGAAGAACCTTCTTCCTCATTTTCTGAGGGTAATGATTAATCACAATGACATGTTATTATTTCCATTATGTGCTTTCACTTCTCTCAGAATTTTGAACGACTATCGACAGCTGCGGATGATGACCCATTACCAGCTATAGAGGACCTCCAGATTTCAGGAGAACCTTATCCTGGACATGAGCTTCAGGCATGTGGATACTCCGTTGATGGAACAACAAATTGTAACTTTGAGGTGTGTACTAAATAAAACGAAAATGTTTTCTTGTGTTATGTGGAGTTGCATCTAAATCTATCGTCTTCTCTTCATCATTTTGCAGTGGGTATGTCATCTAGAAGATGGATCTGTGAATTACATTGATGGTACATGTCCCTCCTTCTGACAATATCTTTATCCTTAAAGTTTCCTATTCTCTTTTGTTTCTTTTAAGTTTGATATGGAGAGAAGAACTTAGTTGCTCGCAAACTTTTAATGCAGGAGCAAAACAGCCAAACTATCTTGTCACTGCTGATGATGTTGATTTATATCTTGCTATTGAAGTTCAGCCTTTGGATGACAGAAATCGCAAGGTTAATATCTCTGTAAAAGATCGGATTTATATTTTGAAGTAACTATTTTCTGTGAAAGATCGGATTAGGACTGTAGTTTCCATTATTTCAGGGGGAGCTTGTGAAGGTCTTTGCCAATGAGAATCGAAAGATCGCTTGCCGTAAGTTTATTCACACGCTGTTTCCGATAAATCTGAAACATTCTTAAAGAACTTAATACATTTCTCGCAATGCCAATAGTTAGAAGTAATCTTCTTTTTATTTTCACAGATCCAGAGATGCAGAGCCATATAGAGAAGACACTTCATGCTGGTCATGCATCATACAAAGTTTCTGTTTCGGTATACCATTTTTTATTTCAACTCCTATGTTTTGGCTATGTATTCTCTGGCTTTTCTTGAATTAATCCTTCACACGCATGTGGCTTTGAACAGACTGGTTTCCTCAATATATGGGAAGATGCTACGTTGTCTATTAAAAGAGAAGGTTACAGCATCAAGTGTAATAACGACATCATGGCCGCAGAAAAGTTTTCACCTACGACTGCTGTAAGACTTATACCTCATTGGCTTCTGTTCATTCTCTTATAAGAGAGCTTAGCCAAAACATTTTCTTTGATTAGTACTACGTAAGCTAAGCAGGGAACTTTGAACTAAGCTAAGCAGGGAACTTTGAACTAATGTTAAAATCCTTCTTATGATTCCTCTCTAGGTAACAATTCCGTTCGGGCGACCTGCAGAGTTTATTGTAAGCGGTTCAGATGGTAGTGAGCTTTCCTTACGAGCAGAAAACGAATCAACAGACCTTAGCTGGTAAGTAGAGCCTAACTTTTTTACTAAGAGTGAAGTAATGTACCATAAAGAAAATGCTTTGAGTTTGATGAGCTTGGCAAAATCTAGTTAGTTTCGAAGTAGTTTTAAAAAGCCGATTTATATCAATTAGCGTATGCATCTCAGCTTGGTATGTTGGTTTGTGAGCTTGCTGGTCAGAAACATGATCTGGATCAGTTAGCATATGCTTTGGTCCTATGATCCTATCACACACTTGGATCCAATAAACAATACGGTCTTGTGTGTTCATATTGTTTTTGTTATATGTCTGCTTAATTTTTGGTGTTGTCTTTTGGCAGCTCAAGAGATGCAATAGTACTCACCCTGAGATTATTCATCATGAGGGTAATGTTCTTTTAAAAGCTGTAAATACATTTTGGATATCCAGACAACAAAACTTGTAGCATGTCATGAACTCAAAGATTTCAAACATCATTTTTGGAGACGAAATGGGTGATTATAATGGTTTGCTAAATAATTGCAGGCTCTGCAGAGAAAGAAGGGAAAGAAGAGAGCATTTTTGTTTAGCAGATGACACTTTCTGTATATAATATATATATATTTTGGCTCTATGTTTGCTTTTGTGAGCTCCAAAAGATTACCCCCACGCATGTTTTGTAGTTTTTATAAGGCCCTGTGAAACTATTCGTTTATCAGAAGAAAAGAAGAAGAAAGAGTGATAACCCCAAGTAGGACATTGCAGTGTATATTAAATTATTAACTAGACAATGACATTTACATATATAATTTTTGGCGTTTCATAGAGTTAGAAATATAGAGATGTATTATCCGATGAGATATTAAAAAGATTCGACAAGTAAGATGTCATATTCTAACAATGCCACTGCAACAATTTATGATACTACCAGAAATAGCACATAACAAGAAATATATTAAAAGAAACCCACAACTTCTTTATCCTTTTGTCATGGTTGTCTTGTCTGTATAAAAGACGTCACTAGTGGATGCATTTATTATTTGCAACTAACTGTCAAAATATATAATTAACTACATAGACTGACACAAAAGTCGACTTACACCACTTGATTTTTCAAAATTTATACTTATTTTTGTGGCAGAAAAATGCACTGATTGGATATATAAATCGGAGTCTTGTGGCAATGAATCTTTAAGAGAAAATGTAATTAAGTGTGGTTCACTTTTCACCCAACTACCTATCAAAATTAATAATATATTTGTGTTTAGTGATGTATAATCCCCTACTATTTTTTTTTTTTTTTGTATTCGACTCATAATAAAAACAAACGTAAATATCACAATTAGAACACTAATAGATGAAGTGATAATTAAAAAACTACACATAATTGCATTTAGCAAAACTACACTATTTCAAACTCAAATTTTAAAATTACTTCAAAACACTCAAAACTAAATTCAAATAAACTTTATCTACGCAATTTTACCCTTTAATATTATACCCTAAAAACTCATTATCGAATCCAAATAATTTTTTTTTTATTTTAATAACTTTTTAAATAGTTAATCAACCAATATCTAAAAATATTAAACTAGATGTAAGTAATTTTGTGAAAAATATGCAGTTTTGTGAATTTTGACAAAGAACATTTATAAGCAAAGCATATAATACATTATTCTTATTTTATTTTTTTTTTATTTTTTTTAACAACATAATACATTATTCTTAATGAAGCTAATATAAACACCAAATAATCAGTAGCATTCATTGATGTGTTTAATCGGAAGGTGAAGCCACGCGCTCCGTAACAAAATCCTTAATCCGGTTTATTAACTGACCAGATTCCGGTAAGTCGGGAAATATATAAAAAGCATGAAACATGTTTGGATACTCGATTAGTGTTACTCTTTTCCCGGATAACTTTATCCACTCACAGTAACTTCTCTGCCAATCTATTAACGGATCGAATCCGGCTACCACCACCATCGTCTCCGGAAAATCCAGATTCGTTATATCCACGGCGGTTGGATTCGCCGCCTCGTGATCCCGATTCGATCCCTCCGGCAACAACGCCTTCCAGCACCAGTCCGATCTAACTATCGAAATCAGAGGCATTCCGACGAGGCGTTTCTCCGCCTCCGTTCTCTCTTCTCCGCCGAAGTAAGGCTGGATCGAGACGATTCCTACGAGTTTCACGGCGGAGAAACAGCTCGCGCGACAGAATCGGATCGCGACGTTGTGCGCTATGTTTCCCCCCGCGCTATCGCCGGCCAAGAAACATCTCGTCAGATCCGCGTTCGCCGGGAGAATCGCGTCGCGATTCGCGTCGAGAAACTTCAGCGCGTCGAATCCGTCGTCGTATTGAGTCGGGTAACGGTACTCTGGAATTAGTCGGTAGTTAACGGAGACGACGTAGGCTTGCAGTTTCCTAGCGAAACGACGGCAGACGTTGTCGTAGGGATACGAATTGGGGCTGAGGAAAGCGAATCCTCCGCCGTGGAAGAAAACTACGACGGGGACACGGTCGCCGGAGATTTCTGGTGTGAATAATCGGAACCAGAGATCGCGGGAAGGATCCACGACGAAATCGGAGGAGGAGACGGCGTTGACTGGCTTGGGATTAGGAGGAGCGCGAAAATCGAAGAGACGGAGGTAACGGCGGTTAATAGTTCCGTCAGGACGTTGAGCGGTATCTGTGAACGTGGAGATAACGGCGAGAGCGATTCTTGTTTTGAATGGAATCGTTAGTTTTTGCGATTCTGTCGCCATTTTTTTTTTATTTTTACGTGAAGTAGTTCAGTCAACAAGATAAAGCACGCGTGTATTTATATATGGCTACCAAAAATATTGCCAGCAGTAAATTTGTTAACAAGAAAGGAAAATAAAATTGGAAGAAATAACCAATTAATTTTTGGTTACGTGTGAAAAATATCATCAATAAGGTTTGTAAAAGGAAACGTCGTTGCCTAAAAAGATCTCAATACATATCTCTCGCATGGCCAAGGAGATGGAGTATCAGATTCAGACAACATTTATATATTGGCACTGAAGCATTACATAATGAAATGTATGAATGTCTTCTTGCAAGAGATAAGCAAGCAAGGTACAAGTCATTTAATCTCATTAATGTCTAAACAAAGGCAAGCAACGTATGTATGTCTCCATAATGCTACAACTAAATCACGTTTTGAATCAATAAACTAATAATCATCTACCCAAAATAAGTAGAACAACAAGAAACTTAAAAAAATCTTTAGATACGAGGCAAATATCATGCACTTTTCTGAAAATTTGTTGGTAATGCACAAATATAATCAAAAATTTCGAACCTCGGCCACTGCGGAATTAACATGCGGGCTGCAATGTTCGCGGAAATAATCAACTCACTTGTGGGATCGCGACACCGTGATTATCAAAAAAAAAAAAAAAAAAAAAAAAAATATAATCAAATTCGTTTAAATGGAGTTTTCGCAAATAAATTACTTTGTTTTCACAATACCGTTGCGTTGTCGTATTAATATTTCATTAATGACGTCACTCGTCAGTGAGATTTAGAGGATGCGATTTAGGGCTTATCCTCATACGCTCAAAATACTCCCGACATCTTCAACACCGTCGCTAACGCCGTCTATACAGTCGGCATCACATAAAGCTTCAACGCCACCGTTAGCTTGTTCGGCGTCGGCTTCTCACTCTATCGGTTAATTTCTCACAGGCAAGCTGCTTTCTTCGATTTTCCCCCTTTCTTTAGACCAAACTTGCTTTTTCGTTTCTAAGCCTCAATTTCTCATCTTTTTCGAACGATTCTTACGACTTCAGAGCAGATCGGAAACAAGTATAGAGATTGATAAACTAAATTGGTCCTATTAGTTGAGATTTAGCTGAAAGTTTTTGTTGCGTCTCTGTGATATTTGATCACCTTTTTTAACAATACCTTTGATTTGGGTTCTTCATGTTATCGATTTCATCATTCATGTTGGTATATGTGATAGGAATGTGAAAGTAAAGACTCTTTTTCATCTTTATGCGATGTAATAGGATTCTCATTTTTGAGAGCTATGGGATGGAAAGCAGCTGAGAAACTTATCAGACACTGGAAGATACTTCGTGGGGATAATGTTAGCAGGACACTCTCTGTTCCCTCATCTTCTTATGGACTATAAGTTATGGTGTGGTTCTCTAGTTTGGTTTCATTTAATTTTGTGTGTTTCTGGGGTTTGATTTTGTATATTTAGGTTATGATAATCCGCGGGAAAGATAAGGGCGAGACTGGAACCATCAAGCGTGTCATCCGATCCCAAAACCGTGTCATTGTCGATGGGAAGAATCTGGTGGGTGACATACTCTTGAAATCATCTTGTTATGGATACTATGTGTGTTTTGGATGTTGTAGATTGTTGACGGCACAACCTTTGGCTACTTGTTTTCTATGGCTTGTGTATACTTTTTCTGATTGTTTTATTCTGTAATTGCAGATTAAGAAGCATATAAAAGGAGGCCCTGATCATGAAGGTGGGATTTTCACAGTAGAGGCTCCTCTACACGCCTCAAATGTTCAAGTTGTTGATCCAGTCACTGGGTATGATCTCACTTTGCACTACTGTCATTCACCAATTAGTATTTTTTCAAGCAAGAGGTTTATTATCTGTTTGCTATGTTTCTTCTCTCAGGAGGCCTTGTAAGGTTGGTGTAAAGTACCTTGAAGATGGAACAAAAGTAAGAGTAGCTAGAGGCACAGGCACATCTGGTTCGATAATTCCTCGACCAGAGATTCTAAAGATAAGGGCAACACCAAGACCCACTATAGGTACGTAGAATCTCTCAGCTACTTAGAGAAAAACATAATCCACAATGCTTTCTTAGCTTCTCCTTATCATCATGGTATTTAAGAGTAAAATCCTAATACTCATGACCAAATTTTTCGTTTCTTGTTTTGTTTGAAGCTGGCCCTAAGGACACACCAATGGATCTTGTTTGGGAGCAGACATATGATGCTAAAACAGGAAAGGGCATGCCTGATCTTTGAGTACCTTCTTCTTATAGTTTCCTTTCCAAACATATTGCTTCTTGCAAAAGATTCTTCTCTCTTATCCATTACAGTTTGATTTTAGTCAAGAGAACCATTAGTTTGGACAAAACGTTGTCGTTTTAGTTGTGCGAACTTTTCAATGTTGCAAATAAAACCCTCTAGTAAAACATTTAACCCTGCTTTAAGAAAAAGGAAAATCAAATTGAATTTTAGAAGTTTTGGCGTATAAGAATAAAAAAGGAAATATTCGAGGACTTATATGTAAATAGATTCCGGTTAATGATCCAAATACAATCGAATAAGATCCATCTTCTCTTTGTCTTGTTAACAAAGAAAACTCTTCAAGGTTTTACAAGATCCCCATTGTTATAGCAAACCCAGAAAATCTCACGAAGAACACGGCTGATTTCATCTGATATTATGGAGAGATTACAGAGAATCTTCGGCGCCGGCGGTGGTTTAGGTCACGCATCTCCCGATTCTCCGACTCTCGACACGTCGGAGCAAGTCTACATCTCTTCTCTCGCTCTCCTCAAGATGCTCAAGCACGGTAATCACCTCCTCTAAGCTCCAATTACTTTCCTCCTTGCTAGATTCTAAGATATTCGATATCATAGTTCGATTTCTGGATCTGAATTGGATTGAGTGTAGATTTGAAGAAACTCATGAGAATGTTATATGTTTGTTGATTTTGTTTTTGTGATGATGGTATTTTTGAATTTTTTTAAGGGAGAGCTGGTGTTCCTATGGAGGTCATGGGTTTGATGCTTGGAGAGTTCGTTGATGAGTACACAGTTCGTGTTGTTGATGTCTTTGCTATGCCACAGAGTGGAACAGGTGTTAGTGTTGAAGCTGTTGATCATGTTTTTCAGACCAATATGCTTGACATGCTTAAACAAACTGGAAGGTAATTAAAAGCTTGTTCTTTCTTCTTATACCCATTTGATTTAGTAGTGAGTCTTGTTTTCTGAAGATTATGATCCTTCTTGTATGATGATTACAGACCTGAGATGGTGGTTGGTTGGTATCATTCACATCCTGGATTTGGTTGTTGGCTTTCTGGTGTTGACATTAATACTCAACAGGTATGTAGTTGCTCGAACCAATCTCTCTGTGTGAATCATTATAATGCGCTTTTGTACTGTCTAGGTGGCTCAAGCTCTATAGAATGCTACTCCTTGTGTCATGTACCTTCTTGTTATAGGCTTTGCATTGCGGAGTTTGTGTATTAGTGTTTAGTTTGTAGTTTGGATTGATTGTGTGTTTTTTGTAGAGTTTTGAAGCTTTGAACCAGAGAGCTGTAGCGGTGGTGGTAGATCCTATTCAGAGTGTGAAGGGTAAAGTGGTGATTGATGCTTTCCGCTCGATAAATCCACAGACCATTATGCTTGGGCAAGAACCCCGCCAAACAACGTCTAACCTTGGGCACCTGAACAAGCCATCGATCCAGGTAATGATCACTTAGCCTAACAATGTTTTCTTGTTTTTAAGTTGGAACAAACTCAAAGGATGTCTCTGATACTGGCTTTTGGATACTACTATTCAGGCCTTGATTCATGGACTGAACAGACACTATTATTCAATAGCCATCAACTACAGAAAGAACGAGCTTGAGGAGAAGATGTTACTAAACCTCCACAAGAAGAAATGGACAGATGGTCTGACGCTAAGACCCTTTGATACACACTCTAAGACAAACGAACAAACTGTCCAGGTAAGTAAGAAAACTATGGCATTTTGCAATGTTTTCTTAGGTTTTGAAACATATCACACTCATGTTCATTGTCTATCTCTTGTGGTGTTTAACAGGAGATGTTGACCTTGGCTGCAAAATACAACAAGGCGGTTCAAGAAGAGGACGAGCTATCGCCAGAGAAGCTGGCGATCGTGAATGTGGGAAGACAAGACGCGAAAAAGCATCTAGAAGAACATGTCTCCAACTTGATGTCATCCAACATTGTTCAGACACTAGGCACCATGCTTGACACTGTTGTCTTCTAGAGAAGAGCTTCTCAGTTTCTCCAGCCACTTTGACTCTGTTTCCAATCATTTGGCCAGAAAGTTAAAACTATGTTGCTCTTCTGAATCTCTTTTGCTTTCTGTTGAAAATCTTCTCAACTCTTACCAGATGCTTAGATTGTATTTGCACTATGTGATTTCAGTTTTTTTACATTTAAGGACATAGGTTAATTCACGATCATATTAGTCGTAGAGAACTGGTTTGGTGGGTAACATTGCACATGTGGGTACCAAGTTCGGAGTTACGAAAATATAGGGTAAGTTTTGAAGACAAATTAACATGTTGGGGCAATAATAGTAAAGTATATAAAGTATAGTTCCTTACATGCAATTAACCTTTTTAAGTCGTGACAACACATGGTGAGTCAATATTATACTCTTTACTTGCTTTACATTGGACAAGCTTCGTCACACAAATAAAATTTATTTATTGTTTATTATTATCTTTTCCGATATAAATCAAAAATAAAGTATATAAAACTAAAATCTCGCATAAATATCTCTCTTCACCGATTCGATCTCTTCTTTAATAATCTCCTCGGCGACTTCACATCTCAGCCGCAGCTTTGAATCCGCCGCTTACATCCTCCGTCTCGAATCGTGAATATGGCCCCGCCGGTAGCACAAACGGCGGCGGTAGCAGAAGCGGCTGGCGGCGGCGATGCTGCTCAGCCGCAGCAGCGAGAAGCCGGTGGATTTGGTTCTAAGATCTCCGGAATCGTTAGGATCGCCGTTTTCTGGTACTTTGCTTCAAAGTTTTTTTCACCTAAGCAGAAACCTATGGATCCAACTCAGTCTCCTCTCATGACCAATCTCTTTCAAAAGGGCGAATCATTGGTATAATCATTTCATCTGAGATTCATATCTTCGTGAATATATACACTGTTTTTGATTAGTTTATTATGGTTTTTGAGATTAGTGTGTGTGAGTTTTTGATTATAAACAAAAGTGATCTTTGTTTTGGTCTCCAGGATATGTGGTGTTATCTATCAGAGCAAGACAAGTTTAGTGATTTTAGCAATGAAAGTGCTCTCTTTTGGCATGAGACGAATATACCTTATGCTGTATGGACACCAGAGAGTGTTAGGACCATGTCACTCAAGTATTATCCATCTGAGGTGTGAACAAAATCAGATTTTTGGCTGTTTTCTAGATTTAGGTTTCTTCATAGTCTCACTTTTGTTTGGTTTACTAACTTTTTGTGCTATTTTTGTTTACAGACATTACAGAATAACGGAAGTCTTTATGCTCATGTCTACTTTGCGCGGTCCGGATTCCCAATAGACCCCAGTGATCCTGAATATCAAGCTCTTAACAGTTTTGGCAGGACGCACGGTAGGGACCGTCTAAAAACCTCTTATTTTGATAACAGTTAGTGATTTTGTTTTTGCGTTTAGCTGAATTTGACTGGTCCTTTTCACCTGTTTCAGCTGTTGCGACTTACTATCCAAAGCGAAAAGTAGATAAGAAGAAGAGTCTCTTGGGTAATCCTAAGGAATCTGCTGAATCCCAGCCAGAAGTAGAGGTATGCAAAATATTGCAATTGTGTTCTGTTATTTTCTTGTTTTCTGATGAGTGTAATTTATGTGTTACTGAACTAACGCCACTTGCACCTTGCAGAAAGTTGATGATAAGAACTCAGAAGTCAAGGAAGAAGTCCCTGTGGAATGGGTATCCCTCTGGAAACCAAATGTCACAATTAACCTTGTCGATGATTTTACTCAGTAAGTCGGTTCTGGTATTTTGTTGAGTATTATAACTTTAAGCAATTGCAGGGGTTAGGCTCCTGCAAAAATATATAATTAACCATAACAATGGACTGTTGATGGCATGCTTGATTTTCTTTCTTTTTATTGCTGTTTGTCAATATTGAATTTAATATGACTCCATACTGGTGGACTAATATCGCCTTTAATTTTGTGACAGCTATTCGCAGAATGGTGTGCCACCAAACATTGCGCCTCGTATCCTTCAATTTCGTTGATAAAAGCATAAAGTTCTTATTATTATTTGGGTTTTTACTCGACTCTCTTGGCATTGATAGTTTCTTGGGTCCTTAGGATTATTAAAAGTAGTGTCACCTCTCTTACTTTGTTTCTTTGTTGTACTTAACTTTAGATTTACAGACTTGCTGGTAGAACCTACCACTGGAAATTACTACCCTACTGTTTACTTCAATGAGTTTTGGCTTCTAAGGGACAAGATGATTCCAGTCAATGAGACAGTCTCTGAAGTACCACTTAACCTGGAAATAGGCCCCATAAGCATGATGAAGTGGCAATTGTTTCAGCAAGTTGATCAGTCTTTCCAGATGCAGCGTAGCTATGGAAGTATGCTCGATGGTGAATCTGACGAACTAAAGGTAAATCTAGTCATCTATATTCTATAGAATTCGGGTCCTTAATATTCATTCGACATCTTCTATCTCATGTACTTATGATATGTTTTTGATGTATACTGATATTTTTTTGTTTTGCAGAGGGTGTTTTTGGAAGGAAATCCCTTTTTGTTGGGTATCACGATGTTTGTTTCGATGCTTCATTCTGTGTTCGATTTCTTGGCATTCAAAAATGGTGACTAAGTCCTACAAAATAAGAAGCTTATTTGCTGACGCTTGTATATATTTACTTATCTTTTGTTCATGTTGTAGATATCCAATTCTGGAACAAAAACAAATCTATGGAAGGACTGTCTGCAAAGTCTGTTGTACTGAACTTTATCTGTCAGTTTGTCATCTTCCTCTACCTGCTTGACAACGACACTTCATGGATGATATTGGCTAGCTCCGGAGTCGGTGTCTGCATAGAGTTTTGGAAAATAGGGAAAGCCATGCGCATAGAGGTAACTTGTAATATTCACATAATTGATTTTGACAGTTACTACGAGCATCTCTTCCATATAAACCTTGTCAAACATTTAAAACTTTTTCAGGTTGATCGAAGCGGAATGATTCCGAGATTGAGGTTCCACGACCGTGAATCCTATGCAAGCAATAAAACCAAGGAGTATGATGACATTGCAATCAAATTCTTATCCTATGTGCTCCTCCTCCTTGTTATAGGCTTATCCATATATTCTCTAGCTTACGAACGCCACAAGAGTTGGTACTCTTGGATCTTGTCTTCACTGACAAGCTGCGTCTACATGTTTGGTAAAAATCCTTCAACAGCCTGTTGAGAGTCTATCATTGTATAAATTGCTTTAGACTTAATAGTATGTGTGTGTTTGTTGCAGGTTTCATAATGATGTGTCCTCAGCTATTCATAAACTATAAGCTAAAATCAGTGGCACATATGCCATGGAGACAGATGACTTACAAGTTCCTCAACACCATTATCGACGATCTCTTTGCCTTTGTCATCAAAATGCCTTTTCTGCATAGACTTTCTGTATTCAGAGATGGTGAGTAGAATCTTAGCAAAATCATCTGTTACTTCCACTCACATTTTCAGAAACAGGGCTTATCTGATGGATCTCTCTTTGTATTTGTTTCAGATTTGATATTCGTGATATACTTATACCAAAGGTGGGCTTACCCTGTGGACAAGACACGTGTTAACGAGTTTGGTTTTGGAGGTGAAGATGAAACTGCAGAGAAGAAGTTGATCACTGAGAAAGAAGAAGAAAAAGATAACAAGAAAACAAACTAATCTCTTCTCTTCTTCCTTTTCATTTTTTGTGTGGTTTATTACACTCTATACTCTGATGTTATAACGCTTAAGTTATAGTTTCTTATTTTCTTTTTCTTTTTTTTAGTGTTTTCACCTGAATATTTTTTTTGTTAAAGTTACTATTATAAACTTTAAAGACGCATTAAAAGAGGTTTTGTTACACTTTTACAATGGTTAGGAGCTCGATAATCGAATAACCTGTCAGATAAACTGTTGATGTCCTGATAATCAAGATGATAACATGGATTTAGTTTGTATAATTCTACATATTAACAACAATAATAATTGATATAACGTTGGTTGTACACAAAATTTTGTTGAATGTATTAAAATGTCATAAGAAAACAACACATAGAGAGACTGTTATGAATAGAGACCGATCACTTTGGTCTTGAAGAAGCTTAACTCTTGATCTTGTTGGTTTAACTTAAGCAAGTTATCATCATTTCTGGTTCATAGCCGCCTATCCAAGACGAAAACAAAAATAAATATGAGAGATACTGAAACAAAATCAATAAGAATCTGAGGAGAGAAGAACATACCTTTCGCAGTCTTTGCATGACGGCGTCTTCGTAAGCTTGATAACCAGCACCTACTATGTTGCTCTGCGGTTCTGCTTCTGCAGATTTCTTAGCCGTCTGAAAATCGGTTTGGGATGCTTTCTGGAGCGGTACAACAAGCAATGGATTAGAGAGATCTCCACACAATGTCCTCGTCGCTGCAACCTATAACACAAAAACAAAATAAGTTCAATCAATTCAATGATTAGATTATTGATATTTAACCGAAAAAACAGAGGAAACCAAGTTATTAATACAATACTCACAGCTCCATCTTTTGTAGCCATTACAATAAGAGCAGCAGATTTCTTCTTAGTACTCCTAATAACAACATCTTCGACTTCACCAAACTCTGAAAACACTTCTCTAAGCCTCCCCGCTGTGTACCCTTCACCGATTGTTTCCCAAGAAACCTTCAAGACTCTCTCTTTATCGAGCTGAACACTACTAGCTCCCGCTCCACTTCTATCTTCTTTTCTATTTCCATTCACACCACTACCACTTTCCTCCGGAGTAGTTTCAAACCCACCTCTCTTCTTCGCATGTTTTGCACGTATCCTATCAACTTCCTCCTTAAGCTTCCTTGCGATCCTCTCCTCTTCGTCATAAGGTCTAGCCGCATGATTAGGAGCAAAAGCAGAACGTTCCCTTTCCTCTAGATCAGACATCATCTTACGCCTCTTGGAATCCACTTGAGATTTCTTCTGTTGCTTTTCGCGCTGGATTCTGAGAAGATCATCGAATAGCTTTCGGGCTTTCTCATCTTTGAGAACCTCGTAAGATGTCTTGAGCCTCTGAAACTTCTCGTGGGCGTCGGGATCGTCAGGGCGTTTATCTGGATGCAAGTCTAAAGCTTTTAGCTTGTATGCTTTTGCAATCTCCTTCTCTGTAAACTTTAAAGCTTCTTCTCCAGAAGGTAAGCCTAGAACTGTATAGTGATCCACGAAACCCTCCATTGTTGCTTTCTTTCTTTCTTTCTTCTTCTACTGCACAGAACAACAATGGTGTTAACCCTAAAATCTTAATAGAATTCAATAAGTGAAAAGTTGGAATTTTCTTTGTTTCCGAACCAATTACACTAACAACCCTCGAATTTTATTGGATTTCTAAGGGAAATACAAAAGAAACATACAAATCCGATACACCATTGTCGCAGAAAAAAAGTGAAATTTTTACGAACTAAAGAGGAACCCTACTTATGAAAACATTCGGAGAGAAAAAGAGAAGTAGATAGAAATTACCGCTTGAACAATCACTTGTGAGGGAATTGATCGAAAGTTGAAAAAGATGGACTTTGCCTTGCGAATTTTTAAGTTAGGTCTCTCTCTTGCCCAAAGCTTGAGAGAGTTTTTATGAACAATTAATTTTGAGACTCTCTGTATCAATAATTTCAGATAAATAAACAAAAGAACAGTTTTGCAAACTTTTGAAAACATTGAGGACGAGAAAGTAAAACTCATGCGACGGTAAAAAGGAAAAAGTAAACGACGTCGTTTAGATATTGGATAGTAGGCTTAAGTAGAGAAGGCCCACGCCGACTAATACTAACATTTTTATAAGAAAAGGAAAAAGCAAAGACAAACTTGTAGACTGTGTTCAATGATATGCGAGAATGTGTGTTTCTTGCAGAGTACAAATAGTAGTGTTATGAAATGTGAAGAAATATTAAGGAACTGAAACAAAATGTCTAAAACAAGAGAAACCTATGAAAAATGATCATGTCTTCAAAACAAGATCCCCAAAAAAGCGAACTTTCTTCCGAGTTAAAAAAAGTGTATGTATGGACTCTGATCTTACCTGAAACTAACCTGTTTGGCTCCTCTTAAACCTTCTTCTTCTTCTCCAAATTTGCAGAGACAGCTCTTTGCTTATGCTTCCAAGAAGGTATCTTACCGGGAAAAGCCCACCTTAGCAACCGCTCCCACGAGTAGCAGATGATGAACATCATTAAAGCCCATAGGAGCAGCTTATCCCTCATGCCTTCAGGTAAAGGAACCAGCTTCAGCGAATCGTTTAGGTCCCTAAACAGATCAGAGGCGATCACGGTGAAGAACCCTGCTCCAGCAACTAGAGCATAGAAGAACGGTTTGTTTTCCCTTATACTCTGGTTAAATGGATGTCCCATGTAGTTCGCAGCAAAAGTTGCAACCTGAAGCATCATGCTAACCATGTAAGACACTGTGTTCACCAGGTTAGGATGGAATGATGCATCTGGTTCTATGCATTCCTCGGGCATGTGTTTCTCAGCTTCCTTCACGGAGTAGATCAAGAATGTTATGTGAACAGCAAACTGTCCAAGCAGAGAGAGGAAGAGGTACAAGGAGAAGACACTCGGGTGAGGTCGCTCTGCAGAGAGGGTTTGAAGCGGCCGAGCATGAGAAATGAAGAGGAAAAACGCAGCTGTTAATACTCCGCTGATTGTTGCTTGGACATCTCCGAGCTTCACACCGTCCAAGTACATAACACTCAGGACATAAGCTGTGGCCAGACAGTTCAGACCGAGAATTTTGAACATCTGAAGAGTCGTCACAAGTGTACTACGACCCTGTCGGATTATGTCTGTCACTGGGGCAACCGATGCATGTTTAGCTGTGAATGGAGATGCCATTGATGCATCTCCAAGTTTGACTAAAGGAGCTGACCGGCCATCACCATCATCACTGTTTAGTTCATCCATCATCTTCTTCAACTTTTGTCTCTGTAATTCCGCAGCAGTTAAGTGGCGGTTTTGAGTCGTCATCTTTCCCTTTGATGATCCTTCCCCATTCTGAATTGCGGCTTTGCTTGCTGGTTCTAAAGGCAGTTTTGACTTTTTTGACTTTGACTTGGAATCAACCTTGGACGATTCTGATCCACTTGGCGGAGGTATAGTATTCAGTAAGGCAACTCCAACATGAGCCTTGAAATGTGAACAACAGAAACCAAATCAATAGAAAGAAAATAAAAGCATATGCATGCTTGGCATAAGAAATTCTAAAGCTCAACATGTGGTACCTGCTTCAGCGCTCCGACATCATTTGTACCGTCTCCACACATCAGAGTGCCCCTTCCTACCGCTTTGAAGGTGGTTAAGATTAGTTCCTTTTGCTGTGGAGCAACTCTTGCAAACACCTGAGAAGAAAAAAATTGAAGCCCCAGAATCTGTTATTTATAGGTACCATAAAATACTAAACCAAGTGATAAAGATTACAAGGTGTATTTACCTTAACATATGGAATAACTCGCAAAACAGCAGATGTAGCCTGTAGCATTTCAATGCTGTCACCTCCAATACATAAATCATGGGTCTCTGCAAGGCTTTCAATCTCTTTGTCACTGAAAAAAAGAAAGATCATCTTTGTTAGTAAAAAGCAGAAAACCGATTATTAAAGGAAAAATCCGAGTGTCAGGCATTTCTACTTGAGCAATCAGACACACCAACAAGAAGAAAAAACACATCAATGACTGAAACAAAGGCAACTTGGAGAAAGAAGCTATTATGATACCAAGTGCTGCTGGTGTCATGTGACTACTTAAGGTTGCACAAGATGAAAATACGTTTTTGCTTAAATTATACAGTAACTGTGACTAGAAATGACTGCACCTATACGGTATGATATCCTTTTCATCAGGTGACACCCACTTGTATTCGTCACCAGCCCTTGATTGACCAAGAATCAAAACTGGGTTCGATACAATATGCACTTGGCTTGCAACGTGACAAGCCGTCAAAGCTTGATCACCGGTAATCATCACCTGGAATCATGAAAGTAGGATAAGACATCCCAAGACATCCCGTGTATGTAATTACTAATTACATAAGTATGAGTGTAAGCGCAGTATAAGATAGACAGTATTACTTACCAAATCATGAGATGAATTCTTCAGCTCCAATAGAACGGTGGCTGAATCTGATCTAATGGGGCAGTTAAATACCTGTGATGCACGATTCAGCAATTATTAACCAATCTTGATACCACACCACTGAATAAACATATGGAGATAGTAAAGCTGTATAAAGCATAAAGAATTAGGCAATTACCGCAAACCCGGCAAAACTAAGGTCACTCTCAACAGCATCCCTGTCCATGTCTCTAACTTCACTGGCCTGGTTATCAAGATAACACATGTAAGATTACAATAAAAAGCATGGAAGTAGAACCTTTCAAAAATCCACAACAACAAAATGCTGGCTTTTATACTGTTAACTATGAAACGGACAAAGCAAGAGCATGAAAAGAGCCTAAGCACGGATAACTAACTATTTACGTTATGTGTTTGAGATTCACCCATGAGCTGTGAAATTATATTTCTTACAACTATAAGGTGTTAACTGAAAAAAAATTCTAGGTGATAGTGACACGCAACAAGTTATTGAAGAAGCCAATAGGTCCATAAGTGAGAGCATGTGTAACTACCATCATTTCAGGAAGTCGCTTAAATGCAAGGGCTAGAACTCGCGATCCTTGGCGTGTGTATCTCTTATATGTTTCGATATATGATGCTGGCACATCCACAAGTCTATCTTGGATTGTCTCTGGTGCACCCTAATAAAGAAACTAAATTATAAGCATCTAACATTTTGATTTGGAAATTTACTAACAGAAATTTAGTCTGTGAGAAAGATGTATTAAGCAGACCTTCACAAACACAAAATATTCCTGCTGGATACAAACGATAACTGACATTCTCTTCAGATGCGATGCAAAATGGTATCTCTGCATAATCTGCACTGAGTTGCCATTTCCTCTGCAATGGACATATTAGAATGTGAAAAAACTTTTCATAATAAAACTTTTCATATGTGCGTTGGATGCTCCTTAACTAGATAATAAAAAATTATGAAGGACCAGAATAAAAGGATAAGAGGTTAATAAAAATTCAATAAATTACCTTCTAGGCAAGGCCTTTTCATCAGATTTGTAACTCCAGTCAATTCCTTTCAGGGCAGCCTTCTCAAGAGGATCACCAACCTGTAAGTATTGAAAAAGAGAGTAAAACATGATGATTATGATGCGAAGCACAATCGGTTTCAGAAAGATTATTGTAAGTAAATACACCATGTATCACATGCGTACTCTTACACTAGCATTCATTTGAAACTTTTAAAGTAAGAACTACATGCAATCAAATATCGGATACTGGCTTTCCTTAGATTAAGAGAAAATGAAAAGAAATTGAATAGGTCATACCAGCTTGTTGTCTACAAATACCAAGGCATGACAAGAAGCCAAAATTTCCAAAGTACGTACAGGAACCTTGCTCATATCAGTCTCGGCTAATTCAGAATCCGACAATCCCCCAACTCCTCGAAATTCCTATCAAACAGAAATGTAAATGAGTTCACCATAAACAAAATCCAGCAAGAATCATACGAAGAACTTCACTCAACCTTACCATGTCATCTGACGTTAGTGTACCAGTCTTATCGAAACAACACAAATCAACCTGTCAGAAAAGGGAAAGTGAAGCACTTATAAGTCAATAATACAATCATGAATACTAATTCCATAGTGACTTCTTAAGACCAACAAATAGCGATGAAACACAAAAATATACCTTCCCGGCAAAAGGAATCCTGAAAGGCTCTGTGCAAAATATGCCACGGCGTGCAAGAGCAATTAAAGACGTATTGACAGCAATGGATAATTCCATAGGCAATTCAGGTGGGATAACTGAGGTAATGATAAGTGAACAGCCTAGCAAAAGCTTGTATTTGCTTCTTGTAGGATCCTCGAGACCCTGCAAAGGAGTTTTTCCACATCATTAGTAAAAATAGATATTATTTTCAATAAGAACCTGAAACAAATATAACTGTACCTTTACAAGAACATATCCCGCAGCAATCACAGCAAATACAACTAGAAATAATATGAACAGGCCACTCTCCCAGCTGTTTGCAGTAACCTAATTTTTTAACCAAAAGGATCAGAACAGGCAAAATTTTCTAACAAGCTGAAAATGAAAAACTAATAAAGGAAAGATCCCTGACCCTCTCGGTAGAAAATAAGATTGTCCTCATTAGTTTTCCTTGGCTTGTCTCAAATCCAGTTCGGAGAACAACAGCTAGACAGCCACCATCGGGGGTTTTCAGAGGAAATGACTGTCCCCAAACATAAATAGTATGAAAAATAGGTTAGGAGAAAGCATGGAAGAAGAAGTGAATGATATTGTTGAGGTGGAAATACCTTGTCTGGTGAGTGTTGCAAGATCTTTGTCCCGCCAAATAAAACATGATTTTTATCCCTTTTGATTGATAACTTTTTATCAGATCCTTCGCCAGCAATTGGAACCTATAATAGCAATCATGCAGTCTCAATAAAAGATAGGTCGCTAAACATATGGACCTCATAAAAAAAGATCTACGCAATATATCTACAGAAAAGTGCATATTGCTCACCAGTTAATGATGGTGATTCCTAGTTTCAAACAAAACACTAAAACCGATAATACATATTGTGAGAGAAGCTACTAATGAAATAATTAGAATGACAAGTAAGATGTCAAAAACCAAATATACTAAATTTATGTTACTATTGAGTAACAAACAATGCTTCACTGAAGAAAATAAATTACCTTCCATTGGGGAGTCGACTCGCCAGTTAAAATGGCTTCATTTACAATAGCACTTCCCACCAGTAAAATCATGTCTGCTGGTACTGTCTTATCCTCTCCTCCAGTCTGAGTTGAAGGTCTCCCAATGGACACAACATCTCCTGGCAGTAGATCTGTGCCTAAAAGTTTCGCCCACCTAAAATTTGACTTATTCAGATGCAGGAGTAATACTGAAACTAATTTAAGGTAAAAGTTGGGTGTTATTCAGTTACATACTTCCCGCATCGATACACCATCACAGTCTGACTGTCCACCCTAACTCGTCTTAGGTCGGTTAATGTCTTCAAGCGGCTTTTTGCCATTGTTGACTCGAACATGAAAAGCATGAATAGTGTGAACACACTGTAATACCAGAATTCGTCCAAACACCAAAGACCCACACAAAAGACCTGCAAAAATAGAAAGAAACAATACTTAGAGCAACAATAACCATGGAAAAGAAAAGATTTCTAAGATACGTGCATTATCAAGTAAACAACACCTGAAATACAAAAAACGGTTCCATGCAATTTTCTTTCATGAGCTTCTGGAAAGTAGGTTGCGGATAATCAAACCTGCAAGACACAGAAACAAAGTATTAAACCGGATCAAAGAGCAAACCAAACTGTTTATATATTCCAAAGGAAAAATGATAATAAAAGGGGTTGGTTAGATACAACGAACTCCTGAGAGATACGTATATAGGGAAATTACAAATTTACTTACACGTTTCTTCCCCACTTCTCAGTGGCAGTAGCAACTTTGGCTTCTGTACCATGACCAGTACACTTTAGATAATGACCAAATGTTTCCTTGGTGGGGTACGGAAGCTTGGAAAAGACTCCTAACTCTTTTGAGTAATTAAAACGCTGCTTTCTGAAGTCGAAAAAAATTTCTTCCACGTCTCCCGAAGATGTTGAACCTGTCATCTGTAAACCACAAAAGACTTAAAAAATGTTAAACACATGAAGAGCACTTTGGTGAAAACATACCTATTGAACCAAAAATCAAGTGAATAAACTTACTTGGGTACGAAAGTTAAGAGGCACAACTTCTTTAGAGCCAGAGAATTTGGCAGGGGTAACTTTACATGAATCTGCCAGGTTGATACTGTTAACCTGTTAATCAAAACATAAACAAGCGTCCAATATCAACCTTTAAACCAAGCGACATTCGTAAGTAGCACTATTCGATTTAAAGCACGAGCTGGTGATTACCTTGCTAAAGTGTGCAAAACACTTGAAATCAACCGACCAGGCGGTGAAAAGCAAGACCAAGATGTGAGAAGAAAGAAGAGCACCGAACGCGATGGTTGCATCGGTGAAGTCTATGCTTGGAACAATTGTAGTCAACCAAACTGCATACAGAATCGCAAACGGCCAAACATCCAAGCGCCACGGCCAGTGTTTCTTCCTACACAGATCCACCTTCTCCACCACTTTTCCTCTCACTTGAAAGCTCGACATCTCAATACAACAAAAAAACTAAACCTAAATTCGCCGTCAATACTCTAAAGCTCCTTGAGTTCTACACAAAGTCACAGTTTCAGACTAATAATAGCATCACACAGACATACAAAGACACAAAGACAAACACAAAACTCGATTCGTATCGAGAAACGTTACAGTGAAACAATCGATTGTGAAGCAGATCTGAGAAGAGACGAACCTTTTTGAGATTGGATTGGAGATCTGAGATTAGGGTTTTCAAATCACATGCTAAGGTGATAAGATCGAATCACGTCGTGACCTAAAGGAATCACCTTTACTTTCTCTCTCTCTCTCTCTCTCTCTCTCCCACCACACCTTCACGACTCGCGATTTTGAGGTTTTGCTACAGAGAGAGAGATACCTGATTAATGCTGAATCGTATTTTCTACTGTAATTTATCGTCAGTAATATATTTATAGGTTTTAACCCTTTTCGCAAGGGAATTTACCAGGCCCATTAATCTAACTAGGAAAGAATCCGCGCGTTGCGCGGAATATTTACTACTTTTTATTGTAATTTCAAATAATTTTACATTGAGTTTGCGAAGATTTTTGTTTGTTTTATGAAGTTTTTTATTTTTGTAATAGGTATATGGTTAAACTTTAGATATTTTCCATCTATTTTATATTTTACCTAGTTAATGAAAATGATTTTGTTTACAAACAACTTATGTTTACAAACAATTTATGTTTATTATCAAACCGATGAAATATCAATATGTAAAGAAAATTGTTGTTGTGTACTCATTCACCTTGTCTAATTTTAATTGTACGCATGTTGTTTACTTTTGTTTTATGTAGAGATCTTAACACGTCAATTAATTTGGATCATATTTTGTTTTATTTTATTTGTAACATTATTGGATTATTTGTATATGTAATTGTTTATTTTGTATAAGGTTTTGTTTTCTCGGTAGATATTTTAAGTTTATTTCATATATTTGGTATTAACATTTGAATTTAGAAAGTTATATATATGGAGTATTTTCATCCCCAATTATAGTTATTTAAACTTTTATAAAATTATATTTATTTAATTTTTAAATTATTCTCTTTCTAACCCATTTTGTTAGATGTTTCAGGTTTTTTGATTTGTTTCATTTTATTTGATTTTCACAAGTTTATATCCATGTTTTTTTATTTATTAACTGTATTATGACCAATAATATTATATATGTAGTCTTAATTTTTAATTGTTTTGAATAAATGTTAAAATAGTACATCATTTATAACTTTTAAACTTTGTGCTTTTAGATAGAAAATTTTACATAATGGGACATATGTAATATATTCCAAAAAAAAATTAGTATAAGAGAGAAACAAATTTTATATATTTTTCATTTTAGAAAGTTGATATACATGTTTTTATTAGTGTTAAATATCATATTGAATTTTTTTTTTATTTGTTTTATTAATATTGAATGAGTTTTATTAAATAAATTTTTAATTGAATTGTCTTAATTATTTTTGATGATGATGTAGATACCTTAGATTGAGAGAGTATTGTGCTATTATATAATAGATTTTTCGTATTTAGTGTAGTACGTTTTTTTGGGTTAAAATTAGTTTTGTATATGAATTTTTCGTAATGGTTATATGAATTTTCACTGTAAATATGATTCTAAAATGTTTATTTTCATTCGGAAAATATAATATGCATGTATGACGTAAAAAAATGTTAAATATATGCGTTATACACTTAATAACACATTTCCTAAAAACACATATATTATCATGGTTTTACTACAAAAATCACTATGTACTTCGCCATGTGTTTCTAAACATATTATTCAAAAACAGTTTAATACACTACTAATTTGTTTCTTTTACAATATTAACAGAGTTAGTATAGTAAGGAATTTTGGGACGACTCAATCAGAAAAATATTAATAATATTCAACAGATTATTTAATTACACTAATAATTAAAAGAAGAAGAGAAAAATTATCTCAAAGAAATGTGAATTCCCGAGTAATTTTAATCCTCTGACTTCACACACTTGATAGACTCAAAACAACACAACGGCGTAACGGGTACACGTGGACGGTGGGTGGATATATCAAAATAGCGTACAAAAGTCAACGTTTCATAAATAGTCAAATACATTTCCTTCTTACACAAAGCTCATGTAGTTGTAGTGGACTGCGTGCCGTTTCTAGCTTCCTGGCCATTTTGAGTTTCAGCCTTACGATCATTACAATTACACGTGTTTCCTGATCGGACGACTGTTAGAACCGCTGGTTCAGGAGATGCCAGTGTACCTAGCTTTAGCATATCAATACTCACTTCTGGCAATTTAGCGGCTTCGAGTTCTTTTTCCACTAAATCCGACGACGTTTTGCAATATTTGTAAACCACGTATAATATCATTTGAAGTGCACCAAGTGCGAATCCAATCACGTTAGGGAACTGCAAAAAACATATCGACATAAATTTAAAAAGAAAATAAATTATTACACTTGATTTATTGATCCATATCAAGACAAAAATATGTCTATTACTTTAGCAAAAAAATAAAAAAAATAAAAGTATGTGTCTATTGTTTTAAACAACAACAAAAAGTATGTGTTTAAATTGTAGTTACGTGCAATATACAATTCTATAATATATATATACTAGGTTTGTACCCGGGTGTCCCACCCGGGAGTAATATTTATTAAAAAATAAATCTTATTTATTATAAAATTTTTACAACTAATTTCTAATTTATTATAAAAATAAAATCTTATTTATTTAAGTATGATTGAATTAGATAATTTAGTTATTGTATTGAAGATCCGATATGAGATTATTTTAAATCCGATAATTTAGGAATTATATATGTATGTTTTGATATTATGAATATAACTTTTTATATCTTAAAAATTATGTATGATATTTTCCGACCCGTCGCAAAGTTACACATATATTTTCTATAGAAAAATAATTTGATTTTATCTCATAACAATTTTTATTTTTTATCAAATTTGATTTGTGATCTTTATTGACCGCTAAATTAAAATATGTGGAGATCATGATCTTTAATCAAATTAGATACTAAAATCTAAAAATCATGGCTACATTTAAATCTAAAATTAGATCCACAAGTAACATTTATTTTACTTTTTTAAAAGTAATATATGAATTTAAACTCTTATTAACTTAAAAACTTTTAAAAGAACTTTAAATATATTTTTAATATTCTATGATTTTCATAAAGTTGGATTATTCATAATATTTTAATTTTTCATAATGTTACTTATTAAATAAGAATATTTTTTTATTCATTTTTTTTACCTTTAGTCCTATTAAATAGGAATAGTTTTTGATATTTATTTGTATTTTATTTATTAATTTCGTTTTTAGTTTTATAATTATTTTTGATACTTATTTTTTAAGTTCCTATTTAATAGGAATAACTTTTGTTTTGTTTTTTTTTAATCTAAATTACCTTATAATAAAATTTATACAATGGCTTTTACATGTAAATAAAAAGAACTTTAAAAGGTTTCTCAAATTTTGTCCTTCCAAATTAATAATATAGATATATATATATATATATATAAAAGATATAAAAAGATACAGAGATAGAACTTTTTGGAAAAGATAAATCTTTTAAGGTTTTTCTTTATAAAATTACGGAAAGGAAGTATCTTAGCGTTTTGGTGGAATATATAATTAGTATCATATGCTCAGGTAAATAGAAACAAAAGCAACCACTTTTATGAAATCAATGATGATAATTATGATTAGGATGACTTACGGCAACATAAATGTCCTTAAGAGCAAGACCATAAAGTAGCCACACGACCGCACTAATGGTTAGTGTCAATGATAAGCTAAATGGCATGTACTCCACACTTCTCGTCTTTATCACCGTTCTCTATTTTTTTTAATATACAACAAAAAAAGTTAATTTAATCTAATTAATCAAATCATATTTTCATATCTAATATGTGAATATATATAACTATATAATATGTAACACTAGCTTACGATAATGCTAAGCGGCGCAGCGAAAACGCAGACAGAGAACCCGACACAGATTCCACCAATGATCTTCGCACGTGTGGTTCCTTTAGCCAAGAATTGGCAAAGAAGAAGAATCAAACAAAATCCTCCAAAATTCATTAGCAACAAGAGCTTCACCGTCAACATCTACACCAAAAAATTATCAATTCTTGATCATTACATAACCACATGCATAAACTTTATATATAACGATAAATAAGTAATGGTAAGGAGAATACTCGAGCTTTCTTGGGAGCAAAGGCAACGAATATGGAGATATAAATGGTTTCAATGAAACAACCAAAGGAGTTTATAGTTACTAAAAGAAAGACATCTTTCTTCTGAGTAGCATAGTAAAGCCATAACATCGCGCTAAAGAGAGCCACGACGTAAGGCAAAGATTGAAACCCTTCTGTTGTTTTCTTCTTCCATATCCTATAGAATGTTGGCCTGCATGAAATCCTTATTGGAATTGAATATAACCATTAAATTTGATTTTACAATTTTATTGGTTTGTATCTTAAGTCTATTAACATGACATATTTGTATACTTATGTTAATAAACAAGAAAAGAGTGAGATAATGATGTTACTACTTACACTGGAGAGAGGAATACAGCAAAGGAAATGAGATTTCCTATATAAAAATCATACGATTGTAATGATAAGCAATTTTAATAGATATAGAGGTTTTGATATTATAATATGGATATAGGTTATAATAAACCGAAAATTGATGTAAAAAAGATATGTTATATACCGAGCAATCCGAAAACAAAAGCCAATGTGTTATGAGTGTTGAAGATAGGCATGATATTTGTTTGTGAGGGAGAAAGAAGAGTTTTTTGAATTGTAATAAAGTTCTTAGCTTTGTAAGTGTTTCTCTTAAATCAAAAGCTAATGGCACGACCTTAACATTTTGGTGACTTCAAGTTTATATAGAAGGAGAGGTCTTCGTAAAATTTGGGATGTGCATAAAAAAGGAAAAATGGTTTTAGTGGATCAAATTATTATTTCATGAAAAGACAATAAAATGTTCTGAAAGTATTAATTATTGTCTTTGTAGGTGTACTATAAAATAAATTAAAAGTTCGTATAAAATTATTCATAGAACCAATCCAACACCAAAAAAAACTTTTTTCATAAATAATGCATGTCGATTTCTGTTTAGGCCAACTCGTTCTTTTAAAGGCTTTATATCTAGATTCTACCTATTTGTGTATTTTTCACATATATAATTTTGTTAACTGATTTTTTCTCATACATATACGTGAATATAATAATATATACTACATTTTAACATATTACAATAAATTTTAAGGTTTGTATCTTCATTCATTATAATAAATTACGAGGATATTACTTAAATTACGTTTCCAAGAAAAATAGTTCACGTGATATTGTACATAAAATTTGGCCGTTTTTTTATTTTTAACCACTTTTCACTCTAAATCTACGTTTTTGCCGTTTCTCAGTCATTAAAATTTGTACATACGTACTCCAAGATTAATAATACAAAAAGCAAAAAAGGTTTTAGTAGTTTATAGTCTCTTTCAATTTTACTCGAGTAAACAATTGTTTCATCAAATAGCATTCACGTTTGTCTTACCTTTTAAAGAGGAATAAAAACCGAGTAAAAGAGAGATAGACATTTTAACTAAAATTTGAAAGTTAGTTAAGAGTTATTACAATATTAAGTTATTATTGGCTCCCTTTAATAAAAAAATACTATTAGGTTAAACTGTCTTTGGTGATCATCTATTCGAAAAATAGGTAAATATATTCCTTATCAAGAGTATATATATATAATCGTTTATAATATAAACATGAAAATATAGTAGGTGAAATAAGTAATTAAAGATATAATGTTTATTTAAACAATAATATATTAATGGATTTATTTAGGTAGAGACAAACTTCACTAATTCATAACTAATATGACAAAAAAACAATAGCATGAACTTCATTTGTTTAACTTTAGTCTATAACGGACTTTTGTGGTTATTTGAAAGTGCTAATTAAGTAATAATTCGTAACTTGTTTCGATGTTTCACATGGTTCTCATTTTTCAAAAGAGTTCATTCTTTTAGCTAGGGTGATTTCTTTTTTTATAGTAAAAGTTATAACTTACACATGAAAAAGACATTGATCCAAACCTATTATTTTAAACACATAATCAATTTCTTAGTGAAGAATCGAATTAGGGTATAAGTTAAAAATGTCATTGTGTGATATGATGACGTCACGGGGTAATTGAATCTTTTATATTCCCAACTTTTTGGCAAATCATGGCTAACCATGTCCATTGTGAAACGTGACGTGGGATTATCTTTCATGCAAATATTATGTATATTTATAATAAAATACGAGAAAAATATATATAACCAACATGCATGAGGATAACGAGCACGTCGGCTTTATCTATAGGCCCCTATACAAAAAAGAGAAAGATGTAAAGATGGATTCAAGAGGATATGATATGATTGGCCAAATTTGTTATTGCCACTAGATAATTATCTCATTTTTAAAAGAAATAATCTGAATTTTACGCGTCTAGGCGCGCAATTCTTATAAATATCACTCAAAAAAGGTTTTTTAACACAATTAACACAGATTTTCGAAAGTTTTACAATTACCATTAAAAAGTTTTTTTCTCATAAATACCACAAATCTTAAATTTTAAAAATTACACCAAAAAGCTATACCCTACCCTTTCAAAACTATACCCTAAACACTATATAGCGAACCCAAATGAAAAAATTTAAAATATAAAAGTGTTAAAACTCGTTTTTTATATTTGTGGTATTTTTGTAAACTACTACTTTTGATGGTATTTTTGTTATAAAAAATATTTTAATGGTATTTTTGTTATAAAAAACTTTTTAATGATATTTTCAAAACAAAAACTTATTTTGATGGTAAGGAATACCTCTTTAAAAAATCTTTATCATACATGGAGGAGTCGAGTTACAATTAATTCTCTTAATGAGAAAATTAATGTGCATTGAAAAATCCATCTGTAAAACAAAGTTATCGAACGTACGTTCGATTACGTTAATGTGTATTAATTGATTAATGAGAAAATATACAAATAAAATGATCAATTTTCAAATCATATCAAACTAAAATAATAATAATAATAAAAAATATTATCAAATTAATTAGTGGAATTAGATAGGAAACGTTTAAAAATGTTTTAATAAAGAAGGAGATAAGGTTTACATGTCTCGTACCCCAAAAAAAAATAATGTTGAAATGATATACTATATGATTGTTGAAGGCTTTTATAGTTATAGGACAAAATATGAGTGATGATTCCACTCCCATGTAAAGAAGAACGGGATAATATCATCACTTTGTTTTTTTTTTCTTTCCTTTCTTCTCTTTTTCTTTCACTTTGTTTTTTTATAAATAAATTGTTTTTCTTTTATGGGAGAATCACAAAACTACACCATTTGAATTACATTTCACAAAACTACATCATTTCTAAAATACTTCACAAAACTACACATAAACACTCAAAATTAAATTCAAATAAACTCTACCCAAACAATCCTACCCCGTTAATATTATACCCTAAACACTAATTAGCGAACCCAAATGAAAAAATTTAATTTTGGTAATTTTTTAAAGGTTAAATCAAGTTTTTAAAATTTTGAAAGGGTGTAAATATGTGAAAATATTAAATTAGGAGTAGTTTTGTGAAGAAAGAGTTGAAAGGATGTAGATTTGTGAATTCCTCTTCTTTTATTTCCCAACACACTAAGAATAATAATGTTTATGATTTTCCCTAAAATCTGAATAAAACACTTGGCAACTTGTGTAGTTGTAATATGCGTGTGGAGTGCGTATTACTTAATCCCATTATCATTTGACTATGAAATATCGAATTATATCATTCATTAAAAAGGGTTAAATCCTTTGGCTTAGTGTTGGTGCATCATAATTTTCCCTCTGTTTTCTTAAATATCAAATTATTTTATGTTTATCGGCTCAAGTTTATAAAAAAGGATATACGATTTTTTTACCCCTGAAAATCATACTTAATGTTCTTTTCAAATTGAAAAGAAAGAATTTATTTATTTATTTTTTCCTTCTGGTCTCTATTGGTTGGTTCATGCACGATGAAAACATTGATTTTTCTCAAAACCAACTTGACATTTTTTAGAAAAGAGAGAGAGAGAGAGAGTCTCTTTTGGTGATAACCAATATTGACATATCCTAATTCTTAGAAATCCTTATTTGGCAGCTATACATGAAAATAAATTTTATTTGCTTTTTAAAGAGTCATTCTCTCATCTACTCCTTGATGCAATATTCACATGGAAAACAAGTGATGAGACGGACTTAAAGGAGAATTTATAGAACTTAATGTCTCAAATCTAATTAAGTCTCTACAGAACTTAAGGGTTTAGAAACTAAATGCAGTTAAATTATATATATTTCTTAACAAAAGAACCGGAAAAGATATGTTTTATTCTTAAATATACAACAAACCTACATCACTAATACAAATACAATATAAAGTCGGACGATCATTGCTAATTTGTAATCGTATTAGTGACTTAGTGTTATGGTGATATAATAATGCAATGCAATAGAACAAGAAAAAACGAGAGAACAAATACTTATAAGACAAAATGGTTAAAGAAAACAATTAACAAAATAAAAATACAATTTCAAATAAATCTTTGTTGATGAGTAGTTGAATGTTATAAACTTTTTAAGATAAATATCTAAAAGTCGCAATAATTAAGTAACAAATGAGCACATGATAACTTACAAATTATTTACCAGAAAAAAAAATAAAATTCTTAAAGAAAATAACCAACATAAATATATATATTGTTTACTTTTAGCAGTTTGATCATCTGGTTCTATGGTGTAGTGGTTAGCACTCTGGACTTTGAATCCAGCGACCTGGGTTCGAATCCCGGTAGGACCTCTTTTTATGTCTATAGCTATAGTTTTTTAAGCTATTCACGACATCAATTACATATGGTGCTTGGTTTTAATATTCTGGTCCAATAATTTTCTCAATAAGACATTAAGACCCATGACATAAAAGAGTTCTATATCAGTAGACTCATGTTCATTTTTCTTTCTTAGCTTTTTTTGTAAATTTGGTTTTACTGCGAGCATTTTAGTTATGCAAGAAGTGTAAGGTGTTTCAATGTTCTTTAATCACCAAAACACCAAACTATTTGTATGTTTTCTAACACAAAAGATACAAAAACAAAAACATAACATACAAATCACAATGAGTAAAAATCTATCTTCTTCCTCTATTTACTACTACTACTACTACTAGTGTGGCTAATTTGCTACATTCAAACAATACATCAAAAGACTAATACAAGAAACTACAAAACATTTGGTGACCATGTCTTATCACATAAAAAAACATTACGAAACACACACAACTCAATAAACCCTTGTTCCGAAAAACCGAATGATCGATGGACGATCACGAGAACTCGGTCCTGAGCTTCTGTAAAGCAGAAAACATCTTCCTACGAGAACCAACAGCATTGATACCCATATCTTTAAGATCCTCCAATGTCAAAAATGGCAAAACTTGCTCATCAACTTCATGCATCTCATACATTGGCCAATACCTTCCTAATCCTAACTCTTGAAGCCACATCTTCACTCCCCTTCCTCTTCCTCTTCCTCTTCCTCCACTATCCCAATCCCTACTCTCAAACAAATCTTTCATAGGACTCTCTGAATCTTCTCTGCTGAAATCTATAAACCCTTCTTCTTCTTCTTCTTCTTCGATGAAATATTCATCTTCTTGATCAACTCCATCTTTCTGATTCAATCGAGATCGTTTCTCTGTTGTTGTATTGGCGTCTGATGATTTGACCCATTTGTTGACCCGCCAAGTCCCGACGGAGATCGGATCTTCGTCAGTGTTTTCGTAGCCGGAGCTCAGATTCGTGACTGTTCTTGCCCTTGAAGAAGACTTACCGCTTTGATTAAGATCCTTTCTGTTAATGATTGGTCTCCATTTAGGCCGTTGCGAGTGAGAATCGTAGGCCACGTGTTGCTGGTCGCCGCCGATTTCGCCTAAACGAACGCTAGGTCTTCTAAGCCGTTTCGATCCGGAGGATACGCCGATCGAAACTGCGGCGGATGATTCCGGTGCTTCTAAAGAGGTTATTAACGGCGGGATATAACCGCCGTTAGTCTGGTGGGTTGATACTAGCTGCTGCAAATCCGCCGCCATGGTTAGTGAGACGGAGAATTGAAAGAGGGGAAAGCAATAGAGTATGTATCACTTTCTGAATCTGGAACTATACATATCTTGCTAACATGCGCATGTGATTCTACAGAAGAAGAAGAAGAAGATTTAGTGCTCTTTTAGGTTTAGCCGAAGAAATTGGGTTTTTGATAAGAGTAAAGGACATAGATGCAAAAAAAGTAAAGTGGTGGACATGTGTTATTTTATAATTGGATATACTATAAGCACTTATAATTACTGAGGTAGACAGAGTACACAGCAATGGTAAAAGTAAAACAAACACACAAAAATGGTTGTTGTTCCAAAATCATAATTATAATGTTAAAACAGTTTTATAAATGAGATCGTTAACAAATTCTATGGATAAATGAATACTTAAAAATACTCTGTTCTCCACAATTTAGTAGGCTTATCCATGATATTAATTAGTTATTTAAGAATTATATATATATATAACTTATATATATAACGTTAGGAGTAATTCGAATTTAAATAGGAACAACATAGCTTGTGTCTTGTTTTAAGGTCATTTGTCTTTTGTCTGATAATTTCTAATGGTTGTCTTGTTTTCATCCTTTGGATTGGTCATGCTGTATCCTAGTTTAGGTCCTTTTGGCTTTTGTTAGATAATAATTTCCCCATGACTTGTATATATATGTTTTATGAATGTGTATTTGCTGCAATATTATCTCAATTCATGCCTAGTCTCCTAGTCTTTTTTCAAACATAACATGCAACCTTATAAAATCTGATTTTTTCATAATATATAGTGGAAATAATACAACATTTAACGGCCCACTTAAATTTTCTTTTCACTTTATTTGTTGGAATTTATAGTTTTCCATGGCTATTTAAATAAATGCTTTTGGGAAAAATATTAGTGAGTAGCATTAAATAGAAAATGTAGCCCAAGTGTTTTGAAGACGAGAGGCTGGAAAGTAATGAAGAGACATATATAGAAGGACATAACCAAAGGTGGTACACAACACACGTATGACTCTTGCTCACTTTTATGTCCACATATTTTAAAAAAACCTACCACCATTTTTTTCTCTTTTTCTCGTTATATTTTTTAAAAAATTCGTTATGGAAGCCTAGTACATCGATTTATATAGTAAGATATAATATCGTATTTGTATCATTAAGCAACCACATACTTATATATCTAGTTTACCTCGTGAGTTTTTTTTTTTTGTTACATCCCTCGTGAGTTTTTTTATAATTAGTTAGATCTTAAAACTTAACTTTGGAGGTGCAATATAAATATAAGCTCTAAATATAATACGATAAAGTGCTTTGTAACTTAACTTGCGAATATTTCGGTGTAAGTGAAATAAAGCAAACATTTGGATAAAATGCCACGTCTTTTTCAATCACATCTCTAAAAGTTATGAAATTTCTAACAACCAAAAAAATTTGTATATCAATAATGCCTACGACCATAATTGTATATTTCTAACCATTTTGTAAAAATAAACTTTTTACTATCCTAGTATCTTAGATGCAACAAAAGAATCACGTTAATCAATTGATTATTCATTTAAAAATCTTAAATTAATTCCCATTAATAGTCATCATTGTAATTTTTACAAACAATCCTAATCTTAAGACCATCTTTATAGATAAAAATTCTTAGAAAAAAAAAGTTGTTTTAAAAAAAATAATAATAATAATAATCGGACAAATCGTAAATCGTCATGTGTCAGTAAAACCCGAGATTTAATTAAAAGTTGCCTTTTAGAGAAGAGGTTGAAGCACCAATTCTTAATTAAATTATGGGACCTACTGCTTAAAATCCTTTTTAAAAGCCTCTGATAATGAAGCTCTAAATGGTCAATGAACTCTTTGACAAATGACAACTAATTAAATGTCAATTTAATATAACTTCCATGTTTGGCTATATAAGTAGCCACGTCAGAAAAGGTATTACATTTTCTTACCTGGAATGAAATGAATTTACTAGAATGGATAAAAAATCATACGTGGATTAGTAATTGAATAAATGTACAGGAAAAAACCATATTATAAAATTAATATTTTATTAGTATAATGTATTAAAATATTTGTTCTTTTGAATGGGATTGGTTTTCGATTGGTCCGAATCCCCAGAAGAAGCAATAGCCTATTCTCTGTTTCATCATATGAACACTAATCTTCTTCTTCATCCTCTCAAGCATGAAGACAAAGAAGAAGAAGAGCCTAAACACGAGTGGGATATTTCTCTCTCCACCGTCGTATCTTCCTCCTCATCCTCCGCCTCCGACGTTATCGGAGCTATTGAATTCGACCCGACTGATAACATCATCGCAACCGCCGGAATCTCAAGAAAGATTCGATTTTACGGTCTCCCTTCTCTGTTACGGTCCAACGCCGGCGGCGTTAATTTAGTCGATCAAGCTACCGCCTGCGAGTATTACATTTGTACTCCGGCGAAGCTCAGTAGTCTCCGGTGGCGACCCGGGTCCGGCGGTTGTGTAATTGGGTCCGGAGATTACGACGGCGTGGTTACGGAGTACGATCTAGAAAAGAGAACGCCGGTTTTCGAGCGCGACGAGCACGGTGGTCGCCGTGTATGGAGCGTGGATTACGGCGGCGGAGTAGGCGCATCTGGATCGGACGACGGGACTATGCAAGTTTGGGATCCGAGATGTCCGCCGGAGGAATCTATCGCCGTCGTTAGACCGGCGGGGATTTTCAAAAGCGCCGTTTGCTCCGTCGAGTTCGATCCAACCGGCGGAAACGCCGTCGCCGTCGGATGCGCCGATCAGAGAGGATATATATACGATACGAGGAAACTAATCGAACCGGCGCTGATTTTACAAGGACACAACAAAACGGTGTCGTACGCGAGATTCCTGGACGGAGGGACGGTGGTGACAGCTGGCACGGACGGTTGTTTGAAGCTGTGGAGCGTTAATAGCGGGCGCGTGATACGCACGTACGAGGGGCACGTTAACAGCCGTAACTTCGTGGGGTTATCGGTGTGGAGAAACGGCGCGCTGTTTGGATGCGGATCGGAGAACAACAGGGTGTTCGTGTACGATAGAAGGTGGGGAAAACCGGTTTGGGTAGACGGGTTTGAACCGGTGGGTATGACAAGTGGTTCGGATAAGAGGTTCGTGAGTAGTGTATGTTGGAGGCAATCAGGTGTGGACCAGTGCACGCTAGTGGCTGGTGGATCTGATGGAGTACTACAGGTTTACGTGGGCAAAAGAAAGCCATAGTATACTATTTATTACTACTTTTTCGTAATTATTATTTATGATCATTTTTTACGTATGAATTGTTATGCTTCGTTTTAATTTCTTTTTTCTTTTTTTACATACCTGATATCGGTTATGTTTTTATTTCTTGAATATTTTTTACTTTTTACCAGAGGCTTTAATGTTTTATCCATATTTTTCATAATATATGGTTGACTAATGTCGTTGACTTTACTTTTAACTCTGTGCAAAAGAACCATACATGTCTATTCTCATGCATATATTGTTCAAAAGCTATATGAATGCAGAGTAAATTTTAGAAGTGCATAGATTTCGATTCTGTATTGATTCAATCAAAAATTTCAAACAAAAAGTGTGATCATCAAAACGAAAAACTAAATTCCGAGAATTGAAATCAAACGCAAAGAGAAAGGCTCCATACTTTGTCTTACATTCCAGTGAATGCCTTCTTACCAAAAGCAGATGCGCCTGCCGGGATAACCTTAAGCACATTGAACCTCACAGTTTTCGACAACGGCCTAAAAAATACAAATCGCAGAACATTCGCATAGTGTTTTAATAGCCTAAAATCCATAAAAGCTTCACTAAAATCAATCAAATATATATATATATCATACCTGCATTGTCCAATGATGACATGATCACCTTCTTTAACACGGAAACAAGGCGAGACATGTGCAGGGATATTCGAATGCCTCTTCTCGTATCTAACAACAACAACAAAAGATGATTGATTAGCTTCTCTAGCAACACCGATAAACTTACAAAACAAACAAGATAGAAATTCGAGAGGAAATCTAATATAACCTTTGATACTTTTTGACAAAGTGAAGATAGTTTCTACGAACAATAATGGTTCTCTGCATCTTAGCACTGTGACAAGTACCAGCTAATATACGACCTCTTATGGAGACAGTACCAGTAAATGGACATTTCCTATCAATGTAACTTCCTGTTCTCACCAACAACAAACACACAAAGACATAAGCTTCTTCTCTCTACTTAATGAACATTCGTATACACTAACGATATAATAAGATGATTGATTATAAAATAAAACCTTCAATGGCTTCACGAGGAGTCTTGAAACCCAAACCAATGTTCTTACAGAAACGGTTTCCTCCTTTGCCTGGTCTCTTTCCTTTCCCTGATTTCTTCGAGCTGTTAATCACACACATATATTCTATGAACAGATTCTTAAAGAAGAATCATACAATGAATGGGAGATTATAGAGAGTGTAGTGAATTACCTTAAGAAAACTTTGGGTTGCTTAAGAAAAGCTTTCTCAGTCTGCAAGAGAAAATAGGAAGAATAAGACAATGAATAAAAGAGTATCAGAGTGTAGAGAAGACATAGAGGAGAAAGAAGGCAAAACCTGTTCAGCCATGTCTACTTTGCTTGTTCGCTGCTCTTCTCCGATGAGAGTTTGCGGCAGAGAGAAATGTGATAGACGAGAGAATCTAAAGGCAGAGACTGAAACCCTAGATTTCGAAGATCCTCTCTCTCTCTCTCTTTAGTTGGGTTTGGGCCTTTTAATAAATGGGCCTTTTAATAAATGGGCCTTATTTTTATTTTTAATTAAATATTAAAGTCCACAACTTTTTTGGATTTACATATCGAACCTCGTACTTCTGCTTTTATCATAGTACAGTTGTTACAAATACAAATTAACAAAAGCACCCCCAATATTATAAATTAAACCCACATTAAGCAAATTATTAAAAAAGACAAAGCAACACAAGATTAATTAATTAAAATGGATTAATATGATAATAATAATAATGAATAATGAATAATTTAGATGCATCCGAATAGTTTATTAGGAGAGGTTCCAGTGGCACGATACTTGGCAGCTAATTCCTCAGCTTTGAGAGACTCTTCACCACGTTTAGCTTCTATCATTGCTCTCTTCTCTTCTGCTATCTTATGTATTTGTGCTATTTTATTCTTCATTTGCTCCACATACTCTGCCTTCTTCTTCTCTAATTTCTCCTTTTTTCATTATCCAAAACAATGTCAACAATTATTCCAAATAAAAAAAAAATATGAATATAATCTTTGATTTTTTAAATTAAAAGTTGATAATATTATACCTCCATTTTCTTGAGTTCAGCTTCAACAGCTGCTTTCTTGTTGTTTTCCCATGACCCTATTGAAGATAGTTTCTTCTCAGCTCTTAAAAAACAAAAACAAAAAAGAGTGTTTTTGTTGTTGTTATAATTAAACTTGGTTTTTAAAATATATTACATTATTGTAAAGTGTAAAAGTTAGTGATTAAAAATATAAGAAAAAGGGGTTAAATTAATTATTACTTGTTCTCCACTTTGCATATCTCAGCTTCTTCCCAAGCTTTGATAAGTGACATCCTCTTCTCTGTGGCAACTCTAGCCAGGACTACATCTTCACTCCCCCCAAAATATTATAATTATTAATTTAATCACTCTACTTTATGTGTAGTAATTAATAACATATTTTGTTAATTACCTCTATTAAGTGATCCTTCTTTTTTCTCTTCCTCTGCTTCTTCTTCTACCACACCAAAAGAGTCTTACAAATTAGTATACTATTCTCTCCAATAAAATAAAAAGTGGTAGAGTAACAACAAAAGAAAAATATTAAAAACACACAAAAAGAGAATATCCATAATATTTTACTCTTGGCTAAACCTTACAAAAAAAACTCAAATACATGTGTTTCTATATTTCGTAATTCTATCCCTAATCTTGAAATAAATAAAAACGTTCGAATTAAACTTTTTATTTTTAAACAAACGTGAGAAACTTTGTTAGTAATAACATAGAAACATAGGATTTTTCTATTAGTCAAATCATGTATATATATATATATTTGGATGTGATCAATTCATATATTTTATAAAAAATAAAAAATTCTTCATCGAGCTTATTAATAATTATTTTTGGTTTATTTTTATATAAAATAATATATAATTACTTGCGACGATGGGAACAATAGCTTTGGAGTCATCTAGCTTCTCCTCCACCGGCGCAGGAGCCAAAGGCTTCTCTTGTGGAGCAACAACATCCGCCGCAACAACAACATCTTTCTCCGCCGGAGACTCCGGTGTTGGAGCTGATTCCGACACGGTGGTGGAAACGGTTTCGGTCATCTTCTTTTGTTCCTCTTCTGCCATTTGTGGTTATGATGACGTAAGGAAATGTAACAACTAAAGATTACAAAGAGGCGAAAGAATCTGAAGAAAGTCTTTGCTATTTATGAGAGAGGGAATAAAAACAAAAAATATCGTATTTTTTTGAGAGATTTACTGTCACATTTTTAAAGAAACAATGAGCTGGAATTTTTAGGTATCCTCGTTGTCATAAAATGACTCGCCTTCTTTTTTTTATTTAATTATTATCTTCTAAATTTAGTTAAATCATTGATGCACGATCATTAGAGCAAGTCCATTAGTGTTGTTTAGGAGTTGTTTATAAGGATGCTTAGGTTTTTTAGGTGAATTAATTAAATGGAAAATAGGTGGTAAGTTAATAGTCGATGCTTAGGGAAGCATTTTAAACAATTTTTAAGCAACCATACGTGTCAGATTGTGGTTGGTTTTCACCAAAAAAAAAATTGTTTAGGGGGTTGGAGAGAGAAAAATTATAAAAAAAATTGCAAAAATCATAAAAAAAAGAAAAGAAAATGTTGTCGCCGCTGATTACGGCGTCTCCGGCGAAACACGACGCGTTCACCTCCACGTCTACATCGACCACTTCTCCATCTCTCCAAACGGTAGATCCGTGGTGGGAGATAGCCTGAAGATCGCTAAAGAGATTCTCGATTTCGTCGATGGATTTGATTGGAGATTTGGGGAAAAAGTGGTTCACTATCGAACCGGTAACGCTAAGTTAGAGGGACAATGGCTTGAAACTTGGTGGCCTAGCTCAGATTACTTCAATGATCAAAAATTATGCTCTTTTTGGGACAAGGCTAAAAATTTTGTTTAAGCACCAAGAGTTATAAAAAAAATTAGGAAATGAAAATAAATATAAAAAAAAATTGTTTAAGCACTGAGAGTTGTTTAACTATTGGGAGACAACAAATTATTAAATCTAAAATTAAGTTGTTTAGGCATTAAATTTTATTAAAATATGGTTAAGCACTCTCCATTGGTGCTTAACCAATGGAGATGCTCTTAGAGTTTAGATAATTACAGTACATCCACATGAAATAATTATATTCATAATTTAACCCCTCTCTTAATTAATTAATTAACTATGTTAAGCACATCCCGAATTTACATTGTTTTTTGTGTGTGTTATTTAGACTATCTACAATGGTTTGTGAATTTTTTTTTTTAACATCAGATTTATAATATTAAGAAAAGTTTCCTGAGCTGGTTGCCCAACATGGAGGATAATTACAAATAATAGAATCAAACGAAGTTTTAATTCGAGCGCTTTTTGCTAGAAAGTCCGCCTTTGCATTTTTTGTGCGTGGAATGTGGTGTAGGGAAAGGTCTTCTAAATTGTTTGTTAGCGACTTCATTTCGTCCAGTAGAATCGTGAAAGAAGGCCAGTCTTCTGGATTGTTGACCATGCTAACAAGTTCTGTACTATCAGTCTGAAATTTGTGACACAACAAACTATTTCTCTTCACACAATCCATAGCCCATACCAAGGCTTCTAATTCCGCATGCAGAGGAGAAAGACATCGATTAATCTTCTTTGCACCCATCAATACTACATTATTATCTAGAGATACTATCCAACCAATCCCAGAATTTGAATCGTGTTCTTTCCAAGATCCATCGACTTGACAACTCATATTGTTTTCCTCAATAAGATTGGTACTAATATTGTTAATATCTTCAACAATATGTGTTTCAACTTGCGCATCCTTCCAATCACGATACTCGCTCAACGCGTGACAAATGATGTCTGGAGGTTCCGGCTCGACACCTTGGTAAACTTTTTTGTTTCTTGCCTTCCAAATGAACCACAAAATCCATGGAAATACACCTTGGTTATCATCTATTTCCGTTGAGGTCGGGTTCCGCTGAACGTATAATCCAAGCAAACAAATAACGATGGATAAGGAAAATTCCCTATTTGTGTTGGTATTGGCGAAAGAGCCCATGTTTGTATAGCGGTGGACATTCGAAGAAAACATGAGAAACCGTTTCCTCATATGCCCCGCATCGTTGACATAACGGGGAACAAGCTACTCCTCTCCGTCGTAAAATGTCCGCCACCGCAATGTTTCCCGATATCATTTGCCACAAGAAATGTTTTATTTTTCCCGGGCATTTGAGATTCCAAACATGAGATGAAAAGACTTTAGTACTTGGTTCGGCGACTATTGGTATAATATCTTCTTTAATAACATTTGTAAGTAATCCATAACCGGATTTAACCGAGTATTTACCAGATTTAGTATAGTGCCATATAAGATTATCCGCTTTTGGGATACGACTAATAGGTAAACCCTTAATTAATTGAATATCTTCGGGATCTATTAGACTTTGAAGTAGAGAATCATCCCATCGCATATTATCCCGGGTTTATGAGATGAATAACCTTTAAATCGGGGTATTTGGCCTCTACCCCGCCATTAGCCGGTCTCGGATTTTTATCGGGATCCCAAGGGTCATTCCATACCGATGTGTTACTACCAGAGTTAACATGAATTCTATTGCCACGCAATAATAGATCTTTAGATGAAAATATACTTTTCCACCCATACGATGGTGAGTACGGTTTTTTGGCCATTAAAGGATGACAATTTCTATAGTATCTACCTTTTAGTACTCTAGCTACCAAAGAGTTTGGATATTGGTATAGTCTCCAAAGTTGTTTTGCTAACAAAGCATCATTAAACCTCTCTAATGATCGAAATCCTATACCACCATCATCTTTGGATTTACACATTTCATCCCAAGCCACCCAATGAAGGCCTTGGTTGTTTCCGAATGTGTTCCACCAAAAATTTGCAATAGCCGCTGAAAGTTTATTGGTTAACTCCTTTGTTAACTTAAAACAAGACATAATGTATGTTGGTAAAGCTAGTGCTACAGATTTAATAAGAACCTCCTTACCACCCTTTGATAAGAATTTAGCTGACCATCCATTTATTCTTTCATTAAGTCTTTCTTTGATGTAATTAAATATTTTTGTTTTGGATCCCCCTAGACTTTCTGGGATTCCTAAATAGGTTCCCATTCCTCCTTCTTTTTGAATTGCAAGACAATTCTTTAGGAATAATTTGGAGGTTTCCGTCACATCTTTTCCAAACATAACCGATGATTTTTCGAAGTTAATTTCTTGACCCGACATTCGACCGTAATTCTTCAAAATAGTCAATATATTTAGGCATTCAGATCCCATTGCCTTACAAAAGAATAAACTATCATCGCAAAAAGTAAATGCGAAATTGCCGACTTTCACCGGCCACCTTTAGTCCCGGTGATTTTTCCATCACTTTCGGCTTTTTTAATATTTGCAATAAGAACCTCGTACATAAAATGAATAAATATGGTGAAAGTGGATCACCCTGTCTAATTCCTCTGTTAGGTATTATTTGGCCTTTCGGTTGACCATTCAATAATACTTTATAGGATACCGTTGATACACATTCCATAATCCACGAAATCCATTTTTGATCGAAACCCATTTTTTCCATCACCTTTTCGAGGAAAGACCACTCTACCCTATCATATGCCTTACTCATATCTGTTTTTATAGCCATAAATTCGTTTCGACACGGTTTTTTTGTTCGAAGTCCATGAAACATTTCTTGGGCAGTCAAAATATTATCCGTGATCAATCTTCCTGACACAAAAGCCGATTGTGTATCTGAGATTATTTGAGGCAAAATTCCTTTTAGTCTCACCGTTAGAATTTTAGAAATTATTTTGTAGCACACATTACAAAGACTAATGGGTCGGAATTCTGCCATCTTTGTCGGTTTGTCTACCTTGGGAATTAAACAAATATTCGTCTGATTCATTCTCGGATCCAATGGTTTGTGAATTCAACACTATACTTTTCACTATTATATATTCCACATCATCTTCTCTTTCATCCACATATTAATTCAACATTTATTCAACTTTTATCATTTACAATGGTTGTGTTTAATAAAATTAAACACATACCCACCAACTTATTTTCATGTTTTTATTAAAAAATAATTTTTTTTAAGTATCCAAATTAAATGAAAAAGTCTCTATTTATAAAGTATAAAAATAACGAATTTTGATATAAAAACTATAAATATAAAAAATTATTTAATATAAAATAATTGATGTTAAACTAATTGGATGAAAAAAATAATGTACAAAACCCCACAAACTTTTTGCATCCAATCAATTAATGACACTTGTCACACCTTATTTATCTTTCCATGGATTCATGTTGAATTTATTCAACACCAATTAATTCACCTCATCATTTTTTAGTTTTCAACAAACCATTGCAAGGATTCAATAGTTGAATAATTTTATTCAACGCCCCATTGTAAGTAGTCTTACAACATATTTGTTATATTTGTTAGTTTGGTTTGTAATCATGACAAAAAATCACTAATTCTGTTTAATTGATATTATTTTGATGGTTTATTCTTGTAGTTATTCATACTTGATATGACTTTATGAGATCAAAGAATCACCAACTCCCATGACGTCATATGAAGTTAATAAAAGATTAGACAAATAGTGAAAAATAAATTATTTATTTACGTTACGTTACTTTATATAGTCCTTAAAGACTTGTCTTATAACATTACTTTATGCGTATTTTGTTTCTTATTGAAACCGTAAAGTTTTACCGTTGATATAAAATGGTTAAAGGAATTTTATCATAATATATGCTAAATTAGGAATATAATTAAAATTATTGATTTTCTGTGACAACGGTAAGTAGTAATTGCTGCTCGACTATTCCACTTCCTTGTAGTATAAATTAAAAAGAAATAATCTATTTATGTACTAATTACTAGTACTTGATTTTTTCCTTATATAAATGATATTAGCTTAATTTAATCAATTCATCCTTTTTATTGTTTATCTCCGTATATATATATCTCTTAAAGGATTGGAAAATTAGATCGATTATATTAATCTATAGTTTCGTGTGGCCTACGTAATATCGTAGTAGTTAGCTACCAAGTCACTCAACATTGTTATTACTTATAAATATTTTCTTAATTTGAAAGGTTAATTTGTCATTATCATTGTTATTTTACATAGATTATTATCTTATAGAAATGTAAGAGACGTATTACTAAACAAAATTGCTAAACTTATCGAAAGGTGGGGACATTTCTGTCTAATCCGGTCCAACTTTAATTGATTCGGTTATAATAATCCTATAACCACATCTTAACCAAGTGATTCCCTTACCATTCGGTTTACATTTAATCTAATTTTATCACAATAATATATTATTGAACAATTAATTTTACATCTTTAAATTATCCAATCAATTTAAACGTTATAGATTATGAAATATCAAAGGAGAGTTTTAGTACTTTTATTTCTTAGGCTCTTCTACTTTCTTCTCTTCCTTCTTCTCTTCTTTCTTTTCTTCCTTCTTCTCTTCCTTCTTCTCTTCTTTCTTCTCTTCTTTCGCCGGCCCAACCGATATCAAATCGACTTTACCGACCTTTTTCAGCTTCTTGACCACCGCGACCGCGTCCATTAGACCGATCACGGTTAGCTTTTGCTCCTTCATATCCGCCGCTATCGAATCAACCCCTGCTTATAACACACATTAACCAAAATCTTAATACTACTTAGAAATAGTTACATTGTTTTATGTCGTATGTGTATAGAATATTCATTGTTAAGAATCTAATGAAAATGGGAACACTTGTGAATAATATGTTTTTTTTATAATATGGTTTCGTCTAATGGGCCCGAACTAATATTGATTTAATAGGCCCATATGGGCCTATGTTTGTTAAGTGGTCATGTTGACTATTAAATTAAGAAAGTCAAATAATCTAAGCTCTCAGATTTTGACGCAATTATACACAATCGTGTCAAAATTTCCAATTTATTGAAAATCAAAGCAGCGATATTTATGAATTTATGATAATTTAGTGTAGATTAATATTATTATTAAGCAGTAATAGATTATACCAAGAAAGGAAAATATCGAATAAGAATTGAAAGCGTATTAAAGAAAGTTTTAGTTAGTAGTAGTAATAAATTAATTACCGAAGATATCAGCGGCAGCTTCAATGGCTTTCTGCTTGGTCTTATCATCAGTCATCGTTAAAACCTTCAACACCACTTTCTATACAAATAAAATTAAAATAAAGTAAATACGATTTGGGAAGAAATAAGTTAAATCATACTCAATTTTTTTAAAAAAAAAGAAAATGAGAGAGAAAAAGAAACCTGAGCCATTTTCTTGAGGGATCTTGGAGAAACAAGGAAGAGATGAGATCAAGAAAGGAAAGAAGTTTTGTTTTGTCTTTTAAAAATGCAAAATATATAATTTCTGAGAGAATTAAAAAAGAGTATTATATATTGATTGATTATTTGACAAAAAAAGAAATGAAATGTTTAGTGGTGGCTTTTGGCAAAGGGTGAGATGACATGTGACGTGTGTTTCAGCTTTCTTTTATTATTTAAAGTTGCTTTGTTATTTACTTTTTTTCATCATGTCTTTATTTTCTTAATGAAATTTGCAAATGTTTTTTTGTTATTTGGATATTAACAAGTTGTGAACAAGAAGAGTTTAATTTATGGTAGACCCATCCATGACCAATCTAACCAATCCTATTAGTATTAGAGTCCAACTTGTATACATAGGCGATAGTTACAAAATCAAAACTACATTTTCTTCCTTAAAAATTTAATTTAATTGTTTTGCTTTCTTTTTTTTTGCTAGAAAAAGACTTGAGTAACTATAATTAACAAAACATAATAATATAAAACATTACTCTTTTTTAGAAAATGTCTACTTATGATGTGAGATAAGCCTAATTTGATCTTTTCACATTTTAACAAAGAAAAAAATAGACCCAACCGTTCAAATATTTATATTCCAATCAATGACTAATGGTAAGTAGATGTGACGATGGTCTAGTCTTATATTATACACATGAAGACAAAACAAATATAAGCCAAGATTAAATGTATATTAATGTAATAATAGTACAACGTGACAAAAAAAACATTTGTCTTAACTATAAGCCACACAAGGTTTCTTTCTTTGCCCCAAGAAGATATCTAAATTAGTTTCTTGTCTTTTTTGCGCATATAGATGATATATATATATATATACATAGATATACAGATCTAAATCTTATTAAGAAAAAAAAATCAAGAAGACATATATATGGATATTAAAGAAGATGACCAATCTCGAGTTATGAAACCAACCGAACTAGAACTTCATGGTTCAGTTTCTGCAGGAACAGGTAAATTAAAAGTAAAACCACAATGATTATAATTAATTACGTTACATTTGATTTATAACATATAGTTTTGTGTATTTTGTTGTTGTTGTAAGGAACGTTGTGGACGGCGGTGGCACATATAATAACAGGAGTAATAGGAGCAGGAGTGTTGTCTTTGGCTTGGGCCACGGCGGAGCTAGGTTGGATCGGTGGTCCAGCCGCCGTGTTAGCCTTCGCCGGAGTAACACTTCTCTCTGCTTTTCTACTTTCTGATTGTTACCGTTTCCCTGATCCGGTCAACGGTCCACTCCGTCTTAATTCTTACTCTCAAGCCGTTAAATTATATTTAGGTCAACTTCAAAAACTTAAAAACTCTTTAATTACACAAAATAAACTATATTTAGTTAAATTAATTATTTTACAGGTAAAAAGAATCAGATTGTATGTGGGGTGTTTGTGTACATTAGTCTTATTGGTTGTGGAGTTGCTTATACAATTGTGACAGCTACTTGCATTAGGTAATAAAATTTTAATATAAATTGAATTTTTTGTTAGTAATTTTATAGATTTTAATATTAATTTGTTAAGTTTTTTTTTTTTTTTTTGGTTTTTATAACAGAGCAATTCTAAGATCAAATTGTTATCATAAAGAAGGTCACAAGGCAAAATGTTCTTTGGGAGACAACAACAACTACTTCATGCTTTTGTTTGGTTTGGTTCAAATCTTTATGTCACAAATACCTAATTTCCATGATATGCTTTGGCTCTCTATTGTCGCTGCGATTATGTCTTTTACTTACGCCTCCATTGGCCTTGGCCTCGCCTTTGGCCAAATCATAGGTAAAATATTAACATATTTAATCTCTTTGTTGCTTCTTGCATGTACAAACCTCTACTTCACTTATTGTCCATTGACTAAAAAAAGATTATTAAGTATATTTGTGTGTGTTTGAAATGAAGAAAAACAGAATATTGAAGGAAGTGTATGGGGAAGTCCATCAAAAAACAGAGGAGCAAAAGTATGGTTAGTGTTCCAAGCACTTGGGAACATAGCCTTTGCTTATCCTTTCACAACCATACTTCTTGAGATCCAAGTAAATATCTTAACTTCATCAACATATACTTAGTGTAACAAACATATTTATTTACTCCCAAGAGATGCTAAAAAAATAGTTGATTATCTTGTTGATCAAGAAACCTTTGTTTAACGTTGGTTTGAAATGAAAAATCAAGAACAGGACACATTGAGATCTCCACCAGCAGAGAAACAAACAATGAAGAAAGCTTCCGTGGCTGCGGTATTGATCACAACATTCTTCTACCTTTGTTGTGGATGTTTTGGCTATGCAGCCTTTGGAGATGCCACACCGGGGAATCTCTTGACTGGTTTTGGATTTTACGAGCCGTTCTGGCTAGTCGATTTCGCCAACGCTTGCATTGTTCTTCATTTAGTTGGTGGTTATCAGGTATATATATATATGTACAAACTAAACCCCCTTATGCTCATATATAATTATAATCCACATTGTTTATAACATAAATTTTTACAATCTCAAGGTCTATAGTCAACCTATTTTTGCGGCAATGGAGAGATGGTTAACCGATAAATACCCACAAAACAAGTTTATAACCAAAAACTACGGTTTCAAACCACTATTGTTACGTGGAGGAAAGGTTAGGTTAAATCCAATGAGGGTATGTTTTAGAACAACGTATGTTGTGATAATAACAGGAGTTTCGATGGTGTTTCCGTATTTTAACGAAGTGCTTGGAGTGTTGGGAGCACTTGGTTTTTGGCCATTAGCTGTTTATTTCCCTGTGGAGATGTGTATTTTGCAGAAGAAGATCCGAGTTTGGTCTCGACCATGGATTATTCTTAGGGGTTTTAGCTTTCTTTGCTTGTTAGTGTCACTTTTGGCTCTTGTTGGGTCCATTTATGGACTTGTTGGAGCCAAGTTTCGATGACTAAACGACTTAATACTTTGCAATATACTTGTTGGAGCCAAGTTTCGATGACTTGTTAGTAGATTGGTTTTTATATAGTTTTAAATTATAACTAAAAAAAACAAAATTGATAAAAAAATGAATTATAAAGTATCTTTATTTGGTTTGTATAAACTCTTTTTAATTAAGGTAAGGCACTATTTTTGTATACCAGACTATCAGTGCAATCTTGATTAATCTCAATTTATTAAATTCAAGAGATAACATCATTTAGATCTATTTGGCTTTGACTCAACGTACCTAATCATTAGAAGAAAACAAAAAAAAAGAACCAAAAATGGTGAGTGTTGGCTAATTTGTTATGGCTTAATCTTACATAATCAAGTCACTAAGAAGAAGACTTAAATTAAAATTACACACAAAAAATGGATCAAAAATAAAAGAAAATTAATAAGTGTAGTACCGTGAGAGTTATGGCCTGGAGTATTAGAAGCCTTGAAATAACAAAAGAGAAAGAAAAAAAACATATAATTACACAATCTAATTCGCTATTAATCAAACCTTTACAGTAATAATGTTCTGTAATTAACTTATAATAACAAATTGAAATAATCAAGATTTACCAAAGAATCTGTAGTATAAGCTGGAATGAGATTATGACATGTTTTATCACATGGATATGGACAATCTATTTCTTTAGCTTCTTGTCTTCTCCCAAAATACCAATCTCCCACCGTCTCAGCAATTGTCTTAAACCAAAACAAAAAACAAAACCGGTTATTATAAACCGGTTAATTGAAAAAGGGCAATTCTTTCTTATGTAAACTACTACTTTTTGATGGTATTTTTGTTATAAAAAATATTTTAATGGTATTTTTGTTATAAAAAACTTTGTAATAATATTTTCAAAACAAAAACATATTTTGATGGTATTCTAAGGAATTTCTGTTGAAAAAATTAATGAATCAATTTATTATGATACCTTATTATGGATTCTTGGTGAAGTAGGAGAGAGCCAAGTCTCCTCTAAAGCACTTTGACAATGATCAAAGCATGAGTTTATAAACATTCCTCCTCTTGTAGAATTTCTAAAGAAATTCATTAATGCTCCTAACATATCTTTCCGAAACCCTGCCAAAAAAATATAAACCCAAAAATCACGGTTTAGTCTTGGTTTTTATTTAACCGGTTATATTATTTAAACCGAACCATTTTAATTAGGTTTTGAACCTTCAAGTACATCGAGTTGGTGTGGGTTACATGCCGTTACATTAAGCTTGCAACGTTTCCAACGTCCCGTTAGGTCAGCAGAAGGTGGAACCAGTCCATGATGAAACTGTGTTAAAACATATGTAATAAACCGGTTTAGTGAAATGTGATACCAATTTACCGGTTCAAGATGGTAAAGCTGGTATATATGTATAATTAAAGAGAAAAAGAACCTGGAATACATCGTAGGCTGAATTTAATATGAACATTGGCGTTTTAATAAATCTTAATGCATATTGCGGGAAAAAACACTACAAAATTATTTTTAAAAAAACAATTTAAAGGTTTTATAATAAAGTTTTGTAATAATGGTACAAATATATATTTAATACGATTCGAGATTGTACCAGAGATGGCTCTGGATAAAATGAGCGTGTGCAATTTGGATCAAGGCTCTTTTGTATACCCTGCAAAGTTTTGATAAAAATGTTAAAATTATAAAATTATGAGGACTTAATTGATAATTTTAAAAATTTGATGGACAGTCTTGGAATGTAAAAACTCTCAAAAAAGTATATATACATGTAGAGACACAAGCTGTGTGTAAAAAGATCTCATTGTCCGGTTTGCTGCTACATCGATTCTGATTAAACCAATATAAACAGTCTATATTTACTAACCCAATGAGGTTTAATACCAAATAACTTTAAATCAAGAAAACTTACGCGTCAAGAAAGAAACCAGCGTCGCTCATGCACTTAACGTTTGTTGTATTTGGCAAATAGCTTGTGAAATTGTCACAATGCAAAAATGTAGATAAACCACCAGCTGAACAACCGGTTAGAAGAGCCTGTAAACCGGTTAGTTTCATTTTGTTACCGAAACTAAACCGAAATACCAAACAAAAACCAAACAGGGATCAATTTTGTTTACCTTGCGGGCTTTAGCTAAACCTTTAGGGAGAAGGTCAAGAATGATAGCATTCCATATTCGTTGTCCTCTGAAATAAAGCAGTGATGTCTGTCAATTTATTCCATTGGTTAAAAAAAATGATCAGTAAAAAAAAAAAACTTAGACATCCGGTTATTAAAACCGGTTTAAAAAATGGTTTAGAGTAGGTAATTAGTAATTAATGGTTTACCCCGTTATTAAATTGTGTATCTCCAGCAAATGAAGCTCCATCACAATATCTTAACCTTACTTTATTCCAGTTGTAAAAGTCTAATAACCAAAAAATAATAATCATTTAATTACAAAAATAAATATATATTGATAATTATGTTGGAATGTCAGATAAAATAGCAAGTTCATGACGTAATGTGAATGATGTTTCAGTAAAGTAACAGCTAACTGTTGACTTAAACTAGACTTCACATGTGTTAGATGTAAATGACGGTTTTATCCTTCTCTAAAATCCTAGAAAAGGTAGGATTAAAATGTAACTTGACATGGGTTGGGATTGGTCGAAAGTGTGTCCTCACGCAAAAATATTAATAGAGACAAAACTCTATTATTTTTTTTAATTTTTTTTGTCAAACTATTATTTCTTTTTTAAAAAGCTGAATTTAACAGAAACATTCGAACCGTCACGTGAAAGAGAGTCCACAACAACAAGCAAACATGTTCAATTTATTAATTAATTAATTAATAAATATTACCAGAAATTGCACAATGTAAGTGTTACTACAAAAAATGAAAATAATAAATTTGTTTACCTGGATTTAAAGAGGCGTTGTTGCTCAAAATTCCGGAGAAGACGGCGGTTTTGGTCATGAAACGTGTAGAACCTCGACGAGTCGTTGATCTATCAATGCATGATTCTATATCATTGCACCATCCTCCTCCCTATACCACAAATATTTAATTAGTAGTACAATATTTTTAAAAAAACTAAGTACATAAGTACCTTTAAAATATACTATATAACATTACAGTAATTTTATACTAATTTATTATGAAGGAAACAAAAAATCAATAACTATGCTTTATTCGCATGATTCTGTCTTGGTATAAAACAACTCTAGCAGATAATGTTGTAAATGAGCGTAATAAAGTGAAAGGAGTAAAGACAAGATGATGCTATAAAGTTCCCAAAACGGCGCCGTAACCGTTAATTTGGGTCTTATAGGTAATTAATATCGTAATTTTGGGGGTTCTAAATGTGCGATTTAGTAGAAATCAATTACACTTACAGTGATTACTGTTAAATATATCCTTTAAAAGTAATTAATTAATATTTGTATACAACTGATAAGTCTTTCATAGGCTAGCTGGATTCAATTATTTTGTGCCTACTCATGGAGTTAGTTGTAACAGCAATAATAATTAAGTATTGACCAATTTAAAGAAAACTAATTCACTAAAAAACATATGGCTGCCTGAATGATTTTACTTCTTCAAGTAATATTTTATATAATCACAGTCATTTTGAGGATAAATAAAATAAATAATAATAATAAAATTACCTCAAACTGCAAAAGCCAATTGTCTGACCCAGCACCAAAGCCTTTGTCTAAATGATACGCCGGTAAGCTCCCGTCCAAGCAAACTACACATTTTTATTAAAATCCATAATTTTAATAAATATAATATAAAGAAAATAATATTTTACAAAACAAAAAAAAAAAGAATTGTTTCAACGTTATATAATAAATAATATTTCAATCTAATTTATTTCTTCAGAATAATGTGTCAAGAAAATAACATCCTCCTATTAACAGAAAAACAAGTAACAACATAATTGATTTTTAATTTATTATTTAGTGTTATAGACATATTACTTAAATTAAAACGACAAAAGAAAGAAACATACAAGCTCCGAGAGCAGCAGCGCGTCGAACCAGTGTCATGTTGACGCGCCGTCCTGTGTCTCCGGCAACGAGCGGCGGAGATAAGGCTTCATGGATGACAAAAATCGTCGCCGCCGTTAGATAGAGAAGCCGCGTGGTCTTCATTGTTACACTTATCTATGGCTTCGATGGTGAATGAATTGAGTCGATGAAAACGGCGTCGTTGAATTTAGATATATACCTTTATGGTGTATATTCTAAATGAAAATTAAAAACTTATTTGGGAGAATTTAAGAGGAAAAATGGAAACGTTTGTATGTTTATAGGAAATAAATATATATTTTACAGAATATATGGAAACTGACAAATTGTTTTGGAGAAGAAAGGGATAGGAGAGCCCAAGTGGGCAAATAGGTAAGAGAGGAATAGAGATTATGATTTTGATAGGCACAAATAAAGTTTTATCATCTTAGAGTTTGTTTATCTTTATATGAAAAAGATGGATTGTTATAAATCACATATATAAAATGAGTATATGTATACATAAGTTTTTCACACGGTGACACTATTTATGTGTTATATTTACATGATTTATTTTCTCACTTAAGTTAAAGTCAACAAGATATTCTCCACTAAAAGAAAATTAATAAGCACTTAACTTTTTGCCTTTGAAAAATAGGGAGATATTTTGTTCTTACTCTAAAATACATTCAACATATATTCATTATTTACAGATTTTGTGTTTTAAGTCATCCATGTTTATATTGTTGGTTACCTATATATATATAAATCCAATTTAAATGACTTTCGTAAATACTTTCACACGAGAGTTAAGTTTAGTAAAGTGTAGTATTTACATCATAGGGTTTAGATAGAGACAAATAAATTATAATGAAATACTGTCTTTCATTGTTAAAAATAAATAAATATAAAACCGTGGAGATGGGTCATGATGGTGGGTCTCGCCAGACACCACCAACTGATGGATTAGAGTTTAAAATCAATCTTCTTATATATATGTGATTCTCTGGTTTAGGTTCAACGAATCTTCCATTACATATAATTAGATGATAAAATTGGAATAATATGATATGATAATATTCATAAACATTTACAATTACTAACTAATTAATCGTTTGTGTTTTATTTATATTAATCTATTTTTTTCTTCAATCATCAAGAAAGAAAAAGATTGATGGTTAGTTATGGTTGTTAGGGCATTATGAATTGGTTTGGTCCGAACGGTCCTCCTTATTCTCCCAAATGCATACATGTATTTTCTTTTCTTTGAAGTGAAGCTACCAAAACTTTATCTGAATAATAAATACAACTTTTTCGTTAGCGATTTTTTTCTTACAAATGAATCTATAGAGATGAAATTGGGACCTAAGAACATAATTATTGATGATGCTTAGTATATGCGTTTAGTTAATTTTTTTATGTAGTTGTAATTAACTTTTGGTATAAGAAACTATAAAAAAAATTAGTTTTTTGTTTGACGATTATTGGTGTTGTTTAGTTAGGGATTCTTAAAATGAAATTTAATATTAAAAAATTAAAAATTTTAAATTAAAATACACAAGATAAATAAACAAGATAAATAACATTTAAAATAGTAAATTGATAATTCGAAACAGAAACAAACGACATAAAAAAAAATCAAAAAATGCCAAAAAATGAAATGAAAATGCAAAAAAAAAATTCAAACCACCCCAAAGTGTCTGTGACACGTGTCACGGACACGTGTCCGGTCCTTAACTTAAACAAATTTACCCCAATAAAAATCGATCCTTAGTTTAAAGTTTAAACCCATTAATAACTTTTGATTTCTTTTATTGCTACTCTAATTTTTTCCCGGTCTAAACTTTCATATTAAGATTCATATCAAAAACAAATTGAACCCAATTTAACAGTCCAAGAAAAATCCACTATTCTCTCTTTATTCCCAATTTCAATTTAGTTAAAAACTAGATGAAAAAAATGAATGAACTCTTCAAAATCATTTACTTGTAACCACTAACCAGTAAACCTTTATGTGATTTTTCTTTTTAAAATCATAACATTGGATAGATGAAAAAAGCAAAAAGAAAAAAGCATGTTTTTTAGATATTTAGTTAAGCTGGTTAGGTGGCTTGTATCGTGTGTGTATGATCACTCCACACCAAAAGTCGTTATTCTAATTTCTAAACCCTAATTAATCCTCTTCTTCTCCAGATTTTTCTTATCCTCTCTTTAACTCAAAAACCATGGCTTCCGCGACCGCCACGTGGGCACCTACCTCCCTCCAGCTCCGTCTCGCATTGAGCTCCGGCGTTAGCCACAAATCGCGATTCGTTCGCTCGCGATCGTCGTCGTCGCGGTACGGTAGGAAATCGGGTCTCGGTGTTGTATGTGTTTCGCAGAAGCCGGACGTGGAGGCATGGACCGGATCGGGATCGGATTCGTCGAAGCCACCAACATCCGATGGTTTAGCTGGCTGGGACGATTCAGGCAACGACGAGAAGTCGTCTATAATTGCGAAGAAGAATTGGATTGAAGGTATATAATAAGGGATAAGAGCTGTTTCCTTTGAGATTTGTATTGAGATTGCTTGTTCTCTATGTGTAAAGATTAAGCTATGGCTTCGAGCTTGATAGTACTATATGGTATTTGCATAGTTAATTTGTAGGAGCAATGAGTCTTGTGCACATATTCGAATGGTACATTGTATTGTTTTAGGAAGGACCATGGTTAAGACATCTTAGGCGTTATTGGTTACCGGTTTTTCTTGTGGAATAATAACGACGTGTAAGTAGTTTGCTTTCAGGTGTAGTTGGAGCTGGAGTGTCTGGAATCGTTTTGCTCGCTGCGGTAAGCTACGCAGTAGCGTCTTTTAACAAGCGTAATAATCACAGTAAGTGAAATTCCTTTGAAACAAAAGTTGATTTTAAGTGCCTTTTTCTTCAGAATTTGTTGCATTAATGTAAATTTGAGCGCAGGACTAAAACAGGAGATGCAGCCGTTGACTTCTCAGCAGGAAAGCGTGTTTCTTTCCGCTGATGAGACTACTAGTGATGAAGTCAAGGTGGATAGTAGTGAGGAAAACAATCTTAAAAACGAGGATAAGAGTATAGATAACAATGATATAGGCCAGGAAGGTGATAAAGTAGCCGGTGAAGAGAAAATATTTGGTACTGGTGATTCGTCATTTGATGGTATCGTATCTGATGGAACAGATGGCAATGGAAATATTACGTCTGAAACTATCCCTGAAGCAGATTTGATGCTTCATGTACAATCTGACTCTGAGACACCTGGAAGTGAGGAAACAATTTCTGATTCCAAGTCTCCAATAAAATCATCCTCTGAGGCTATTCTTCTAGATTCAGAAAGTGGTAATCTTGCTGAAGTGGAGAATCCAACTGCTGAAGATCCTGATAGCATTCCAAGCACTGAACCAGCCAATGTGTCTGATTTAGATAATCTTGTAGATAGTCAGGAGGAAGATTCGTTATCTGACATCGATGCTTATGCAGTCACCGGTATAGTAGATGTTGGCGTTCCGGTTGCTTTACAATCAGATTCGACTTTGGATCCTTACACTACATCATTCTCGACTGGAACTTTTGAGCCTACAGAGGTAATTGGAACACCCGAGGACTTGGCTGTGAGAAGTATCTCATCAATCTCAGACATAGATACAGTGAAAGAAATTGACTCTACAGATACTCTTGTGCTAGAATCAACAAATTGGTCAAAAGATGAAGCAAGCATGAATAGTCAAGATGAGCTTGGCGACAATGGGCCGTCTTTGGAAATATCGTATAGTGGAAGTGCATTTTCTTCAGCTGGAATTCCTGCACCTTCTATATCTTTCCAAGTGAACCCTGGAAAGATTCTTGTCCGGGCTGCTGCTGATCAGGTCCAATGTCAAGCATTTGCAGCTCTTCAGGTTTTGAAGGTAATAGTTGTTATGTTGTGCAAACCCTTTGTTTGTAAATATTGCTGTTTATAAATCACATGTATCTTTCAGGTTATTGAAACTGACACCCAACCTAGTGATCTGTGCACTCGCAGAGAATATGCTAAGTGGCTTGTTTCTGCCAGCAGCGCATTATCAAGGTCTATTTTTGTGATATTTTTCTTGTATTTTGTGGCTAGAATGTCATCTTCGGTATTGAAAAGAGAAATTTGTATATTTATCTGTGTTCCTAAACTCTTTGCAGAAGTACAACCTCAAAAGTGTATCCTGCTATGTATATAGAGAATGTTACTGAGCTTGCTTTCGATGATATTACTCCTGAAGACCCTGATTTTTCATCCATTCAAGGTAAAAGAGGACTGAATTTTTATCTTACCCAAAAAGAAGACAACACGGGAAGTTGAATTCTGTGTACTCTTTTCAGGATTGGCAGAAGCAGGACTTATCACAAGCAAGCTTTCTAATAAGGATTTGGTGAAGGATTTTGAAGGCACAGTCTTGTTTTCCCCTGAAAGGTATGTATGTTGTTGGAAACTCATCCACTTTTTCAAAAATAATCCCATCATAGACTATGAATCCCGCTATGACAGTAACATTTTGACAATCATTTACTGGCATGGCTGCCTTTGTTTCTGTAACATCCCCATCCCGCCCCTACCGTGTACCACACAGCGCCTCTCTCTAGGCCCGTGGGCCCACCCTGTCCGACGGGTCGAGAATGTTACTTCGAGAGTCTAACCTTTCCTTTAATGTGATATTGTTCGCTCTGGGCCCTAAGGCCCTCACGATTTTGCTTATTGGGTATCACCCCAAAAGGCCTCACATTAAATTGGGGTTAAACTCTCCCTTATATATTAGATTTCTATTCTCTAAATACCCGATGTGGGACGAATGTCACAGTTTCCCTCTAAAACGTCAGTGCTATGTTTTCAATATTCTCATGAAACCTGGCATAAAATCTTTGCCCGCTCTGTTTTTAGAACATAATGATATTTAATATTTCATATTTAACTTTTTTCTACAAGTAAAGCTTATCTCTTGTCCAATGCAGCCTTCTTTCACGCCAGGATCTAATAAGCTGGAAAATGGCCTTGGAGAATCGACAGCTTCCAGAAGCTGATAAAAAGGTTGCATATTAAGCTTGGTGTTGTATATTTATTCGCATAATTTTACATATAATCATAACTCACTTTATCATGCAGATGCTCTATGAACTCTCCGGTTTCATTGACATTGATAAGATAAACCCAGATGCATGGCCTTCCCTTATTGCAGATTTATCTGCTGGGGAACAAGGAATTGCTGCTCTTGCATTTGGTATGTGCAGATTTCATATCTAGATAAGCTTTTTGTGCTATCATGGCCTTATTGTACAATGCACACACTTTTGTAGGTTGTACAAGATTATTTCAGCCTCATAAACCTGTGACCAACGCCCAAGCTGCCATTGCTCTCTCAAGTGGTGAGGCTTCTGAGATAGTCAGTGAGGAACTAGCACGGATAGAAGCAGAATCCATGGCTGAAAAAGCTGTGTCTGTGCATAACGCTCTCGTTGCAGAGGTCGAAAAAGATGTCAATGCCAGCTTTGAGAAAGAGCTTTCCATTGAACGAGAAAAGATTGAAGCAGTCGAGAAAATGGCGGAACAGGTGAAACTGGAGCTGGAGCAGCTAAGAGAGAAGAGAGAGGGAGAGAATCTGGCGTTGGTAAAAGAACGAGCTGCGGTCGAGACAGAAATGGAGGTGCTCTCAAGGCTAAGACGTGAAGCTGAAGAGAAGCTAGAGGATCTGATGAGCAACAAGGCAGAGATATCTTTTGAGAAGGAGAGAGTCTCCAATCTTCGTAAAGAAGCTGAAGAAGAGACACAGAAGATTTCAAAGTTGCAGTATGAATTGGAAGTTGAGCGTAAAGCCTTGTCCATGGCCAGGTACTTTCTTCCACAGTATGCTGATAATGCCAAAGAATCTATCTGTATTCTGATATCTAACTAATGAGTATCTGAATCCTCATATGTTATTATCTTCAGATCATGGGCCGAGGAGGAAGGAAAGAGAGCTAGTGAACAAGCTAGAGCTTTAGAAGAGGCTAGAAAGCGATGGGAAACAAATGGGCTACGAGTCATTGTCGACAAAGACCTTCAAGAGAAGAGCAGCGAAGAGATAGAACAAAGCCTATTGCTAGACATCACAGAGCGATCTTCAGTTAAAGAAACAGAGGAGAGGGCCAATACCTTGATGGATAAGCTCAAGGAGATGGCGAAAACCGTGGGAGGAAAATCCCGGCAAGTGATCTCCATCGTGATGGAGAAAATACGCGTATGGATAATGTATTTGAAAGAATACACAGCGAAACTAGGGAAGAGAGCGGGGGAAATGAGAGAGGCGGCCATTGCTAAGGCGAAAGGAGCAGCAGAGGAGGTTGAGAAAGGGACGGTGCAAGTGAGTGACAAGGTGAAGAGAATAGCTGAAGAGTGTAGAGATGGTGTTGGGAAGATCTCCCAGAAGTTCAAAACCTAAAGAAAGCTCTCAAAACCTGTTCAACTCTTTTTTTTTTTTTTGGTATTTTGTATGTTGTATTTTCTTAAAATGACATAAAAGAAAAAATAATGGAAGATGGCCATTACAGATTTGGTCTGTCAATGATGATCTGAACTCAATAATTGTATCATTTTGTAAGTTGTAACGAAAAGTTTACAGTTTTTTTAACAAAATAATGGGAGATGGCAATTACAGTTTTTTTTGTAAGTTGTAACGAAAAGTTAACTGTATCATTTTCAAAATTACCCATCAGATAAACTGCCGCTATTTAATTTTTAACAAAAAGTAATTATTCGATCAAAAACAAAGACACAAAAGCAATAAAAAAACCCCATAAAATAAACATATATTAACGGAAAATTCTAAAATTTAAGACAAATCAATCTCCTTTATCATCGCCGTCGCCGGAGAAATATATCTCACACGACCGAGGAAGAAACACAGGCAACAACAGACCAAACAGATTATAAAACCACATCGCCGTGTTAACCGTCGCAATCGTTCTTCCTCCGTACAGCCTCGCCGTGCCACCAACACGATGTGTATCCGAAAACTCGGCTTTAACCCAATCCAAAACCGCGAAAATCCTACGAGCGTTGTAGAAAACCGGTCCGAGAATACCGATCGGCGTCGAAAACCGGTCCGAGAAACCAATCGGTTCGGTGAAAGCTTGACCGGAGAGTAGAAACAGATGCGGAGCGGCGGCTCCGGCGCCGTGAATATCTCCCCGGTATATTCCATCTCCGATGTAGCAAATCGGTAAAAGTAAACCTATGTGAACGAAAATTACAATAAGAAGACAAAAAATAATCACAAGTTAAAGAAAAAAAATTGTGATTAAGAGAAGATTTGTAATAAACCGATAATTGCAGTGGCAAGGAAGTAAGCTTGAAAGAGTTTGTTTTTAGGGTTAGAGAGTCTCTTCTTCTGCTCTGTTTGCTTGCGAGGGAAGGCAAATCTTGAGAGGAACTCATACAAATATACATAACAAAGTATCACAAACGCTATTTCTCCGATTCCTACAAGTCCTTTTAAGGCTAGTAGAATCATGAGGGAGAGAAACACTAGCTGTCTTTTGCGGCTAATGAGACCGCCTTTTCGTGGCGGTAGAGAAGGTTTAGCGTCGGCGAGATCATGCTCTTTGATTTCTTCCGACATTAGAGAAAGCTTTGAAGATGAATAAGAAAATTTGAGATTTGTTTGGTTTGGCAAGGAAAAAAAGAGTGTAATTGTGGTGGGGAGTGGTTAACCTTCTCTGTCTTCTTATCTATTTTTTGAGCCTTACAATTATTTCTTTTTCTTATCCAAAAAGACAACACAAAAAGTTAAAAGGAAAAACGAGGAATTAACATAATAAAGAGATTAGTTTGTTGTTATGTGAAGAATATAACAAGTTTTCCTTTTGAAATCTCACATTGATACTGCCAAAAAATGGTTAATAAAACAAAATTAGCATATACTAATTTGAACTTTTTGTTGCAAATATGTGTTCTGTTGTCAACATTTGTTGCTTTCTTCCCTAAAACATGTTATTTCACAACAAAAAGTTTACATTTTGGAAGGCACAATACACTTTCAATGATACTAATCATAACAAACGATGCTCACTAATCTACTGAAACGCAATCGCAGGCGAAAACAGAGACCAACTCAGGCAATACATTCTTGTGCTTGTCCACAAAAACCTTCAGAAACTTAACTTTAGCACATGTCAAAACAGTGGAGATTGCAGGGACATCGCCGATCAATCCTCTCGAGACCAAAGCTCTTATTACATTACACCTCGGATAAACATACTTGTCTAAGCTGAATCCAAGCACAATAGGCGTTGAAGCCAATGCTTTTAAAGACCAACCCATAGTCTTCACAAGAAACTCGACTTTCTTCTTCACCGTATCAGAAGCTAACCCAACACACTGTGGATGCTTCTTCATGATCATCAAGTACTCGTCTTTAGTGAAACCTAGTCCTAGATATGTCTCACATGACTTCACTATCTTCTTCTCTGACGTGCCAACACACTCGGGATACTTCTTAAGCATCTTTCGAACCTCTTCATCGCTTAAACCGAACCGCTTCAAAGTCTCGAACGTTTGAAGAATCTTCTTCTCCGAGTATTTCAAAGAGAAAGGCCATTTCTTGAACATTAACCAAACTTCAGAAACACTAAAGCCTAAGCCTTTATAAACACCCACTTTCTGTTCTATAGTACTCTCACTAAGCTCATAGAACACATACAAAGCATTAACAAACTTTGGAGAAGTAGGATCAAAACCCATCTCAATGATCTTCTTCACAGATTCTTCGAATCTTTCTTTACCAGAGACAGGCTTGGCTTTAGAGATTAACAAGTTTAGTAATAGCTTCTTAGGCACACCCAATTCTCTCAAAACCGATACGTTCCTTGTTCGATTCGTCTCTATACCCTTTGTATTCATCTCCTGATCTTGCAAAATCTCCTTGACGTAATCGAAGTAGCCAGTGATCGACACGTAGCTTCTCTTCCCCAAGATCTTGGGAACTTTCGAGACAATCTCTGTAAGCTCAGAGCTTGAAGCTCCGTTAAGCTTGAGGAAATGGAGTTTAGCACGAAGGGCTTTCTCTGGATTCTCTACGAGTAGCTTTGGGTAAGTTTTGATTATACCTGAGATCTGTGTATCTGCGAATCCGTAGCTTCTGAGAAGTTTCAGGACAGAATCTGGATTCGTTTTCTCGTCGAAATTGGCTTTCGTTGAGATCGATTCGGCTAGTTTCGTGGATAAACCCAATGAATCGACGAGGTACGAGACAGTGAAGCTCTTTCTTCTACGTTCTTCTTCGAGAGTTAGATCTGTAGCTGTAGCGGAAGAGAAGGAAAGAGACGGGTTTCGTAGAAGGAGATTCAATGCTGGGGATTTGAGATTCCGCCATTGATGAGAATCGCGTGATCTTCTTATTATCAGTGAAATCATGAAGAAGCGATTAACTTTGTGAGGGAAAAGAGGAGGAGAAAAAAAGGAGACGATGAAGCTACGACCGGTTCGGGTTCGGATCTTGGTTCGGATTTAGGTTCGATTTTGGGTTCGGTTAGGTTATAATTTTGTCAGCATCTGGGCCTGATGGGCTCTTTTGATAACAAAAGCTGTGAAAACAAAATATAAAATGATGTCCTCTTTTTTGGTAACAAGAGAACCCAACAGACATTTGTTTTGTAGCCTCAATAAAAACTGTATACTTTTGATAGGAATAATTAGTTTCTGCGTGTTGAAATTACAAAATCCTGAATTTTTTTAAGAAATTGAATAATAACAAGTGCATTTTAATTTCGAAACAACAAAAGCAAACATATGGTCCAAATATCCAAACCAACACAACAACTACAACATAATTATCAAACTATAACCACAATACACACTCCCAAACATTCTGCTTATTATTACTCATTATATTATTATGACATGAGCCAATTATTACTAACAGTTGGAATTAATCAGCTAATTAACCAAATTTGGAGTTTGGTTAATTAACAAATTAACCCACTAATTTGACTTAAACAAACCCATTACCATTAGCATGACCATTGCCATGGCCATTGGTGAGCTTCTTTACATCTTCTTCTTCTTCATCAACGAGTAAAAACTCTTTGCTCTTCTCTAACTTGTCCATAACAGAAGCTTCAAGAGTAATCTCCACATCGATGCTTATCCCTCCATCTTTCCCTTGGTACAGATACATCATCCCATTAAACCGGTTATTCGAACCGCTCCTAACCGATTCCGGTTTACCCCAACCGAAATCCACCTCGTAAACCCTAAACCTCGGCGAGCTCCCCACCGCCACGCAGTTCACTCCTGCGTCTTTGAACTGAAAAATCTTCGGCGATTTCTCCCACTCCTCGTTACGCGCGTTGATCGCACTCGCGTCGTGTGCCACGATTGCTTTCTGGACCATTGACGCTCCGAACTCGGGTCCGTGCGCCGCCAGAAGACCCGCGGCGGTTCCGGTGAAGATCGCCTGGATCAGGTTACCGAAATACTCGTCCGGTAACGGAGGATCGACGCGGCGGCGACAGTCGGCGAAGACCGTGAAGATCGTGATGTCCTCGGGTTTGAGCCCACGCGCTATGGTGACGTGGCGCCAGATGTGTGAAGCGAGTGATTGGAATGTGGAGAACGGTTTTGAACCGCCGGATGGGATTATCGAATTGGCTCTTGACTTGATCGTGTGGATGGCTGAGTCCGAAAATTTAAAGATCTTCTCCACAAGCTGCGGCGGCTCCGCCGCGTGATCCCCGCCGTTAGAGATCGCCTTGGGATCCTTAGGGGAAGCTAGGTCGAGCTTCACGCGCGTGTCACGCGCCTTCCCACGGTCAAGGAAAGGTACTGTCGAGATGGTCTGGGCCCCACGGCAGATCTCAGCCCATGAACTCATGAAGTGCCACGTGGCAGTTCCGTCGAGTACTGCGTGATTAAAAGCTAGGCCCACTGCAAGCCCATCTTTAAGCTTTGTCACCTGTTTTCGACAAATATTAAAGTTTGTTAATAAATACTATTTTTATTTGGACAAAAGCAACAGAAACAATGACTACGCCCAACGACCAAACCCCACATGTTTTGTCAAAAGCCTTTTATATGCCACCTTTTTTGAAAATACGATCGCTTGTGCCACCTTCAGTATTTTCTATTTTTTTAATTAAATTTTAAATGCATTTTTTATTTAAAAGACAAAAAAGCCCTTACTCATTAACCTAATTTTCTAAGTTGAAAGATTCATCTCTCTTTTTCCTCCAACGCCACTTCTCTTTTTTCTCCAATGTCTCTTTTCTTTTTTTCTTTTCCTCTCATTGAAAAAACCCTAATGAAAATCAGCCGAAAAATAAGAATCAATCGAAGAAGAATTAGACGAAAAAGAAAAATCATATATGATGAGAAGAAAAATCAGATCCGACATAGAAGAAAAAGAATCAGATCCGACGTAGAAGAAGAAGAATCAGATCTGATGGGAGAAAAAGAAGAAGAAGCAGATCTGATGGGAGAAAAAGAAGAAGAAGCAGATCTGATGGGAGAAAAAGAAGAATCAGATCCGACGGGAGAAGAAGAAGAATCAGATCCGACGGGAGAAGAAAAAACGGAGAAGAAAACAGAGAATAAGATAAACCATGCGAAGAAACAGGTGAAGAAGAAAACGAAGAAGACAAAGAAAAAATTGTTTTTTTATGTATTTTGATTCAATTATTTTTTGTGCTTTTGCGTTTTCGTGTTTTTGGTACAATTGATGTACAACTAATAGTAATCATTATTTTTTGGACAACTGATATCAAATTTGGACAATTGATATCAATTGTCCACACAACTGAGTACAACTGATATCAAGTTGTCCGGACAACTAAAGACAACTGATACCAAGTTGTTCGGACAATTGAGGACAACTGATAACAAGTTATCCGGATAACTGAGGACAACTGATAGGACAACTAAATTTGATATTTAATTTTTTAAAATATAATTTTATTATTTTCGGAATATCAAAAATACGGTGGCATAGTGATTATTGGGTGGCAGGCCAGATCATTTTTTCTGAAAAAGTGGCAAATAAGACTCGCGCTCTAATTAAATGCCGTACAGGATTTCAATGACCATCTGATCATAATGAATGAAAGTATATCGTATACATGTTTATATACGTATTATTACGATATATATATAAGTATATACAATTAAACCTATATAAGTTAATAATGTCAGGATTACTTCGAGCTATTAACAAATCGAGTATTAATTTACAAAGGTTATATTATACAACGTCTTATGTCTAGAAAAATAATTTTAATCACATGGACTAGTGATAGAAAATGACATGTGGTGGGGGATAAAGTTAACATCCAAAATTAAGTAGGATATGAGATAGTGACAACTAAATTCTGCTAGGATTTGATGATGACTTAAAACCAACCTATTTTCATATAATTGTTTTGTTTTGTGATAACATGTACGATTGCATGGCGTTGTCACATTACTTACATAGTTAGTAGTTACCATCAATAAAAATGTTATTGGCTCAGACATTCAATGTTGTATTTAATGGTTGTCTCCATAAGATTTATGCAGATATGCATGTGTGTGTCAAGTTGCATATACTCCTTCCATATCAAAAAGTTATAGTATATATGTTTTAGAGATTTCACGTAGATTGAAAAAATAATATATATATATATATATATATATATATATATATATATTTAACAAAATATATAATTTTCAATATCAATCCACCAATAACAATTCAAAGCTTCATTTTTTCTCAATAATTTTTTTTTGAATTTTACAAATTTTCAATAAATTATACATTGAAAATATTAAACATCAGTTTTTTTTATTCAAAGAAAAAAGCTAAAACATAGTATAATATTTCCTCTAACACCAATTTTTTTATGTCAAAATCAAGCTTAGTTTTAAAATATACGCATACCAAGGTGACATTTTGCTACCATTTTAAGTCATATGGAGTGTTTTTTTCTACTTAATATGTCAACGTTTTCCATATATGATATTATGTTTATCTAAATTTTAACTATTGTTTGTCTACCAAAAAAAGCTAAAGCCAAACTCACCATTTTTATTTTATATAACTGTTTTTTTACTTTTTTACTTGTTTGTCTTTTTGTAACCAGTTTTGTAATATTTTGTTGAAAAAACTTAATTTTTCTACGAGTTTTGGACGCCACGTGATAATTTCCTTAATGGTAACTAGGGTAGGTGAGGGAACCGGTGGCTTAGGACATCCGGGATTTTAGAGGCATGTTTTAGCAAGAAAAAAATAATAATTATGAAAAAAAGTTGTTAAATTTTTTTATAAGATTCATTTTTGTTAGTTTTTCTTATTTTTGTGAGATTTTGAATGAAAGAAAAAAATGTTTCGTATCGAAAAAGAGGAGGAGAAGAAAGAAAAAAAGATTGATTTAGTTTTTATTTTTGATTATACCATTTTGTTGGATTTTATTGTTTTTTTCGCAAATTGTTTTAAATTTTTTAGAGAGTTTCATAAAACTAAACATTTTAATACTACTTTCATAAATTAAATTTTTTCTTACAATACTTTGAAAATTATTTACTTTTATTTGAATTGAATATTTAGCATTTTATGATTTTTTTCAAAAGGATATAGATACATATTTATAAATTGATGTATTTTATAAAATGAATATATAAAAAAATGTGTTCATATATCATTTTTTGTTATTAAAACAATTTTTAAATATTTTATATAAACATAAGAAAAAAATATTTTTTTGGCGTAGGGCATCCAAAAACATTGGACCGCCCTGATGGTAACTTTTATTCAACTATATTCTCTATCCTTTAATTTAATGTTCTATTGTGAAAAACCTTGGCAAAATCCTTAAAATATAATTAATATAAGCTCCACATAACACATGCATCAAGATTCAATAAACAACACCACACCATACAGAATATACTATATATATAGTATACACTAAACTAAACCTACCTAGTTTTATATTTCATATTTTTAATTCCATCCTATTTCACATGAGAATAAACGACAAATATACTAACATGCAAGAAACGTATAATAATATATGCATAAATATAAATATTTGAAAACAATATAATTACCTGAACAGCAAGAAGAGGTCTACTTAGTCCTTCCAAGTTCAATATCTCATTGTACGGAACCAACTCTTTGAACTTACCTGTCCCATCCTTAGCCGTTAGATCATCGACGCTGACGTCATCAGCCTCAGCGACGGTGAACTCCACGCCGTTGATCTCACCGTCTTCATCGTACTCTACACGAAAGACTCCTTCTTCGTCTTTGGCTAGCTTACCAGCGAGCTGATAAAAGTCTTCAAGAACCAAACCCAAACCATCTTTGAGCTTCTCCACGACGTCGTTTTGGAAAGTGGGTTCTTGGAGATCAAGAAGATTTTGGAACTTGTAGAGAAGAAACTTTTGGTTGTAGTAGAAAGCAAGGTAAGGTAGATCAAATGTTGTTAGGTTGAATTGTTTCTTCCCTAGTATTGGTTTGTTTGGTTTCACTTGTGTTTTGCTCATTATCTTTATCTTCATTTTGTGAAGAGAAATTTTAAATTATTTAACTTTTTTTTATTTATTAATGTAATGTATGAGGAATTGTTTTTTTTGTGTGTGAGATTATAGTGTGGTGAAGTATGAACTAAAGGCTGTTTTTTATAGAGAAGTAGTGTGTAGTTGGGTTAGGCATTTAAGGTTTTATGGAAGTAGTTGTGATTCAATTAATGATACACTTAAAACTCTTTTTTCTTTTAATTTATTTGCATGAATTGTTTAGTTGAATTAATTAGGGTAGAGAAAAGAGATAGAAAAGTAAATAGAGTGTATATTTATTTAAGTGTAGGACATGACTAAAAAACGCCGATAAAGAAGGTAACAAAAATTAAAAGTTTTTTTTTTTGGTAGGAACAAAATTTAAAAGTTGTCCACCAAAGTAAACGGTATTGTCATTATGAATGATTCGTAGTTTCGTACCTTGATTTATAAATATCATAGGCTGTCAAAATATGGGCATGACCTTCTTGTTTTTTTTTGTCTTCTCGAGACATGTTTCAATAGTTTTAAATTACTTCTATGAATATATATGCTTTGTTTAAATTTTTGCATGTAAACTAATACTTTATTGGAACTCAAAGGACTATTACTAACCATTTTTTAATTAGTAGCTAAGTGGGATTGTGGAAGATGGATAACGACTTCTCCGGCTAATTATTATAATTGTAGATATATTACCTAAATGAAGAATACAAACAAAAGAAGAAGAAAAATGATAACAAGTTAATAACTTGTAAAGGGTTAGCAAAAAAAGTGTAACTTGTTGGGGTTTTATTTTCCTTTCTCTTTACCTTTTATGACATGCAATAAAGGAGATTGTGACATAGTGATCACAACACTAATACAAACTAATTGGACTATACTTCTTGATCTTTTGTGGTATATCAAATGGTGTATGACGATTTAGACAAAAAAAAATATAATAAAATGCATGCTATTTATATATAAAACATTTGAAATACTGGTCTTTTTCAACAAAAAAATCAAATGGTGTTTGTATTTGTCTCTTGCTATGCTTTATGTTTCATGAGTTTAAAGTTTTTAGCTACTTTGTAACGACTTCATATAAGGTTTAAAACGCAGAGTATTAAGTACCTCTACTTGGGCTTTACTCCAGCAAATATTTTAAAATGGCCCTTCTTACAATTCAGTTTGGCCCATAAATCAACAGTTGTTGCATGCTTTTCATATTTGCTAAAATCCAGTAGAAAATGCTAAAATGTGACAAAAGTGTAACTATGTCATAAGTGACCGCTTATAACAAATTTGTGACATATGGTTTCACAAAAGAAAACAAATTTGAGACAGATTTGTGATAAATGAGATTAGTTGATATATATAAACATGTAAGCTATATTGCTAATTTAAAACGATCTACGAATTTTAAACATACGACAACCCTAGTTAGTTATAGTGTATATAACTACAAAGCTTTCTATACTACCAGCAAGAACATTAAAAAATCAATTATTATTTTGGCAAAAAAACAAAACTTTTGAAAATGATAGGCACCGATAACAACAACAAAAAGAAAGATTAAAAACCAAACTTTGGTTTCCCATTTGCTATTGACAATTTTCACTGCCTAATGATTCGCAACACTGTGCCTTAGTGGAAAAATGAATACAAAGAAACGCCAGCAAATACGCACCTTTCTACTTTCTTCTTCATTTTCTTCTCTTTTTCAGAAACTTTCTCAAAACCTCCTCAAAGCTCTACTTCAATGGCGTTTCACATGAATCTAATCCTCTTTACTCTTCTCTTCTTCTTCTTTAACCTTTCTCTCGCAGCTTTCACTCCAATAGATAACTACCTTCTTAATTGTGGCGCTAACAAAAACGCATCTTTCTTCTCCACACGCTCTTTTCTCGGCGACTCTACACGGCAAGGCTCAAGCTTTCTCTCCGCCGATCGATCTATCTCTCTCTCCGACACAAACCCACCTCCCGATTCCCCCGTTCTATACCACACGGCTCGTGTTTTCCCCGGCGAAGCATCCCAGTCTCCCGTTTACAAGTTCCAAATCGCGACCAAAAGCACCCACTTTCTCCGTCTCCACTTCGCGCCTTTCAAAGCTCCGAACTTTAACTTAGCGACGGCGAGATTCGGAGTTTTGGTTAATGGGTTCTCCGTGATGAACAGTTTCGTCGCTTCCTCCGTCGTTATCAAAGAGTTCATACTCAAAATCAACGACCCTCTTCTCGAGATCTCGTTTATACCCACGAAATCTTCTGGGTTTGGTTTCGTTAACGCCATAGAAGTGTTCTCTGCGCCTAAAGATTACATAATCGATCAAGGCACTAAGCTCGTAATCTCTAACTCTGCTCAGATTTTCAGTAACTTGTCGTCTCAAGTCCTCGAGACAGTACACAGAATCAACGTAGGTGGGTCTAAATTAACTCCCTTTAACGATACTTTGTGGAGGACTTGGCTCGTTGATGATGACTATCTCTTGCTTAAAGCAGCTGCGAAACGAGCTTGGAGCACTGATCCACCGAGTTATCAGAGAGGCGGCGCGACGAGAGAGATAGCTCCTGATAATGTCTACATGACTGCACAAGAGATGAATAGAGATAATCAGGAGTTGCAAGCTAGGTTTAACATAAGCTGGGGATTCGATGTTGGCTCGAAACGTGTTCTACATTTGATTCGTTTGCATTTCTGCGATATCGTTAGCCCGTCGCTGAATCAGCTATATTTCAATGTGTTTATCAATGGCTATCTTGCTTATAAAGATGTTGATCTATCAGCTCTTAACTTCCATGTGCTTGCTTCTCCTTTGTACATTGATTTCGTCTCTGAATCTGATCGTGATGGGATGTTGAGGATAAGCGTTGGACCTTCTGAGCTTAGCAATCCGTCGAGAGCTAATGCTTTGTTGAATGGTATTGAGATCATGAGGCTTGTGAGTCCTGAGAGTTACAAAGTGGTTTCTGGGAAGAAGAGTGTTGTTTGGATCGTTGTTGGCTCGGTTTTGGGAAGTCTTGTGTTCTTGTCTATGTTTGTCTTGTGTGGCTTGTGCTTGTGTAGGCGAAAAGTCAAGACCAAGAGCTCGGAGAGCACAGGGTGGACGCCTTTGAGGAGGTTCAGAGGCAGTTCCTTAAGTAGAACTACGGAAGGAACTGTTAGTTCGAACGGATATCAAACTTTGAGAATCTCTTTCGCTGAGATACAATCCGGAACTAATAACTTTGACAAGAGTTTAGTGATCGGTGTAGGCGGGTTTGGGATGGTCTTTAAAGGATCTTTGAAAGACAACACAAAAGTAGCTGTGAAGAGAGGCGTGCCCGGTTCAAGGCAGGGCTTACCGGAGTTTCTCTCTGAGATAACTATTCTCTCCAAGATCCGTCATCGACATCTTGTTTCTCTTGTTGGGTATTGCGAAGAACAATCTGAAATGATTCTTGTCTATGAGTACATGGATAAAGGACCACTCAAAAGCCACTTGTACGGATCAGTTAACCCACCTTTGTCTTGGAAACAACGGCTTGAGGTATGCATTGGTGCGGCAAGAGGACTTCATTACCTTCACACCGGTTCTTCACAAGGAATCATTCACCGAGATATAAAATCAACAAATATCTTACTAGACGACAACTATGCAGCCAAAGTTGCAGACTTTGGACTGTCTAGATCCGGTCCTTGTCTCGACGAGACTCATGTGAGCACCGGAGTAAAAGGAAGCTTCGGGTATCTTGATCCTGAATACTTCAGGCGACAACAGCTCACGGATAAGTCCGATGTCTATTCTTTCGGGGTTCTTCTTTTCGAAGTTCTTTGTGCTAGACCCGCTGTTGACCCGTTGCTTGTAAGGGAGCAAGTGAATCTAGCGGAATGGGCAATCGAGTGGCAAAGGAAAGGAATGCTAGATCAAATAGTTGATGCAAAAATCGCGGATCAGATCAAACCGTGTTCGTTGAAGAAATTCGCGGAAACAGCAGAGAAATGCTGTGCGGACTATGGCGTGGATAGACCGACAATAGGCGATGTACTGTGGAATTTGGAACATGTGCTTCAGCTTCAAGAATCTGGTCCCTTAGACAAGCCTGAGGAGGTTTCTGGAGTCCTTACAGGCCCGGTAACGGCTCGGCATTGCTTGTCTAGTGGCTCCAACACAGAGAGGGACTATGGAGATGGATCTTCAGGCATAATCAATAGCACCCAAGTCTTCTCTCAGCTAATGACAAACGCTGGCAGATAAACAAAAAACTAATTGCTATATATATAGAGTTGTTCATAGTGGATGCATAAACCGGGAAACCAAAGTGGTGTACCGGTTTAATTTGGTTTGTAACTTATAGAGTGTGCTACTCTTATTGTTCATTTGTTTGTAATTGTATGTAACCTTTGTAATACCAATGAAGCTTAAACCGGGAAAAAATCAACACATTGTTTGTGTGTTTTTGCCTTTCTTGGTTCGATTTCCGGTTAAAGAATATTAAACCGGTATAAACCGGAATCTGAAAAGTTTGATAAAAGCTAAACCCTCTCTCTAGAGAAAGCTTAATCAAACACTATCAATGGCGTCTCAGCGATTCTTCTCCACGAATCATCATTCTCCGCTTCTTCCATCATCGCTCTCTCAAAGACCCTTACTTTCCTTGACACGATTCGTCAACAGCCCAAGAATACGGAGTCCAATACGATCCGTTCTCCAGTTTAATCGCAAACCTGAGCTCGCCGGAGAAACGCCGCGTATCGTCGTTATAACCTCCGGGAAAGGCGGAGTAGGAAAGACGACAACCACCGCAAACGTCGGTCTATCGCTCGCGCGTTACGGCTTCTCGGTGGTCGCGATCGACGCCGACCTCGGCCTTCGTAACCTAGATCTCCTACTAGGGCTAGAGAATCGAGTCAATTACACAGTCGTAGAGGTCCTTAACGGAGACTGCCGTCTAGACCAGGCGCTCGTACGCGATAAGCGTTGGTCTAATTTCGAATTGCTGTGTATATCGAAACCAAGATCGAAACTTCCCATGGGATTTGGTGGGAAAGCGTTAGAATGGCTCGTGGATGCTTTAAAAACCAGACCTGAAGGCTCTCCTGACTTCATCATCATCGATTGCCCCGCGGGAATCGACGCCGGATTCATAACGGCCATTACTCCGGCGAACGAAGCTGTACTTGTCACGACGCCGGACATTACGGCTCTCAGAGACGCGGATAGGGTCACGGGTTTGTTAGAATGCGACGGAATCAGAGATATTAAGATGATTGTGAACAGAGTAAGAACTGATATGATCAGAGGAGAGGATATGATGTCTGTGTTAGATGTGCAGGAGATGCTTGGCTTGTCGTTGCTAGGCGCAATTCCCGAAGATTCTGAGGTGATCAGAAGCACGAACCGAGGGTTCCCGCTTGTTCTGAACAAGCCTCCTACGCTTGCGGGTTTGGCGTTTGAGCAGGCGGCTTGGAGACTCGTTGAGCAAGATAGTATGAAGGCTGTTATGATGGAGGAAGAGCCTAAGAAACGCGGTTTCTTCTCCTTCTTTGGTGGATGAATGAGAAGAGATACAAAACGGATGGAACCGATCTGAAACTTGATCTGAAAACTTTCTCGGGTATGTATGCATCAAAATCTTGTGTATAGGAACTAGATCTTTGTCTCTTTTCTTTGAGAATCTAGATTTGTTTGTAGGATGTATGAGATTCTACTGCTAGTTTCTTGCGGAGTACAAGCTTTATTCTTTGCCTTGTTTCTTTTGAGGTTTTGTTTATGTATCTGTTTCCAATATATCTCAAGTTCTTATGTCGATTTGGTAATGAGAAATTGAGAATTTTATTGCTTTGCAAATATACACTAAAACCAAAGTGAACAGAGCTTTTGTGTCTGATTCTGATGATAGAATGATAACCCCTCCAAACATTTTATTTATGGACAAAAAAAGCTTACATACTCTTGTGTTCTTATAACACCCCTACTGTTTGTTTATTACTAGTTTACACATGCTCATCAGAACCATAGTAACAAACAGTTACTTTACGAGGTTCCTCACTTGTGTCATAGACACTGACACATATCAAAACCAAAACTTGGATACTACGACTCTATATTACCGGGGGTTATGGAGACTGTTTATGATTTTTCGATTATGCAGAATCACTCTCATGAGCTTTGCCATTAGCAGCTTCTAGATCATTACTCTGACTGCTGTCAAACTCTGTAAACTTCAAGTAGTTCTCGATGTTCTCTGAGCTTGCGTTTCTGAGCTGGTCTAGCCACCGGTTGTGGCTACTCTGTTTTGGTTTGGGGCGGTTGCTGATGGCTATGGCGAGATCATTGGGGAAAAGATCGTGGAGGACAAAGGCGTGGATGATAGTGGTTACGAGAAGTGCAAACACGACTAGCGTTGCAATGGCACAGAGAACCACACACATCATTTGTGTCACAGTGCTCTTCACCACTGTTGCGTACCTGATGGTTGCTATTGCAGCTCCGGTCATCGGAAATGTGTACGCCCACCAAGACAGCGAAAATCTATTCAAAAAAGGTCAGCGATAGTTAAGCTTATGAAGTATTATTAATCCAATAGTAAAAATATTAGATGAAAGTTTCTTGAACTTACTTGATTCCGCGGAAGAAATTAATCCGAACAACCTAGAAATCAAAGGAAAGGGAAGATTGGGGTTAGTAAATAGTTTTGTGGAGTAAGGAAGTAAGTTTGAGGTTAAATTGTATAATGTACCAGAGATACATAGAGGAAGATGGCGATAAAGTAACAAACTTTGGAGCCGTAATCGAATGAGCCAGTGACCTTAGCCCAAGCCATGGAAGCAACGCTTGGAGCCGCGACAAAGAGGAAGAAGACAGGGTGAAGTTCTTTAGGTAAAGTCTCATTGGTCGGTAGTCTTTGGTATAGAGTCACGAACAGAACCAAGTAATGAGCCATCCCAATGGCGTAGAAAAATATCGGACCTTCTTTAATACCCATGCTCGCACCTAGCAACGCCCCGACAAAGTTCCCAACAACCGAGAGATGGTTCGTCGGGTTAGCTACTCGGGAGAGCCTGCGTTGACCACCGGACATCCATTGACCGTAAATCTTGAGCTCAAGGCAGATGAAAGGAAACATGAGGAGGTACCAAAGGTATTGTGGCAAATCTGTGATTATCGAAGGCGGGACACCAAGTGCCAAGAAGAGTAAAGAAATGAAAGGAGCGAAGAAGAAGTTGACTCTTATAGGATGGTAGTATTCGCGTCGAACAGCTTCAAAGTAGAGGATGATCTTGAGGATGTAGATGGTTGCAATGGTGAGGATCAAAGCGACCGAGATGAACCAGAGACCTTGGTTGATCCAGAGAGGCACGTGGAGGAACTTTGTTGGCTCGGCAGTGGCAAGGGTCTTCCACATTATGGCTTGGCTACTAACTCCTAGGCACATACCAAAGGATGAGATCGGGTAACGCAGAAGAAACGGCCATGTTTGTTCTTTTGGTAGAACAATCTCTTCTTGAGACTGCAACGTCCAAAGATATATATATTATATGATTGGTAATGCTTAACATATGGTTGAAACTATATTATATTGAATCAAAATGTGATAGAAACAAGTGTAGGCATGTACCCGGAGAGTCTCTAGTTCAGGACCTTCTAAGGCATCATAGTAACGGTCCACAGGCATGGCTTCATTGGTATTAAGACTTTGGTTAACCAGGTCTGCTGTTTCCGGTTCAATAGAAGCCGATTTTCTTGTGAACTGTCTCTCGAGCCTCCCTGACCAAGTCTTGAAAGAGTTGTACCTTTGGTCCTTAAGCTTATGCAACGCCGGGTTTTGACTCTGATGATGTTTGCGATGATGATGATGATGATGATGATTGTCATCGTTGTCACCGGTTTCGATGTAGAGAGATGAGACTTTGGCCATTGGTTGAGAAATGAACTTGATGGATTTACCAGTAGACCCAACATTGTTGTTGTTGCTGTTGTTGCTGTTGATGTCTAAAGAAGAAGCTGCTGGATCGGAGATTTTGAGAACATTTGGTGAAGTAGGCATTGAAAGTGATGGTCTTCTTTGATGGTTAATCATCATCCATGGTGAAGTATTAGTCTCTTTGAGATGTTCATCATTGTTGTTATATTGAGCTTCTTGACCATTCTTTACATACATACATAATTTAGACATAAAATAAGGTTATGTGCAAACATGTAAGTATGTTTTTGAAGATGTGGAAAAGTAAACATTTTAAAAAGTAACATACCAAAGTAATCGTGGAGGCATGTGAAGGATGAAAACGGCTAATTGGATGAAGAAGATTGTTATGATTATCTTTGTAATCATCAAAGCCAAGCATTTCTTCTGTTGTGGCTTTTCTCAATAATGTTGGGAGCTCCTCTTCTTCTTTTATTACACAATTTGTCTTATCCTCCATTTTTCTAAATTAATTTCCCCCTGTAAAAAAAATGTCAGATGATTGTCGTCACTTATAAATTAAATTTGACACCTATTATATTTTATTTTATTTTTTTATTACAAAATCAATCAATCTTTTAAGTCTTTGACTTGACTTCTATTATTGTTTCATTATTAAACAAAAATGTTTGACAATTACAACCCTTGAAGTCAAATTTGGTTACATTTATTAAATTTTAGATGTTTTTTTTTTGTTTTTATCGTTATGGTAAACAAAACTACAGTTTTTTTTAAAAAAATATTATTATTAGTGATTATCACATATTTTAGATGGTTTAAAAAGTATATGCGTGGGAAAACAAAACATTACAAAAAAGAATATTCTTAATAAAATATAGGCTATGTTACTTTATGATGTCAAAAAAAAAAAAAAATATAGGCTATGGAGAAAAGATTTATCGGGAGTTCTTGATCCATTAGATTTTTACCGTTTTTCTCTTTTATTCTTTTAATTATTCGGTTTCATTAACATGTCTTTCTAACGTGATCAGGAAAATTTGAGTTTTACTATTTCTAAAAATTTACTATTTCTATATAAACATTATTTTAGCCCACTAGATATATATATATACTTTTAGTATATATATATATATCTTACCTAAGTTCTCCACCTATAAACATCTACCTAAATTACATATTATATTCAAAGGCTAATAATGGTCTACCACTACCGTGTTTGCTAAATAAATGCGTAAAATTAGGGTTTAATTTTTAAATAAGCTAGAGTGTGATGATTTGAAGTTTTACGATTTGATTTTGAAATTTAAATTGTTTCTATTTTTTAAATAATACTTTAGATCTAGAAATATATTATAGTTATTTTTGATCTCAAATCTTTTAACATATTATTTAATGAATTGTACTTTTTTATATAAAAAAAATGTACCCATTAAATAAACGGGTCCCACTTCAAAGTTATGGTCCGACCGGCCAACTTATTATTTGCGCGTGTACGGACAGTAATCTAAAACTGTTCAGTCGCTGTAAAAAATATTTTTTAAACGCTGTAAAATATCTACGTGTTTATTACTAAACCACACACGTGTGTAGATCTATGTAAAAACTGTAAATTTTTCATCACATTGGTTAGAACTAGTTTAACCTCAATATTTCAACTAATAACCTTTAACAGTCCGTAAATCAGAAGCAATCACATACTACCTATGTAGTATGTAAGTACATTTATTATAAAACAAATATTATAAGTAAAATAAAATAAAATAATTGAGCTTTGTTATGGAATGGAAATGCAATTAAGACTAACCTTGGCGATTTTGAAATTTATAGCCGTTAAATATTCGTGAATATCTTAGGAAAAATTGAAAGAGGTTTTGGATTTTGAAATCTCTAGATCTTCTCTGTGTTCTCGTGGAGATAATAAATGGTATTTTTTGTTGGATATAAAAAAAAAAGAAGCGAAGACGAAGGAGGAAAATAAGAAGAAAAGTGAGTTGGTTTATGTGCTAAAACAAAACACGTCTTCGTACTATTTATAGAGAAATGTGTACGTAAGTGCATTTACGGACATAATCTAATAGTGTCTTTATTTTTGATAAATACTGCATTAATGTATTATAGCTGTAATTTTCAAAGTTTCTCAACGTGGCCGTCTTCTTGTTGATTAACTAGTCACGATTCACGTTATTGACAATCTCGAGCTATTTTTCTTTAATTTTTAGACGCATTTATTCAATTTTTTAAAAAAGATTTGGTCATTAGGTGGTGGACCACATTATACGAAAAACAAACAAAAACAACAAACGCAACCTGGAAAAATTTCATCTAATCTATTAAACTGAAAGTTAGTGTTCAATATAAAAATTTCAAATACAGAAAATGTTAGTTATGTAAATGAATCTATTTCATAAACATACTAAATTGGAGAATGTTATCAAGAGGGCTAACAACAAGCCGCTTAATTAAACATATATTATGATTTTCTTAGCTCATATCATATGATATGGAATTTTATGTTTGACATAAAAATGTTAGAAATATATAAGATCTTATTTTATATTATATTTGACACTTTAAAATGTGTAACGCGTAAAGTAGGGTTCTTTTTTTTTGTTTTGTAAATTGTACAAAGACGTAAGGAACGAGGAAGAATCCAATTTGGTATACAAAACATTCGCAAGAGGATTTTGTGGTTAGGTACGTATTTGGTTGATTTATCTAAATTAGGATTTTAGCTGTCACCGATTTTATTTTATTTGTCCCATTATATTATAAATTAATGTTTTAGTAAAATTAATTAAAAAAATAATTGGGTTCCTATCTAAATGCGCTGTACATGAGTTTTTTTGTCATTAGAGAAAGCGGACAAAACTTAGGTTTGACCTTACTACAACATATTGAATAAAAACGAAGATTAATCTTAGGAGAAAACAATTATAATAAAAATAATTCATTCACCAGCTAACGTTTTGTATATATTAATAATTAAAGGTTTTGCTGTTAAAAATAATTAATTATCTATTACGTTGGTGTACTCGATGATTGAATAGTCTTGGAATTGTAATATATAGCCAACAATCACTTTTTTGTTGCTTATGTAATACAAGAAAAACAAATATATTTTAACATTGTATACGTAATCTTTAATCGATTGCCACATATATTATTTTTGCAGTTTGTCATATTGCAGTATCCAATGAATATAATTGAATAAAACTATCAATCATGCTATTCTACTTCCAGAATATTTGACTAAACTATGTATTTAGTTTTTACTGGTTTACTTTAATATACGTATTTTCTCTAATATTTTAACTGCAATGTAAATTTGGTTGTTTAAATAAAATTATACAAGTAGACAAAACCAGAGAAAATAGTATATATTTAGTGAAACAGTAACGGGGGACAGAAAATTTATTGTATCGTACTACCAATATGTAAAGTAGTGAACGACAAAAAAATGTGGAAAAAGTGTAATATAATTTTAATAAAAAAATATGGAGCTGTAATTTGATAGGCGAAGGTCCCAATATGACATTTTTATAAAAAAGGTCCCTATGACATTGATATTTGATAAGTGCTTTGTTACTTATCAATCAGTAAAACTGGCATCTTCTACTTGCGCATCATTGCATCAATATAAAAAGTTGTCTCAAAAACAAATTGTGAAAACTGCCTAATAAATCTCAACTTATTAGAAAAATCCGATTTAGTCATGGACTTTAACTTGATCTTTTAAATCATTATTTTTTTTTTTGACTTTTTGTTTAAATGATGAAATTATGTTGACTTATCAAATTAAGATCTGACGTTAAATCAACACAAACAGACGTTAAGATAAGTTAATTTTCCGTTTACTATTGTCGTTTAATCAAAACGACGTAGTTTTGATATTACACAAAACGACGTTGTTTTATTCGTTTTGTTTGCTTAAAATCCCCAAATCAATTTATCAAACCCTAACTCGATTTTAATCTTCAAAACACGATTTCAACACTCAAATCAGAGATGAGCTCGAGTTTTATCGATTTCGGAGGTCGTGGATTTCCGTCAAAGTGTGTTTGTGATGCAGGTGTGACGATATTTACTTCCAAAACGCAAGAGAATCCGGGTCGACCGTTTTCTCGTTGTGAAAGTAAAAAATATTCAAATTCGTGGACAAAGAAAAGAGATGAAAGTCTATGTTGTTGAATTGTATGTATATGTGTGTTCTTAGTATATGTTAATTAATTGAAATTTCGAGTAATATGTGTAATGTATATAAAAAGTGGCATTTTTGGTTTGTTAGGGTCATTTGTTCAAGTGCATTGAAGATTGTGTGTTCGAAGAAGTTGATGATGCTTTGCCCAAGCTCGACGTCATTGCAAATGAGATAATGGAGGCAAAAACATTGATAGAAGTATTGAAGGAAGAGACATTATGGTCCATAGTGGCTTTTGTGTGACTTTATGTGATCACCATTATGGTGGGTGGGTTACTTAGTGTTTTGTAATGAGAAAAATAGGAATAAGCAAAAACTTGTTATTGGTTATTAGTGTTAAAACGGGGTTCGGGTAGGATACCGAACTGGAATGATTGTTATAGAAGTGGGGTCGGAAAACTCGTTAAATGATAATGGGGACGAACAGATAATGCCGAAGTGAAAGTAAGGATAAATGCCGAAGTGAAATTATAAAGTGCCGAACAGAAAATATGATTAAGAACTCGGAGTTCGTTTGTTTATTGATTGAATGATTGTTTGATACAATGTCGAAGTGAAAGTGTATATTTCTAGCTGTTTCTCTCTATAGATTCTCTCTCAAAGTTCCGGATCCTTTGATTATGAGCCGGAACTCTCTATTTATAGTGAAGATCATGGAGACTTGGCGGGGTTTTGCTTCTTGGCGGGATCTCTTCGGCGCATGCTCGACATACGGAAAGCTGTTTTGTCGAACATACCTTTGCATTTAATGTGGTTGTCGAGCATGCTCCTGCATTTAATGCCCGTTCGGCTGACTTCTGCGCCTTGCAGGTCCGTACTGACATCTCTGCCGACTGTGCCGAATCGCCGTACAAACGTCACATGTGTCAGTCATGGCAGGTCCGTACCGATGTCACTGTCGCGCATGCTTCCTTCAAGTGGGCTTTTGACTTCGGTTGGGCTTCGTCTTCGGTGGGCCGACTAGGGCCCACTGGGTTCTTATGGTAATTTCTTGAATGGGCCAGGCCTGAGTGGGCTTAGGCCCACCCTTAACATTAGTCCCTCCCCCAGTTCGGCTTTTTATGAGAGGCGAACTAAAGAGATCGGCCTTAGGCGCATTCGAGGAGTTACCATCGGCGATTTGATTGTCTTCGACGATTGATCGCTTCGGGGATGCCACGTTGATTTGTTGAATGTCAGGTCATAAAGGCGCATTATTTTTCGCCAAGTTAGTGGTTGCCACGTCATCAAATTGTGTAATTATTTAAAGTTTTTCGGCGGCACGTTGGGGGGCGCGCGCCGCCCCTTGGCGAATCGCTGGATGCCACGTCATTGTAATGATGAGCTCCCGTCGCTTCGTATTTCGGAGTCGTGTCGTCGAAGCTGCGCCTTTTTTCTGGCGAATAGGGAGACGCCACGTCATCGTAATGATGATGGTTCGTTTCGCGCCCTTCGATGGCGCCTCTTCGTTTTCCCATGTTTTCCTATAAAAAGACCTCTTCTGATTTTATTTCTTCATTTCTCTTTCGCGCAAAACTTCAGGTACTTTCTCTCTCTATATTCTCTCCGACCTCTCTCTAGAAACTTCTTTATTTTCAGTTATGTCTTCTGCTCAAAAGAGTTCGGCTCCTTCCGCTTCGGCATCGCGTCCTGCTGCGAAGAAGGTTGACGAACAGCTACGCCGAAGTAACGATAGGTTATCTCCCGCGGCGGGTTCGGCTACCGACCGTATTAGTGATCTCTCTTCTGCTCGGATGTCGGGGTCTTCTTCTGGTTCAAAGGATCCTGTTCGGATGGGTCCTCCTCCGAAGCGAGCCAAAGTATCGGCAAAGAGTGCGGTGAAGCCAGTTGGGACGGGGAGGACGTCGTCGGCTCCTAAGAAAACGAAGCCGAAGACGCCGAAGCCTGTCCATTCCTTTACTTCATCTAGGAGTAGGCTTGAAGGGACCCTTGGCAGGATACGCTCCTTCGCAGCGTCTGGTGAGGAGTTGGAGCTTTTGGTTCCATCGCCGAACCAGAGGCCTTGGGACTGCCCTCCTGGTTACATATGCTTATACGAGCATATGTTTACCCAGGCAGGGTTGTGGTTCCCCTTGCCCCGGCTTCTTGTCTCCTTTGCCGAAGCGAGGGAGGTAGCCATTTCTCAGCTGACGGTTCCCTGCATCCGGAACTTGGTTGCAGCTATTGTGGCGGCCGAAGAGATGGGTCTCGAGATGTCTCTTCGGCTTTTCGAGGAGATCACGCGCATCAGTGCGAACCACTCCTTGGCCGGTACCTGGTCGATCTGCTGGAAACCCGGCTTCAAGCTCACATCGGACACATCGGTGAAGTTGCCTCTCTGGTGGGAGAAGTACTTCTTCGTTAGAGTGAACTCGGCATCCGTTCTGGATGTCGATAGGGTTTATCAAACCAAATGGTCGCCATGCATCGGTAGGAAAGCCGATCTCCTTTTTGTCCTTTATTATTTTTACTAACACAATTTTCCTTGTTTTTCGCAGTCAAGCCTCCGCCGATTTATCCTTTTCCGGACGAGTATCAGCCGTTCAAGGATCAGTTCCTTAAAAGGGAGGAGGTGCCGTGGACCGAGGTACTTCGGCAGCAGAAAATTTATTTTGCGTCGTTGGGAGGTGAGTTCGGCTTCGGCTATATATATATATATATATATTATTATTATTTTTTTTTTTTTTTTTTTTTTTTTTTTTTAAGAAAACTCTCTTCGCCATTTGCAGGTTCGTTTAAACTTGCGCCACAAAATCCGGGTGGCGTAGATAGAATGAGGAGACTCGCTGACTTTAGGGGTCTTTTTGACGACGAGAAAGAGGAGGAATTCCTTGCCGAAGAGGAGGCAGAAGGAAGGGAGACTGATGAGGAGTTGGGTTCTCCTTCGGTTCGGGAGGGTTCGTTGCCTTCGCCAACAGCTGACCCGCCGCCGGCGGGTAGTCCTCCTTCGGACGTTGCTCCGCCACTACCGTCGTCTCTGCGGATGCGGCACGTGGCCGGCACGCCGCGACCGAAGTCACGCCAACAACGGGTGTGAAGAGGGCTCGCGAAGGGGTGAGCGGTCCTTCGGCGGCTCCTCTTCGGGTGACGAGGCGTCGAAGCGAGGGAGCGCCGATCGAGATTCAGGCTGGTTCTGGTGAACCGGTGGTTGTCGGGGATCAAGCTGCTGAGCTTGGATCCGAAGAGGGGGGGCGATCTGCGATGGATGCCGATCGTTCTCGGATTGATGAGGTCGGGGGAAGGTCTCCGGTAGTTGAGGAGCGAGGAGATCAAACTGCTCAGTTTGGTTCCGAGGAGGCGGTTCAGGCCGCGACTGACGTCGACCCTACCCAGGAGGATGTCGATGGGTCGGCTGGGAAGGATGAGTTCGGCTTTTCGCTCGACGAGAGGAATGAGCACGGCTTCTGCTTTTCTTATGATGGCCTGGTCCCCTTTCTCAATCATAAGGAGGCCAGCGGTGGTTTTCAGCGGGCTCTCTACTCGGCCCTTCATGGCGAAGAGGCTCCCTCCGATCTTGTTTTATCCTCCGAGGTGGCTGAGCTGGCGAAGTTGGAGCAGAGGGTAGGTCTTATGTTTCGAATTCCCTGTTTTTTGCCGATCTGTTCCCTTTGATCTTTACCTAGCTTTTTCTGTCCAGGTTGCGTATAAGAGGACCCGTCTCAACTTCTCCTATGAGAAGCTCTTGGCCGAAGATAAGAGTTCGGCCCAGACACGCCTCGTTGCTGTTGAAGAGGAGAGGGATGCGGCCGTAGCCAAAGTCAAGGAGCTTGAGTCGAGCTTGGCTTCGGTTAAGAAAAGCGGGAGGTCAAGAAAGCTGAAGAAAAAACTTGATACAGCCGAGGCTGAGAATGCCGATCTCAAGAAGGCACAGGCGAAGGCGGAGGCCGAGAAGACCGTTCTTTTGAAGAGGGCGGAGAGGGCAGAATCCGTGAAAATCGCTCTCAAGGAGGAGCTGAGGAGGATGGAGTCCGAGAAAGGCGATCTCGAAAAGGCACTCGAGGTCGAGGCTGAGGTGTCGAGGATCCGTGAGTTGGCTCTGAAATCATCTCGCGAGGCCGAAGAGAGCGGAGCAAGGGAGCTCGCCGAACTTAAGGCTGACTACGATCAGCTTTCCGAGGTCGGGGCCTTGGAGGTCAAATGCTTCCGCGAACGTCTCGTCATGGCGAAGCAGCGGTTCGATGCGCTCCGTGCTGCTTCTGAGGCCCGGCTTGGCAAACTCAAGGCCTACCTCGAAGAGCAAAAGTTCGCCGAGGAGTACTCCGCCTTCTATATTCAGATGAAGGGGGTCTTCGATACCCTGGAGCGGTTGGAGAAAAAGTACGCGATCAAGATTCCGCCTATCTTCGAGCGTCAATGTCGCGAGAGAGAGGGAAAACTTGAACGCTGGCTCGAGGGAAGGCCTCAGCTCTCCTACGAAGCTTCGGACTTCGAGCTTCCTGCCGAACTCGAGCTTGATTCCCTTGCCGACTTCTTGGTGGAGGAGCCGATTGAGGACGTAGATGAGGTTCGAGGCGGTGATGGTCGAGCCGATGACGAGGTTGCCGAAAAGGAGACGGCTGGAGATGAAGTGGCTGAAGGCGAGCAGGCTGGAGGTGAGGAGGTCAGGGACGAGGTGGCCGGGGACGGAAGGACCGGAGATGAAGGGGCCGGAGATGCTAGCTTGCCCGAAGAGTAGGGCCAAAGATTTTTGGGCCGATCGTTGTGATCGGTCTTCTTTTGTTGTCTTTTTTTTTTTACTTGTAATTTTCGTTGGCCGATTGTTGGGATCGGCTTTGTTGTTTTTCTTCATTAATATAATACATCTTTTCTTCCTTCTTCTATCGTACTTCTTTTGTTCATACGTACTTTCTTCTTTCGGGCCGGTATTTAGGTTCGGCTTTTTCGATACTTGATGGTTTGTCTTTGTATTCGTATGCCGAACTCATTCTATCTTTTGTACAAAGTCTTCTTTCATAGTTCGCAAACGATACGAACCGTTTTTCGAGATTGCGAGGTACTCGGCTTTTGTGGTTTCGGATTGGGCCACTACAAGTGTTGAACATGAGTTCGTAGATATCTTCCTTGCAAAATAGTGGGTGATCAGTCCACTTCACTTTAAGATAGTGGCTAATTAGTTTGCGGAATAGACCGGCTTAAAAATGAGAGCGCGGAGCCCGTTTTAGTATAAGCGAAGAGCTTGTGTGACCGAACTAGGAGTTCGTTTTTGTCTGAGCGCTGAGCTCGTGTTTCCTGAGTTCGGGACTCGTATTAAAATTTTTTTTTTTTTTTATTATCATAGCTGCGCCTTTTGGAAGGCTGCCTACGTACCCAATAAGGGATCAAGCCATTCGTAGTTCGGTTTACATTTTTTTTGAATAAGAACTCGGAGTTCGTTATTATTTTTTTTTTTGAAGCCGTTGTGGTTGATCTTCGGCTTTTGTCGTCTTCTATGTTGATTGTCTTCGGCATCTATAGTCTTCGGTGTTGACGATCTTCGGCGCTATTTCTTCTAGTGGTAGAACCTTTTGAGGTGCATCGCGTTCCAGGACCTTGGGATTGGTTTACCGCACATCTCCATGAGTTCGAAGACGCCAGGCCGAACGACTTTTGAGACGAGGTATGGACCTTCCCACTTTGCTCCGAGTTTCGTGATTGGCCTTTCTGCTGTGTTTTCGAACACTTTTCGGAGGACGGATCGCCTTCTTCGAAATGCCTTCCCTTCACCTTCTTGTTGTAATATCTTGCCGCTTTGGTGTTGATAATTTTGAATGCGGAGTAGGGCGTGATGCCGTTGCTCTTCGGCGTGATCTAGTTGGTCGACGATCATCGCTCGTTCGTCGGTGGGTGTTGGGTCGGCATCGTTCGCGGATACGGGGACGTTGACTTCGGCGGGGAGACATGGCCTCCATTCCATGGGAAAGTGAGAAAGGTGTTCGCCCGTCGAGCTGGCGTGGACTTGTTCGGTGCGACCGAGAGGACGCCCTCTAGTTCGTCGGCCCGAATCCTTTCTTCTCTTCCGGTCGTTTTTTGATGCCGTCGATGATCGTCTTGTTTGTTGCTTCGGCTTGTCCGTTCCCTTGTGGGTATCTCGGGGTTGACTTGTTCAAACGGATGTTCCATCTTGCGCGGAACCCTTCGAATTTAGCCGAAGTGAGCGGGTTCCGTTGTCGGTGACGATCTCGTATGGGAGCCCGTGGCGGCAGATGATGTATTTCCGGACGAAGTTACGGACCTTCGTTGCATTGATCTTCGCGTATGCCTTCGCTTCTACCCATTTCGTGAAGTAATCGGTGACGATCAGGAGGTATTTTCGCTTGTCTGGAAGAAGGCAAAGGTCGACGATGTCCATGGCCCATCTCATGAAAGGATAAGGCGCGGTTGCCGAACTCAGAAGTTGCGTCGGAGCGTTGATGAAGTCCCCGTGCCTTTGACACTTCTCGCATTTTTGGGCGAAGTCGGCGCAGTCCTTCTGCATCGTCGGCCAATAGAAGCCGTGGTTTTTCACTTGAAGGACTAGTGCGCGTCCTCCGGAATGATTACCCGCTGCTCCTTCATGGGCTTCTCGCATGACACGGTCGACTTCGTCGCCCGCTATGCAGAATAGGAGGGCTCCCGATGCGCTCCAACGATAGAGGCAGTTGTCGAGGAAGGTGTAGCGGGCCGCTCTGCATTTTAGTCTTCGGCCTTCCCACTTTCCTTCGGGTAATTCGCCGGTCAGCAGATATCGAATAATTTCTCGCCGCCAATCGTCTGGTCCTTCAGGGTTTTGAGTGCAACGGTCTTCTCTTAGTGGGGAGTCCGGCGTACGAAGGTCTTCGTCGAACTCGTCCGTTTCTTCGACGTCTCGATTGATTATGCATACGCCTTTTGGAAGGGCTATGCTTGGATTCTCGATGCACTCAATGGGGATCGTCCTCCGGAGGGTCGGGTCTGACGTCGAAGCTAAGGCTGCGAGTGCGTCTGCCGAGGTGTTTTCTGCCCTCGGTATTTTGGTGATGGTGAAGTGCTGGAGTTTCTTGGCCAGTTCTTTGACGACTTGGAGGTATGCCTCCATTCTTTCGTTTTTAGCATCGAACTCGCCGCCGGCTGGTGGTGACGAGGCGAGAGTCGCGAATGCGTCGAGCTCCTTTGCTCCGAGTTCGATCGCGAGGCGCATGCCGGCTATCATTGCCTCGTACTCTGCCTCGTTGTTGGAGGCCTTGAAGCCCGATCGAACGATTGTTCGAGGACTTCGTCGGTGGCGATTTGAGCGTCATGCCGATGCTTGGGATCCATGTTGGCTAGAAGACCGTCGGCATGAAGTGTCCAAGTGTTCTTCTCGATGCCGTTGTCATCTCGGTGGTAGTTCGATCGGGAAGTCGGCCGGGACTTGTGATTTTGCGCTGGTTCGTGCCTTATATTCGATGTCGTACTCGGCGAGTTCGGCGCCCACTTGGCGATTCGACCGGCGCGTCGGAGTGCGGGATGGTCCGCGGCGGGCGATTCGTGAGGATCATTATGGAGTGAGGCTGGAAATATGGTCGGAGTTTTCGGCCGGGCCGACCTTGCCGGGGCTAACTTCTCCGGGGTCGGATATCGCTTTCCGCACCGTCGAGGGCTTTGCTCGTGTAGAAGATAGGTTGCGATCACCGCGGTCTTCTTTGACCGATACGGCGCTTCTTGCCGATGTTGATATGGCGATGTAGAGATACGGGGTCTCTTGGTCGGCGGCTTGGCGAGGATCGGTGATGTGGAGAGGTACTCCTTGAGGCGTGCGAATGCCTCTTCGCATTTTTCATCCCACTCGAAGCGTTTGTTACCCTTTAGGAGGTGGTAGAAGGGTAAACATTTGTCCGAAGATCGCGATATGAACCGGTTGAGTGCGGCAATTCTTCTGTCGGTCTTTGGACTTCCCTAGTTGTTCGGGGTGAGGGGAGGTCCACGATGGCTGCGATCGCTTCGGGTTTGCTTCGATGCCCGTTGAGTGACGATGTACCCAAGAAATTCGCCGAAGTCACGCCGAACGTGCACTTCGCGGGATTGACTTCATCCGTCTTGATTGAGTGTTGCGAAGCAGGTGGCGAGGTGATCAACATGGTCTTTGGGAGCTAATGACTTGACCAGCATGTCGTCGATGTATACTTCCATCGTTTCGCCTAGATAGTCGGCGAACATGCGGTTCACCAGTCGTTGGTATGTTGCCCCCGCGTTCTTTAGGCCGAACGGCATGACCTTATAGCAATAAGTACCCCGATCGGTGATGAACGAAGTCTTTTCTCTGTCTTCGGCATGCATCATGATCTGATTGTAGCCCGAGAACGCGTCCATGAAGGATAAGAGTTCGTTCCCTGCTGTTGCTTCGACGATTCGGTCGATGTGGGGTAACGGGTAGCTATCTTTCGGACAAGCCTTGTTGAGATCGGTGAAGTCGACGCAAACTCTCCACTTGCCGTTCTTCTTCTTTACGACCACGGGGTTGGCCAACCAGTCTGGGTATCTTACTTCGTCGATTGACCCAGCATTTACGAGTCGTTCGACTTCGTCGTTTACGGCTTGAGCACGCTCTGGTCCCAACTTTCTTCTCTTCTGCTTGATCGGCTTGAAGGTTGGGTCCACGTTGAGTTCGTGGCAGGTGATGTTCGGGTCGATGCCAGGCATGTCTTCGGTACACCATGCGAACGTTTTATAGTTCTCCTTTAAGAACTCGATCAGCTTGTCCTGCAACGTTTGCTCGAGGTTGGCGCCGATGCCGACACATCGCGTGATATCGCTCAAGTCGATGTTGACTTGCAATATCTTGTCCAACTTCGGGGCTTCTTCGTTTGTTGTTTCTTCGTACTGTGTTGCCGAAGTGGATGTTGATGGATCGGATGGTGCGATGTTTACCTTTGACTGAAAGGCTTCGGCCATTTCTTCGTCTTCCGGCTGAGTTATCGCACAAGACTTTCTGATTTTAAGTTCGGCGATGAAACGACTTCGCGCTATTGTTGGTTTCCTCGAACCGTTCTTGTTCTGTTGGGCCGGGAATTTCGGGCATTGATGGTAGGTGGATGGGATGGCCTCCATAGCATGGATCCATGGAGTTCCCATGATGGCGTTGTAGATAGCCGGAGTGTCGATGACGTCGAATTTGACCAGCTTGGTCACTCCTCCGATGTGCCTTTGGGAGTTTGATGGTCCCTAGTGACATGGTTGTCTCGCCGTTGAATGCGGTCGAGGGCTTCGGTCTGCTTAATCGTGTAGTCCTTCAATTCCATTCGGCGTAGGGTCTTTGTAGAAAATGAGATCGACCGAACTGCCGGTGTCGATCATAACCTTGGCTACCTCGCGATCTGCGATGAGCAGCTCCAAGACCAAGGGGTCGTTGTGAGGGAAGGCGACGCTGGCCGTGTCGCGTTCGGTGAAGGTTATCTCTTTGGCCGCGTTTGCGGAACATCGGGCTGTGGGTGCCCATTTGACCGCGGCTACAGCTCCGCGTTCGGCTCTCTTGATTGACCGGATCGAGTCGTTGCAGTCGACGAGGCCTCCCATGATCATTCCGATCTTTTTGCGAGCGACTTTGGGCGGGCCTGGTAGCTCTTCCCGTTCTCTTTTGTCAGACGGATCTTGGTTTCGCGTCTGATTTCGTTCGGCTTTGCCCGTTTGCCGCCGGTTGGGTTCGGTTGTACGTGTACGCGGCTTTTATCTCCTCCGCCGTTGGTAATTTGACACTGTCGGCCATGTATTCGCGCATCGGCGGGCTCCTCGGATGCTCGCATTCTTCGTTAGAGTGGCCGTCTTGACCGTGGAAAGGCTGCAATGTTTGGACGCATCGTGTCTTCCTTGCTGGTCATTGTTTTGTTGGCTCGATGAGCCTCTGTTCGGGTTGTCACCCTGCGGCCTGTTGCGATATCCTCCTGAACTACTCCTCTCTTGGTAGTTCCCTCTGTTCGGATATCCCGAACCGTTTCCCGTCCGGTTATACTCGGGACGGTTGACGTTGTAAACTGTCTGTTCGTCGACATCCTCGATTGAGTGGACTCTGGGGTGTCGGCTTTTATATTCCGCGTCATAGTGTTGTCGCGGTTCCCGGTGTTCCTCTTGTTTCTCTTTTTCTTTTGGGACGGTCTTCGCCGTTCGTTTTTTCTTAAAACTGGCAATGTCTTCCTCCAGTTTGATATACGTCGTTGCCTTATGCAACGCGTCTTCCAAAGTCTTCGGCAAATTCGTCGTGAGTTCGCGGAAGAATTGGGATTCAGTCCAAACTCCATTGCGCAGTGCTTCAATGGCGACATCGTCAGGTACTTTTATCTTGGAGGCGACCTCCTTGAATCTTTCGACGTATAGCCGAAGCGATTCTCCTTCCGCCTGCGTCATCTTCCACGAATTCGGCAATGGACAACTCCTTGTGGATGTACATGGAGTAATGTTTGAGGAAGACGGTTTGGAGCTCGTGAAAGTTCACGATGGAGTTCGGCATGAGCTGTTGAACCATCGTTGTGCTCCTCCCGTCGGGTTTTCGACGAAGAGGCGACGATGCAGCGTCTCTCGGTTCGGGTGCGAGCGTGCCCTTCCCATTGATATGGTGAATGAGGTAAAGTGTTGCACGGGATCCTTCGTCCCGTCGTACTTCGGGATAGTGATTTTCCCGGGATGCGGAATACGGAAACGCGTGATGTCCGATGTGAAGGGGACATTTTGTGCTTCTCTTAGGACGCGGCCGATCTCAGGTGCCGCGCTTGTCGCTTCGTGGACTCGAGAGTTCATCTCGGCCAACTCTTGGCGCATTCTTTCCAGCTCGTAATCCCTCCCGGTTTGGGCGAATGTTGGTGCGTCTTGGAAGAGATGGTTGTTCGCGGCAACTTGGGGGTTGGCGAACGGCGGGGTTCGGCGATGAGTGTTAGGTCGGCGATCGGTGGGCGAGCTGCGGAGTGTTGTAGATTGACATCGGGTCGTGAGTCCCGTAAAGATGTCTGTCGGCGGGGCGAGCCCGATGGTTCGATTTTGCTTTGTGTCGCGAATTGAGTCGCGTACGGTGAGGTCCTCCGAACAAGTTTCTCGAATGTTCGGCGAAAAGTTGGCGGCCGGTCTTGGGTTTTGAGATCTTTCGCTCGAGAGCGCCTCGAATCGTTCGTTTGTGGACTTGGTGAGGGTGTCCACCTTGTCCATTAGGCCGATGAGGAGTTCGGCGATTTCGATCGGCGCGTCTTGATTGTTGCGGCGGCCGGCGGCCGATGTTGGCTCGGCACTCGGTATGGCTATAGTGACTCTTGGTTCGCGGGTTGGTTCGACAAGAGTTGTACGAACCGCCGTCGGCGTGTGGAGCTCGATTCGCGACTATTGGTGTGTGATCGGGCGGGATCGCCGACGTACGTGCTTCGGCTAGTGCGGCTTGTAGGACGATTGGTACGTGTGAAGCGTTCTCTGTTTGGTTTGTCATTGTAGGCGGAAATGTTGATATTCTTCTTGACTTCGGTGTTCGTGAATTATCGTAAGCGTGAGAGTTTTTCTGAAGTGTCCCCTCGGACGGCGCCAAATGTTAAAACGGGGTTCGGGTAGGATACCGGCGGAATGATTGTTATAGAAGTGGGGTCTGAAAACTCGTTAAATGATAATGGGGACGAACAGATAATGCCGAAGTGAAAGTAAGGATAAATGCCGAAGTGAAATTATAAAGTGCCGAACAGAAAATATGATTAAGAACTCGGAGTTCGTTTGTTTATTGATTGAATGATTGTTTGATACAATGTCGAAGTGAAAGTGTATATTTCTAGCTGTTTCTCTCTATAGATTCTCTCTCAAAGTTCCAGATCCTTTGATTATGAGCCGAAACTCTCTATTTATAGTGAAGATCATGGAGACTTGGCGGGGTTTTGCTTCTTGGCGGGATCTCTTCGGCGCGTGCTCGACATACGGAAAGGCTGTTTTGTCGAACATACCTTTGCATTTAATGTGGTTGTCGAGCATGCTCCTGCATTTAATGCCGTTCGGTGACACGCGCCTTGCGGGTCCGTGCGACATCTCTGCGCCGTCGTGCGAATCGCCGTACAAACGTCACTGTGTCGGTCGTGGCGGTCCGTACCGATGTCCTTGTCGCGCATGCTTCCTTGAGTGGGCTTTTGACTTGGTGGGCCCGTCTTCGGTGGGCGAATAGGGCGCATTGAGTTCTTATGGTAATTTCTTGAATGGGCGGGGTGCGAGTGGGGCAGGCGCTTAACAATTAGCATAACAAGAAAGTGGTGTTGGTTTGTGCTTTGTCAAGAATATGTTTGAATTTGTGTTTGATGAGACGTTTAGAAATGATGTTTGAGTTTCTGTTTGTTAGTGCCTGCTATAAGTCAAATATCATGACTAATTCAAAATATAAAAATGTAGTTTAAAACACAAAAAATAGCTATGTTCAAACATACAAAAGATAACCATGTTCAAAAACACAAAAGATAGCCAATTCAAGATATTAAAACCGAATATAAAACACAAAAGATAGGCAATTCAAAATAGAATACAAAACATAAAGATAGCCCATTAAAAACATAGTGCAAAACACAAAAGATTGCCGATTAAAAACAGAGTGTAAAACACAAAAGATAGTCGATTAAAAACTTTTAAGAAACCTAGTCATGTTCATTGAAACCATGACATCCAACAGTAAACGAAGAATTAATTTAGCTTAACGTCTGTTTGTGTTGATTTAACGTCGGTCTTAATTTGATAAGTCAATATAAATTCATAATTTAAACAAAAAATCAAACAAAAAATGATGATTTAAAAGTCAATTAAATCGGATCTTTCCCAAAACAAATTCCTAAACTTGCTATATATATTAGATTGTTATGTGATTATGTCACACATATAATATAATTGTTGTATCATATCTGTCATTTCTGTGTGTTATAATTTCATTGCTAGAGTAGAAATCAACTATAAATATAAAAATTGCACAACAGGAGAGTCATCTACCAATCTCCATTAAGCCAATATTGAAATCTCCCATAGAGACCACAAACAAGTCCCTTGCCGTTAACATAAGCTTGGTTAGTTCATGTTTGACTTGTGATGATGGTTCCATTGGTATGTAGAGGAGATCGCGGCTGGACTTGGTCCACGGGATTGCTTTGTGGTTTCGTCTACATCATCAAGATTCCTTTTGACTTGCTTGTTCTGGTTTCTGAGTCTTGAGAGTTCTCGAATCGAATAATAGTTCTTTTAGCTGTTCCTCGGCACTGTGTACTGATTTTGCCTGCAAGACAGATTTCTCAGGCTACATTATTCTGAGTGTTTGACTAAGTCTTGTGATAATCTTATGTTATCATCAATCACTAAACAGAGTTTTAAGAAGATTGTAAAGGGAAACCGACAATACCTTTATCGAGAATGCAAACCGTAATGTCTCAATTTGCATTCCCGAGCAAAGCCTGAGGTCGAAACCAAGTGAATCTATCCCTATAAGCCTCACTTCCTACATTGTAACATCATAATCATGAAAACACAGTCATCAGCTTAACAACTTCTTGTCTGAATTCAAGTATGTAATGTAAAAGTTTTTTTTCTTACCTCTGCTTGAATCCTGTTATGTTGCCAACACAGGGACTTGAGAGCTTCAGTTAGTTTATCGACATCTTCTTCTAGACTACTCAAGATGCTGGCTGATTCACGAGCAATAGCATCAGGTTGTGCTTTCCTGACATCTTCCACTTCCACTTCTGTCTGTTCAAAAAGCAAAAGATACATAACCGAGCAAGAACTCGAGAGCGTAGATAACATAAGGGAGAGGCTTTTATCCGAACCTGATGCCCCTGTGCTGTGATGAGCTGGATTCTTATCATCCCCAGCTTGTAATACGATATCGCATTTCTTGAGTTTTCAAGCTGCAATATTTCAGAATCTTCCCCACTTGGCGTACTAATGTCTTCAAGTTTCTCTTCCGAGTTTTCTACCTCCTTGCTTTTGCCGGTACTTGTAGAGTTGAGATCAGAGATATGTTTCTTGACATCTGAGTGATCTTTCACGTATACACGATTCAATAGCCCCTGGATAGCAAGGCCAGCGCATGGCTGCTTCATCCAATTCACAGGATCACTCAAAGCAACCTATGAAAACAAAGAAACAGAAATTTAACAACAATCTTTCACAAATGAAAAATCAGTTTTTCGGACAGCAAGTAACCTCGGACATCCTTCTGGCAAAATACATAGGATGGCAATTTCGCATCGTTTCCAAGTTCGCCCAGTCTCCAAGTGATTCATCTGAATCCGTGGTATAATCATCGTCGTCTTCATCTCCATCTTCTAGAACAGCAATCCATTCCTGAAGTCAAGATCACAGGTTCTGGTTTAACAAATGATCACAAAAGATGGATGAGATAAAATTTGCAAACCTCATCTTCTTTGTCTACGCTTTCAAGATCGTCTTCCTTGTTTTCATCATCTACTACTTCACTAATACTATCTTCCATTTCTTCAATTCCAAAACCAATGCCAGAGGGACTACACAGCTCCATGTCTTTTATCATCTCCATTGTTTCAAAACCTACTATCACTTGCTGCATTGCAAATATATAACTTATCACAGATCGAAATCAAGCTCATGACAAGTAGATATGGAGAAAACAACAGCGTCAACTACACGGTGCACCAGAGTTGATATGCCTTTGAAGCTAACATACCACATAATTATTATCAGAAGTAAGAACAGTCTGCATTATGTCCTCATTTTCCTTTACTTGAAAGTATATATCTGCATTTTTCCAAAGGTATACTCAATTCAATACTTCACTGTAATAAGCAAATCGAATAAAAACACAAAAGACAAAGACTGTTCCCTTGGTTCCTTACTTCCGTGTTGATCTGTTACATAAGGTATATTAGGCCAAAACACTTTCTCATGAACTCCAATACCAAGTAAACCTGAAAGCATCAGTGTCCCCTTTTTGTTCACCTGAACAAGACACACTACGCAAAATGTCAGATCCGCAAAAGGTTTCAATCTATTGAATCCTAACATGTGACTACATGTAGCTAATAAGACATAGTTGATTTGATTTGATGCAATGTAATGATACCTCAATGATGGTTCTAGCAGTCTCTGGAGGTGGAAGCCTAGTAGAATCTTCATGACTATGTGGCACATCTGGTCTGATTTCTTCTGAAGGATGATAACTTGACTTCCAATTTGGCTTCTTAGCATCACCCAAATACTCAGCTATGGCTTGAGTCCTGTTCTTCCTCAAGTCCTTTCTTGTATAATACTCACTATTACATCAAATATCAAACAGATAAGATACTTTTTTCACTACCTTGTGCTAAATCTCAAGCCATTCAAGACAACAACAGTGATTATAAACATATTGGGTACTAAAATACCCAAAAAAATCTCAACTTTGTTACAGAATCTTATCGGTAATGAAAGTACCCAGAACTAGTGTTGACCCGGTGATGATGAAACATCCGTAAAGGCGCGAAGTGATGTAAGGAGCTTCCTCCCTCCTCTGTGTTCGGTACATAACGACGCCCTGCAAGTAAATTTTGTGAAGATTAAGAAAATTATGTAAAGGATCTAACTTTCCGGAGATAGAATCTGCCAAGCTGTTGAAATAGAGAGAGAGATAGATAAAGGAGCTCGAGAGCAGAAGAAATTGATTGGTTTCTCTTTTCTCTAAGAGCCCATGAGATGTTTCAGAGAGATAGAGAAAGAGAGAGAGAGAGATTACGGAGAAGCGCCGCCGTCGAAGAGGAGAATCCGGGAGAGAGGCGCACGGCCATGAGTGGCTGAAATCACCGGGGAAGATTAGCCTGTGACTGTGGTCGTCAAAAACCACATCTATAAAAATTTAAGATGATGATGACGTGTCTTATACTCATTTGGTAAATATATACTTTGTGTTATCCTTAAAACGCAGCGTTTTGGTGTTTTAGTAATTAGATTTCATTTATAGTAATTAATGGTTATAGTTTCATTTCATGTACAAAAAAAAAGATTTAAATAAATAATATAGTTCTTTTTATCACAGAGAAATAGTTTATTACAAACAATTACAATATACTTATAAATTTAAATCAATGTATCTCCGTTATTTATATCAAATTAAATTACATAACAATCACACATAAAAAATATGTAATTAGCGTTAATTAATAACTTTGCAATCTCGGCGAATCTCTCCAGATTTACCAGTAAGAACATTAATAGATCCCATTCTCGACATAGCCAATGCAAAAGACTTTCTAAAATCTTCAAAACCAGAAGCAAACTCTTGTGTGATCTCATTCGTGTCATCATTGTATAACAATTGTTGGTCCACTCCCAAAACAGCGTTATGCGACATAACACGTGAATAGTAAGAGCTGCTGAATCCGTTGCTCGAACCCGTGTCCGGGTTTAAGTAAACTAATGGATCTGTTTGACCCTTTTGTGTTCTTTGTGGACAAAGATAACGAAGCTGTGAAACCAATGTTGTGTTCATGGTCGGGTCTGGTTTCCCTGTGTTTTTGAAGTTGTATAGTCTGTTTACTATGTGGCTACAATGTGTTTTTCCCATGGAATGTGCTCCTATATATGGTTTATTATAATCGTTACAAGATATTACTTTAGTTAATCAAGATGTTACAACAAGATATTAGTTGACCAAAAATATTACTTTATACTTTAATAGTATTTTTTATATATATTCGTTACCTAGAAGAGTAGTCATGTCCAAAACGTCAAGACCTTTAGATTTGAAGTATGCTAATGACTCATCGACCGATATAGACGGTGACGGTAGGTCCACGGCGTCTGCATTTAATGGACCACCGTCTCTTCTTCCGGTAAACACAGGGTAAGACGGTGCTCCGGCCTAAAACATTATCATTAGTAAAATTCGTTACAATAATGCTCAAGAATCAAATCAAGAAACATGCAAGTTATATGAATATGTTACCATGTGGACAGCATCTCTAGTGGCTAGATTGAGTATATCAGCGCAAGAAACAACACCGGGACAACGCGATTCAAGAACTTGTTTTATTTTATCTATTATCACAACCTCCAAGCCCTCGATTCTGCGGAGCTGTCCTCTCTGAGTTTGGTCCTTGCAATAGAACCGAAGCGTCACATCCCTAAGTAGAACAAAACCATAGGTTATAACAAAATTTGATGATGCTTATGTTAAATGTTGTGAAGTTTACTTACATTAACCATACAATCTGAGTATAGGAGACGAAGGAGCTTAGGTGCAATAGTATTATCACTCTTATAAAACTTCTCAACTTGGTATCTAACATAAGTCTCTGCATTGTCACAAGTGTTAGTAACTTTGTAATAATGCCACGTCAGCGTCACCGGTGGGTTCAATCCCGTTGCAGCCTCTACCGTCTCCGTTAGGGCTAGGCTTATGACTACGAGAGACAATAACAGTGGAATTTTTTTACCAAACTGCCTCATTTTTCTTTATAGAAAATGAAAAAAAAACTTCCACCACAAAAACCCCTTTTTTCTTGATAACGAATTAGATTCTTATTATTTGTGTATAAAGGAAAAATAAATGTAATGAATTAATTAAGATATGGATTAGTGGGAGATTATAGGATGGCTATATATAAGGTTTGACTAGGGTGTATGTCCACGTGGGTTAACGGTAAAGTCGATGTTTAAAAATATTAAATACGCTCTGACTTTTGATTGTTTTGATGTGCGTTACAAGGAAGCGCGTGTAGACCAAACGCGTATTAACGTGAAACAGTGTTCTTCCACGTTGGATAGTACTATGATTAGTCTTTTACTCTTTTAGTCTTTTGTGTTTATGTTCGGCTAATCAATGCTTAAACCTTTGATTATGTGAGTTGCTTTGTAATTAGTAAACCAAAATATGTTGAGTTCACAGTTAAAATGCTTATAATTTCATAATGCTTAACAATTATAAATGTATCAATTTCTTCCATGTTCTGAAATTTGAAATTAGCTTCATGTAAAAGAAAATGGTCGGCGAAGAATATTTATATCGGTTGCTTAAGTTATAATAAACTTAAAATTTTCATATATAGATATTAATATATTATATGTACGAGAAAACACAAAGCTGACACCAAAATCTAGCTGTAAGGACGGTTTACTTTACAAGCCAACGCATTGCTGAAAAATTATCCATTCTTAAGCGGCAATTAATCCAAAAACTATGATTTTTTCGCTACTTTATTTTAATCTCTAATGAGTATGGTGTAAATGGTTACTTCATAATCCTCCTACGTTATTTTTATTTTGTACTTTCCATATCAACATGATTTGTTTTATCAAACCTTTCATGTCAACATGATTTAAGATATTCCAACTTCATTTGCTAAGCTCCATTTTACGAAAAGCATTTGTTGTTAAAATTGCTTTTATACTTACTTTTTGAATATAATAACTTCTATTTTATAAAAAGTTTAGCCCCTTACAAAGTCACAAAATTTTAGCATATTTTGTCGCCAACACCAATTCTTATCATTTTCTACATAAACTCTTCTATTGACCCAATAACTAAAATAAGATAATTCTGGAAAAGAAAACTTAATAAAATAGACAGTAGTTTTCCAAAATTGTTTTGAATGTTGTTAAAAAAAAAGACAGTAGTTTTCCATTTTCAAAGTAAAATTTATTGTCATTTAATATTTTTTATCGATTAAATTTTGCATGCAATTTTCTATTGACTCAAATTAAGCTTAAGTACATATTAAATATTGTATTAGTATTGAAAATACACAAATTTAATGAATTTTTAATACATTTTTTGGAACGAAGAGAATACAAGTCTATATATGTCACATCATAACACATTTCCGGGCAGCTATAGATTCTAATTAAAATTAGTATAAACTTGAAACAATGTGATTGCCAAAAACAACAACAATATATTCTTGTTTTGGATATCAATTGTTGTGAAAATATTCAAAATTGCATGTGACAAGTAGGAAAACAGCATATTAATTTTGGGCCAACCAAATTTTGTGAGAACGAGATAAGTTAAATTTTAATAATTCAAACCTCTTTTGAACTTATAGTAGGTTTTTCACATCCACAAATTTCAATACCAGTTTCCAATTCCAAAAATATAAAAATTAGAATCTATTTTCTTTTAATAAGAATCCACATAATGTAGGGTACAAAATTGAGTTTTTACGAAAGATACGGATCGACCATAAACTAGAAAAACAATTATTCAATAAAATGACAAAAAAGAAACTTTCATAATACTTATTGCCTCTTATATCGCCTTGCCTAGCTTTTCCTCTAGTTTCTCCTTTCCTTCACTTTTCTTTCTCATTGTTCTTCCCTCCCTCGAAACCATTTTCTTAAGAGAGGGAAGAACGTTGATAGCGAAAATGTCGGCTTCGAGGCTATTCTTTGGAGTTTTCACAATCGTATCGATTGTTTTCTCCATTTTGTCGCCAATGGGACAAGCTCAAACCACAGCTCCTGCCCCGGCTCCCACAAGCGATGGTAAGTCCAAAATAATTATGATATTATTTAAGTACTTAATTAGTTATATTAGTTTTATTGATGTTTTCTGTTTTTCACGCAAATTATTAAAAAAAAATTGTATGAAATATATATTTGTATTTGGATATATTGTAGGAACAACAATAGACCAAGGCATAGCATATGTCCTTATGTTGGTGGCTTTGGTCCTCACTTATCTCATCCATTGATCCATTTCATTCTCGTCTCTATTTAGTTTAATTTTAATTTTTTATTTTATTAAATAGTGACCAGATTTTTTTTTTTAAATGTGGTAGAGAAATCAAAGAGGTTTTCTAGTTTTGAAGTTCATTTGTATAAAGTCGATATGTCTTCATCTGTTGGAAATATATATATATTTCAAGGATTTACATATTTCTTCATTTACATGTTTTAGTATCTTAATTGAATTTCTTTAACAACTTTTAGGGAAACACTTAGAGAAAAATCAATCTTTAACATTGACCCATAGAAATTATAGATAAAAGAAACTCAATTGTGTAATAGGAAGACTCAAATTTGTCATAACAAACATTTTGTAAAAAAAAGTAAAAATCACAACATATAGCTTATATGCTAAAAAGGATAATATAATATTGACCGCTTATTACAACATAGATATCACAAAACAAGAAAATACAGGAATTAAAAAAAAATAGGATTATTAAATTTAAAATTTGATTAGCTTATGCATTATAGCTATATATGGATAATTATCTATCACTTTTTAAAAAAGTAATCACGCAAATTAAGTCTCTCTCTTAGTGATTAACTAAGAATAAAACCCTCCAAAACCACCATATGGATGATTTGGATCAAACCTTTCAAAGGGAGATTCCAAATGAACGGTGGATGGAGAGTTTGAAATAGAGCGAGAAGCCGGAAAATCGTAGTTGATATTAGTTTCTACATCACTAGAGAAACTAGTCGATCCGAAAAATTCGATGTTATGATCTCTCATTGGAACCATATACTCGTTATTACTCCCAATATTTGGTGTAGAGGACAAAGGGTAGTGAAGGGTTTGGTGCAAATTTGCTTCATGGTTGTAGTTGTGATGAACAATGTCTAAACATTCTTCCATGATCCCAACGTTTTCGTGTTCTTGGATTTGGTTCGGTTCAAGAAGTTGAACCGGAAAGGTTGGACCAAACTTCCCGGCTTGGGAGCAAGAATGTATACCTCGGTAAATAATATCGAAAATCATTGGATCTTCATCAGATTTTTGGACTTGTTTTGTGGCTTCACATCCTTGAGATTTTCTATACGTGCATCTATAGTATCCTCTGTACCCATTAAAAGAAAATATTACAATAGTTGAATTTAAAGAAGTTTGTACTTGTTAGCACTTGTTTTTTAGTGGCTTCACATTCTTGATTTATTAAATATTTTATAGTTTTATTGACGAGACTAACCTTGGAAATTTGGCTCCAAAGATATCTTTTTGGCCGTATTTTCTCCAAGTGAACCCATCATCAAGCGTTTTCTCAGTCCTAACTCCAGGGGTAATATTGACTTTTTGAGTCCACTTTGGCATTGACTTCTTCGAACTATATTAAGATCTCACAATTTTTTTTAATAATTATGAAGAAGCAACATATATAATCTAGTACCTAGCTAGTAGTGGTATAGTATTATTGTTTTGTCACACCACATTAAAATCTATACAATACATGTTGTTGAGAATAGTTAATTTGTTATATGGATGTACATATATATATATATACCTCTTGGTGATATTATGTTCTTGGTCGAAATCATCGGTCTTAGGGCTTCCTCCACCGTGGGAAGACGGTGAAGCTTGATCAAGTTCACCGGAGTAGTTCATAATGGTAAGTGATTTGTGGTAAGATTCAAGAATCTTCTTGGCTAAATGTTCACGTGATTCTTGAGATGAAGAAGAACCTAGCTGAGACTTGAGCTGATAAGCATAGTCTCTTCCTTCATTCATCAGCTCATTGATCTCTTTCTTCATCTTCTTCCACTCTAAATTGTTACTCTTATTCTCCATTACGTTAAAATAGTGAAAAATATGGATTTAGTATGGTGTATTAAGTGTTTGTTAAGAGTATGTATGTGTATATTGATAGTAGTTATGTGTTTGTTGTGCATGGGGTATATATATGATAATATTCGAAAGAGGGGAATTTAAAGAGAATTGTGTGAGAGGGACATAGTTTGACTTTTTGACTAAAAGAAAGCTGATGTGGAAGTAATGTGATAGAAAGAAAAAGTGATACCGGTCTTTGGTCAATGAATTTGGAAAGTCAAACTTGTTGACCAGTTCTCTGCCTTCTCGATCCTTTATTTTTGGGGTTTATTGGATTGATATTTTTTTTAGGTATTTTTTCGTTAGTACTTAGACCATGTCCAACAGAGAAACCTTCAAAATTTCTTAATTATTCACTGGGGCCGTGAATAGTTAATTTAAAATAAAACAAAAATAAAATAATTAAAAACGCATCAATCATAGTTAGCACGTATCAAAGGGCACTAAAATAGTTAAGATCCGGATCTTAAATAGGAAATATAAGATCCAGATCAGGATCTTAACTATTTAACGGATCCCTCTTTAAGATCTCTTTAAACACAAACGCATGCTCTTCTTAGTAGATCTAGTTTTATAATAACTACACAATCATATAACTTAAACTCCTATAGGTAAATTATAGAAAAAAATTATGTTTTAAATTTTAATTCCGTTGTAAATTATTCATACACTAATACACTAATATCAACTATAAAGATATATAATTGTGATTATTATGTATAATAAATTAATAACTAAGTGGACCTCAAAAACCAATCATGATTAATATATAACACGGCAAGGAATATTGTAAAGTGACAAGGCAAAGACTAAACTGTTCGTTTCGCTGTCGTGTTATAGACTCTGAATCATTTCTTCTATATGAATGTTCAGCTATTCGAAGACCAAACCGGTTATGTTGAGCCCGGTTTAGAAATTGTAGTATATTATTTGTGTGTATATACTAGATCTCAAACTTTACATGTATAACTTTTCAGTGTCAGTTCACTAAATGATATAAACAATATAATACAACATTACTATTAACGCAGCTACTATAAGTAACTCTGATATTACATACACATCTATACCAATGTTTTGAAGTATCCGATAAATCATACCAGGTGTGTTCGAAACGGTTGAATAAGACCGGTTCGGTTTAGTTCGGTTTGATTTGGTTTGGTTTCAGACAATATATTGACGAAGGTAATCAACTCTAGCCTGATGCTTGAGCTTCATCAAGGCTTTGACTTCATGTTTCCTCACCATCTCTCTTGATATGTTTAGATTCCCAGCTATCTCTCCCAGTGTCCTGTCTCCTTTACCGTCAAGACCAAACCTTTGTCGAATAACCAGACTCTCTTTCGGCTTCAAAGAGTCAAGCTGAAAGAATCAAAATGTAATGTAACTATGATCAATATTCAGACATCATAGAGAGTATTAAGACAAAACTGAGCTAAGTTAACTAACGCAAGTCCACATGATCATGATTTTGTAAGTAGATGGAAGGATAAGAACTCACCACATCGTCGAGAGCGAGCCTGAGAATAGCAGGTTGTCTCTGATTATAAGCTCCTACGCCATGAACATCTGTGATTCCGTTTATGAACTCTTCTTGAGTTACAGAATGTTTCGAGTTTAGTGAATAAACAGGTTTTGCGGCTCTCAAGACTTCACGGTATCTCTCAGGCGTTATCTTGAGTCTCTTTACTACCTCGTCCTCTGTCGGGAGCCTCCCAAGCTCGAACAATAGCTCCATCTTTGTTTTATAAATCTCCACTCTAACCTAAATGATTCAATAGTAAGAGAGGAAACGCCTAAGGTCCATGCAAAGCTATGATGAAAAGAGGCTAAAGATGGTAATGTACCGATTCAAGTCCAAATGGGACACGAGTAAAGTTTGAGGTTGTCATAGACCGTATGATGGCATGTCTTATCCAAAACAAACCATATGTCGAAAGACGGAACTTCTTTTTCGGCTCAAATCTGTCTATTGCGGTGATAAGTCCTTTCATGCCGGCTTGACAGAGGTCTTGGAACTTTGGTCCGTTGCTAAAATCTTGAAAATATTTGTTCATAACAAACAATACAAGCCGGAGATTATGCTGCAATGTAGGAGCAAAAACAAAAGAGTTATGTCTATAACAATAACCTTTCTAACTAAAACATGTAATGGCAAAAAAAATTGGTTTCGAAACACTCACTTTGATAAGTTTGTTTCTTGCGGCTCGACCTATTTCGATTTTCTTTTTCACATCAGCCACACCTATATTGATCTCCACGGCTATTTCAGCTTCCCTTGGCTCTCTTCCGAGACTCTTTTGCAATTCATCTTTCACTTCAAGAAGAGCCTACACAAACTTTTAACAGTGAATCATCTCTCTCTATACTATATTCAAGAATCAAGAAGATGAAAAATAGATGGATACCTTCATAGGTTGCATCAGCTTAAACAACCAAGTATGTTCAGTAGAAGAAAGAACAGGAGGTATCTTCATTTTTTTCCAGTCCAATGTCACTATATCATTAGAAGCTGAATAGTCCCTCACGAGCCTATCGATCTTAACCTCTTCTTGTTGTCTCTTTCTAACCTTTTTATCAGCAGAAGCAATAATTGGTTTCTCTTGAATGGTTCTCTTCATAGCGATCCGTTTATCAAGACTCAATCTCTTTTCCTTCTTCACATTGTTTCTCACAACTACTTTCTTCTCTTCTTTCCTCTTTCTCCTCCGTGAAACTTTCGTCTTGGCTCCATCGATATCATCCTCGATGGATGTTGTTGTTGTTGTAGGACTAAGCTTGTAAATGCTTTCTAGCCTTGAAGCAGCTTCATTGTAATCCACTCCTAGAGAACAAAAAGGAGCCAAATTATGATCTATCGAATCCAGTTTTATCGGTGTTTTACATGGCTTCTTCCTCCGTGTTACTACTCTCTTCTCCTTCCCCTGTTCCGCGGGGATTGAAACTTGCTCATGAGGAATGATCAAAGCTGAATTGGTGGATTCATCGGCTTTAAACGCAACAAAGGATGGCTTTTTAAGTGTAGACCGATATGTCAAAAGATCGGTGCTTAAACCGAGAAGAGATCTTGAAGCTGAGCTTGAAATAAACACAACTCCCATCACAATACTAATGGCTAAAGAATGAATCTTTCTTGTCACAAAAAATTTCCCTGCAACAGAAACATGGCCTCATGGTCATCAGATATTCACGTAAGTAAATGTTGACAATAACTACAAGGAAGCTTCAAGGATCACATAGCTAAACCTAGTTTTTACAGAACATAGCTTGCTCTGACAAGAACAGAGGATGGCTTTCAGAGACAAACTATAACTAAAGATCATGACTTTCAGAAATAACGAGAACGATTCATTTTTTTCCGAATATTAGAGAATCCACATGCAAAATCGAATAAAAATAAACCTAAACTAAGATCGCATTAAAAAAAAATCAAACTCAAATCAGACATCATTACACAAACAAAGTAAGATCGCATTAAACAAACCTAAAAGTTCGAAATCGAACGAAAGAGATCGAGAGGCATACCTTTTGCAGTGTCGGAGAAAGTGATTTTCCGTCCGATTTAAGATTCTGGTTCAAGATTTTTGATTAAATAGAAAAAAGGAAATATTGAAATTAAAAAATTGGGAATAAAACACGAAAATATGTGTCTCATTGTATGCTACGTAAATTATGTTGTCCACGAGTTTATTACAATATGCCACCTTATATTTATAGTATATTTATATAAAGCCCCAATGTACTTGAATGTATTATTTAACCCTTTTTATCTAGAGTAGGTTTTGCAATAAATATGTTCACCTTTTTCGTTAACGTTGAAGCATATTTATTTCGAAATGCACAAAAGTAAGAAAATGTTTCAATTTGTCAATACTATTTGTATTTGTTTTATTTCACACTATATTACTTAACATTTTGTCAATAAATTCCAAATAAAAACTTGTTTGGTATATCTTGCTTATAAGCTTTTTTATATATATTTATGACATAAAAGTTTTGATCCGTCACAATTTTTTAACTTTGTTTTGGATTTGCCATTGAATCTTCCAACCATTGAGCGTTTGTTAATTTCACGGAATATATGCGGTTTCCAATTAAAAAATTGTTTGGGATAAATGTGTATAAATGCAAATTTTTGGAATTACTTGGCTATATGTGCAATTAATTCGAAGTAAGGGTTAATATCACAATAAGCTATAAGTTTGGCATCTCAGGAAGATCCAACGGTCAAAAAAACATGCACAAGCGGAGATGGCGAGAATGGCGACGTGGCCAAATTATAGTGGTGGAGAAAATATTTGTTTAAGAGCTAAAAGACTTTTGAAATTGTGATTATGGATAAGTAAATATACACGTGGATGGTATTCTACTTGGACCAACAAAATAAAGTGGTGGTTTCTTATGCATCAACGTATCCTCATTTTTAACCACTTTTCAATTTATTAATATGATTCGATTTCATTTTAAAATATTATTATTTCGTTTTCTATATAATAAAACGATAGTCCCAAAGATTTTATATTTTGGTTTTGTGATAAGCAAGTGTAATTAGTTATTGTGGGTACCTTTAAAATCAGAAAACATGTAGTTAATAAACTATATAATACAAATATATACAATCTTTATTGTTTGTTAAAGTACAATACCATCTTTTGGTGTGACTTTATATTTAGCAACAAAACGATCATATATGTTCTTTTTTTTCCTAGAGGAAATGATTAAGAGCATCAAAGTTTATAAAGTGATACTCTCGTCCATAAAGTTTTTGCGATAGGCCGTTGCGTTAGCTGGAAATAACATTTGCCTTACTCCTTCGGCTTTAAGATGTGGACACAACATTTTCAAACCCAACTATTCACATCAACAAAAAATAAATAAACATCATTAGTGTAAGATTATAACAATAAAAAACCCCTTAAAACCTATCTTGTGTTCGTATATGTATTACCCCAAAGATTTTAAGGCTTTGCCAAATGCTAAGAGGTGATGGAAAGGGCAAGAGCAAATGGCTAACAGAGGATATGGTCATTACAAAAAATTGGCTAATAAGAGTCAATGGTCGCGGATTCATACCACCGAGCAGAGCCATCATCTCTGCCTTGCGAAATCCGCAACCACGATAAAGATAATCAAAGAAACCTTGTCTCATTGCCTCTTTTGTTTCGTCCGTGGACGCAACCAATATTTGAGAAAATGCACTTCCTAATGTGTTCACCGTCGCCGACATTGGCTTACACCATACACACACCATAGAATTTTGAATGACCATAGCATATAAAACATCGGAAAAAACCACGTAAAATTCGTGTATTTATACTTACCTTGCGGATATTGTAAAACGATTTGAGTATTTTCGACAATTTGTTATAATCTTTGAGGTTGCTTAATGGCTTGAGAAGTCGACGTAGAATGAGAATATCGGATAATACAACCATCATTCCTGAGGCTATTGCCGGATGTCGCATGTTGAATGCATCTCCTAACACAAGCACTCCTTTCTTTTTACTTAACATTGATGACATGTTCTTTGTTGGTACCACTTTCATTTTTGCTCCTTCATTGATCCCTTTCACTAATATTTCTCGTAATTTTGGAGGTACCTACCATTAGAATGAAATTAAGTGGCATTATAGAGTTTAATATTTGCGTATCACACTAATGTGATTATGCATAACCTATCTACGTACTAAAAACATCAAAATTAGATTAGAAAAAATTGATAGTAGAATTTTGTTTATGTAGTTAGGTCTAAAATGTACCTGAGGAGCTAGAGTTTTCTTGAAGTAAGTAGCCATTTCACCGTTGGAGACGGAAGGAACATTATCAGGGGAAACCTCGGAAACACAACGAACTTCGTTGTCGCTAATTTGATACAACAATGTGAAAGAAGGCTTAGACATTATCAAATGTACGGTCTCGGGTTCTTCAAGCCGACAATTCTTGGAGATGTAACCAACTCCGAATGATAAAACCTCTGCCTACATATCAAAGCATATTATTAGCCAACTTACTAAAGTGTAAGTAACATCAATATGTTTAGATTACTACAAATTAAGGTGTAAGAAGAGTACACTCACATTGTTGTCGATAAGAGACCGACGTAGGTTTGAGTAACAACCGTCACATACAACAGTGAGTGGTGCAAGTGCATGTGTTTCTTCCCCTGCATTGGTCTTGTATGTTACTCCTTTAATCACTCCTTTTTCTTCTATCAAAGATTTTACAGTCCCTTCTTCAAGCCGTACACTGCCAAATAATGTGTAAACATAGTATAGAAGACCAACATTTTAATAAACTGTGTTTAATTGAGTCTAGGCAAAAGAGTACTAATTAACCAAATGCATGTAAAATATACATAACTTTTTTATTTATTTAAAGTAAGCAATGCATACTTGGGTAGAGAAGAAGCTTTTTGGCGTAGTCGTTGAACAAAACGACCGTTGTGAAAACAACGAGCGGATGGTTCGTAAGGAAAGTTGTTATTTTCCACCGGGAAAGGCAAATTAGTTTCTTTACCGTCTTTATAAATTGATAAACCAGTGACTTTCTGTTCATCTATCTCCTCCAAACAATCTAATATAATTACATGTAACACGTACGTTATAATGATTATAATTAAGACTTTATAAGCCAAAATTAAGCATATATATAATTATATATATACACACGACGTACGAACCTTGAAGGCCAAGCTTAGAAAGCAACAAGCGTCCTCCAGGTTGCATAATTTCACCCATTATTCTATCAGGTTCTCTCATGTCTCTTTCTATTACATGTACTTTTCTCCCATCCTGTTTTTATTTTTTTTAAAAAATATTTTTAATTAATGGCGTATAAATCTATCATCGTTGCCCTAATTAGTGACAAAAGTTCTAAATATTAATCAATTCACACTCTTCCTTTTAAAAAATTACGTTAGTTCAATTTATAGAAAATATAATAAATATCTCAACAAATTAGGTCTAAATCAATTGTTTCGTTCTTAAAAATAAAGAAAAATCTAACAGTTGTTTTGTTTTGGTTCTCAAAATCTATCTTCTTGAAACAAGAATATTATTCCCTCCGTTTTTTGAAAATGTGTTTTATGGGTTTTTTATTTATTTAAAAAATATGAATATTCTTGATAAATTTATTGATTTGTTATTGAGTTTAAAAAAATTAAACGATAGATTTAAATTATTGAAATATTATTGGTTGATTAACACGAGAACCGGTCTACATTATACAAACCTTAGCAAGAGCATAAGCCAAAGCTGAGCCACCAACACCGGCTCCGACGATGATGACATCAGCATCACCGTCTCTTTTCTCCACCACCGCCGCCTCAGCCGCTAATAACTTTACCGTTCTCTTACTCCGGCTAGCTACGTGGATCAGAGTCCACGTCAAGACGAAAACAATTACCGTCCATAACCACAAGCTGTACAGAAAAGCCATATCCAACATATATGTGATACTGAAACGAAGCCGTTTTTAATAATTAATAATATGGTTTCTAAGAAAATTCAGGTAAGCCATATCCATATATATATGTGAGATCTTTTCAGTCAGCAAAAACGTCACGTCGTCACATAAATATTTTTTTCATAATTCATTATCGTAATTAATTTCTGATAATTCGAAAAGGAAATTGGAAGCATGGGAAATCATAATGTATATGTCAGCCAATTTAAGACACGCACATCATGGGAAGCCTAAACGATAAATATTACTACTATTTGTTTTATTTTTTATTTGTTTTTGTCGAAAGACGCTAAATATGATGTCACTTATCAATTATTATCAAGTTCCGTGATCTACATAAAATGTTTTTACATAATTTTGTAGGGAAGAAATTAACTTGTTTTTATTTGGCTTTGCTTTCTTTGAACACGTCAATATAAACCTCACCACATATATAACACTATCAATTATTGAGACGATTACACTAATAACTATCGGGAAAAATACCAAAAAATTTAACTGTCAACAAATTTTAATCATGAATTCTCAATAAACTATTTAATTTCTCAAATCTGCGTAAAGTACAAATTTATGTTGATTTATCCCTCTTTCGTCGACACGAAATGACAAATTTAATAAGTACATCAAAATCACCTAATTGACAAATTATCTTTTAAAATGTATCCAAAACATTAATTAACTCTAATTATATCTCTATCGAATAAGTCAACCGCTTTAGCTGGGCTAATGGGCTACTTAATTTAGTTTCAATATACGTTTGTCAAATTAAATGGGCTTTACGCTATTAACTATTACTGGGCTAAAAAATGGCCAACATTTTTTTTATATATCAAGAAATGTAATAATTTATGTTACACTGATTCATTTTTATTTTCTACATGGTTAGTTTTCTAATAAGATCAAGTCCTGGTTGAAATGGTTATACGAAATATCTTTCTTTTATTGGCAACTTGTAAATAAAGTAAATGTTTATAAATATTTGCACGTTTCAATGTTTAAGAGATGGTCCCAAAATACAATGTCTCCAGATCCATAAATTTTCAAAAAACCCACAAAAAGAAAGATAGTTCATATTCTCATCTGTACAAAAACTCTTTAGTTTCTTCTTCCATCATATTCATTTTCAGGATCCAACTCAATTTTGATTGATCTTCAAGAATACCAAGAAACAGAGTATGCTATTATCTATCTTTTCCTTTAATTGGTTTTTTTTACTTATGTTCTCTTAATAATTTCTTCTTCCTAGTATTATTACTATAACAAAATCTCCCAATCTTGTTGTTACATTTTTGTATTTTTTTTCTTGCATTCATCAAAGAAAGTGATTGATGATGGTATATACTAATCAAGAATAAAACATTTCCTAATTACAATTTGTTTTAGATGATATAATTAGGTACTAGAGAAGACCATGGAAGATGATGATATGGTTAAAGAGGGGGTAATGGCCTCTCAAAGAGAGATATTCAGCATTTCTGGTCCTATCCATTTAACTTCAATTGATTGGTATATATTTTTCCTATTAATCATCTAATTTCATTTTTAACCACATATTCATCTTCCAAAACCCATTTCACAAATTAAAATAAACTCATTAATCACTATTTTGTTCCTCGTTCAACGGTTTAATTAGCAATAAAAATTCTCGAAAATCCCTAATTTTCCTCAACAAGTTGTAGTAAAATATTACATTCAAACAAAATAAAAATAAAACCTAAAAGTCAACGGTGTGAGAAAAGAAACTAAAAGTCAACGGTTTTGATATATTATAGGAATAATACATACCATAGAACTTCCGTGGCATCATGTTTGGTACAAGCAGTGTACACAATGGAACGTGACAGACAACAAAACAGGATTGGTCTCAAATCTCAAGCTTATCATTGGTGGGAGTTTTTCAACTTCACTTTAGCCGAAACTCTTATTGACCAATCAGATGAATCTATATACGGCGCCGTTTTCGAGTACAAACACTTCAATTACTATAACAACAACAACAATCACCATTACAATAATAATAACCCTCACGTGAAATCTCCACCACGTCACGTGATCGCTTTCCGTGGCACGATTATGAAACCGCACTCTAGGTCACGTGACCTAAAACTCGACTTACGTTGCGTGCGTGATAGTCTACACGATAGCACGAGGTTCGTGCATGCTATACACGTGATACAAACCGCGGTGGCTAGAACCGGTAATGTAGCCGTTTGGCTCGCAGGACATTCGCTTGGAGCCGCAGTGGCTTTGCTCGCGGGGAAGATTATGACTAGATCCGGTTCGCCTCTCGAGTGTTACTTGTTTAACCCTCCTTTCTCTTCGATTCCGATCGAGAGGTTTGTGAAGAGCGAGAAGCTTAAACATGGAGTTAGATTCGCCGGAAGTCTAGTTAAAGCCGGAGTAGCCATGGCTGTTAAAGGCCGTCACCATCATAGCAAGGTATATTATCTTCCTCTAATATATTATCTTATTTTATAAAATATGGTTTTAAAGGCTAGTAACTCGTGGTGGTCATATATATTGACTTTATTTCACGTAAAATTTGGACATGGTAACATGTTTATAGTGCGATGATACATTATGTGACATGTTAGTACACTTTTTATATTATAGATATGTAACAAATTGGTCCTTGGTAATAGTTTTTGTTAGTGAAATTGTTGTTCTACTTTGTTGGTTAATGGTTCGAATCTTACAAGAAATTGGATATGAGTTATTTTAAACAGGGACAAGAAGATGATCCGTTTATGAAACTAGTATCATGGATACCGTATTTGTATGTGAACCCGGCGGATCCAATATGCTCTGAATACATTGGCTATTTCAAACATAGAAACAGAATGTTTGAGATTGGAGCAGGCAAAATAGAGAGGATTGCTACAAGGAACTCACTTAGGAGTCTTTTCTCTGGTGGAGGAGGAGGAGGAGGTTCGTGTTCGGATTATTCATCGGAGCCTCTTCATCTTTTACCATCAGCTTACATGACTATAAACACTAGCAAATCTCCTGATTTTAAGAGAGCTCATGGGATTCATCAATGGTGGGATCCTGTCTTTAATGGTGAATATGTTTTGCATCAGTTTCATCACTGACTTGTAATACTTTCTTTTGCTTTAAATGATTCGAAATCTTGTTTCTTTTTTTGTTTGTTGTTGTAAATGATATTTGAAAGATCAAACTTGTGCACCATCAATCTTTGAAACCCATATTGTTATCATAATATGTATATAAAATAATAGTATTGTTTTAATTCCAGAGTTAGGGAACGTTATTGAATCCAAACAACATTAGCATAGCGATTCTAAAAAACCAAACCATGGTTTCCACAAAAGCCAAAGCTGTGTTCAAACTTCAAAGACAAGTGACACCTATTTATTGTTATGGACACCAGATATACACCTGCTTAAACAGTCACAAGCGAATTCTCAACTCGAGGATGCGATAAAGATATTTTTCAGTTCTGAGCATGACGGTCGAGACAACAATCCATAATGGCAGAGACTGTGCTAATGAACTCTTCCTCGGTTGTGTCTGAAGACACTAAGGCTTCTGCATCATGTATGATTTGTTCGATCTCAGATTCCTTCTCGAGTGTTTCTCTGCACATTATGCTTCCGCTAGCAAAAGGCGTGAGACCCTTCGCAGCGCCTTTCTTTAGAAGCATGGTCGAGATGCGGAAAACACGGGCACATGAAGGAGGAATCTCCCAACCGTGGAATCTCAGAAGTTCCATGTCTTTCTCAGCGTCCAATGATTTGATGTATTCCAATGTCTCTGGAGTGTATGGCTCTTTTGCTTGAGGCCAGTATAGCCACTCGAATGTGCAATCTTCAAACTGCATAAGCTCAAATAAGCGGTGTTTAGCTTTGAAATCTGGATAGCAAAAGTGTGAATCTCGAATGTAGATGTTTGTTTACCTTATTCGGAAAGCAATAGCCGTGGTCGATTGGAGTAAGAACGATCTGACCATCTTTTCCTTCTCGGCTAACCAAAATATTGCCACCATGGCGATCTGCATTAGCCAGCCTCATGTCTAGAACCGCAATCTTATGAACCTGATCGATGGGGAATGCTTTGTATCCCATATCTTCGCAAGTCCCAACATTGTCCACAAACATCTGTAGTGAGCCTATCTTTGTGTTCTCTAGAGAGAAACTGTAACCGTTAGGATGGTTGAAATCTTTGTGCAAGCATTTGACCATTGTCGTTGGCGGAACTCCAGAAAAACCGGTTCGGTCACGAGGAAAAGTTTGTGGTCCGGTTATTGGGTAGTCCAAAATGTAAGCTGCTACTTCTCTGAAGGCTCCTTGGCCAACATGTGTGCCTTTCTTTAGCCCCTCTCCATCAACTGAAACAGGCATACCATGCGGATTGTTCACAGCCATTGGTTCCTCGTCAATGGGCTTGAAGACAGAGACGTATTTGTGTCCGGATGGATCTTGCATGAAATAAGCTCCCCCTGATCCATCCGATGATTTGACCGGGCCATTTCCCTTCTCTAAGCCTTCTCTAGTGGAGTTGATAAGCTCGTTGAGCAATGAAGGGAGTACAATTTCAGGGTTAACAGCAACATGCTCCACGAAGAAATTTATAGGCTCTGCTTGTGGTGATATGTATCTTCCTCTAACATCCACTGAATTATGCTTGTGAGTTGTATCTTCAATCAACACTTCAAAATCTTTCACCACTGGTTCTGAACTAACCGTTGTGGATTTCCTAACCATCAAGTGAATCACATTCTCGCCGTTTTTACAGAGATCTGTGATGAGTCTCTGGTCATCTAGCTCTTCACTATCTAATGTGAGTTCATGATCCCAGGGATTCACAAGCTCCAGTTTCCCTTCACCAAGACCATTATTTCGAATACGGGAATCATTTCGATCTAGCTTTCTACAATCAAATATCAGCTTCTGCTTCTTCAAGAAAAATCCCTTGATACTCTGAATCCTTAACTTCACGAATGTTATTGAATCTGACTCCATAACCCGCATAGGGTTCAGAGATCCAGCAATAGTAAGGAGTATCAGGATCGGGTCGTCTAAGTTCAAACCAAACCGTCCAATAACACCTGGAAAGTTGACAAGTTCTTCCAGGGCTGGACTCAGAGCTACACTAGCAATTGACATTCCAACTGTACAACTTCTATACTAAATCTCAACGGGCTGGTTTTCTGAGAACGACGAAAATCGCAAAACTCAACCTTTTGTCTTCTTCCGTGTGCTTTAAAAAAAGGACCAAGTTCCTGCCACGGATTCAGGAACTCTGAACTGTAGAGCTTTCTAACTCACATCTTGCCAAACATTATTTCCCAAGTATTCATATAGCAGCTTAAACAATCCCAAGACACCTATGGTTTCAGGCTTTTATATCTTGTACTCGCAATTCGCATCAACTGCAAGGAACCTGAACGAAAAAATGATTACAAGAATCAGTAAACGAAGATAATGCGAAGGGAAAGTCAAAATACACAAGAAATCCAAATATTTCACAAAGATCAAATAACAAACACAATTCAAGAACAAACACAAAACATGAAAGCAAAAGTTCATGCCAACCTCTTGTATAGATGATGATGATGAACAAGGCTAAGTTTTTTTTATCTTAGAGGACTATATAACCTTCAAAAAACTTGTGTTCTCTTCTATATAATTAGAAAATCTTCATAAGCTAAAATTAGCTCAAAGAAAGGCATAACAAAGCAACGACCACAAATAAGTTTTTAAGGTCAACGAAGACAAAACAACCTGGCCTAAGTTCCAGAGAACCTATCTGATTAACTAAATGTTATTTTAGGTTAATCAAAGAAAAACAGCAAAATTGGATTTCACAAAAAGAACTATCACACTTCTACAAAACGCAAAACGCAAAACGCGAAACAAATAATTGAATCCATATAAACAACTAACAATTTCTTCAGTTTCTACACATCGCTAACCACTAAAGTGAAATCTCAGATTAACAAAGAGAAAATCGAAAACAACGAATAAATCGATTCTTAAAGAGAGATCGAAAAAAAAAATTCGAAAAATACGTACGTACCTTGAAATCGAAATCGGTGAAGCGATGAATCGATCGAGACATTCTTATCGGAATCGGTTCATCGGAAAATTAAATCGAGAAAGTTTCAGAGTTTGCCCAGAAAAGAGAGAGAGACAAGCAAACAGTGACAAGTCTTCTTTGAACAGCGACGAAAACTGTGGAGAATTTTTTTTATTTATTTATAGAAAAAATTAGACCTCGCTGACTTTTTGACGGAAGTTTCTCTAACGCCGTGAACTTCTCATCAAGGCAGATACCGTTTCCGTAACGGACGTTATTGCTAACCGTTTTCAGACCCATTAAGGGCCCATGCCTTGGTGTAGTTTACTTTCTTTATTTAAAAGAGAATATTCATACAGCTTTAATTACACTTTAAGTATTTAAATTCACAATTATTAAAAGTTGGCAATAATTAGGCAATTCTTAATACTAAACCTATCATTTGTATATGAAAAAAATAAAATATATATATATTTCTTAGTTTAAAAATTTATGATGTTTAAATAAAGTTACAACCAATTCAATATATCATGAAAGATATATTATTTTTGATTATATGAAAGGATATACCTTTCACAAGCTCTTGTCTATAAAATCCCAAATCCTCTGTTCCATATAAACACGGTCTTTCTCCTTCCGTGGCATATGCCTTTCATCAGGGAATATCAACAGCTCATAACTCTTGCCGGCTTCGTTAAGCGCGTTAACTAGCCTAGCCGTGTGGCGAAAATGCACGTTCTCATCGATCATTCCGTGTACCAACATCAGCTTCTGGTTATCCCTCAAGTTTCCGACATGGTGCATCACCGAGCTCTTCAGGTACCGTTCGTCCGGTGGAAGATCCATGTACTTTTCCGTGTAGAACGTGTCGTAGCCGTCCCAAGATGTAACGGGCGCGCCCGAGACAGCACAGCTGAAGATCTCTGGGTACCGTGTCAAGAGTGTAGCCGAAAGGTAGCCACCGTAACTCCATCCGTACACGCCAATGTGGTCCGGTTTAGCTAAGCCTTGCTCGATTAGCCATTTGGCTCCGGTCACTTGATCCTCCGCGTCAACGTTTCCGCAGTTGTGTTTCATCCAAGATTCGAATTTCAGCCCACGCCGCGCAGTTCCTCTGTTATCGAGCTGCAAAAATATAACCGAAGTTTAAATCATTTTGCCTTAGAAAATAAGTGAGAGAGGATAGTAAAGAACATAACCTTCCAAACTAAGATGCCTTTGCTTCTTAGGTACTGTGTCCTCATGTCGACGGTATTAACCCAAGAGTCATGGACAAGCTGAACACTCGGACCTCCGTAAACGTTGATCATCGTTTTATACGGAGGAGGACCGAATATCGAGCTGTCCGGTTTGTAAACCGCGCCGTAGAGAGTGGTAGACCCATCGTTCGCTTGTATTTGAACAAACTCCGGCGGGTCAAGTTTAAGCCTTTTGATAATAGGTATAGGAGATGTCTGCTCGTATAGGATTTTGAGCAATGTTCCGTCGCTCAAAGAGCAGAGAGAAACTCGCGGAGGCGAATCTACTGAATCATGAATATCGACAAAGTTCTTCATCTGGTGATCGAGCACGACTGTATGTTTCCCTTTCCCATGTGTAAGCCTCACCGGTTGAAACTGGGTTACATCTCCAGCTTCTAATTTTGTGCAGTAGAGATGAGTCTCGAGCGGTCCATCGAGAGTCGCAGTGAAATAAACCATACACGACTGCTCGTTTACGCCTTCGATTTTCTCAACCATCCATTCACCGCTAGTAATAGCTCCAACGCACGTCCCATCCGACTCATAAAGATACAAATGTCTGAAACCTGTCCTCTCGCTTGCCCAAATGAAACCTCCTGAGCTTTTCGACAACGAAGGGACTTTCTCTAAAGGGATAAAACAGTCATGTAAAGTCACCCATACGTTAGACTCTTCTGTTAAAATTACGTTTCCTTGACCGGTCTTTATATCAAAGCTGATGATTTTCAGTTTACTCTGCGACCTATTCAAAACCTGCGCCGTGAGAACGTTCCCGGGCATCCAACAGACTCTACCGAGATACTCGTCATCGACATTGTTGCGTCCTCCGCAAACAAGATTCATCCAAGTCGTGTTCCCGCCGCTACCAGATGAAGAAACAACCCCGAGACGGACTGTCGAATTTAGAGCTCCAGGAAAAGGATAAGCATGATCTTCTTGCGCGTCTAAACCAACATTGCTTTTTCCCTGATGCATTATTCTAAACAGAGGAATCTCCGAGGAGTCGACTTCTGTGTACGCGATGAACTTGCTATCTAATGACCACCAATACCCATTCCTACCATCCATCTCCTCTTGAGCTATGTACTCAGCAAGACCATGTGTCTGCAAACAACAACATAACAAATCACAATCATCCTCACCGACATATGTTTTAATGTACAAATGAAACTAATAATAAGACCACAAAGTTTACTTACAAGAGTACTTCCATTGGCACCGTTTGTTAGCTGTTGTGTCTGGTTTTTCAACAAATTCAGGACATGCAACTCCGAGTCTCTCACGTACGCTAGCAATAAGCCATTGGGAGATAGACGAGGATCAATGATCGCAGAAGCTGGTGAACTTGGAACTATAAGCTCCGGATTTGGCGATGAAGAAAGATCCTTCATATACACCTAACAATAGTCACCACCACAAACACACAAAGTTAGATTATCTCAAGATTCTTGGTTATATGAATAAAACAATGGTAATGTAATGTACCCCTGCAGGTAAAGGCACGACGATGAATCTCATGTTTGAGTTAGTCTTGACCCATTCATACCGAGTAACGCCTAAACCGCGCTCACGAAGCCTCTCCCTTCTAAGCTTCTCTTCAGGTGATATATTAGTCTCATCAACACCACCATCAGGTGGGCTAAAAACCAAACTAGACTCTCCTTTCTTAACATCGAAAGCGTAAACTTTTCGATTCAAACTCTCTTCAGGGCTAAACAAGTAAGTGATCAAAGCATCATCAGGGCTAAAACTGATTGAACTTGGAGCTACATAACCTGGTAAAGGAGTCTGTATAATATCTTCAACAGAGAAAGGAACATCCTTTACTTGCGATTTCGACATAAAGGTATAATCCTTATGTGATTCTCTAAAGGATTTTGCTTTAGTTAATCTGATTTTTATTTCAACAATCTGCAACATAACAATGAAAATTGAGAGACCCATTACTGCAAAGCATCAAGCTTTCGTGTTCACAATACAAAATCTAGCACATATCCACAAAAAATAGCATCTTTAGATTACACAGAAACGCCACAATTTATAAAGCATGCGCATGAACAGAGGAGGAGAATCATATATAATTGAAGTATACAACAGAGGATAAATCGGATTCGATCGAAACCATACCGATGATTGTTTCGTAATTGGAGATTTTGATATGAAGTTTGTGGAGGAGACCCAAGAGAATGGAGCTCTGATGATGAGTGAGAGAGAGAGGCGGAGAGAGACTCCTCTTTGTGAAATTACTCAAATCAACAATCTTTTTTAAAAATATTTATTGTTATAAAACTACACCATTTTAATTACATTTCACAAAACTACACCATTTCCAAAATACTTCACAAAATTACACTAAACACTCAAAATTAAATTCAAATAAACTCTACCCAAACAATCCTACCCCCTTAATACTATACCCTAAACACTAATTAACGAACACAAATGAAAATATTTTAATTTTGGTAATTTTTAAAAGGGTAAATCAAACTTTTAAAATTTTAAAAGGGTGTAAACTTGTGAAAATATTGAATTATGTGTAGTTTTGTGAAATGAGGGTTGAAAGGGTATAGTTTTGTGAATTTCTCTTTATTAAATACCACTATTTAAAAAACCCTAATTAAATTTGAGAACATTTTCTGATACATTATAAAATTAATGGTGTTTTGGCAAAAAAAAGGTGTTATGGTTTTTCTACAAAAAAACTCAAAAGTGTGGTATTTTAGCTGTTTCCCTTATTATATTTTTAATTATCATGCATGTGGTTAAAGGGTTTTTTTCACTCATACCATCTTTAAGTAAATCCTGTTAATTACCAATTTTATTACATACTGAAACTAATTATTTGCGTTGTTTCTTTTTGGATAGCATTTTTCCATTTGAATTTGCTCTTGTTCATGATATGTTTTGGTTTTTAAAACTATAGGCTATGTTTGACCAAAAACAAAAGAAAACTATAGGCTATAAATCTAGCTTTGCATTGAACCTAAAACTAAATACATCAAGATTTCTGTACAACGTATGTATTTGTACATATTATGTCGTGAACACAAAAGCAGAGACAAAATGGGACTAATAGCTTTCTTCATCTACATTGATTAGTTAGAAATATAGCTTTTGAACCTCCAATTCTTCGTCTTCACTAGACGAAACAAAATTTGGAAACGAACCCTTTATATCCCTACATGGATCAAGAAACCAATCAAAATATGTTTCAATGCATCAAATTATTCATATGATATATATATTACTAATGACATTTGGTCTATGTTAATGACTCCGATAGAGATACTAAACTCACTTTAGATATGGTAAAGTCATGTTTTTGATTAGCGACGGATTCGAAGATACGAAATCTTTCCATTCATCTAGATCAATTTTCCCGTCTTTTTTGCGGTCCGCTTCAATAAAAGCCTGCAAAAACTCGGTTTCAATATCGAGTTAACATATAGTATAGTATATATGTGTATATACATGTAATCAAGTAACAATGCGCATTGTTGTATTACCTTATCTACCATTAATTCGATCATATCTCCAGAAAGAAGAAGCTCGGATTCATGAAGAAGCGCAATCACCATCTCTTTCAACTATATGTTACAAACAACACACAAATTTATAAGGTTTAAAAATGTAAACTTAACTCTTATTTCAAAAAAAAAAAGTAACCGTAAATGCACTTACTTCTTCTCGTTCGATGAAACCAGTTTGTCGTAAATCGTATAATTTGAAAGCAACTGCAAATTCATGATATAATACACATTGTTAATTACTTAAGTACTTGACATGTAATGAATGTGAAACAATTTGAAGGGTTAGAATTAGAAATAACATTTGATTTTTTCAAGGATAGGTGCATTTGGATGGAATACGCCTAAAGACCGTACAAACTCTCCAAACTCGATCACTCCATTTCGCTTCACATCAAACACATCAAATATCTACAAATAACATATCATAACACACACAAAACTGTAGTTATATTACATAAATATATATTGTATATGAATGTTTGTGACAAAAAAAAATGTTGATTATGAATGTAACATGGTCTTGGTAGTGTATATGCGTACCCGATCAGCGAATAAGTTCTTTCGATTCCTATTTCTGAACAAAGCCAATTGAAATTCCTCCTAAAATACCACACTTTATAGTTTATATATACAAAAAAATATAGAGCATAACATTTGAATAAAAAATGGATAAAAGAAGAGACCTTATGAATAAGACCGTCGTCGATAATTGAGCTGCTTAGCTTTTTGAAAAGTTCATACAAAGCCTTAACTTCTTCTATTGTAACTATTGACCCTCCCAACATTAACATGTACAATAAAAGTATAAAACAATTAGTGTTTTTGGCTAAGAACATGTAGTTTTGTAACATTTTGAAATTAATAAGATTTTAAAAAAAACTAACATGGTGTGACGGAGGCAAGAAGGTCAGGATCTTCGTATCCGGGTGGTCTTATAGCATTCTTCTTCTTCGTGGAAATCGAACAGCCCATAGACACAAACAAACAAAGTCTTCTTCTCTCAAAATGTTATTAGTCCTTTGCTTTCACTCTATACTCTACAACCAAAAGAAATAAGAAAAAAAATTGGTTAACAAATATTTTCCTAATAATACGATGATTTAATAGTATGTTTTGGTCTTTGGATTTATTATAAAACAAACAAATTAAAAGCGAGTATAATTTTGTAATATTCAATAGAAGACGACGGCTATATATGAAAGATTATTTTCATTGGTTTATAAATAATAAATACATAAGATGGTTGGGCAAGTTATACATTAGAGTAAAGAAAGTTGTAGCTTTCTCGACAGCTTAAAACATCAATTCACCTTTAGTATATACTAATCGAATAGCCCAAAATTAGAACGTAACGACTTTTTCATATTTTACGTATAATTTTATCAATATTTCAATAAACAAAGTAAAACCAACACAAGAAACAAACAAAATATATGATGACGTATGAACGGACGTAATAGACAAGAGACAATGTTAATTTCTTCTTACTATCAATTATATTAATCGTAATAACAAAGAGAACTTATCGTAATACTTTATGTTATCAAATTTAGTCGATGCTAGTCCACGTATATATGTACATGAAAGAGTCCATGGATTCTAGTAAATAGATTAGAAACAATAATATTGAACCAAAGTCCAACGTAACGGTCACAAGAAGCAACCAAATAGCATTTAGTGATACTTTATCGAATATCACGAGAGTAAAGACAACATGATGTTGCTTTATTCAGTAATTGTAGGAAGGTTATATGATTTAAGATCATATAATATTTATCTTATAAATTATATTATAAGGTTTAAACATGGTTATAACTTATAGTATGAGCGTAAACTAGTTTTTTTTTTTTTTGATAAAAATTATGAGCGTAAACTAGTTATAACATAATTATGCACATATATACAAATATTATATATATCATATATAAAAGATGCATCGTTTTCATCTAGTTGTTTACGTTTCACGATCTTTTTGTAATAATAAAAAGGTTCGATATTTTGTTGTTTTCTTATTTATTTTTTTTGTCGGCTATAGTGTTGTTTATTCAAATTGTCAAACAAGAAAAGCAAAGAAAATGACTTCGGGTCTATTAATTAATTTTCTCTCCGACTACTTAAATAGTGGATGACATACAACTTGCGAGTATTGACTTTTAAATTATTGGTTATATAATATATATATATAGTTTAATAAATATTTTACTGAATGGTATCTATACTATTAAAAGAGAAGACAAAATGACAAAATGCATATTTGTCGCGATTAGAAAACTTTTAGGATATTTTTTATTTTTTTTTGCGTTTGTTCACTAGAATACAAAGGTAATGATCATTGATTAAACATATTTCTTATTATAAAAAATTAGTAAAACACCTACCAAACCCCTAAATCAAATTGAATTGAATCACAAACCACTTTTGGTTCATTCCGGTTCAATCCGTATATAATCTTTTTCTAAACTAAAAGTCTAATTAAAACTATATTCAAATTCTCTAAAACCGAATTAAAACTAATTAAGCCAAAACCAAATGTGTCACTAAAAGAAGTCAATTTTGCCGGATTAAATAATGGTTTGGTTTTTGTTTTAATCATTATTATGGTTATATCACTAGTAAAAAAACTGCCCATACCCACGAAAAACCCACGAAAATTTTCGTGGGTACGAAAAAAACGAAATGCGGAAAGCACGGTAAACAAGTAATTAGCTACCCACGAAAATTTTCGTGGCTTTTTCGTGGCTTTTTCGAAGCTACCACGAATTACCCACGAAAATTTTCGTGGGTTTTGAGTTACCCACGGAAAAGCCACGAAAATTTTCGTGGGTATTGATCTACCCACGGTTACCCACGAAAATTTTCGTGGGTAGAGTGAAACCCACGTTTACCCACGAAAATGTTCGTGGGTAGATGAAACCCACGAATTACCCACGAAAATTTTCGTGGGTAGTTTGAAACCCACGAATTACCCACGAAAATTTTCGTGGGTAGTGAAAAATACCGGTAACACTAATTTCTTCGTGTGTAAAAAAAAACCCAATATTAATATGTTTTTGTTCACTATTTTCATGAGTATTTTCACTATTTTCGGGATTTTGTTCACTACTTTTTAGGTTTCATACATTTATAAACATATAAACCCGAGTAAATTGTTAAACGTTATTATTCATTACTCAGATAATAAAATATCACATTACATAACAACATTATTTTAAACGCATACAAAAGATAGAAGGTAAATAGTAAACATTAATGCAACATAAAGAGTTCGGTGTTGAACGCCATCATTATTTGTAAACATTGACGAATTGAATGTTTATTCATCGTCCGATTCGGGAACGATTTCGTTCTCGTAACCGCTTCCTTCATCCGCTTCAATTGGTGTAGATGTTACGATTGGTTCGTAGCCGCCGACCATCGATCGAATTAGCCCCAATTATCTGTTTAAAACATATTTTAGTTTGTACTTATAAGAATATATATACTAATTAACAACCTAAGGAGAACCTACCTTGACAACGTTTCGCTCGGTGATGTTGAGGTACTTAGAATTCATGTTGAAACGGGTTACGGATACATTTTTAGAATGACAACCGCGCACCTACACCCGTATTGACTCGTATTCGTCATTGTTGAAGATGTTATGGTGCATGGTTCCCTCGATTATTCCGTACGGATCTTTTAAGGTTACTTGAAGGTCTCCTTGGCCATTGGGGGACGCATTGGAAAGCATAGCGACAACTCCGAAAAAATGATTACTTATAAGAAACATTATGTTTTTAGTTTAAATGAAATAATATTGGTAGACAAAGGAAACCTTTTTCGGTTTGACAAAATGCGAACGAGGGCATTGAATTTCGCAATTTGGGTCCAAAATGGTGTGGTCTACTTGTTATGAGTACCTATATATATTTTGAAAGATATAGTTAGTACATCATCTACAATTATTAGTATAATGCTAAAAATTTCATTTTTGTGTATACCTTCACGCAACAAGTAATCGATAGTAGAAGTCACCGAGGACTACTAAAATCAAGGTCTCCCTTTTGTGGCTCATTGATGACCTCACAAATGAAATATTGTGTTGGGCGTGCTTGAGAACTTTCACCTCGCAACACCTTTCCATCGTGAACCCTCTTGCGAAACGATCCATGTTGTATGGGTGGCGGAGTCCCGATATAAGGCTGTTTGAATTTCGGCTCTTTGTGATGGTTGAAGTGAAATTATTGGTTCAACATCAATAACATATAAGTTATCGTATGGAGGGCTAGAAGGAATACGATTTGCCGGGATGAAATATGTTTTTGTGTTATGTTTTTCGTTAAATTACCTCGATTTATATAGACAAAACGATATACATCGTGGGTAGTTTTCGTGGGTAATTTTCGTGGTTAATTCGTGGGTAGTAAATAACCGTTCATCGTGGCTTTTCGTGGCATTTCGTGGCTATGTCGCCACAATATGGTGATTTGATTTGTCGACATTAAATGACAAACGAAAATTTGGCCACAATATGGTGATTTGACATGTCGCTATTAAATTGCAAACGCAATGTCGGCCACGAGATGGTGATTTAATGCATTGCGTAAAATTATTCAACTCATTAAAATAATCGGGGGTGTTTTAAACGAGGTATCCGTTTCAACTTATTAAAAAAAAAACAAATAATATTCGACATAGTATTATACAACAACCCACAACATATTTTAACAAAGACGAAAATTATATTACATAATATATTACAAATTTCAGGATCACATTGATACACAATTTTTATTCATCATCGGAAGATGAATTAACTTCGAACATTCGTTTTCGGTTAGCTCATTATCGGATGTGTACATATCGTTTGTATGTTGATCGGGTAAATCATCATAATTGTCCCCGTCTTCAACATTAAGTGTTTCGACCCTTAGGAGCCCCGAAGGTGCAACGGTAGTATTTCTAGAATCCTCTTGAAAGGCTTGTTGTAAAATATTAGTAGCATTTCTTACACCTTTGGGTACCACTTTCGTACAAGCTAACCATTCCGTCCCATGCCTCCTACTAACCTTTGGATAAGATACGTAACAAGCTTGGTCACACTGTTCAGGAGTAATGAACGGATCATATTTGTCGATCTTTGTTTGTCGCAAGAACATCGACTAGTCCCGAACGACCGGTACGCATTCCACTTCCACTAGTGATGTCATACCAAAAACATTTGAAGATAACCACCTTCGATCGATCGACACCGCCACCATACTCAAGCAATCCGATGTCGTCCACTATACCATAATATTCCGTATCGGTAGTTCCCCCTAACGCAAACACCGAAATTCGAGTCTTTTTTGTTTGCATTCCTACTAAATGTACGGAATAAAAACCCTCTTGTTGCATACGATGGCCATGATGTGTAAGCACGAGCCGGACCTTGTACAAAATCAACGAGCCACTGCGGCATAATTTCGCCATCCTTTGATTATTAACTCGTAAAAAAAAATAAATGCATTAATTTAACATTATTAATAAAAGGAAGTCATTAAAAAATCACTTACATAATCTTTGCACCGGCTTGCGAAGTTATTGTCTTTCAACAATTGTAGGTTAGAAGTAGACAACGCCGGATATGTAGCTCGCGCATGAAATCTTCAAACATCCTATGTATATAATTTATATAATTTAAAAATAATTATAATTAATTAGTGAATAATTATAATTCGGATAATCATACCTTTCATATTGTGCTAACTCGGACAATTATTCATTAGAAATGTTTGCAAAACATTATACTCTTCGTCTGATATCCATCCCTTTGAAGATTTACCAATGAACCTTCCTTTTTGTTTGAACAATGTTGGGACATCGTCAAAGGCGTAGAGGTAAATGTTTTCACCATGCCATCCTTCATTACCTCGAGGGATTGGTTTTCCAAGCCAATGGGTAGCTAAGCGCGATATTTCTTCTTGAACACAATGCTCGACGATAGACCCTCGATTTGTGCTTTGTTCCTAACCTTTTTTTTTAAGTGGTACATGTACCGCTCAAATGGATACATCCACCTATATTGTACCGGTCCACCTAAGATTGCCTCGTCCGGAAGGTGTACGGGTAGATGCTCCATGACATCAAAAAAACGAAGGTGGAAATATCTTCTCCGGTTGCATAATTTGACGGCTATATTATCCTTCATTGTTTGAACATCTTGTTCTTTTAATGATGGGGCGACAATGTCTCGGAAAAACAAAGCGATTTCGTGTAATAAAAATAACAAAACAATTTTTATGGCAACATTATTTACTTATAGATTTGTATGATAACAAATTAAAATACATACCCCCGAAATCGCTACGTGTACCGACTTGGGCAAAAGTTCCATCAAAGCGAAAGGTAGAAGTCTTTCCATTATGACATGACGATCATGGCTTTTGAGTCCGAAAAGTACCGTTGATTTCGTTCACACATCTACCAAAGTTGGAAGCATACCCGTCCGGAAAACGAATATCTTTCTTCAACCAAGATAAAAATTTCTTTTTCGCTTCCTTTGACATGCGAAATATCGGCACGGAGCAATTCCGGTTGAAGTAAGTTCCAACGCTCTACGGTTGCATATTATCGCCATATCTAGCCTAGATTTGATGTTATCTTTTGTTTTTCCCGGAACGTTCAAGATAGTTTTTATAATATTATTATCAAAGAAATTTTTCTCAATATGCATAAAATCTAGGTTGTGTCTAAGCAATAGATTCTCCCAATAGGGCAAAGACCGGAAAATTGATTTTTTGTACCAATTATGATATTGACCATAACCATTTACCGTTTTAGAAGGGTCATTGTGTCCGTTGCCACCACACTCGACACTCTCATTTGCGGACCTTCTATATGGTTCATGGAGTGCAATATTTCTCTTCCACTACGCCATAAAGGTGGTTGATCTTCGACTTCCTTAGACTTAGTGAATGCAACTCGTTCGCCCGTACGGGTGATCGTTCTTCGAAACTTACGGTGACAATCAAACCAACGGTGTTTGCGACTATTCGATAACCGAAGGAATTGGTTGAATCCATACGGTATGGACATGCCGGGCGACCGTGAGTCATCCACCCCGATAACATCCCGTAGCGGGAAATCACTAATCGTCCACATAAGCGCCGCTTTCATCTTAAACGAACTCGTGTTGATATATCGTAGACGTACGCGCCGTGCATCCACGGTTGTTGAAGTTCGTCGATTAAAGGTTGTAGGTACACATCTAGACTTTTTTTCGGGTGTGTTGGACCGGAACCAAAATCGAGAGAAATAAAAACTCCCGGTTCATACACAAACCGGGAGGTAGATTGTATGGTGTCACTATCACCGGCCATATCGAGTGTGCTTGCCCACTCATGCGAGTGGATTAAAACCATCGTTGACAAGCCAAGGTAGATGTTTCTTGGTTCGGAAGCAAACCCGGATAAACGCTCCGGAAATGTTTCCACGCGGCCCCATCGATGGATGGATCATTTCGCCTTCAACATTAATATGATCGGCGTGCCAACGCATATGTCCGCATGATTGATTGACATTGATATAATCTTTTCAAACGATCGGTAATGGGAAGATAAAACATTCGGCCGTTTTGGAATCTTTTTCCCATGTCCATTCCACGGATGATATCGTTCACTAAGACAAAACCGACACCGATCGAGCGTCGCATCTTCTCCCGCCAAAATAACATGCAATTGTTCTCGCATACATCAATTTTATGAACGGGTAAGCCTAGGGTCTTTGTTATTTTTTTGGTTTCGTAGTACGACTACGGAGCGATATTCGGGCCAGGTAGAATCCTTTTGATAGTACTTGTAATGTCGTCTACAACACCCGCCGATATATTGTGCTCCGTCTTCCAACGTAGAATACATGACGCCAAATATAATTTTGAATTCTCCGTTTCGCAACCTTCGTATAAAGGTTGATTAACTTCCATGAATGCTTCATATGACTTGTGTCTACGCCTACGGAATTTCGACTTCTTCACTATATCGCCGCTCTTGCATATCCGGAATATCATTAACATCTTCGAATGCTTCATGAAATGTTTCGTGTACATCAACATGAGGACCATGATAACGTTCACGGTTGGCTCTTCCATCAAATTGTCTTCCAATGAGAGGATTCTCCCGTAACCATGAAAGATTCTCCATGATTACTCCAAACATAATAATTGCCTTTGAATCCAACCGTGTAAAGATGACGGGTCACCACCGTTGCCGTGTGTTGCTTTACATTCTTGCATCGGGCACATGGACAAAGGAGTTTCCGGTTGCTCGAAATGATGATTGGCGACAAGCAAATTCCATGAACACGTTAATCCCATGACAAAATTCTTCGGTGACGAGTATTTGTTGATGGATCAATCCGTAGATCCATCCATCTCCTTGAATGGTTTGAGAAAGACATAACTAAATTTTATATGATTTGGAATACGAGTGTAATGTGTTACAAATTATGAACATATAAACAATGTCTTTATAAAACCATGAATATATAATACGAAAATTTAACACTTACCCACGAAAAATAACATGGCTTTTTCGTGGGTATAAATGCCACTTGCAAATCTGATACTATATATGAAGTGACAATTCATTTGAAATGACAACTCTTACCCACGAAAATTTTCATGGGTTTTTCGTGGGTACATATGAAAAGACATATCTCTGAAAAACCACTGCGAAAAGTAAACTCCCACCCACGAAAAATTTCATGGCTTTTTCGTGGGTATAAATGCCACTTGCAAATCTGATACTATATATGCAGTGACGATTCATTTGAAATGACAACTCCTACCCACGAAAATTTTCATGGGTTTTTCGTGGGTACATATGAAAAGACATATCTCGAAAACCCACCGCGAAAAGTAAACTCCCACCCACGAAAAATTTCATGGCTTTTTTCGTGGGTACCGCACTACTAACAAAAACTCCACAAAATCTTCGATAAGTCTATAAATATAGACTTGTTAGAGAAAATTAGTAAATACAAAACATATAAAAAAAACATGTCAAAGAAAAATGTTAATCGCTTAGAGGAAGATAAAATAATAAACACTTTCGTAGAGTCTTTACCGAAACATACACCCATGATTCTTCCACCATTCACTTCAATAAAACAACGAACAAGAGTCATGGTTCTACTTCACGTGCTCCTCCTAAGCCTCGTAAAGGATGCTCTCCGGTCGAGCCGAAAAAAAAGTAATGCAAAAACCTACATCGACCGAGGGTTGTAGATGATTTCGAGGAACCGGATCGATTTTCAAATGTCCAAATGACTATTACGGTTGTTGTGACAAACACATGTTAAAATTTGAGTTGGATCATTAAGAAACATGTTTACTTATTAATGCACCACTACAATAAGTGCATATATGCATGAATTTTATGTTTGCTTTTATTAATAATGTGTGGGTCATTAACAACCGTGCATCTTTATGTAATTTTATCCGTAATGCTTTTATGTAAAATATTGTATTAAAGTTTAAATTATCTTATTTTCTACTAGTTGACAACCAATACATTCACACATGATTTGACAATTCATATATGAATGTATTATCACTATTTGCAAATTTTCTTAATTTAACTATAAATACATATGATGCTTTTGTGTATAGCTTTAACATATATCAAAATAAAATGTCTTCAAACTCAAATGATGAAAACTCGAATCATGGGGAATTCGAAACTCCGATTTGCCGAAACCTTCGAAGAGATACCAACTTACTCATGGGAAAATGAAACTCCGTCACCAATCTATGATAATAAACCGAAGGTGATCATGTCTTTAACCAGGTCACCGATGATGTTTTCGGTAAGGAAATTGAAGAGCTAAAACCATCTCAATTAAACTCAAATACTTACGGTGGTCGTCCCGTAAGTGAATCATATAGTCAATACTATGATGATGATTTCGCACAACGACCGAAAGCCCTAACTTAAATTTAGATCTTGATGCAATTCAAAGGGAATTGTGTGACGATTTAACCGATACATACGGTGAAAGTTCTTAAGGGTTGCGAGGATCATTACTTATGATGATGATTTTGCCCAAAGACAGAGAGAGCACGACTTTAATTTAGATCTTGATGCAATTCAAAGGGAATGTGAAGAAGATTTATATTCTCTAGAACAAAAATTAAAGGGAAAGAAAAAGATTCGATAAGTTTGTATTCTATAATGTTTAAAATGTTTAATATTTTAAATTCTGTAATGTGTCATTTTATAAGTTTTAATAATTTGTATGTCAAAATAGTAAGTAATATAATGTGTTATAATAAAAGTTTTAATAATTTTTAAAATATAAAAGTACCCACGAAAAAATTCGTGGCTTTTTCGTGGGTTTGCGTAGAAAAGCCACGAAAATTTTCGTGGGTTTTTCGTGGCTTTTCCGTACCCACGAAAAAAGTCGTGGCTTTTTCGTGGGTTTTTAAGTACCCACGAAAATTTTCGTGGCTTTTTCGTGGGTACTTCATCTTCGACAAACCTAATTTCCGCCGCACACTTTTTTTTTTCACGCGAAATTTCGGCGAATTCGGCGATTCCGGCGATTTAATGCGTTTTTCGGGCCAAACTCCGCAAAACTCGGGTTTAACTTATTGTGTTGTGTGTTTGGTAGTTTGATTTTAGTTTTTGAACTTGTTGTGTTGAGTTTTTTCATGGATCTTGGTGTTCATAGATGTTCTTGATCATAGATCTTGTTGTTTATCTTAATAAAATAAATTTCATGGATGTTGTTGTTGATTATGTTGTTTTAACATTATATATATACAAGATCTTCATTATATTTGATTATATATGTACAAAATTCATGGATCTTGTTGATTATATATGATGAAAATCAACAAGTTCCATGAATATCTAAAGATCCTTGTAATTTTATATTTATTATATTTTTTTCCTAATATAAAACATATAAAAAAGGAAAATGGAGCACTATGCCTTAGGTGCTACTGCTGAGTATCGTTATCGCTTACAAGCGGTATACCAATCGCCTTATAGGAGAGAGCAACCTTGCCTCCATCCTCAAAAGGAAAATGGAGCACTATGGTATTTAATCATCTTATTTTTTCCAATTATATACATATTATGCATTTATAAAATTTATTTATGACGTTTTAAAAAATTTTAATAAGGATTGGGATCGATGACACGGTCAACAATTTTATCGAAAAGACTGGCAAAATAATTTCGGGGTCCATGGAAAAATTGACCGACGTTAAAAAAAATCAACCCGACAAAATCGAAAGCCGGTGGGGATCTTTCGTGGTAAGTTACGGTTTAAAATATTTAATCGTTTAATGTATAAACTTTCATACTAATAATTATGGTTTCGAGTTATAGGCAAACTATTACTGGGATCCCTCACACGAGGACCTTGTCTTTTTCGAATGGAAAGAAAAGACAAAAAAGGGAATCGGGGAGGAAATTAGTAGGAAGCACGAAAGGGAGTGCGGCCTCCTTACATTAGCAATGACGATTGGGTCGGCTTTTGGCGAGTGGGATACTCCCAAAGCCAAACCGAGAAGTGAGAAGGCGCGACAAGCCGTCAAACTCCTATAGACGGGAGTACAATGCACGTCCACTACGGCGGCCCAATTCATTCTCCAAAATCAATTATACTCGGTAAGTTTTATAAATACATTAATAAATACATATGAATAAATGTAACATTAACGTGTACATTTGAATTTTAACAAAAATACGAGAACAAGAGGATCCCCAATCCGGGATCACTCTCTTCGATTTAGTCGAAGACACATCGACGCCCGAGATGGCACCTACGGTGATCCCCTTCATTGAGGGAGTTGTTAGGTCGGTTGAAGAAGAGGTTTCTCCGTACGAAGGTACATCGAGTACGGCTTATTCACGGGTGAAGAGACATATACTCAACGAGTCAACCTAGGTTATATTTAGAGGTAAATCTTTATAATTTTCTATTGCTATAAATTTTAATATGTTTTTGTATTAATTTTGTAATGTTTAAATGTGCGAGAAGGTCAACGCGAGATACGGAGAGGCTACGGCGTTGGTAGTGCGAAGACGCGATGCTATCAACCGTACGCCCATTATGCGTCCTCGACACAAGAGGTTACGCGCGGTGAGTACGACGCGTTCGGGACTAGCACTCAAAGAAGGTTAGATCGCCTTGAAGGCGGAAGCTCGACGGGGTCGGTCAAAACCCGAATGTCCAAGAAGACCGAGTCGGGGCACGTTAGACCGGACCGCACCTCGAGGCGGGATCCGGCTCGAGGAGTTCAACACAACCCATCCGAACTCGCTTGGGAATTTCGATTATGATATGTAGTGTTTTGTATTTTGCATTTTGTAAAACTATTTGCTTTTGTGGTATAAATTTTCAAGTATTATTGTATTTTTAAATATGTTTTAATTATAATTTTTAAAATTATAATTTCTTAAATCAAAATTGATTTATTATTTTTTTTAAAAAAATTTCACACTACCCACGAAAAATTTCGTGGGTTTTTCGTGGTTTGTTGAGCACCCACGAAATACCCACGAAAATTTTCGTGGGGTTAATTACCACGAAAATTTTCGTGGTTTTTCGTGGGTTTTTTCATAAACCACGAAAAACCCACGAAATTTTTTCGTGGCAATTCACCCACGAAAAATTTCGTGGGTATTTCGTGGCTAAATTTGCCACGAAAAAGCCACAAATAAATTCGTGGGTATGCTACCCACGAAAACCCACGAAAAATTTCGTGGGTAACATACCCACGAAAAAGCCACGAAAAAATTCGTGGGAAAAATACCCACGAAAAACCACGAAATTTTCTACCCACGACGCTATACCCACGAAAATTTTTCGCGTTTTTGCGCTTACCCACGAAAAAATAGGCATAAAACCCACGAAATTTTTCGTGGGTATCCGGTTTTTTTTTACTAGTGTATATTAAACCAAACTATACTAATAAATCTTGCAACTAGATTCCTTGAGAACCGGGCCTATTTATAACAATTTTGGTGAAGAAAAAAACAAAAAAAAAGAGATAAACTTGAAAATTGTGAAAGCCTCCATTTTTGAATATTTTAATATATTTTTTTAAGTTTGATTGATACCTTTGAATGTGAACAAAATAATGGATGTGACCAAAACTAAGCCATCACCAAGAAAATTCCTAGCAGTTTCCGTTTTGAAAAATCTTTAAAGAGAAAAAAAAAATCATTAAAAAGAAAGAAAATCAAAATTTTGTTTTCTGGGGAAATAAACATAGGCAAAAAGGCAGCTACATTGGCGAAAATAAAAAAGAAAAAAAAAAAAAAACTAACCTGAGAATGTGTTGTTGAATCTCTCTCTATCTCTCTCTATGTTCTTCTCGTCTATTTTCTCTTTGTTGGATCCTAAAACTTTTTTGGGAGAGAGAGAGGAAACAAAAGGGTATTAAATAGAGTCTTCTTGGGCTTCGCAAAACCTATTCGGTTTTTGTATTTATCCATGCGTGGTTGATAAATAGCGATGTGATGTCGGTTTCCTAATTTTTTTGTTATTATTATATATTTTTCTGATATTATTAATAGTATGTTACAAAAGTCGTGAATTGGCGTAGAAGAGTGAATATGGAGTCCATGCATATTTATATCAAATACTTTTCATTGTCTGTAAATTCCTCCTATATATATGTTGATGTATCATTGTAAAATATGATAACATAAAAAACTAAAATATACAACATCACCTACAATAATATTACTCTCTCAAACGTATGCTTCTTATCTTCATATATATACACTATACATTTTATGCTCCTTATATATATAATATATATATCGTCTCATTTACTTCTATATTATAACATACGTATTATATATATAATCAACAACTACATTAGTTCATCTTTGGTAAATTTAAGATATTATAACACGTTATCAACACGATCGTCTCTATAGTATTTTGTTATTTATGTCATGGTTGCTTTAAGCACCATAATTTATTCGTACGCGGATTACCGCATCGATATTTATTTATTGTTATATTTATATGGTTGTTTAAACGCACCATAATTTATTTATTGTTATATTTCTATGGTTGTTTAAACGCACCATAATTTATTTATTGTTATATTTCTATGGTTGTTTAAACGCACCATAATTTATTTATTGTTATATTTCTATGGTTGTTTAAACGCATCATAATTTATTTATTGTTATATTTCTATGGTTGTTTAAACGCACCATAATTTATTTATTGTTATATTTCTATGGTTGTTTAAACGCACCATAATTTATTTATTGTTATATTTCTAAGGTTGTTTAAACGCACCATAATTTATTTATTGTTATATTTCTATGGTTGTTTAAACGCACCATAATTTATTTATTGTTATATTTCTATGGTTTGTTTAAACGCACCATAATTTATTTATTGTTATATTTCTATGGTTGTTTAAACGCACCATAATTTATTTATTGTTATATTTCTATGGTTGTTTAAACGCACCATAATTTATTTATTGTTATATTTCTATGGTTGTTTAAACGCACCATAATTTATTTATTGTTATATTTCTATGGTTGTTTAAACGCACCATAATTTATTTATTGTTATATTTCTATAGTTGTTTAAATGCACCATAATTTATTTTTAATTTAATTTACAAATTTTATGGATGACTTTTTATCACCATAATTTATTTATTGTCTTAATATATACTAATGTGATATATAATCTTTTATTACTTTCTTCTTAAAATAAATTTAAGGTTATTATAAATGATACATTTATTCATTAATACATAAATTAAAATTTACAAAATATATTTAATTGATTGCAAAATATTAAAAATAATTTTTATTATGTATTATTAATACTAACGGTCACAAAGAAATTTTTTCGAAATTTTTCACTTTTACAACGGCTATGAACAGTAATTTCGATCTATAAATACACTCACTTTTCAATATATTTTCCATTCACACATTTCATTTTCTCCAAAATCTCTTTCTAAAAATATTTTAAAAGTTCTTAAAAATGTTTCGATTATTGTTAATCATTATGTTTTTGATAATCATTGCTTGTATTTACGGAATTATTATCGGAGATTCTACTCATGAACTATATGTCTTAAATATAGTTTTAATTTTCTATGCTTTGTTTTTCTTTGTAATCGCTTTTATTATTAATGTAAACTCGTAATCCTAAAATTATTTTAATAAAATTTATTATTATGTTTTAGATATAAAAAATGGCAAACATCGAGAAACTCCAGTTTCCGGCTCTAGAAATCACTGGTGAAAATTTTATATCATGGACCACCAACGTTGAATTGCACCTTGAATCTCTTGGGTTATCTGAAACCATTAAAGAGATGAATATTTCAACGGTCCAAGAAAAGGCAAAATCGGTGATCTTCCTTAGAAGACACCTTGATGAGAGCATCATTTATGACTATGCTCATATGAGGGATCCTAAAGAACTCTGGAAGAGTTTAAAGGATCGTTTTGATCACCAAAAGGACATAACTCTCCCGCTTGCTCGGGATGAGTGACAAAGTCTGAGGTTTCAAGACTTTGATAAAGTCATGAATTACAATTCCGTTGTTTTAGGAATTGTGGCTAAGTTGAGGTATTGTGGTGAAACCATTACTGAATCCCACATTTCACAAGAATCACATTACCCTACAACAACAATATAGGATGCGTGGGTACACCAAGTTTTCAGACTTGATTGTGGCTCTCCTAATAGCCGAGAAGAACAATGAGCTTCTCATTAAGAATCATATGACTCGACTTTCGGGGTCCAAAGCATTTCCTGAAGTGAATGCATTGAACGTTAAAAACCCGATAAGGGAAAACAAATCCTTTCGGGGTCGTGGCCGCCAAAACTATCGCGGACGTGGGAAAAACTTTAACCCCCCAGAGAAAATCATTGCAATGGATTCGTCCAAGAGCAATCTCCAAAGGGGAAAGAGGTCCAAGGAAGCACCTCCAAGAAACATGAGAACACTTGCGTCCGTTGCGGTACTAAGGGACATTGGTTCAAAGTATGTCGCACTCCTGCGCACCTTTGTGCTCTGTACAAAGAATCTGCGAAAGGTAAGGAGGTGAACCTCGCAGAACACTCTGAGGATACCACACACCTCGAGGCCTCTGACTTTATGAATGATTTTGACGAGGCCACCGTCACCGAAAACTGAGGATGTGACTCTTGAACTATGATGCATGTGTTATAAATAATGAACGTTTGTGTGAACTATTTAAAATAATGTATAATTATGTAACATATTGTGTGATGTAAAAATATGTATAATTAATATGTAAAATTCTACTTTCATGTATAATTATTGAATGATATTTGCTTTTGTGAACTATTATTTAGTATTCTTATTTATTGGTTTTCATATTTCTCAGAAATGGATTACAATACAAATGGAACAACATCAAATGAGGATGGTAGAGATATTTGTATACCAGATAGTGGAACAACGCACACTATCCTTAAACATAGAAAATATTTCTCAAATTTAAAACCGACAAAAGTTATTGTCAATACAATATCAGGTCCTACGGACTTGATTGAGGGGATTGGTAAAGCAAATTTTGCATTACCTAATGGAACAATGTTCTCAATTAATAATGCATTGTTTTCTCCAAATTCAAAAAGGAATTTGTTGAGTTTTAAGGATATATATCTTCAGGGATTTGATACTCAATCCGCGACTGAAGATGGAAAAAAATACATGTATATAACTTCCGAAAAGTCGGGAAAAATACATGTCCTAGAAAAGTTACCAAAACTCCCCTCTGGTTTGCATCATACGTATATCAATACGGTAGAATCACACCTTGTGATCAAAAGAAATCATGATGATTTCACTTTATGGCATGATCGTCTTGGTCACCCGGACACATCTATGATGAGAAAGATCATAGAAACCTCACATGGTCATTCACTGAAAATCCAAGAGATTTATCAGGGGAATAAAAAGACATGTACTACATGTTCTTTAGGAAAATTGATTATAAGACCATCACCTAGTAAAATCGATAAAGAGTTACCAAAGTTCCTTGAACGTGTTCAAGGCGATATTTGTGGACCTATACATCCACCATGTGGACCATTCTATTATTTTATGGTAATGATTGACGCGTCAAGTAGATGGCCACATGTTTGTCTATTATCATCTCGCAATGTGGCATTTGCGAGATTTCTAACTCGCATTATCAAACTAAGAGCTCGGTTTCCGGATAATCCAATAAAAGGAGTTAGATTAGATAACGCCGGAGAATTCACATCCCAAGCGTTCTATGACTATTGTATGGTAACTGGAATCGATGTTGAACATCCGGTAGCACATGTGCACACACAAAATGGTTTGGGTCGAATCACTAATTAAACGTACGCAACTAATTGCAAGACCATTGATTATGAGATCTAAACTCCCACCTTCGTACGGGGACATGCAATTTTGCATGCAGAAACACTTATTCGGATTAGGCCGAGTGCGTACCATAAATTCTCCCCACTACAGTTAGCATTTGGTCGAGAACCAAATATTTCTCATCTAAAGATTTTTGGTTGTGCGGTATATGTGCCTATTGCACCACCACAACGTACAAAGATGGGACCACAAAGGAGATTAGGTATATATGTTGGTTGTGATTCACCATCAATTATTCGGTTCCTAGAACCACAGACTGGTGATGTCTTTACTGCACGTTTTGCTGATTGTCACTTTGACGAAAAAGAGTTCCCTGTTCTAGGGGAGAAAACAAACAAAGAGGAAAGGATATTAAGTGGTGTGTACCATCCTTGTTACACCTTGATCCTTCTACAAAGCAGTCAGAACTAGAAGTTCGACGAATTATGCATTTGCAAAGTATTGCAAATCAGCTTCCCGATGCATTTGCAGATACTAAGACGGTAACTAAATCACATATACCGGCTGCAAATGCCCCCGCTCACCTTGCAATGCCACAAGAACGTGATAGAGCAGATGATACTCGTGAATCCAAAACACTCTTGAAGCGTGGCGGACATGTGGGTTCCAAGGATAAAAATCCTAGAAAACGAAAAGAAATTGAAATACAAAATTCTCCAAATATAACTGATATTGTGGAAGAAAATGAGCAGGGTGTTGAATAACCCGAGCCCGATGAAAATCATGAGATTTCTATAAACTACATTCATACCAAAAGGATATGGAATCGAAACAAAATCTCTGATATTGATGATATTTTCTCGTACTCCGTGTCAAAAGAAATAAACGAAGAAAACGATGACCCAAAACCAATTTCTCTATCAGAATGTCAAAAGAGACATGATTGGTTCAAATGGAAAGAGGCGATACAAGTAGAACTTAATTCGCTTAATAAACGAGAGGTTTTCGGACATATCGTACTTATCCCTAAAGATGTTAAACCAGTTGGATACAAATGGGTTTTCGTTCGGAAGAGAAACGAGAAAAATGAGATAATGAGATTCAAAGCTCGTTTAGTGGATCAAGGATTTTCTCAAAGACCAGGAATTGATTACGAGGAAACATATTCTCCCGTAATGGATGCAATAACATTTAGATTTTTGATGAGCCTAGCGGCTTACGAAAATCTAGAGATGCGTCTCATGGATGTCGTTACGGCATATCTCTATGGATCATTAGATACTGATATCTATATGAGAATCCCTGATGGGTTTAAAATGCCAGAAACATTGAAATCAAAACCAAAAGAGTTATGTGCAATAAAACTGCAAAGATCATTATATGGGTTAAAACAATCTGGACGTATGTGGTATAATCGTCTCAGTGAACATTTAACTAAAGAAGGATATGTTAATAATCCTATATGCCCATGTGTTTTCATCAAGAAAACATCATCCGGATTTGTGATAATCGCGGTGTATGTTGATGATCTAAATATTATTGGAACTCATGAAGAAATTCAAAAAGCGACAAATTATTTAAAAGGAGAATTTGAGATGAAGGATCTCGGACAAACGAAATTTTGTCTCGGATTACAAATTGAGCATTGTGAAAAGGGTATATTTGTTCATCAATCCACATACACCAAAAGGGTGTTAAAACGCTTTAATATGGATAAAGTTACTTCACTCAGTACTCCTATGGTTGTCAGGTCACTTAATGTCGAAAATGATCCATTCCGACCACCTGACGAAAATGAAAAGATACTTGGTCCTGAAGTACCATATATGAGTGCTATTGGGGGCTCTTATGTACCTTGCAAATTGTACTCGACCTTATATATCATTTGCAATCAATCTTTTGGCAAGATTCAGTTCATCTCCCACACAAAGACATTGGAATGGCATTAAACATGTTTTTCGTTATCTTCAAAGGGACGATTGATTTAGGATTACTTTATCCTAAAAATACAAATGGGCAAATGATTGGTTTTGCAGATGCTGGATATTTATCTGACCCTCACAAAGCTCGGTCGCAGACTGGATATGTTTTCACAATTGGTGGCACCGCCATATCATGGCGATCTCAGAAACAAACACTTGTAGCCACATCTTCAAACCATGCTGAAATCATTGCACTCCATGAAGCAAGCAGAGAATGTGTATGGTTGAGATCAATAACTCAACACATCAAATCAAGTAGTGGATTCAAAGACAACTCAGAACCGACTATCTTATATGAAGATAATGTTGCATGTGTAGCTCAAACGAAAGAGGGATATATCAAAAGCGACAGAACCAAGCATATCCCACCAAAGTTCTTTTCATACACCCAAGAACTTGAAAAGAATAAGGAGATTGAAGTGAAATATGTTCGGTCATGTGACAACTCTGCAGATCTCTTCACAAAGTCACTACCCACGTCAACGTTCAGAAAGCATGTCTATAACATTGGAATGCGTAATCAACAAGACATCTGAAGGGTTATTCTAATCTTTCAAGGGAAAGTGTTGTACTCTTTTATCCTACCCTGATTTTTTTCACTAGATTTTTCATGGAAAGGTTTATAACGAGGCAACATAAAAAACAAAACGCAAGAGATATAAATGGCAATGGACTCCAAGGGAAATGTTACAAAAGTCATGAATTGGCGTAGAAGAGTGAATATGGAGCCCATGCATATTTATATCAAATAGTTTTCATTGTCTGTAAATTCCTCCTATATATATGTTGATGTATCATTGTAAAATATGATAACATAAAAAACTAAAATATACAACATCACCTACAATAATATTACTCTCTCAAACGTATGCTTCTTATCTTCATATATATACACTACATTTTATGCTCCTTATATATAATATATATATCGTCTCATTTACTTCTATATTATAACATACGTATTATATATATAATCAACAACTACGTTAGTTCATCTTTGGTAAATTTAAGATATTATAACATAGTAGAATTTTTTTCTATTCTAAAACTCTTTCGCTCATTAATCCATTAATCGGTGGTCGTTCGCGTCGATTAAGTTTTGACTGCGTAAATTTAATGACTTGAAGAACGACGTTTAATTCTATAAAATTTTGCATAATTCAGGTAATTTTTGACTATTTTCTGATAAATTTGATTACTTACGAATATAAAATTTGATAAATTATTACTTTTAGAGGTTAATAACAATATAAATGATAATAAAAAATCAATATAAAGTGAAAAAATATGTGAAAATATAAATTTATCCAAAAATTACTTCCCGATTAATCCCCTAAAAATCTCCGATTTTTTCGATAGGCGCTATGCCCTTGTTGTCTGCACGCGTAGCGCCTAGCGAGTTCTAGAACCTTAGTATTTTTGGGAGAATTACAAAACTACACATTTTGAATTACGTTCACAAAACTACACATTTTAAAATTTTCTTCACAAAACTACATCTAAACACCAAAAATTAAATTTAAATTAAGCTTACTATACAATTCTACCTCTTAATCACTATATCCTAAACACTAATTAGCGAACCAAATGGAAAAAATTAATTTTGATGAAGTTTAAAAGAGTAAATCAACATTTTCAAATTTTAAAAAAGGATAATTACGTGAAAAAATTAAATTTGATAGAATTATGTAGAGGAAGGATGGAAATGTATAGTTTTGTGAATTTCTCTATTTTATTTTTTAAAAAATATTAATAGTAGTATTATTAAAGTACACGAGGAGAGGAGGTATATGTTATAAAAAAGATATTGTTCTCCTTAGCCCTTCCTTTTTATGACAAAAATATAAAGTACACTATTGTTTTCGAAAGTCCCACATGTCTCACCGTACTTTTCTACTTTTCCTTTTGACAGCTCTCAATGCTGACATATTAAAAGAGATATTATAATATTTTCGTTGGATTTTTTTTTGTATTATTAATTTATTAGTGGTCAATAATTATTCCAAAAAAATTATGACGAGAATGGTGTACTTTTGTAATTTCCCAAATTGTAAAAGTTTGCCTTCAAATAATATATATATTTTTTTTTAAACTATCATATTAAACTTAAGCTGTCGGAAAAAGGCTTTATGTTAAAGAAAGTCAATCCGAAGCCGAAGAACTTACATAAGAAAATAAAGAAACCCGAGCCCTCGCTTTTTTAGCGATACAATCGGCCCTGGTATTAGTACAACGAGGATTAAAACGAATGTTTAAAAACTGCAAAGATTCTCGAAGAGTCGAAAAAGTTTCAAGTTTTGATGCAAAAGTTGGTCATCCTGCTGGATTGGAAATCATTGCGATTAAGTCTTTACAGTCCGTAGCAAACCTCGTAATCGGAACCTTTTTGATCCTCATACAATCCATTGCCCAAATTAATACCGCTAACTCAGTATGAAGAGGTGACAAACATCTACTAATACTCCTCATCCCGTACTTTTGGAACGTGGTCGAGGGTGAAATGATTCACCCGATTCCACTAAATAAGTCAGATCCCGCCCATGAACCATCAATTTAACATTCTAAAGGGAAATCAATTTCATGGGTTTCTAAAGATAATTGGGCATTCATTTTTTCTGCAGAGTCTTCTCTAGCATTAGCTTGTCTCCATGATCTTTCCTGAAGAATAGCATGATCAACTATATCTTGTGGGACATCCATTTTGTTATTGAACACTTTATTATTTCTATCTTTCCAAATGAACCACAAGATCCAAGGGAAAACTTTTAGAACATCATTTTCAATTCCATTCTTTTCTGCTTTCCAGAAAATGAATTTAAAGTTATGAAACACCGAAAATTTCGGGAACAAAGAAGGTGAAGAGGGGATGGGAGATAACGCCCAAACTTGACGCGCCGGGGACATTCGAACAAAGTATGGTTTATGGATTCCTCTTCCGCACCACAACGCGGGCATTCTCTTTCCCTCCCAATATGACGAGAAAATAGTCTTTGGCATGTTGCCAGGTTTCCTGAGATGCACTGCCACAAAAAGTGTTTTAACTTTCGAGAAGTTTTAAGTTTCCAAACATGTGTCAGAAGTGTATTAGCACTCGGTCCCTGAAAAGGGTGATCACAAATTTGACAAGATAGATCTCTCGCGGCCCGATAACCGGATTTAACTGTATAGTTACAAGATTTGGTAAAAGACCAACTAAATCCATTTCTAGAAAAATAGCGACTTGGCTGAATCCCTAGGATAAGGGGGATATCGATTGGGTCAAACAACTCGTGTAAATTGTCCATCTTCCACTGCTTCGACGATTGGTCAATTAGGTCAATAACAAATAGGAAAGGATTACGCTCGGCACTTATTCCCTTGAGGGGACGGGCCGGAATGTATGGGATCCAAAGTTTATTCCAGACCAATGTATTTAAACCCGAGCCAAGCTTTGAGTTATTATTCGTATTTTTTTTAAAAGAATTGTTTTGTATAACTAATTTTATATCCGTCCAACAAAAAAAAATGCTCAAAATTATTTTACAAAAAAGAAACATTTATTAGTGGTCAATAATTGTTACAAAAAAATTATGATGTAAACTTGTCTATGATATGGAAATCGTGTAGTTTTATAATTCCCCCAATTGTAAAAGTATGCCCTCAAAGAATTGTTTACTCTAATCTATTTGAGTTATTATTCGTATTTTTTTAAAAAAATTACTTTGTATACAACTAATTTTATAGCCGTCCAACAACAAAAAAAATGCTCAAAAATATTTTACAAAAAAGAAACATTTATTAGTGGTCAATAATTGTTACAAAAAATTATGATGTAAACTTGTCTATGATATGGAGAATGGTGTAGTTTTATAATTTCCCAAATTGTAAAAGTATGCCTTCAAAGAATTGTTTACTTTAATCTATTTGAGTTATTATTCGCATTTTAAAAAAAAAAATTGTTTTGTATAACTAATTTTATAGCCGTCCAACAAAAAAAATGCTCAAAAATATTTTACAAAAAAAGAAACATTTAATAGGGTTATAGGGTAGAAACTTTTCAGCTCAGACAAGAGATGTTTGGCATAGATTTGTCCTTAGCTTGCAGTAAAAAGACAAGATAACATTTGAATCTAACATGTGCATATTTAACATAAACAGAAACTAAACCTATAAACAATGATTCGTGTATCAAAGAGATTATTACTTAATAGAGATATAATAACATTTGCAAGCTAGCTCTCTAAAGATATGTTTGTTGCATTACCATATCTTTTTCATTATTCTTGTTCAGTTTTTTCTCTAAGTACTTTTGCAACAAACACTTCTCCTCCACTAACTTCTTTGCCACCATTCTTACTCCATCTCTTGCTTGCTGCTTCCAACTTCTTCAGCTTCTCTTCATCATCTTCCCTTATTGTTATCCGAAAATGAATTTTTCGGTTTACTAATTCTCAAAAACCAAACCAAAGATCGTTACATCAAGCAATCACAAACCAAAACACAAAACTTGTACAACAAGAAACAAAGATAAAGAAATGGATCAAGAACCTGGATCCGGAATATATTAATTGGTTTTCTTTTGATATAAACCCATCTAAAGATATCGCGCCGCCACCACCGTTGATGTAAGGAAGAGCTTCTTCAACATGTGTGTTGTGTCTTATAAACTTGTAAATTACCAAAGAGGCCATAGAAAAGTGTCTCTCTAAGGCCATGACCAGCATAAGTATTCATGGTAAGCTCCTCAGGAGCCAAATCAATCATGAATCACTGCCTAGCCTTTGAAACCCGGTATAGGATCTCCATCAGGCAGTTTTGGATCTTCCATGGCTAATTTAGCCAGAGTCATATTTGAATAAAGAAAAGAGAAATTCCTTAGCATGAAAAAATGTTTCTTATAAGATTTTTTTCCTCAAGTACAGTTAAAATGTTTTTTGACCTAAAATATCATAAACACAAATATCTAATATTAACATCTTAAAACTTAATTTTTTTTATTTGGGTTCGCTATAGACAATTTAAGGTATAATATTGAAGAGGTATAATTTAGTTTCAAAGGTTTCGCGAAGGTTTTAAGTTAATTTAAAATTTATAGTATTTTTTTCAAAAAAACATTTTAATAGTATTTAAAGAAAAAAAACTTATAATACTATTTTTGTCCAATTTTTATGGTATTTTGGAAATTGCACTCAAGAAAACATCCCATAAAGTAATATTTACTGAAAATAGCCATAATATAGCGTGTGTAATTTATGGAAATAGACCATAGCTTTTATTATTTTCCGTAATATCCGAAAATTTATTATTGTTGATCAAATAAATACCTTTATTCCAACAATGTTAAGCTTTTAAACTCTCCCACTTTGCATATGCCAAAAATAAAGAAACAAAAATATAATGTAGTAACTTAAACAGAAATATACGACCGGTTCATAGTTCTTCCTTTTTCACAACGTTTAAAAGGAAGTAAACCCGTAATCTTCCGGTTTAATTCCATCAAATATAGAAGTGATACCAACTTGGTTTACACTAAACCAACCAAGTTTCCTAATATACTCTCCCACAATATCTCCAACAAAATATGAAATGCCACAAGAGGCAACAACAATAGCCGTATAATAAACCGCGGTTTTGAGATACGGTTTAGTCGATTTTGACGTTTTTCGGACATAAACCTTGATCATACCGAGCAAAACTACGCAAACCAAAGAAACCGAGAAAACCGACATGAGCTTGTAGTTCTTGATTCCGGTTTTGTAGAAAGAAAATGCGTAAACCAATGGAGGGATTAGACCATATAGAATGTAAGACAAAACCGCTACTAAGACATGAAACCGAAAATTAGCACGTCTCCCTAACAATTCCTCGTACCGATCATCCTCTTGATCTACAATATTGTTTCTTAGATCTCGAAGCTGCAAGAAACGAACCTAATTATATCAAGAAGCCAAGCTTACGCAATGCCGTGGCACAAGAAAACGTTTTAAAAGGCGTTTTGAGACATTGTAATTACGTTTTGAGAGAGGACTATGATCCCACCGGCCAAATTTGCGACCGCTAGAGCCAATATATTCTCTGAAAACAATTAAAAAATAATAGTTATATAGTTTCATTGGTGTATAAGAATGACTAATCACATTGATTAGTAACTAATCTTGCAATAATTTGCTGATTAATTAAAAAAAAACGTTGGTCGGTGACATACCGGTGGATGAACCGGAGGCAGAGGCCGAAGCTACAACGACAAGGCTTGCGATGGTCTCGGTGATACCACCGTAGACAATGCTCTTTAGTAACTCAACGGTGGTGAATCTTTCTAGGTCCGGTTTATTTTGAACCTTAACCGGTGGTTCTATCTCCTCGATTTCGCATGATTCATCAAGAACAGGTACATTGGGTTTAAAATCAACTTCATTCTCATGTTTCCTTTCCTTGAGAATCAATCTTTTTGTGATACTTGAGCTACAGCTTGGACAGTAAATCTCGTAGGTTTCTTGTAATGCAAGCAAATTCTTTAGGTTTGACTTTTCTTCCGAGGTTTCTTGTAACGCAAGCAACGTCTCTAGGTTTGACTTTTCATCTGATTCTAATGTCAACATCTCTCTGTTTTCATCTTCTTCTACTACTTCAATCTCATTAACTTCTTCATTATGCTGCCTTTCGGTCTCCACATTAGGAAAGTCTCTGGATTTTGACTCTAACCAATTATAATTGGTTTCTTGGATTGAACCGGATTCATTGTTTGAGCCGGTTTCTTCGTCCGAACCGGATTCGTTGTTTGAATTGGTTTCTTCATTGGAACATGGTTCATTGTTTGAACCGGTTTCGCTTATACCGGTCTCGGGTATTGTTGGATCTGAATTGGAAGATAGTGATAATGTGTTTTCATGAACAAACATGTTTCCTACAATACCAATACCAAAGACAAACACGATAGTCTCAGGTTAAGTAATTGGGGGGTATTTATAACAAACTAAAACATAGTGGACACAATTGGGATTTACGACATTTTAAAGGGGTTTAATAGTAAAAACAAAAAAAAACATGTAAGATTATGACAAGTAGTTGACTTTTTACCTTGAGGTCCATTGTCGTCATGTTCACCATTCATCTCGGTGGAGGTGTCCGACGGCTCCGCCACCGCCGACGCCATGGATCGGATTGTTTTGGCCGGAACGTTATCTTTACCAAATCTGTAAGAATCAAGAAGATCCACTAATAAATCAGCATCTACAATTTCACCCTCACCAAACCAGCTTTTTTTAACTGGTCGGTCCAATTTTTCCATGTTAATGTTCTTTGTCAAAGAACTACACAAAGATTTTCAGATTATGACTTTTTTTTTTTGGTTGGAAGTATAATAATTACGCTTGTGTCTTTTTAAAAAAAAATTAGTTATCCACTCGTTGCACAAAAAAAAAAAATTAGTTATCCACTCCAATAATTTTAAAATAAATAAATCAAACGAGGGAAGCACGAGGCATTAAATATTTGTTTACTTAAGCCCATAACTTCAAAATTACAACTTTTGTATTTTGGTGTATATAATTATAGGAAATGTCACAAAGTTTATTTAAAAGTTAGAACCCAACCTTCATAGGATTGCAATTTGCAAATGTTATGTTTCTAATGAGGCCTTTATTTTACATTTTAATACTAAAAGCCCATATCGTAAACAATTAAAATACTTTTAGCACAGCCCAATACTCATACTAGTTTCCATGTGGCAGAAAGTGATGCTTCAATTTCACGTGAAGTCTGGTCTGTGATAATTTTTTATTCGTCCTCAAGTTTTGGGCTTTTTCTAATAGATCCTTGAGAGAAAATACAAAATTCTAAAATTTAGAAGTTTTGGATATTACCGAGTTAAAAAATTTGTCCTAAATAAATCTTTACCGAGTAGAGAGTATTAAACTTGGATGATGAATGATAGATTGAATCATCATAACAATATTTGTTTAAACCAATGATTTGACCAAATTTGATTAGATAGGGAATAAGTAGTGGAGAAGACACAAATTCAAGAAACTTAAAATATAATTCCAAGTTCATTAGACGTGCTTACCTTATTCATATCCAATTACAACAACACATCAACGATTATATAAAATGACAACAACAAAAAATCACTATTTTCTTTTGATATAAATCCTACTAATTCTCTATATTGTTAATATATCCTATGAAGAATACTATATTTGTAGTTTTTTTTTTTTTTTTTTTTTTTGTTATACGGGAGGTTCGGCCGGCATAATCCCTAGGCGCCGACAGGCGCTTTGATAATACCAATTAATGGCGTAAATCATCGCTCCCAACGCGGTTCGAACTCAGGAGCACAACATCACCAACGACTGCACTTAACCAACTGAGACAAACTATATTTGTAGTTTCTAGTTCCAAATAAGCTTTTTTACTTTAGATGACCAAACTAGTTTCACATTCAAAAGTGTATATCATAATGATTGTTATGCTCTACTCTCTTCTCTCTTTTTGTTATAAACAATAAAACATTTAACATCTTGTTAGTTGAGAAAAAGGTATATTTTCAACCACTTGTTATAGGATTGAAGAATAAAACATCCCCATTACTTTTGCTTTTTTAATAATAATTAAATCGTTGAATTTTTAGATTTATAGGTTTGAAAAATGAAAATAGTTTTTTGTAAATTTAATTAAAATAAATAAAAACATAATAGAGGCGAGCTTTACTCCGGAATTGGTGGGAACAAAAAAGTGAAAAATTGAGGTTTACTAATAAACCAAACACAAAAACCCTTTTCTTCCTCTTAATAATCACTCTCTTCTTCTTCTTCTTCTTCCCTCAAAATTTATCGTTTTTCTCTTTGGTCGTATCCTTAAAAATCTCTCCTTTTTGTCGTGTGTTTTAAATCTCAACTGTTTCATTCAGACATATCAAGTCTGATTTTTTCGCGCAAAATTGCGGGGAGCAGACGGACAAAAGCCAGAGGCTTTGTAGTGAGAAATCTCAGGTTAAAATTGATAAATGATAAATTCTTGTATTCTTCTGCCGCTTCCCCATTATCTGTTTTGTTCTCATTTTGGTTTTTGTCTGAAAATTCAGTTATAATATGTTGAAAGTTTGAAACTTTCGACAATTATGCTCTCTTCTATGTATGAAAGGTTAAAACTTTAGTGATATAATCGTTGAATTCGAAGTGGGTATGTTTCATATCAATGTTATTGATTAAGGGTTTTTAGATAATCTGGGTTTTATTTGATTTTCAGTAACAATTTATTTTTATTGAAGGCAATAGATTGAATTAGTCTTTGTGTTGTCTGCTCATATGTTATGGAGAAAAAGCTCAAGCTTAGGTGTAGTTGTTGATTGAGAAATATTGAAGAAAAATCTAAGTCCCATAGTAGATTTTTTAAGACTGTTTTGTTGAAGATTCAGACAAAATCTGTATGTTTCTGATTAAATTGTTGTGTGTTACTTTTAGAGAGTTGTGGATTCTACTTCTTGTCTGATTGTTATTCTTCTTTATAAAGATTATTAGTTAGCGTGTTGTTGTTTACCTTAAAACATACACATAAGCATCAAATCTTTTGTTTTTTAATTCCTTAATTAAGCTTTTACAAGTATACCATCTTCAAAAGATTTGAGTTTTATTTCTGTTATTCTTATTTGATCATTTCAACAGTGAAGAAAAAGAGAAACAAGATTTGAGATTCCATTGGTTAATCTCTTGAATCAAAAATGAGTGCAGCAGCTACAATGCCACGAGAAGCGACTAATTACGATGAGATCTCTATGCAACAAAGCTTACTATTCTCTGATAGTCTTAAGGTAGATTATTATTAATCAATGCTCGAAGTCGAATAAAGTCTTAATAGGTCTTGTGTTCATTGTGTTAAGACATCTTTGGTTTTACAGGATCTTAAAAATCTGAGGATACAGTTGTATTCGGCAGCTGAGTATTTCGAACTATCCTACACAAACGATGAACAAAAACAGACGTGAGTGAGTTTATTCCTCACTGTAATTTTCCATTGTATTCTTATCTTTTTGATTTTCATAAGTTTTTTACGTGTTGACACAGAGTCGTTGAGACGCTGAAAGATTATGCGATAAAGGCTCTGGTGAATACTGTTGACCATTTAGGCTCTGTTACGTATAAAGTCAATGACTTTGTCGATGAAAAAGTAGATGAAGTAGCAGGAACCGAACTAAGAGTGTCTTGCATTGAACAGGTAGCCACTTAGTTGCTTATGATCTTGTCTTTAAATTGGTGAATATTGATTAAGTGGACCGTTGTTTCTGCTTTAGTTTGTATTGAGATAATGAGTTTACTTATAAAATGTGTAGAGGCTAAGGATGTGCCAAGAGTATATGGATCATGAAGGCCGTTCGCAGCAATCACTAGTCATCGATACTCCAAAGTTCCACAAGCGATACATCTTGCCTTGTAAGTTTCTCCATTTGCAAACTTTCTTTTCTTTGTTGGTTTTGGGACTAACTTGGAGACACTTAAACTCTCTATTAGCGGGTGAAATCAAGAAGGGTACTAACCTCGCAAAGCTAAAGAATGTTGAAAGTAGTTTCGGTGAAGAAGATGAATTTAACCAATTCAGAAATGGTATAAATTGCTGATTTCATCTACTTGTTTAAATATTTAAGATTTTTTTTTGCAAACCTAATTCTTGATTTGTTCTGTTTCTTGTTTCCTATAAAGTTGTTCGCTCCACAATCCGCGAAACGCCTCCGCCACCCGTTAGGTAAAAGTCCGGTATTTTATAGCAAGTTCATGGTTAACTAATCGCAAAAAATTAAACTTTGTTGTGTGGTATTGTCTTTTTGTGTAGAAAATCGACACTTCAGTCCCCGTCTCCGCGGAAACCACAACGTTCAGCAACATTTTCGTTCTCTTCTATAGCCGCAGCACCAAAGAAAGAACAAGGTAAAAAGTAAAAACCCATCTTTAGCTTTTAAACGCGGTTTCTTGCTTAAAATGCGAATATAAACCTTTTGTTTGTGTGTGTTTACTAAACCAGATAAGCGAGCGGTTTCACCACATAGATTTCCACTTCTTAGGTCTGGTTCAGTTGCTATCAGACCATCATCAGTAAGCCGGCCAACCACACCGGTCAAAACTAGAACGATTACTCCTAAAAGGGTAAAGCTTCTGTTACATTTCAAGAACTTACTTAAGCTATATAACTTGAAAAGTTTAATGCTTTTAATATGGTTTTTTGTTTCTTGATTGTGTTTTGGTTCATGTTTCAGTATCCATCAGAACCAAGAAGATCTGCTTCGGTTCGTGTCGCGTTTGAGAAAGCAGAGCAGAAAGAAACAGAGCAACAACAACAACAACCGAGCAAGAGCAAAAGGCTGCTTAAGGCATTGCTTAGCAGACGCAAAACCAAGAAAGACGATACGCTCTACACTTACTTGGATGAATATTAAACCGGAAAAACTGTTTTTCTTTTTTGCGTTTCAACTACTTAACCGGAAATCACATTCCAATTTTAATTGTAATTTTTCCTTTACCCGCGTCAACCCATAGTATAAATTTATAAGTATATATAGTATATAAAAACACACATAAATATTTTTTTTGGGAGAATTACAAAACTACACCATTTGAATTACATTTCACAAAAGTACACCATTTCAAAAATACTTCACAAAACTACACCTAAACACTCAAAATTAAATCCAAATAAACTCTATCCACACAATCCTACCCCCTTAATACTATACCCTAAACACTAATTATCGAACCCAAATGAAAAGATTTTAATTTGGGAGAATCACAAAACTACACCATTTGAATTACATTTCACAAAACTACACCATTTCCAAAATACTTCACAAAACTACACCTAAATACTAAAAATTAAATTCAAATAAACCTTACCCACACAATCCTACCCCCTTAATACTATACCCTAAACACTAATTAGCGAACTCAAATGAAAATATTTTAATTTTGGTAATTTTTTAAATGGTAAATCAAACTTTTAAAATTTTAAAAAGGTGTAAATATATGAAAATATTGAATTAGGTGTAATTTTGTGAAAGGAGGGTTGAAAGGGTGTAGTTTTGTGAATTCCTCTTTTAATTTTGGTAATTTTTAAAAAGATAAATCAAACTTTTAAAATTTTGAAAGGGTGTAAATTTTAAATTAGGTGTAGTTTTGTGAAGGAGAGGTTGAAAGGCTGTAGTTTTGTGAATTCCTCATATTTTTTTCAGCATATAATTATTTTAAATAAACTTAATTTTTGTAAACCGTTAATCGATTAATCAATTTTAACCCGTTTTCGACCGATTAATATTTCAAATTTATTTTTATGGATTAAAACCAATTATGATGATAGAACAAATTTTCGATTTTACTAAACTCATTTAACTTTTCAAAACACAAAAAACTGATTTATAGTTAATGTTTGAACTAATATAGTTTCCACTATCAATGTGAGACTTTAACAAAAAAATCTAATATTATGGACTTTTAGTTCATATTTTATGGGTTTTTTAAAAAAATTCATTTGAGTTTCAAAAGTGTATAATCAATTAATATATAGGATACCAAATTTAAGTTACTACTAGATTCTTACCCGTGCGTCCCGCACGGGAGTAATATTTACAAAATATTAGTTTGATATAATTTTAAATTATTTTTTTATTTGTAGGAAACACTATATAATGTAGGGAGAATTACAAAACTATATCATTTGAATTACATTTCACAAAACTACACCATTTCAAAATTACTTCACAAAAATACATCTAAACAGTCAAAATTAAATCCAAATAAACCCTACTCACACAATCATATCCCCTTAATAATATACCCTAAAACCTAATTAGAGAACCCAAATGAAAATATTTTAATTTTGGTAATTTTTTAAAGGGTAAATCAAACTTTTAAAATTGTGAAAAGGTGTAAATATGTGAAAAAATTGAATTAGATAGAGTTTTATAAAGGAATGGATGGAAGAGTGTAGTTTTGTGAATTCCTCATATACTATTAATATTGTAAGATGGATTACAATGAAATTGAAATATTTATAATATTTTATTTTTTCATTATACTACCTATTTATTTTTATTTTTTCGTTTTTTAATTTTAATCCTATTAATTATGAATAATTTTTTATATTTTTTAATTCCGTTTTTCTTTTAATCCTATTAAATAGAAATGTTTTTTATTTTTTTAATCAAAAGTTATCTTATATTAAAATTTTAAGGTTTCTCAAAATTTGTCATTCCCAGTTAATAGTATAGATATTACGAAAATCCAAATGAAATATATGGCACACATAATTGACTCCGGTTATTAAAAGTTAAAACTCCAAATTAAAATGTTGTCATCAAATATTTTTCTTTTTAATTTATGTAAACTGTTAATACATGGTTTATAAGAATAATTCGTAATATTCATTATTTTTGTATTTTGGTAACAGTCTATTAATTATTCTTGGTGTAAGCATGAAGTGGTGGTCTTAGCGTGTGGTCTTGGCGTGTGGTCTTGGCGGGTGGGCTTGGCGGGTCAGACTGTCTAGGAGGACTCGTGTGTGGTCCCTCATAGTCAATCTCCAAATCCACTCTTCCTTGTTTCCTTACCACCTTAATTAATTAATTATTATTACATTAATATACTTTTTAGATTCGATGTTATACAAAAGTTTTGATTTTTTTTTAGGTTTTTGATATATACATACCTCGTGGTGGATATTGTTGAGACGTGAAGCCTCAACGAGCCCTAACAAACAGAAAATAAATCATACTATTAGCATTTGGATCATCAATATATAATTTTTAAAAAAAAACATATATTTCAAGAAATAATGCATTAGTAAGAACATAACATTGTTTAGTTGATTTGTACCGGAAGATAACATTTGGAGACAGAGCAACAAGGATACGAAGATAACCAACTTCATGTTTTATTTGGATTCTATGTTGTTTCTTGATTTATTTTATTTATGGTCTTCTCTTGATTTATTAATACATGTACTCTTTATATATATATATATATGCGTATGAATACATAGATGTATAGTTGATCATAATTATGAAGGTAAACGGATTCAACGTTGAATAGTTTTCTTATCATCTTTAACATTTAATATCGTATCAATAAATTCTTATTATACAGTCAAAGTCTGTACGTGTTTTTTTTAGTAATCTACTATCATTTAATATTTTAGTTTGACAAGCATTTATAATAATCTGATCTTCTTTTCTTTGCCAAATTCTTTTGTCTTTAAAACAAAATTTAATTTATCTCTTTTAGTTTAGTGAAATGAATAATTTTATTGGTAAAACTGAAAAATGTAAAACTTTATTGTTGATTTTGTACCAGTAGAAAATAAACAACACAATTAGATGCTGTTTCGAATTAGAACCATAATTTTACTGCAACTTACATTATACAACTTTTAAGTTTTAAGTATGATACCAAAATAACAAAAAAAAAAAAAATTCATACGACGGTAGACTGATATTCACATTTTTCATAGCCTGCAGAAATTAAGAGAAAAATTAATTAGTATAAAAAAATAATTAAGGCTCCTAAACATATTGTTGTAGGGGTAAAACGGTTAAGTATAATGTTCGGAATAGAGTGGATAGATCGTTCGTAATTGTGTAATGAAAATGGTTCGGAGTTTATATGTGAAAAGGGGTCGGAATTCTCGTTATGACAACTATGGTTCGGAGTGATGGTTCGCTAGAGATAGCGAACGCTTTTATAACGCTAAAGATAGCGAACAATAAGTGGGCCAAGATGCGAACGAGAATATGGGCGAGAGATGCCGAACGGAATACGGGCGAGATGCGAACGAATATGGGCGAGATGCCGAACAGAATATGGGCAGAGATGCCGAACGTAAATACAGTTCAAAGATGTCGAACTAAAAGATAGTAGATTATAATTCTCTGTTTCTCTCTGTGGATTCCTCTCTCTAGAATGCGGATCCGGATCTCTGAGCGGGATCTCTCTTATTTATAGTAAACGCTCCCCTTTTGACGGGATTCCTTGGCGCACGATCGCCATACCGCAGAACAGTATTTAAGTCATAGGGTTGTTTGGTTCGGCGCGGCGGAAGCGTGTCTTGTCGAAGCGTCGTTCGGCGCTCATAAATGCTGTCAGACGTGACGTGGCGCCGTTCGTTCAGTTCTGGGCCTATCTTCAATTGGGCCGTAATTTGTTATTTGGGCTTCGGCGGGCTTGCAGCGGCGGGCTTCTTAACGGGCCTGGTCATGTCGGGCCTGGGGAGGCCCACCCATAACATTAGTCCCCTCCCCATTCGTTTCGGAGAAGACGAAATGGTTCGTCAGTTGGCCTTGGCTTGTTTAAGAAGTCTCGCCTCGTTTTCGGCGAATCATTGAGTGCCACGTCACGATACTTTTGTAATCATGATGTCTTCATATTTTTCGGCGGGCGCCTCTTCCTCTTCCTTCGCTTGTTTTCGATGTCGCCTCTTCCTCTTCCTTCGTTTTCTTTAAATAGCCTTCTTCTGAATTCATTCCTCATTTCTTCTCATTCTCTCTGCGCGAACTCAGGTACCTTCTCTCTCTAAAAATTTTCTTCTCTCTAGATTTTTCTTATGTCGAACGCTTTGCCTTCGGTTTCGGACCCTACCTCGTCCTCGAGTTTCGGATTCTTCCTCGTCTTCAAGTTCGGGGTCTTCTCTCTCTCCAAACACTGAGAGGGTGTTAGAAAGAGGGGCTTCGGGTGGCGAAGCGAATCAAGATCACTCTCGCCTTCTTCCGCGAGCTGATTCGGCCCGCGACAACTCTAGTTTTGTTGCAGCTTCCGGAGGGTTCGCATTCGATCCTTCGACGCAGGTGCCCCAAGCTTCTGTTCGACCTCAAATAGAGGTCCCTTCTTTAGTCGACGAGGATTTTACGCCTCCGCCTCGAGTGCAACCGGCTCCGTCTGATCGTTCGGCGGCTACGAACCCAGAAGGGCGAGAAGACGCCGAAGAGACCGAGGCAAATAAATTCGTTTGCCTCGTCGGAGAGTAGGTTCGCCGATGGACTCGATGGCATTCGAGAGTTTCGGGGCTCGTGAGCCGTTGGATATTCACGAGCCGCGACCGGGTCAAATGCCTTGGCATTGCCCTCCGGGCTTCATTTGTCTATACGAGTCGGCGTTTACCGAAGCGGGGCTTTGGTTTCCTCTTCCCCGACTTCTGGTTGCTTACTGCGAACGTAGGAGCATGGCGATCTCTCAACCGACGGTTCCGTGCCTTCGGAATCGGTGGCGGCGATCTGGCGGCCAAGGATCTCGGTTTCGAGATGACTCGGGCTGTTTTGACGAGATTACGACGACGCAAGCGAACGCGTCTCTTCCGGTACCTTTTCGATCTGTTGGCGGAAAGGTTTTCGGTTGACTGCGGATCGTCATGTCAAGATTAGCAACTGGTGGCGAAGATATTTCTTCGTTAGGGTTGATTCTGCGTCTGTCCTAGATGTTGACAGGGAGTACCGAACTGACTGGGCAGTTGTTATCGGTAGGTGCCTTCGCGTTCGATTTCATCTTTCCTTATTTTGCTAACTAACTTGTCTTTTTTTTTTTTTTTTGTTCTTTTTCAGATCGCTTTATCCCGGTTGTGCCATTCCCGGAGGATTATACCAGATTCAAGGATCAGCTAAGGCGAAAAAACGAAATTCCTTGGCCCGAAATACTTGAGCAACAGAGAAAGTACTGGTGTTTGTTGAAAGGTAAATCCGAATGTCCTGTATTTTTTTTTTTTTTTTTTTTTTTTTTTTTTTTTATTCCGAAGGTAACTTGTGGTTTGTTTTCAGAGTCCTGGTCGTTGAAACCTCAAGAAAAACTCAGCGAACCTTCGGGAAGCGAACGACGAAGATATGGACGAAAACGAGCTACCTTCGCTTTTCGTGGATGAAGAAAATCAACATGCTAGTGTTCTCCCAACTCTGGCTGTTATTCCCGAGGATGCTTCGGCGCGAACCCGAAGATCTGGAGATGGCGAAAATCCTAGGGTCAAGAGGGCTCGGGTAGAAAGATCCGCCGAAGGCGGTAGTGTCGCCGCCCGTTGGTTCGGCACCGATGCAGATCCCAACACATCCTGAGGGTTCGGAGGATGGTGTTTACGCCGCCTTAGGCGCTACTGGGACCGAGAGTGTGGGCATTGCTGGGGCTGACGCTGTGAGTCCAGGTGGGGTCGAGGGGGAGACCCAAGCTGCTGGCGTCATCGGAGGGGTTGAGGGCGAGACCCACATTGCTGATGTTGTCGGTGCTGCTGCTTCGGATGGCACAGGGGAAGGTTTCTCCTCCTCTAGCCTTCCCTATTTTAAGGGCGGAGAGTTCTCGTTCAAGCTGGACAAGGACAACCTCCATAAGTTCGTCTTTGACTACGAGGGCGAGGGTGCCTTTCTGAACAGCGAGGAGGCCTGCGCCGGTTTCAATCATCTGCTCGTGGAGTCTCATGACGAGCGTCGTCCTCCTGCTTCGTTGGTGTATGAAGCAGAGATTGCTTCGTTGGCTCGGTTGGAGCAGAGGGTAAGTCTTTCACATTTTTGTTCGGTATTTTGGTTCCTCTTCTTTTGTTCGGATAATTAGTGCTGTTTTGTTTCTTTTCTTTAGGTCGCCTACCGGAGGACCAAACTTGCCTATGACTACGAACACCATCTTGCTTCGGCTCAAGCGGAGAAGACATTAGTTCAGAAAGAGCGGGACGAGGCTCGAGCCGAAGTCGACGAGCTCAAAAAGGCTCTCCGTCTGGCGAAGAGGGAGAAAAGGGTTCAGGGATTGAAAGCTCAGCTTGAGGAGTCCGAACTGGAGCGAACAAAGGTTAAGGAGAGCCTCGAAGCGACCTCTTCCTCTCTGCAGGTTCGGGAGTCGGAGCTGGAGTTATCTCGAAAGGCCGAGGCGGACCTTTCGGGCCAGCTCGAGCTTCTAAAGAAGCGCTATGAGGAGATGGTTATCCACGACGGACGCAAATTTGCCAGGCTTCGTCGGTCCCGAACTGAGTACGTCGATGCGGCGCGGGACCAATTCGCTCGGTTGCGCGAGGAATCGCAGAGTCGGTTGACGAAGTTGAAGTGCTATCTCGCCGAACAGGAGGCGAAGAAACAAAAGTACTTGCTGTGGAATCAGTTGAAGGGGATCTTCGATACCCTGAAGACCATGGAGCGTCGGTACGGGATAGCACCGCCGAACGATTTTGTTGAAGTCCTTCGCAAGCGGAAGGTAGAGCTCGAGACTTGGCTCGGATTGAGGCCGAAGCTGTCGTATGAGGCTTCGGACTTTGAACTTCCTGAGGAGCTGGGAGTTGCCTCGGTTCCTGAAGTGTCGTCTCGCGACGTGTCTGGGAGGGTCGATGGGGAGAGCTCTCGTGGCAACCAAGGGGATGGCGATGATGGTGGCGACGGCGGGGTCGATGTGGCGGACGAACTGTCCCAAGATTAGATTCTCCTTTTTTTTTTTGTTCTCTTTTGTCGTTTTTTTTTTTTTTGGGTCGATCGTATAGGGTCGGCCTTGTAGTTTGTACTTTTTCTGTGTTTTCGATGTTGCTTTTCCTTTGCTTTGTAGTTCGTGCTTCTTTTAATGAAAATCATTCATTTTTCTTGATCTTTGCTTCGTCTCATTTTGTGAATCGTTCTTATTTGGTCCGAAAGATTGAATTTTGTTCGGAGGTGCGAGGGGCTCGGCTTTCAGTATGAACTGTTCTTTGATTAATGCGAGGTGGTACTCGGCTTTTGTGGTTTCGGATTGGGCCACTGCAAGTGTTTGAACATGAGTTCGTAAGGATCATCCTTGCAAAGGTGGATGATCGGTCCACCGCACTCTTGCGGAGTGGCTAACATATTTTGCACCTTTGAAAGTGGCTGACTGCGGTTTGGACCGGCTTTGAGTCTTCGAGCGCTTTTGCTAAGTCACTAACTTACGGAGCGCGACTTTCGTTTGTTAGTTCTTTTTGCTAAGTGGCTAAGTATAAGATCGGCGGACGATCTGAGCGATGAGCTCGTTAGTTATAAGCACATGGCTTGTGTGACGGAGCGTTGAGCTCGTTAAGTCTTGAGCGCGGAGCTCGTGAATTTGAGCGCGGAGCTCGTGAGTTTTATGATGAAAATATTTTTATTATTTTATAGCTGTGCCCTGTGAAAGGCTGCCTACGTACCCCAAAGGGGATCAAGCCAGTCGTAGTTCGTTTACAATGGTTCGGACTCGTGTTGAGTCCGTTTTTTTTTTTTTTTTTTTTTTTTTTTTTTGTGGCGAACGCTTTCGCCCTTGTCGTTGTCTTCGTTTCCTCGTTTTTTGTTGTTTTGATCTTCGGCTGTTTCGGGCTTCGTTTTCGGCTTCGTCTTTATGCTTCGTCTAATGATAGAACCTCTTCAGGTGCATTGCGTTCCAGGATCGCGGGATTTCCTTGCCGGACATCTCCATTAGTTCGTACACGCTGGGCCGAACTACTTTTGATATTAGGTATGGACCCTCCCATTTTGCTCCGAGCTTGGTGATAGGTCTTTCGGCTGTATTCTCGAAGACCTTTCGCAGGACGAGGTCGCCCTCTGCGAAGTGTCGACCTTTGACCTTTTTGTTGTAGTACTTCGCCGCTTGGTGTTGGTAATTTTGGATCCTTAGCAATGCATGTTGTCGTTGCTCTTCGGCGTAATCCAGCTCGTTTGTCATCATTTTCTCATTGGTTTCGGGATGTTGAGTCAGCATTAGACGTCTTATTCCTGGAACGTTCGCTTCGGCTGGTGACATCGCCTCCATTCCGTGAGACAACGAGAAAGGCGTTCGACCCGTTGCGCTTCGCGGACTTGTTCGGTGCGACCAAAGTACACCCTCCAGTTCGTCTGCCCAGAGCCCCTTTTTAGCTTCGAGTCGCTTTTTTATCCCGTCGAGTATTGTTTTGTTCGTTGATTGTTTGTTGTACCCGCGGCCCTTGCGTGGTGAGCGCTTCGAACCTCGCGTTCGTCGATTGGGCGAGAGAGTCTACCTTGCTGACCAAGCTTGCGAGGAGTTCGATTATGCCTGGTTGAGCGACTTCGGTACGATGGGCGTTTGCGGTCGTCTGTGGCGGGACGTTGGCCATGTCGTTCGTGACTCTGGACTCGGGAGTCCGATTGTTCGTGCGAACTAGGGGTGTTTCTTGTACTTCAACACCTTCGGGATGGATCATCGGCGGGCGTACGATTCTTGGACCGGAGGGTGTCCTGGGGACCTGATTCGGAAATAGTCGGTGGGAGTTCCATTGTTGGAATCGCCCGTTCGGTTGCGAGAGCCTCCTGCAGAACGATCGGAATGTGTGATTGATTATCTTGTTGGTTCGCCATTGAATGTAGTTAAGCGATTGGTTTTAGCTCCGGGATGCTGTTGAGTTGTCGTTAGCGTAAGAGATTTTCCTGATAGGCCCCACGGTGGGCGCCAAATGTTGTAGGGGTAAAACGGTTAAGTATAATGTTCGGAATAGAGTGGATAGATCGTTCGTAATTGTGTAATGAAAATGGTTCGGAGTTTATATGTGAAAAGGGGTCGGAATTCTCGTTATGACAACTATGGTTCGGAGTGATGGTTCGCTAGAGATAGCGAACGCTTTTATAACGCTAAAGATAGCGAACAATAAGTGGGCCAAGATGCCGAACAGAATATGGGCAGAGATGCCGAACAGAATACGGGCAGAGATGCCGAACAGAATATGGGCAGAGATGCCGAACAGAATATGGGCAGAGATGCCGAACGTAAATACAGTTCAAAGATGTCGAACTAAAAGATAGTAGATTATAATTCTCTGTTTCTCTCTGTGGATTCCTCTCTCTAGAATGCGGATCCGGATCTCTGAGCGGGATCTCTCTTATTTATAGTAAACGCTCCCCTTTTGACGGGATTCCTTGGCGCACGATCGCCATACAGCGAACGTATTTAAGTCATAGGGTTGTTTGGTTCGGCGCGGCGGAGCGTGTCTGTCGAAGCGTCGTTCGGCGCTCGCCGTCTTGTCGGACGTGACGTGGCGCCGTTCGTTCGGTTCGGACCTATCTTCAATGGGGCGTAATTTGTTATTGAGGCCGGCGGGCTTGCGGCGGCGGGGGCTTAACGGGCGCAGTCGTGTCGGGAGAGGCCCACCCATAACACATATTTTAAATTATAAAAAAACATACTTGGATCAATCATAGTTATCTCTCCTGTCTTGTCGAAATCGCAGTTAAACTCATGTCTCCCCATAGTTTGGTAAAACAAGTTCATAGCCCACGTGGCATGGGCTTTTACTGTGTTAGGCAAAAAACAAGGCCCACTTTCTATAATGGGCCTACAACATACATAGTCTATGTTCCTTTGTAAAGCCACCGTCTCTGCACCGGCCTTCGCGACGCACCACCGCTTCTCCGAAGATTCCACTTCCGGCGGAGATTCTGTTATATTCTTCGGATTCGATGTACTAACCTGTCGATTTTACAAAAAAACCATTCTTTAAACATATTAACAGTTTTTGAAAACAGCGAATTTTGGTGACGGCGCGGCGGCGATTACCGTTGGACGGAGGATTCCGATATCATAGATCGGAGTTAAATCGGATCTGAATAGTCCGAAACTACGTTCGCTCTTCGGACCTGGTTTCAGATTCTCGTTAAATAGCGCGAAAATGTACGCCTCGAAAGTCCGATTTGGCATCAACGGCGTTCCGACGCCGGAATTCACACGCGCCACCAGTTTCTTGTTAAACTCAGCCGCCGTATCGACGTCAACTCCGATCTGATCTTTCTCTCCTTCCGAAGGCCATCCGATTTCTCCGACGACAATCTCCACGTCGGAAAATCCGATCCGATCCATGGCGGAGTAAACGGAATCTAGCTGCGCATCGAACATGTTCGTGTAACGAAGCTTCGTACCTTTAAAACCAAATATTTCAACGATATAGCGAACTGATTAATTATGAATTGTAATTATAAAAACATAATAAAAAAATATATAATATATGATACCAAAATCATATCGTTCGAGTATCCGAAGAACGGGTAAGGATTCACGACGAACGGAGAATCAATAGCTCGTAGGAAGCTAAGGAGAGGCTTGATCACGTTATTACCGTAGCCGCGTTTGAATTGACCCGAAGAAGGAGGCGTTGAAGCAGAGAGAATGCCTAGAGAGTGCGGGGTCGAGATCTGGATGCGACGGTGAAGAGAGGCGGAGACGAGAGCGGTGTGAAGTGATTGCATAGACGGGATTAGGTTTCTAATTAGGAAGCGATCAGCGGTGGAGATGACTTCGTTTCCGACGAGGATTCGGATTATGTTTGTAGATGGGAAGTGAGGTTGGATGTGGTCGGAGATCCATTGTTGCGCGGTTGTGAGATTAGTTAGACGTGGGATTTGGTCGTTGGGGACTGTGACTGTTACGGCGACGCCAGTGTGTGCGAAGGATCGGATGATTTGTGGATCGGCGTCGAAGAGGCGGACACGGTTTACGACGGTGGAGTGGAGGAGGAACTCGGCTACTTGACGCGGAGGTGGGAGGTTGTTTGCTAGTGTGCCGTAGTTTACACCAATGCTTGCATTTGCTCCTAATACTGACCAATTCAAATATCAACATACACTCTATATATACTACCAATCATATTTTTTAAAAAACATGTTGACATAAATAAGGACTTATATAACGTGATAAATGAAAAATACCTGTGGAAAATATGATAAGAACTCCAACGAAATTAATAGGAGACATGAACGAGTAATAGGAGAAAAACAGTAGCATATAATTCATGGTTTATGTATAAGAATCAAAAAATCAAAATGTGTAAAGAGTTTGGGTATTTATCAAATGTTTATGCTTTGCTTTGCCTTTGGGATATTACTAGACGTTGTATACATAATTTACTCTACAAGTAAGGTAATTCAAATTACCAAACAAAATTAGTATAGTTAAGGCATCATAATTTTGTATATATTCTTAAAGTAATCAAATAGATTTATATGGGAAGTGGCTTTGCCAGTAAGATTCATGTTCAAGTCGAGGCAGAAAGACCACCCCACCCGGATCGATTCCCGCGCCTACGATAGTGTAGGTTTAAAGCCGCCGCCTTTTGTGGCCCAAATGTTGACAAAAAAAAAAAAAAAAGATTTATATGTATTTTTATTTTATTTGGGTCAACTATATTATATTTTTTTTGTTTTTAATGCTATTTATGGGAGTTTCAGACCTTTTTTTATGTTTGTACCCAAAAATAAATTGCAACGAAAAAGAAAGCATGGTATTTACACGAAATAAAATGGATCCGTATATATTATTACTTACAAAAAACAAAATACTTTTTTACGATACAAAGGCCAAAATCTGAGCTAACCTATTCCCGAGGCAATTCCAAACCTTCAGATCCCGCTACGTCCGAACCTGATACGAACCAGCTCCAAACCACCGGACGAAAAAACGGGCCTACATGTTAGGCCCAAATTTAAGCCCATCCTAAACTCCTAACTTCACCATGTAACACGTGGAAGCCGATGTATATACGACGACGTTTTATACGGATCGTTTCGTAGCCGTTGGATTTCAAACGGGAACGGGCAAACCGTAATTGTGAAACAATCTGATCCGTCCGTCCCATCCGCCGGTGACTATAACCAATCCCCACAGATGCGACGAATCCGACGTTCTCCGGCACGACGACCGGAGAAATCTATAGTGCGATCTACGGATCGCTTTAACCGGAGAGAACGAGCTCGCCAGCTTCTCCTCCGGCCAAGTCGCAGCTCCTTTGGGAGAATCTAGAACGTACTCTCTCCCCAAGGAGAATAGCGACGGCGATAGCTCGGAATCGGCTGAGATCACGGGGGCGAATCCGCACCACGGGATAGCCACGGAGACATCCGCGGAGAATTTCTCGAATGATCGGATCTTGAGACGTTTCGTGTAGGAGAAGAAACCGGGCGAAGGAAGTTCGGGATCGTTTACAACGCAGTTCCAGACGTAGACGGAAGAATCGTCGCACGCCGAGATAATGTGCTTACCGTCTCCTGTAAAAGACGCCGATATGTGATTTCCAGCGTTTCGAGAACCTATAAAGATTCAAACACACATTTTTAGAATTTGCGTGTTTGGTTAGTTATCGACTTTACGAAGGCGGTTTACCTTTGTATTTATGGACAACGTTGCGGCCGCTAATGATCCTGACTTGTGAATCCGCGGACGCTACCATGACTCTGCTTGGGTCTGTTGAATCAAACTGCGGAAAGAAGCTAGTTAAGCTCATTGTGAAAACATGACGGATTAAAGATGATTTGAGAAGAAAAAACGCAACCTGAAAGCCGATAATTCGTTTATTCGACGACTTCTTTTTGTTATGCAGACATATATGACCGTCGAGTTGAAGGCAATGCCCTGATACATTGTAGAAGCGACACTCGCTCGTCAAAGTTCCAACAATCACTGCCTGAAATAGACAAAAGTATTCTTGTTTGTTATAGAAAGAAAGAAATTCTGAGCTGTGTCAACATAAAAAATGATGTTTCGGTTCGGAGCCAGACCTGTCCATCTGGGCGATAACAAACTGCGGTTACAATGCCTTTAGCGTCGGCCCAATCTACAACTTGACATTGAGAAGCTGACCAGATCCGAACTTTTCCGTCTATCGAACCGCTGATGAAGTGATTATTATCAACCGGGTTGAACTGAACAGATGTAACTGCACAAACACAACAAGACTTAATATGGAGAAAAGAGAAACAATACACAATGATGCCAATGTACAGACATGAGAAGAAACATTACCATAGTTACTATGTGAGAAGATTCCAAGACAGTCTTCACTGCCAATTTGCCAAAGCCGAACGCTATTGTCTACCGAAGCTGACAACAGACGCTGCCACCAATATCACAGAATGAGCAACTCGGTCTAGTTTTGTCTGTTCAAGATTACACATACAAGGGACTGAATCTACGTTCTTGTTATGTTCAGAGTTCTCAAAACATAACAAAAAAAAGTCTCTAGCTAGTTCAAGAAAGCATCTCTATGAACATCGTTATAAAACCGAGAAACCCTAAGTAGACCAACCTAGATTTCGTTTTCAAAGCATTAATATACAAAATAAAGATAAGTTTTCAAGAAAGTAAACTCACGTTGTTATTGGACCATGAGACATCAAGGATATCACCAATGTGACCAACAAATTCGTGAAGCGGTTTATCAAGAACTCGGAAAATCTTTGGAGGAATGATAACACAAGCAGACTCTGTTGCTTTCTTCGGACTCAACAACGAACCAGTAACTCCCTCCTTTTCTACGGCCACAGGTCTCAATTCCGAGAGTTTGCTCACTTCAAAGTATATACAAGAAGGATCTATCTTTGGAACGTCGTGCTCTTCGCATCTCTCGTCTTCAACAACGCTCCAAACACGCAAAACCCCGTCTTCTCCACCACTCGCAAGAAACCTCCCGTCCGGGCTAAATCTCATCGCGAGGATCGCCCCGTGGTGAGCTTTAATCTCTTGACCTTTAAAAAGAGCAGAGAGTTCCTTAGTTTCTTTCTTATACTCCTTCACTTTAACCCGCTCGATCCTACTTCCCAAAACCGCAACTTCACCAGCGCTACGATCTACGAATCTTTCTTTACCACGCGGTTTCTTAAGCCGGCTTAGCCATTTATCCTTTACCATCTTCATGATTCCACCTAAATCCCGCTGTACTGCAGCGGGAATCATCGACTTATGCTCAACCGCAGCAACCGCCATGTCCCCACTGTTTTCGATCAAGAGCGATTCGGAACAGAGGCTAGAGCTAATATCATCATCAGAACGCAAACTCTGTAAAACCATTCCATTACTACTACTTAGATTCTCGTTCACGATCCTATCTACATTATCTATGGAACTAAACACAGAGGAATCACAACGGCAAGAGCTAAACTCGTCTTCGGATTTAGAAACCGCTGTTTCATTATAAACCACATTGGTTTTGGTTAGTTTAGTTGTTGTCTCTTCTTCCTCGTCGTGATGACGTGGAGGAGAAGTAGGAGTAGTTATACCCATCCAGCTCAAGAACTTCTCACGACGCTCCTCTGCGTTTACTGGGCTTTTGATCCAAACGTCGTACTTTGAATCGCTAGAGATTGAGCACGACGCGATTTCTTCGGCCGCGTCGAAAAAACGCGATTCTTCTTGTTCTTCAATTAGCGGTTTCATCTCTTCTCTCATTTTTTTTTTCTGAGAAAATTAAAATTTAAGAAGAAGGAGGAGAAATTAGTAAAATAATCAAAGAGGAAGAAAGAAGAACATTGATAAATGGGAATCAAAAATACAAAAATTTGATTATAAAAAAATTACATAGATCCAGATCATATCGAGAACCAAAACTCAAAACAAAAAAAATAACGAAATCTGGATCGAGAATCGAGTTTTCTAAATCAAACCCATTAAAGCTACAGAATCGAATCATTAAAAATCAAATTAAAAATAAATTAATAATAATAATCAAAACATGCAAATCTCGTTGAGAAATTTTTCTTACATGTGGATATTATGTTTGTTTGTCGTTGAACGAGGTTTTATTTTGATGATGATGATGAAGAAGCTCAAGAAACGAAGACAGCGAAGAACACATGAGACATCTAATTAAGTTCTTTTCACTCTCTTTTTGTCTGCAAAAAAAAAGCGTAAGATTGAGAAAAAGAAAGAAAGATAGAATCTGTGGCACAGAGAAAGAAGAAGGAAATTAAGATTGTCCGAATCTGATTTGGGAGGACATTTATTTCTCTTTTTATATTACAGTATTAAATATTATTTTAATATATGTGCGGTCACATTAATATATAATAACCTTTTCTAAATTTATTCTCCCTACCGTCATTTTAATTATTTATTTATTTCAACCAAATATCACCTATCTATTTTGTATCTATATATTATTTTTGAAGAACATGTCCAAAAAATCACACTTATTTACACATTATGCCATTGAGCATAAAAGGAAATATTTTTGAACATTTAATTACGAAAAACCAAATATAGAAATATTACAATTCTCTCCAAAAATAAATAAAAAATATTAAAGAAATTATGTAAAAAATATTTGAAAAACAAAATAAAAATATGTAATTCACATAAATACATTATTACATAGTTTTTTATAAAAAACTACCATTAAAATTTTATTTAAATCAAAACAGGTTTAATTAATATTATTAAGAATTTAAAAACGAGTTGAAACAATTTTTTGTTAAAAATATCAAACAATAAAAAACAATTATTTATTAACGGGTTCGGTTTCTGGAAAAATTCTAGATAAATGACACGAAGTTTGAAAATAATGATTAAACTTTATCATAAACAAATTTTGGGTAATTCGGGTTCAAATCTAGAAATTTGTTTTGGCTCCGGGTTTTCAGGTAGTAAATTTCTCAATTCGTTCCGGTTATTTATTTTTGGAACGGTTTCGGTTCTTTAATTTCGGTTTGATTCCAATTATGTACTTCAATTAATTATAATTATTATTATTTTAAATAATTTTTGGGTAGTTAGAGTAGTTTAGTTCTAAAAAATTAAGTTCGGTTCGGATTCGATTTCGGGTATTATGACAGTAAATTTTCCTATACATTCGAGTTATTTGTTTTTAGGATCGGTATTGATTTGGGAATTTCGATTTGGTTTGGGTTCGGTATTTCGGATCCGGAAGTTTTGTCCATCTCTAATTTTTATAGTTTATAATAGTTTGGAATAAACCAACTTACGAATTATATTAAGATTTTGCTATATAAAATCTAATTCTCATTATATATTTATTTTCATAAACAATAAAAGAACAAAATACTTTTTAGAAATTCTAAATATTTTTATTTATTTTACAAAAACAGAAAAAAATATTACAAACTTCTAAATTAATTGTATATATATAAAACTATTTGTAAAAAACATAAACCCGTGGTACACCACGGGTTTAATCCTAGTTATTATTATATTTTTCAAATACAAGCATTGTTTTGTCAGCTACCAATTCAGATAGACGAAAATGTAGAATAATAATAAAGGTACTAATCTAGTCAAATCACAAACAAAATATTTTTGTATAAAATACTTAAAACGAATTTAATTACTTGTTATCTTAGAAGAAAACATCAAAAGTGGTTAGAGAATAGAGATGATTTTTTTTTTATTATACTAGTCCTAATCATAATTAAATAACTATTTAAATCATGAATATTAATTATTTGTTTCCGTGTGACAAACGCGACTTAATTGTGTCGATAGCAGAAGAAGACTTACACCTAAACACTTACATTGGTCGCATCTAAAATCACTATCTTGAGCTGTTATTTTCATCAATGGCGTTGCCAGCATTTTTCGTCAGCAAATCTTTAGTCTCTCCTTTTTTGTTATTTATTATGCTTACAACTATATATCATGACAATTTATATATAAACCACTATGTTATACTTTCCATGTCAATTTAATTTTTTTAAAATGTAATTACTGTTTTTACATTGTATCGGGGAAATTTATACCAAGTTGTTTCTAACGTAGAACGCACAAAAAAGTATCAATAGCCTAGTGACTTAATGTGTGGTAAATATAACATAGAAAGGGTCTTATATTGTGACCAAAAAAGAAAGGGTCTTATATGAAAAGTAAACATGGTGGGGTTAGGTGCTTCATGCTTGCAAATATATGGTATTTATTTATAATGCGTTTTGTTCAAGCTTAAATAATTTAACAAGAAAAACATGAAGAGAGAATCCAATCAAAATATGATTTTTTTTTTGTTAAACCGGGAGGTTTTGGACCGAAACTCATAATCCTCCTAGATCCGTGACCAGCCTTTGATAATACCAATTAATTGCGTAAATCATCGCTCAACGCCAGAGCCGTGCCATAGTGCAATTGAAAAAAACATTCGCCTATGGCATAATTTTTTTTGGAAAAACTTAAGGGCATATATTTTGTTTTTTAGTTTAAAAAAATAATAAAATTAGTTTATATGTCACAAAAAATTTCATAATAAAGAAAAATAGAACATTGAGTGATAGAACTAACATAGGTTTTTAAAATTTTAATATTTATTATATAATAAAATATAAACAAATGTTCAATTAATTAAGAGAAAATTAAAACTAAAGAAGATTTTTTTTTAAAAGGTGCCTTATTTGAAATATTATTTAGGTTTTTGCTTTTAAAATACTTTTACTTCTAATAAAAATATTATTTTTTTCTAATAAAAATATTATTTTTTCTAATAAAAATGTTATTTTCTCTTCTAAAAAATTTGCACCTAATTCGAAAATCTATATATATATTTTTTTGTCAACGTTTGGGCCACAAATGGCCGACCCATTAGTCAATCCTACACAAACGTAGGCGCGGGGAATCGATCCCGGGTGGGGTGGTGTTACATGTCTCTTGTGAACTTATGACTGCCACTAGACCAAGGCCACTTCCCAAAATGATTGAAAATCTATATTTTTTTTTTATCAAAAACGTATAGTCATAAACTTATTTAATAGACGTTTTTTTATATGTTAGCGCATTTTAATATTTTTTCGCTTATGGTATTTGTTACCGGTGGCACGGCTCTGCCCAACGCAGTTCGAACTCAGGAGCACAACATCACCACGACTCCGCTTAACCGACTGAGCCAACCAACCGTTGGTAAAAATATGACAATTTAAACGATTAATTAAACAAATATTATATGGGTACGTACTCCTTCATCTTTTAATGGGTAGTGGGTGGTTGAACAATCTAAAAATATGTAATAACTAATTACAGTCGGTAAAAATCTAGGTCTTAAACTTGATAGGAATAAAATTTACCATTTGAACTGATTAGTTTTTACTATTTATTTATTTAACTTAAATTGTTTGTGCGTGTGCATGTGTCTATTTTATATAATAGGTAAGAGACAAATATGAACATTAGGAGCGAAACATAAAACAAAAATGAGCTCATAAGATTATTAGTCAGTTTTACTATTTTAGTAAATTTAGGTTTTGTCTCCGTTTTAGCCCGACACAATGCTCCTTGCTTTTTCATTCTATTAATATAATCTTTTACTTTTGTTTTTATCGGGTAATTAGGGTTACCAAAAGACAACATTATTATTAGAGTTACTATAGACGTTATAATAGACTCCTTACGTGACGAATAATTAAAGAGTGGATCGTTAGCTTGTGTATATAATTATATATATAGTGTATGTAGATCATATATATGTATATTTTTGGGGTAAATGTCTAAATTATATTAGTAGCTAGCTATTTATATTTTGTATTCGAAACAATAAATTACTAAATGAATTTAGAAGTTTGTTATATGTTTTTTATGTTTGTTAAATAAGTTTGTTATTTGTGCTTGATAACAAAAACGATATTGGTATCCTAGATTTAAAGAACATTTTAAATTAGGTATATATATATATATAATTAGGATCATAATTATTTCCCGGTACTATGATTAACATCAGGCTAACTCACAATTTTGTTTCTAGTCTTAAAAGTCAAAACTACTGTCAATTGTGATAAGAATTAATTAGTGAAATTATATTAAATTATTCTATGTAAGTTTCCTAATTGTTTGGTCGAAATCCATTAAGCATTGTCGACATTTGTAACTCAATCATAATGCTTTTTGAAATATGATTACTAAACCGACGTTGGCGATTTAATTAAAAGATTAAATGTCTTTGATCAAACGGTTTATTACAAGTTAATTTAAAGTTAATTAACAAAAAAAAAAAAAGTTAATTTAAAGTTTAAGAATAGTAAACGTCGGCAACCATATGGGGCCAACTCCCAACCGTGGAGGCATTACTTTCATAATTAACCTTTTTTTTTGTCAAACTCATAATTAACCTTAATCAACGACAATTACACGGATCAAAGGCTCATATGCCCTTTGACCGAAAGTCAAATTCCCATATACCCTTTGACTTTCGGTCAAAGACTATTATTTTCGTTTTGAATTATTTTTAAGTAAAAAAAAATATTTTCAAAAACTGAAAACACCAATATTTTTAATTTAATTTAACGAATTTTATAAAAATATTTTAAAAATCAAAAAATAAATTTAAAATGTTTTTATAAAAATCATCGAAATATGATTATGAAATCGATTTTAAAATCATATTTTGTGAATTTTATAGGTTTAGAAGTTAAAATATTATCATTTGGGTTCGCAAATCCAAATCCAAGACCCTTTGATTAGTTTAGGGTTTAGATTTGAAAATATTTAGTGTTTTAAGTTTTGGTCAACGAAAGTCAAAGGGTATTGAGATTACATAAGGGTATGAGAGAATATAAATTTTGGTTGAGGGGTATTTGAGCTCTTGGTCCTTACACGGATCAAAGGCTCATATGCCCTTTGACCGAAAGTCAAATTCCCATATACCCTTTGACTTTCGGTCAAAGACTATTATTTTCGTTTTGAATTATTTTTAAGTAAAAAAAAATATTTTCAAAAACTGAAAACACCAATATTTTTAATTTAATTTAACGAATTTTATAAAAATATTTTAAAAATCAAAAAATAAATTTAAAATGTTTTTATAAAAATCATCGAAATATGATTATGAAATCGATTTTAAAATCATATTTTGTGAATTTTATAGGTTTAGAAGTTAAAATATTATCATTTGGGTTCGCAAATCCAAATCCAAGACCCTTTGATTAGTTTAGGGTTTAGATTTGAAAATATTTAGTGTTTTAAGTTTTGGTCAACGAAAGTCAAAGGGTATTGAGATTACATAAGGGTATGAGAGAATATAAATTTTGGTTGAGGGGTATTTGAGCTCTTGGTCCCAATTACACACGAAGTGGGTGATATAATTAGGCAAAATGAAAATATTTAATCAACCGTTTAATTAAATAGCTAAGTCATCACATATGAGAACCATTTTATATGAAATCTCTAAATATATAATTATGTGAATTAATGGGTTTATTAATGAGAAATTCACAAAACCCTTTCAACCTTCCTTTCACAAAACTACACCTAATTCAATATTTTCTCATATTTACACATTTTCAAAATTTTAAAAGCTTGATTTACCTTTTTTAAAAAATTCTAAAATTAAATGTTTAGGGTATAATATTAAGGGGTATGATTGTGTGGGTATGGTTTATTTGAATTTAATTTTGAGTGTTTAGGTGTAGTTTTGTGAAGTAATTTTGAAATGGTGTAGTTTGTGAAATGTAATTCAAATGGTGTAGTTTTGTAATTCTCCCTTTATTAATTAAATAATTATTCAATCGTCCATCAAATGCTTAATTAGTAACTAACATATTTTTAGATTTTAGAATCTTTTTATTATTTTTACTTAATTGTAATTTGTAACTAAAGATTAAACGTTTTATCCAACATTTGGGGTTAGTGAAGTGTCAAAGAAAAATTGGTGTTGTATATTGCAATTAGAGCTTTTACTTTTTTCTAAAGCAAGAAATGATTATGATCCCAATTAGAAACACTAACCATATTGACAAAAAGAGGAGACACTGATTAGCGATTTTAATCTTAATTAAAAGACAGCCCGACATTAACCATTTAATAATAAAAGTTGTACGGATAGTCATTGTTTTCAATGTGATAATGATACTTGTCTATCTGATTAGGGAACAAGAGAAAATAATGATGTCGGTAATAGTTGGTTATTCTGATAAACTAAGTCCTAACAACGATTCTATTTACTTTTAATTTCTTTTACTTTTCAATTTGAAACCAACAAATGTTGGCATTTTGTCTTCACTTCCGTTATATTTGTAAAGTAGTACTACTTGAGTTAGAGAATAAAATGTCCAACTTTTCTTAATTATCATAAATTTTTTTTTGTTAAAGTTAATTATCATATTTAACTGTAGATGAATTATAATTTAGGTCAAATTTTTTTTAAGGAACTATTAGTATTCTAATACATAAGGCTTATATGTTTTTGTGAAAATATTTAAATACTTTCTATGGTCAAAACTCTTAGTTTTATAAAAAAAATAATACACAATGTGTTTACAAAAAAGAGGAATTCACGAAACTACATCCTTTCTTCCCTTCATTTACAAAACCCTATTTAATTCAATTTATTTCACATATTTACACATTTCCAAAATTTTAAAAACTTGATTTACCCTTTAAAAAATTATCAAAATTAAAATCTTTTCATTTAGGTTCGGTAATAAGTGTTTAAGGTATAATATTAAAAGGGTAAGATTGTGTGAGTAAAGTTTATTTGAATTTAATTTTTAGTGTTTAGATGTAGTTTTGTGAAGTTATTTTGAAATGATGTAGTTTTGTGAAACGTAATCGAAACGGCGTAGTTTTGTAATTTTGCCTTACAAAAAACACCCACAATGAAGTGTTTACGCCTGACATCACGTTGATCAGAGAAAGAGTGGCGTAAATCACGTGATAAAATTCATCGCAAGCCTTTACAAATTATTATTTCCTTATTAACTTTATTTACCTTTTTATATTTTTCTTTTTTGGACTACAAAAACCCTATAAATATAATTAATACCCCAAAATTTTGTTGAGAAATTCGCAAAACTAGACACTTTCAACTCTTCCTTCACAAAACTATATCTAATTCAATTTTCACATATTTATATTTTTTCAAAATTTTAAAAACTTGATTTACCCTTTAGAAAATTACAAAAATTAAAATATTTTCATTTGGGTTCGCTAATTATTGTTTAGAGTATAATATTAAAGGGATAAAATTATGTAAGTAGGGTTTATTTGGATTTAATTTTGAGTGTTTAGGTGTATTTTTGTGAAGTAATTTTGAAATTGTGTAGTTTTGTGAAATGTAATTGAAATGACGTAGTTTTCTGATTCTCCCAATTTTGTTTAGAAAATTAACTTGTATAAATTTTTAACAAAACCGAATTTATAAATTCTGTGATGCCGTCCTAATTACTTAATTAGTAGTTACGAGTGGCAAATATAAAAGAGACAAAAAATGGTGGGGGGTGAAAAGTAGCTTTCGAAAATAATAATAACTTCTATTTCGGGGACTAAGCATGTAAATATTTGTCCATTTTGTTGTTACTGTTATAGGAACCTAACTTTTAAAATATTTGAAATTACACCCTTTATTTTACGTAATATGCATTCAGTACCCACTACTAATGTATACTCGCTACACTAAAATTGATATTTCTGACGAGAGAAAATATAAAATGAAACAAAATATTCGATTAGACCGAATCCTAAGTATTTATGTTATTCCATGTGTTATAGAGTTTAATTAGCAATAAATCTGTTTTTGTGGACCGTTAAAAACCTAACCTGGTATAAAATAGTTCTTAGGTATGTGTGATCCATCAAAACTGAATAGTTTTTCTCAGTAGAAATAATTGTACAAATGAAAGTACTGTGTCAGAAACTCTTTTAGGTGTTTTGTTTGGACCATTCTACTTACTCTTCTTTCATCATTCCTACCTCTGTTTCCTTTGTGGTCCTTTCTCTTCCTCCACACCAACAATCTTCATTTACAAATATACACTCTACAAGTACAACATCAAAAGCAAACACTCATGCTTCACTGTTTTTTGGTTTCAAAAGGCTTTTTTGTTACATGGGTTTAAAGCCCAGTTAATTCATGAGAAGACAATAAGACAAACCTATTCTGGGTTTTCTTGTTGTACAAGCTAACATGTTAATCAACTTTTTAAATATATATGTTGTTAGGGTTATACAAAATGTTCAGTTGGATATTCACTTTCATATCCGTTGTAATCATAATATAATCTCTCTCCTTTGGAAATGTCTCTGTTAGCTACAAGAAGAACCCTAACTTCTCCATTGATGTTGAACCTCACACACTTTAGATTCTGCTTCTTCCTCCCTTCTCTGCAATTCACAGGAAAAAATGTCAACAAAAGCACAGATTTATTACAAAGCAAAACACTACAATGTATGCTAAAAAAGGAGAAGTTATGAACTCACATGGTGTGATTGTTTATTCCACTGATGAACCGCGCGATGTTGCTGCGTTTATCAGGGCAAATAACGAGGCATTGCAGAGGATCAGAGGCATGAAGTAGAGTCATCATGCTGTCTCCATCATAGTCATCTTCTCTGTTACTTAGATAATCAACATCTCCAACATACTCTGTGATTATGGTTAAGTCTTTTATGAACCTATCCGCCTCTACTGTGAACCTGTTTCATGTTATAACACATAGTTCTAGAATTGTTAAGTTCATTTCTTATCTCTTTTAAGGTTATCAAAACTAAAAATAGAGGATGGTTAAGTACCCTTCATAAGGATCAAAAACGACCATAAGAGGCTGGCATTCGCCGCGGTCCATCATGTTCTTGCACAAGGCTAAAGTCTCTGCGCCTTCTTTAGACAGAACCTGAATCGAAATTGAACACAAAATCAAATGTTTTAGTTGATACTAAACCTATCAAAAATATGTTGTTCTCTGCACAAAGAGCAGTTCATATAGACTTTTAAATTTCGACTACCTGCATGCCTCCTTTCTCAAGAACAGCTTGGTTTGCAGATCTTGGAGCCTTGCCAGAAACATAAGTAAGCTCGTTGCTGAACTCGGTGCTTGATGCTCTCAGCGCAGTAGCGAGAGACGCCATTTGCTCGAGTCTCCTTTGAGGATCATTGGTAGGACTGTAAGGAATAAGCTTTCTCTTCTTCTTTGACATAACCAAGCTAGTCTTCTTGCGTTTCTTACCAATGCTATCTACACACATTTTTGACCCATTTAATATTAAAAATCTCCTAAACGCAACATAGAGATCTTGGCATTACAATATGCAAATATGTAATTTTTGTTTTACCTGAAGAACATGAGAAGTCAGAAGAGTCTAGAGACCGCTTTATCCGAAAAAAGTCAATGATTCTTGTCTGAACAAGAGGAAAAGCTGCAAAATTTACTAACTTTTCGTTACTTAATCAATAAAAAAAAAATGAAATTTCATAAATTTACAAACTTTGATTTAGAAGGCATACATTTGGGGATCTGGTGATTAGAACACGAAGGGCAGAACCAGGACCCTTTAGGAACCGATACGAGGATTGGTCTGAGACAAAATAGATGAAATCCTTTGTCGCATTTGTCGCAAAGCAGCAGCTTCGCAGGTTGTTCCCCTGAGCTGCATTCTTCGCACACCGTATCCAGATCCAAATCTGATTCTTCCGCCGTAGATTTCGGAAGATCGAAAATAGGGTTCTTCGCCTGAGTTCTTCTCCGCCGCACAGCCACCATCTCTCAGATTCCTCCGATGATTGAGACAGTGAGAGAGAGAGTATAAATGCGAGTGAAGTAGAAACATTCGCGCTCTGGAATCATCGAATTTTCCCGCGGAAAGAAATAGATTTTGGCGCCACTGTTCCGGTTTAGTGATTTAATTTGGTTTTTCTAAACCGGTTTTGTGAGCGAACCAAGAAAAAGCTTATAATACTAACCGGAGGCTTTAATTTTTGTTTTTTAATTTCCTTTTTTTACGATTACGATGGAAACGAATCTGAAGATCTATCTAGTTTCATCCACCGACTCGTCCGAGTTCACTCGCTTGAAATCTTCTATAACTCGTTCCACCGTGATCGCGTTAGACGCAGAGTGGAAGCCGCAACGCACTAAGCTCTCTTCGTTCCCTACGGTGACTCTCCTGCAAGTCGCGTGCCAACACGGCGACGCGACGGATGATGATGTCTCCGATGTGTTTCTGATTGATTTGACTTCGATTCATCTTCCTTTGGTTTGGGAGATTTTGAACGATTTGTTCGTTTCGCCTGATTTGGTGAAATTAGGGTTTAGGTTTAAGCAGGATTTGGTTTACTTGTCGTCGACTTTCACTCACGGTGGTTGTGAGTGTGGATTCAACGAGGTTATTGCTTGTGTGTGTGTGTGTGTTTGTTTTTAGGGTAAATTTGTGTTTTTTTAATTGTTTGTGGTTTCTTATATGTTTTGTTTTGTTGATTAGGTTAAACAATACTTGGATATCACAAGCGTATACAATCATCTGCAACATAAACAATTTGGGAGGAAGGTATCAAAGGATATCAAGAGCTTAGCAGCTATATGCAAGGAAGTTCTTGACATATCTCTCTCAAAGGTTTGAGTTTTTTGGTGAGATTGAATTGTCTCTTGTTAAGTCTCAAGAGCCTGAGAAATTAAAGTAGTTTCTGGTTTGAATGTTTTTTGAAGTTTTGTGGTAGAAAGGTAGAGAAACATATGGTTGATAAGGTTTTTTTTTAACAAAGCTTTGTTCTTTAGGAACTTCAATGTAGTGATTGGTCGCATCGTCCTCTTACAGAAGAACAGAAACTATACGCTGCCACGGATGCTCACTGCTTGCTCCAGATATTCGATGTGTTCAAGGCAAATCTTTTTGATGGGGTCAGGGTGGTAGATCCTAGAGAGATAAATGGTGGCTTAAAAGAGATTCTTAGTGGATCTGATTGTACCAGTAAGATTGTCTCCTTCAATATGTGCAAGGCGACAGATGTAATCAGAGCAATGACGGAAAATGGTCAAAACATTGCCAATGGAGTGGTTTCTAGGAAAACAACGCTAAACACCATGCCGATGGATGAGAATCTGCTGAAGATTGTGAGGAAGTATGGAGAAAAGATCCTGTTGAAGGAGTCTGATCTTCTACCAAAGACCTCTAAGAAGAAAACAAGAAGACGTGCCAACTTGAGGATTGTGAACACAGATAAACATTTGGTCGGTTCTGTGGATTGGCAAGGTCCACCACCGTGGGATTCATCATTAGGCGGTGATGGATGCCCTAAATTTCTCTTGGATGTGATGGTAATTGAATAATTCCTTCTGATCGTTATGATTATTAAACTACTGATCTTAGATCTTATGTGAATTTAATGAATTCATTTTTTTGAAATACAGTTTTGTTTCCTTAGTTTTACAACTTTCGGTTTCATCCATGTGGTATCATATCAGATGCTAATAAAACAACTCTCTAGGTTGAAGGTTTGGCGAAACATCTACGTTGTGTGGGGATCGACGCTGCAGTTCCACCATCAAAGAAGCCAGATTCAAGGTACTATTTTTCTCTCTAAATTTGTTTTTTACAATATTTACGTGACATGGGGCTGATTGTGTTTACCTTCCCCAAATTTTGCTTATTGATACAAATGACAGGGAGTTGCTTGATCAAGCATACAAAGAGAATAGAGTTCTCTTGACAAGAGATACAAAGTTGTTGAGACACCAGGACTTGGTTAAGCATCAAATATATCGAGTCAAGAGCCTTCTAAAAAACGAGCAGCTACTTGAGGTACAAAATCAAATCAAATCTCAACGTATGATCTGGTTTATTAATCAACACATTTCTTCATCCTTTCCTAATAATCTGCACAGGTGATAGAGACTTTCGAGCTAAAGATAAGCGGAGATCAGCTGATGTCAAGGTGTACGAAATGCAACGGGAAATTCATTCAGAAGCCGCTGTCCATTGAAGAAGCTATTGAAGCAGCAAAGGGTTTCCAAAAGATACCCAACTGCTTATTCAACAAGAACCTGGAGTTTTGGCAGTGCATGAACTGCCACCAGCTATATTGGGAGGTATGTATAGACTATAGTAGTCAGGCACCTACCTAACCGTGTGTCGTTTTTGCATTCTAGTTCCCGAATGAATACACCGTGTCAACGTCAAACTTGTTGAATGCTTAATGATTGTTGTGTGGTTGCAGGGAACTCAGTATCATAACGCAGTCCAGAAGTTCATGGAAGTTTGCAAGTTGAGTGAGTGATTCATTTTCTTATTTACTTTCTTCTTCAGATCACTTTCTGGTGATTTTGGTTCTTCAGAAATGTCTTTGGTCATGATGTCTCTGAGCATAACAAGATGTGTTTTACAGACACCCGTGAGTAAAATCTTATTTAGACAGAAGCAGAGCCTTGATTTATGTAACACCGAAGCATCTTCAAGAAAAAATGATCACTACACCAAGAACAAACATCTGCCAATATGTAAAAACAGTTATAACTAATCTAAGTTTAGTAAAGCAAAAACAAGAACTTGATTGATGAAAAATGGCTAAAAGGATAAAGCAATCTCATAACTTTGTAATTAAACCGGACCGGTCTGGACCAATTTGGGGGACTTGCAAATAAAACTTCGTGGAGAAAAAAAAAACGTATTATTTTATTTTATTAATCTGAGTCGTCCTTTTCTCCGTCGTCGGCGAGGTTTACATCCACCACCAGTCGCCATAGTTCACGGCGAGCCTAATTTACGGAATCGTTCTCAGGTATGCTATCGATTCTTGTCTCATACTTTCCAAATCAGTCTTTTCCTTCTTTGATTGTATCTTCCGCTGTTTAGATCTCCGATCAAAGTAAACCTTAAAAAGTGTCTTACCAAAGCTGTTCCACTGAAATAGGTTAAAACTTCAGATTCGAATCGATTCAATGCATAGATAAGCTTACAATTATTTGATTAAACCCTGATTTTAATAGCCAAGCCCCATCTTGATATCTTAGGCGATTGATCATGGAAACAACGCCTAAAGTATTGTACGAGATACGTCATCATGCTTCATTGCCTTATGTTCCTAGATACCCTCCTCTTCCTCAGGTACACGATTCATGCTTGCTTATAGAGAGCTAACGAGCCGCTGATTTCGTGTGTTTGTATAATCTTACATTGCGCTTTGGTCTTCTGTCGAATTTCAGGCAGATGGGAATGATTCCAAAGGAGGGCTTCGGTCTATTGTTTCCATTAGAGGTTAGTTTGCAGATGGTTGATATTGTCGAAACAAACAAGTACATTTGTTGATATATGCTTTCTTCATCTCTGCCTTCTTATTGTATTCAGGTATTAGTCAGCTCAAGGAAAAGTGGAGTGAATATCGGCACCCGAGGAAAAACAATAAGCCAGTTTCGTTATTTGTTTCACCAAGAGGAGAATTCGTGGCTGTCACTTCGGGTAATCACGTTACAATCTTGCGGAAGGATGATGATTATAAGAAACCTTGCGGCAGTTTTACAGGTAGGATGTTCCTGGGTTTATCTTCCTTTTAATGTCATGAATGGTCTTTTAACTTTTGTTCTCTGTATTTAGCCAGCATATCAGGATCATTTACTTCTGGAATATGGTCTGAGAATCACGATGTTCTTTGTCTTGTGGATGATTGTGAGACCCTCTTTTTCATCAAAGCTAATGGTGAAGAAATAAGCCAAGTCACCAAAAGAAGTTTGAAGATTTCTTCGTCAATATTAGGACTATTGGAGAATGACGATGGTCTGCAAACATCTTGCTTGTACGTTTCCTTTTGTTTCTATGTGTTCTTAATGTTCCGTCCAGCAACACGAAATGAAAATGTGATTGATGGTCTATCCCAATGACATTTTTCCTACAGGTGTTCGTTCAGTATACTTACATCAGATGGACTTATTCATCATGTTGAAATCAGTAAGGAGCCAAGTGCTTCTGTCTTCTCGAAGCATTCTTCAAATGGCATCCCAGCTTCCAGAAAGCAGTTCCCCAACCATATATTTTGCTTTGATTACCTTCCGGATCTTTCTTTTCTTCTCATTGTTGGTAGTGCTGCGGGCATATCTTCGACAGGGAGTTCTGGTAGGTTTTGACGTTATGTACATCTTATTCTATTTAAAGAATTTTCAGTTAATACTTATTGTGAAAACTTAAAACTTGTGTAAAACGACTAAAAAGTCACTGTTGTGTCTTTTTACGTATGGATACTCAACTTTGGAGACCGATGATAGAAAAGTATGACTGTTGAAATATTTCATATGGAGAGAGGTTTTAGATATATGACTCTGAAAGAATTAATTAGCTATTTATGTACTGTCAGGTTCATCGTCTATTTCACTTTGGCGTAAGTGTCAGAACTCAGATCTAGAACTGCTGTCCACTACAAAGTTTGAAGGTGTGTATTGCGAGAGAAAAGATTCTCAGTTGGCATATCCAAAGGTTTTGATCTCCCCCCAAGGGTCACATGTTGCGAGTCTTGATAGCAATGGGTGCTTGCACCTGTTCCAGTTGGACAAAGCTGAATTAACACTTTCGTGTTGTCCCTCTGAAGACATTTCTGATTCACTGAAGCCTAATAACTCACTAGAAAGTTTAAGAAATGTTGTAGACTTTACATGGTGGTCTGATCGCGCCCTGACAATCCTGAAAAGGAGTGGTAACATTAGTATATATGACATTCGTAAATGTGTTGTCCAAGAAGAAGGCACCAGTTATTCTATGCCTGTGGTGGAAAGAGTTGGGAGATTTGACGGACACATTTTTATTTTAGAAAGTTCAACCCAGGAAGAAAAATCAGCTCTGGCCAAGGTTGACAGGGACCCAAGTGAGTTGCATCATACTAGTGATCGTGGTATGTTATGGAGGCTAATATCTTTTACTGAGAAAACAATTCCTGAAATGTATAAAATCTTAGTTGAGAACTGTCAGTATCAAGAGGCCTTGAGTTTTGCTGATAGTCATGGCTTGAACAGAGATGAAGTTTTCAAGTCAAGATGGTTGGATTCAGACAAAGAGTTAAACGATGTGAACGTGATTCTATCAAAGATAAAAGATGAAGCTTTTGTGCTCTCCGAATGTTTAGATAGAATTGGGCCAACAGAAGATTCCATGAAAGCCCTGCTTAGGCGTGGACTTCATCTTACTAATCACTATGTATTTTCTGAATCCGAAGATCAAGAATCCAAACAACTTTGGGGATATCGATTGGCTAGGCTTCGTCTATTACTGTTCAATGAAAGACTTGATACATATTTGGGGATAAGCATGGGCAGGTATATGTCTTTACGCTTTTTATTCCTTTATGTAGATTGGTATATATTATATGTACTTATTTGGTTAACTACCCTATCCAGTAACATCTAAATATGGTTAATGACATTGTCTCCCACAGGTATTCGGTGCAGGATTACAAAAAATTTCGAAGCAGTCCTATAAATCAGGCTGCAATTGCACTTGCTGAAAGCGGGAGGATAGGGGCCTTAAACCTTCTCTTTAAGCGGCATCCTTATTCACTTGCTTCTTTCACGCTGCAAATTTTGGCAGCCATTCCTGAAACAGTTCCAGTTGAAACGTATGCACATCTTCTTCCGGGTAAATCTCCTCCGGCCAGTATGGTAGTGAGAGAAGAAGACTGGGTTGAATGTGACAAGATGGTAAGGTTTATTAATAGATTGCCTGAGAGTGAAAAGAATGATTCTCAGATTCAAACTGAGCCGATTGTCAGGAGGTGTTTGGGGTCTAACTGGCTATCATCAGAAGAACTTGCTTCATGGTACAAGAATAGAGCGAAGGATATTGATTCTTCCACTGGGCTTATAGACAACTGCATTTGCTTGGTTGATATTGCATGTCGAAAAGGCATATCTGAGTTGGAAATTTTCCATGAGGACTTATCATACTTGCACCAAATAATTTATTCTGAAGAATTTGGTGGTGAAGTCTGCTTTAGCTTTAGTTTGGTTGGATGGGAGCAATTATCTGACTATGAGAAATTTAAAATGATGCTTGAAGGGGTTAAAGTAGAAACTGTGGTTAGAAGATTGCATGACAAGGCAATTCCATTTATGCAAAGCAGGGATTCAAAGACAAATGATGAGTCCTTTCTAGTTAAGTGGCTAAAAGAGATGGCAGAAAAAAGTGATGTGGATTTATGCTCAAAAGTTATAGAGGAAGGGTGTACGGATTTACATACTGGTTGTTTTTTTAAGGATGAGGTTGAAGTTGTTGATTGTGTTCTGCAGTTTCTGTATTTGTGCAAAGTTACAGATAAGTGGAATGTCATGGCAACAATGCTATCAAAGCTACCAAAGATACATGGTTAGTTTCCCAGATCCAGTGTATTCCCAACTCTAAGTCTACATAACGAAATCATCAGATGTCTATCAAGTCATTGCTAAAAAACTTCCTTTTATGCTAAATGCAGATATCCATGGTGAAGACATTCAGAGAAGACTCAAACTGGCGGAAGGTCATGTAGAAGCAGGGAGGCTTTTGGAACTTTACCAGGTTACAAAATGCGTTCGCGTCTTAATTAAATAGTTGGGGTCTTTTAGCAAGAAAATATGTGCTTACAAAGGAACTAACTTATTTAACAAAAAAAATGAGCTAACTCAAGCATAGATAGACACTTGTGTACTTACAAATATTTAAAATTTTCATGGAAGCTATAATGGTTGCCCTTTATGCTCCACAGGTCCCAAAACCAATTAGTTATTTTCTTGAGGTTCATTTTGATGAAAAAGGTGTAAAACAGATCCTCCGACTCATGCTCTCGAAATTTGTTCGTCGCCAATCTGGAAGATCTGATAATGAATGGGCATGCATGTGGCGTGACCTGCGACATTTACAAGAAAAAGCCTTTCCTTTCCTTGATCTTGAGTTCGTGCTGACAGAGTTCTGTAGAGGACTTCTGAAGGCTGGGAAGTTTTCTCTGGCAAGAAATTATCTCAAGGGTACAGGCTCAGTTGCTCTGCCATCAGAGAAGGCAGAGAATCTTGTTATTAATGCGGCAAGGGAATACTTCTTTTCTGCTTCGAGCCTTGCTTCTGAAGAAGTAAGTGGTGTTTCTTCACTTTTGTAGAAAGCTTTTGTCTCTGCTAAATATATTTTATGCAACTTGCGATCATGTTAAATTCTTGTTTTCGGTGATCTAGAGTGTTGTGTTTCCTAAAGTTTAGTGTTTGCGAAATTTCTTTGTGCTTAGCCCGTTTTTTCATTTGCATTTTTGCAAACCACTTTTCAGATATGGAAAGCAAGGGAGTGCCTGAACATCTTTTCTAGTAGCCGGACTGTTAAAGCTGAGGCAGATATCATTGATGCAGTTACTGTGAGGCTTCCAGATCTTGGGGTTACTCTGTTACCAGTTCAGTTTAAACAAGTAAAAGACCCAATGGAGATTATTAAGATGGCAATCACGGGGCATCCTGGGGCTTATCTACATGTTGAAGAACTTATTGAGGTTGCTAAACTTCTTGGTTTAAATTCTTCAGAAGATATATCATCCATTGAGGAAGCTATTGCCAGAGAAGCTGCAGTTGCAGGCGACCTGCAAGTGGCTTTTGATCTATGCCTTGTTCTAACCAGAAAAGGGCATGGTCCCATTTGGGATTTAGGTGCTGCAATAGCAAGGGGTCCTGCACTTGAGCACATGGATGTAAGTTCTCGAAAGCAGTTGCTTGGTTTTGCTTTGGGTCATTGTGATGATGAATCAATCAGTGAGTTATTGCACGCATGGAAAGATCTTGACCTGCAAGGCCAATGTGAGACTCTGGGAATGTTATCAGAATCGTGTTCTCCAGAGTTTCACAAGATGGACGGTGTTTCTTGTCTTAGAGATTACCCTCAGATGCTTGATGGGATAAGCTCTGATCAACAGCTAGATTTGGACAGAGTCAAAGATACACTTTCTGTTGTTGCTAAGGACTTGCCGGCTGATAACAACAAGGACTTGGAATCTCTTCTATCGGAAAATGGGAAGCTTCTCTCGTTTGCTGCTTCACATCTTCCGTGGTTGCTTAAGCTTGGTAGAAATAAAAGATTAAACAAAAGTCTAGTACTTGATTCAAATCCTGGAAAGCAGTTTGTCAGCACAAAAGCAACTGCTCTTGTTACCATTCTATATTGGCTAGCTAGGAATGGTTTTGCACCAAAAGATGAACTGATAGCCATGATTACAGACTCGATCATTGAACAACCGGTAATAAAAGAGGAAGACATTATTGGATTGTCCTTTCTGTTGAATCTAGTAGATGCATCTAATGCAGTAGAAGTTATAGAAAAGCAGTTGAGAATAAGGGAGAACTACCAAGAAATTCGAAGTATCATGAGCCTAGGGATGATATATAGTTTGCTACATGACTCTGGAGTAGAGTGCACGGCCCCCTACCAGAGGAGAGAACTGCTACAGAAGAACTTTGAAAGAAAGCAAATAGAAAGTATCTCTGGTAAAAGCCTGTTTTCTTCAAACCTTTTTGAGCTCTTGGTGCTGTTTTATATATCAGTAATGGTTTCTGCCTCTAAATTTTTTTCTTGCTTGTTCTATTTTTATTTAGATGATATGAGCAAGATCGACAAACTTCAGTCAACTTTTTGGAAGGAATGGAAACATAAATTAGAGGAAAAAATGCACGTAGCTGACCGTTCTAGGATGCTGGAGAGAATCATTCCAGGGGTTGAAACCGAAAGGTTTTTATCCCATGACATTGATTACATTAAGGATGCTGTCTTCTCACTCATTGAATCTGTGAAATTCGAGAAGAAACTTATTTTGACGGATGTATTAAAGCTAGCTGATACACATGGCTTGAAGCGGTCAGAGGTAAGAAATTTACATATAACTTGTTACAGCTTATCCTTTTCTTAACTTCTACAATATATATTTCTTTGTCTTCTCGCCAGGTAATATTGAGGTATTTAAGCTCTATCCTCTGCTCTGATGTCTGGACAAATGAGGACATCACGGCTGAAATTTTACAAATCAAGGAAGAAATAGTTTCCTTTGCTTCAGACACCGTACAAACCATAAGCACTATCGTATACCCAGAAGTTAGTGGTCTAAACAAACAACGCCTTGCTTACATATACAGCCTCCTTTCTGAGTGCTATTGCTGTTTGGAAGAAACCCAGGAAGAATCATTGGTGCAGCAGGTTCAACCACATGTCTCCTTCGTTGGGTTATCAACTTTGTGTAACATCCTTAAGCAAGAATGCAGTAGAGTGTCGTTTATCACCGATTTGGATTTCAAAAATATCGCGGAATTGGGAGGCTTGAACTTAGTCAACTTCAACAACGAAGTCCATGCACACATCAATGAGGTGAACTTGGAAGCTTTGGCCAAAATGGTAGAAACTCTCACCGGTTTCTCCGAAGATAAGTCGCCCAAGGTTCTGATTTCTTGGCAAGATGTCTACAAACAGTATATTCTGAATTTGTTAAATACCTTGGAAAGTAGAAGAGATCTTGATTTTGGAAGTGCAGAGAGTTTTCATGGCTTCCTCACTCAACTCGAGCAGACGTATGACCACTCTAGAGTATATATCAGAATCTTGGAACCTCTACAGGCTCTGGAAATACTGAAAAGGCATTTCACGTTAGTTCTACCACCAAAGGGTTCCTACGTGCACATTCCTGATAGTTCGACATGGCAGGAGTGCCTTATCTTACTGATTAACTTTTGGATAAGAGTAGCCGATGAGATGCAGGAAGTAAAATCATCTTGTCCAAGTTTTGTGGAGAATCTCATCTTAAGCCCGGAATGCATTAGCAGCTGTCTTACTGTTCTAATAAGACTAGTAATGGATGATAGTCTCTCCCCGAGTCAGGCTTGGGCTGCAATACTTGCCTACCTTAGGTCTGGCTTAGTTGGTGATTGTGTCACTGAAATCTTCAGTTTCTGCAGAGCCATGGTCTTCTCTGGTTGCGGATTTGGGCCCATTTCTGATGTCTTTTCAGATTTATCCTCTCGGTATCCAACAATTTTGAAGGATCTTCCGGATCTTTATTTGTGTGTACTCGAACCTCTTTTGCAGGATTTGGTATATGGGCATCACGAAACACAGAATCTTTACCGATTGCTATCTTCTCTCAGTAACTTGGAAGGCAATTTGGAAGAACTAAATCGTGTTAGGCTTGTAGTGTGGAAAAAACTTGTAATGTTTTCTGAGAACCTGGAGTTGCCAAGTCAGGTTCGTGTCTACTCCTTAGAGCTTATGCAATTCATCTCGGGGAAGAATATCAAGGGCTCTTCGTCTGAGCTACAATCAAATGTTACACCATGGGACGGTTCAGCAGAATTACTATCATCTATGCAGAAGACCGAAGCCACACTTGACCAAGCATTGCCTGACCAGGCTGATGGATCTAGCAGGCTCACAAACACTCTTGTTGCACTCAAATCATCTCAGATCGCTGTGACGTCCGTCTCTCCAGGCTTAGAGATATCCCCTGAGGATCTATCGAGTGTTGAGACATCTGTTTCCTGCTTTTCTAAACTTTCTGCTGCTGTTACTACAGCTTCACAAGCTGAAGCTCTTCTGGCGATTCTAGAAGGATGGGAAGAGCTGTTTAAAGCTAAGAAAGCCGAATTGTTACCATCTAACGAGGCAACTGAGCAAGGAAATGACTGGAGCGATGATGATTGGAATGATGGATGGGAAACACTACAAGAATCAGAACCCGTGGAGAAAGAAAAACCCGAAGGTGGAGTCTCGGTTCATCCCTTACATTCGTGCTGGCTGGATATTTTCAGAAAGTACATCTCGTTGTTCATTCCTGAAAATGTTCTACGACTCATAGATAGATCGGTTCAGAAACCTGAAGAGGTCTTGCTTGAAGAAAACGAAGCAGAAAGCTTGACCGGGAACTTGGCCAGTACCGACCCATTTCTCGCGCTAAAGATTTCTCTTTTGTTGCCATACGAACAGATCAGATCCAAATGTCTCAACATTGTTGAAGAGCAATTAAAGAAAGGAGGCATTCCGGAACAATCGAATCAGAGCCATCATGAAGTTCTACTTCTGGTTATATCTTCTGGGACTCTCTCAACGATCATGTCCAATTCTTGCTACGGCTCAGTCTTCTCCTTCCTCTGTTATCTAATCGGGAAACTATCTCGGGAGTTCCAAGAGAAGCGAATAACACAAGCCGACAACAGAGAAGCGAATAAGAGGCAGTTTCTGTCATGTTTTGGGGAACTCATGTTCCCATGTTTTGTCTCGGAGCTTGTGAAGGCCAAACAGCAGATATTAGCCGGGTTTATGGTGACCAAGTTCATGCACAGTAACCCATCTCTTAGCCTGATCAACATTGCAGAGGCAAGCCTAAGGAGCTATTTGGAGAAGCAGGTCAAGTCTCTGGAGGGCTCTTTTGATGAAAGCACAGAACTTGAAACGCTGAAGAATACAATCTCAAGCTTAAGAGACAGCTCAAAGGAAGTTATACAATCTGCATTAGCATCTCTTTCTAGTTAATACAAACAACAACTGATACATGAGAAGGAGCCTACTTTTGACTTTTTAATGAAGAATGAATATTACGTCGTCTCCACATACTCTTTTGCTAGGGACAAGAACCAATTACATAGTTAAGTAATTGTATGGTAAGAAATTATCTAATCAAATCACATAATAAGCAATTATCAATGAAACATGATTTTTTAAACCGGTGTTAACCGGAGAGCCAGTACAAACATTAACCGGACCGGTCAACTTTTGTTAATAGATTCTATACCCGTCGTCGACATTTCCTTTTTCCGACAGCAATTTTCAGTTTCGCGTAGATCTGTTCTTCCATTCCAGAGATTCGATAATTTTCTCGTCGCTTGGGTGAAATCGAGATAAACCCCACAAAAATCGGATTGTGTGTTTTCATGGTTTAACAACGATGAGAGGATCGGCGATAATTGATTTGATTGTGTTCCTCCTCGTATCTCCATTAGCCCACGGTCTCAAAGGATCTGCAATCTCCAAATTCTCCGACAAATTTGTCTCCAACCAAATCTCCCAGCCCGATCGGTTAGTTTCGTTCGATTTCTTCCCCCTTCTGATTTGGTTGTTCATAAGCCTTTGTGTTTGATTTGACTTTCTATGATAAATTATTGTATTTGATTTGATTTATTGGGGAATGTCGACATCTCATTGATTTGGTCTCTGCTTTGGGTTTAATACTGATTTTGTGTAACATTTCTCTCAGTGATTTTAGCTCAAAGTTCAAAACTTTCTCAAGTTTAGATTTTTTGGGTTTCTAGATTATGTGCTGAACTGCTTTAGTTTCGTGTCCTAACAAGTTAAGGATTGTGGGTTTTGTTCAGAGAATCTAGGTATGTGTTGATTTCTACTGTAGAAGGAGCTATATCTTTGGTGGATAGGTCTTCTAGAAAAATTGATTGGACTTTCAATACCGATGAGCCGATATATTCGTCCTACAAGGCTCCTCACTATCATTACATCGACGGTGACGGTAATGCACCGTTGCTTGGTGATGACTTTTACATGGATTGTGATAATGATTGGAATCTTTACAATTCCTCTATGAAGAAAGGCAAACGCATCAATGAGGTAATGGAGCTTGGAACTTTTTTGTCGTTTTTCGGTTTATTGGTTACAGGGGTCATAAAATAGCGAACAAACATTTTTGAAGTAGAGTTATTGAAATGTGTATCTTCTTCTCTTTCAGATAGTGGATGCATCGGAGTTTATTGGAAGTTTACCGTACTCATTGACCGATAGGATTGTTTTGGGTAAAAAAGACACATCCGTGTTTCTATTGGATGGGAAGACCGGAAAACTGGTTAAGAGGTACAGAGTAGACGACCTATATTCTAATTCTTACGTTCAAAAAGATAAAGAAAAGGGTATTGTTTTGTCTAAAGAAGCTCCAATACTACTTGGATCGGAATTAAAGGAATCAGAACATCTCCCGGAGCTGGTTTACATTGAGAGAAAAGACTTTAAACTCCAATGTATATCAAAGTTTGGAGATGTTTTGTGGAGTGTTTCTTATTCTGAGATGGAAGCTAAACTACATCATCACGAAGGTGTAGAACTCGTAGACGGGTCATCATCATCATCATCAGATGGTATACCTATTAGAACTAGTAGTGCTCCTGTGCTCCGCTTCCGTAACTATAACACTGAACAAATGTTTATGAAGCTTGGTTTGCTAGATGGCCCGTTGTATCTTCTGTCTAAAGATAAAAGGCCAAATCAGTTGCCTCCTGGAAATGGTAATCCTTTGGCGCTTCCGAGCTACAAAGAGGCTGACGAAATTCTCTCTCTTCCTCTGCCTAAGGCGGTATTACCTCAGATCAGAGATATTATTGATGAAACCACTACAAAAAAGGGATTTGCTAGCAAATTTTCTGATTTGGTTTTCCTACTTATCGGCTTTTGTGCTACTGTCCTTTCTGTCTGTGGCCTTGTCTTTTGTCGAATAAGACAAAGCAAGTGGATCAAAGAACCTTGCTTATCTGAAGTGCCAATAATGATACCTAAGAAAAAAAAGAACAAGAGAAATGGTCACAAGAAGGAGAATGGGTATAACAAAGATCTCTCGTTTCAAGAGAACGAGAAAAAATTACTTACTACCTTCACTGGCCTAAATAATAGTTCGCTGGAAGGATATAAGGTTGGCAAACTGTTTGTCTCCAACAAGGAGATTGCTAAAGGAAGCAACGGAACTGTTGTGCTTGAGGGATCCTACGAAGGTCGTCTTGTAGCAGTTAAGCGTCTAGTACAAACACATCATGATGTGGCTCAGAAGGAGATTCTCAATCTCATGGCTTCAGACAAACATCCAAACATTGTCCGTTGGTACGCGGTTGACCAGGACGAACATTTTATCTATATTTCCCTGGAACGTTGTGCTTGTAGCTTGAGCGATCTCGTCTATGAATCCTCTGGTCTGCTAGAGAATCCAAAAATTTCGGTTAAGGTGAACCCAATCCTTGATAATGGCGAGGGAGTGGAACTATGGAAGGAAAACGGACATCCTTCTCCCGTATTGTTGAAGTTAATGAGGTTTTTTTAGTATCTCATATTTTTCACTTGAACCAAAAGTTGCATACACCTTTCTGATCATTTGTATGGCTATGTTACAGGGATATAGTTGCTGGCCTAGTTCATTTACATGATATTGGAATCGTACATCGAGATCTAAAGCCTCAAAACGTGTTGATTGTTAAGAACTCATCTCTCTGTGCAAAGCTATCAGATATGGGTATTAGCAAGCGCTTGCCAGCCGACACCAGTGCCTTGACTAGAAACTCAACCGGTAAGAATCTTGAGAACTCAGTTGATACAATGTAACCTTTACCTCGTGTATAATTTTTTGTTTCTAATGATAGGTTCGGGAAGTTCTGGGTGGCAAGCACCTGAACAGCTCCGCAATGAACGGCAAACAAGAGCCGTTGATCTCTTCAGTTTAGGCTGTGTACTCTTCTTCTGTATGACAGCAGGAAAGAATCCTTACGGAGACAATTTTGAAAGGGACGTAAACATCTTGAATGATCGAAAAGATCTTTTCTTGATCGAAAGTCTTCCAGAAGCTGTTCATCTTCTCTCTGGCCTCCTGCACCCAGATCCAGATTTGAGGTAGAGTTATGTTGTTGCAACAGTTGGTTATATTATTGCGATTGTCGAAGTAATATCTGAATCTTTCTTTGGATGCTTTTCGATTAGGAGAAACTTTCCTGCTCGCTAACGGATTTTTTTCTTCAATATATGAAAGTGCAGACCAAGAGCACAAGAAGTTCTACATCATCCATTGTTCTGGAACGCTGACATGAGACTGTCTTTCCTCCGGGATGCAAGCGATAGGGTCGAATTGGAAAACCGAGAAGAAAGCTCAGATCTTTTGGCTGCACTTGAAAGCACAGCAACGGTTACTCTAAACGGGCGGTGGGATGAGAAACTAGACAGCATATTCTTGGACAACATCGGGCGTTACAGGCGGTACAAGTTTGACAGCATCCGCGATCTGTTACGGGTAATAAGGAACAAGCTGAATCACTACAGAGAGCTTCCTAGAGAACTACAAGAACTACTTGGGAGTGTACCTGAAGGGTTTGATAGATACTTCTCAAGCAGGTTCCCAAAACTGTTGATTCAGGTCTATACAGTTTTATTTGATTACTGTAACAATGAAGAGTTCTTTTACAAGTATTCTAAGACCACTGTATTCTAAGGTAAAAAAAACAAACCCATTGGTTCTTGATACATTACAGTAACACTTATATCATGTATGGTAATAATAATGTTGAATAAGATTGATCATAAAGAGTGTTAGCTATCTCCCAGGCAGAGAAGCATAAGACCGGTTTAGAGCTTGGAACAGGCTGGTTTATCAAGGAGCCTTTTGATTATAATAAAGCCCACCAAAAAAAAGACACTTAACCAACATAAAACCAGAACAACACAAATATGTTCTTCTCATTTTTGTTTGTTTTTGGGGTTTGGGTCCTCAAAAAACAAAAAATGCTCAAAGAATCATTTACAAAGGAAGTACCTAGCTTCGGCTTCCGGTTAACGTTGCATCTTCGAATCCAAGGTCTTTGATGACTTGATTCATACGTTAGAAGACTTATCTGATGACCATATGTCACCTAGGTCTTGAGCTCGAGCTTCGTACGGTCACACCATGCAAGAACTTAGCATACCCTAAGAAACTCAGCTTCCCATCCGAACTCCGAATCCAATCCTTGAGCAGAGGATATGCATTTGGTCCCAGGCTCATCTCCTGCTTTCAAAATCACCCCCACCAATCAAAAACTATTGTCTTTTAAACCTTTAAGAAAGATATGGTGAATCTCGTAAGAGGCTTAAACCGAGGAACATACCCCGGCAAGTTCTTGGACGGATATGATTCGGTTTCCTTCATGTTCAAAGTGCTCGAATGCTGAAGTTGCTATATGTTCCCATTCTTCAAGTGCCTCAAGTTGGTATACACTTACCGCAGCCGCACAGAACTCGTCAAAATCGAGTTTCTTTTGCGCTAGTTGTTGCATCTTTACATAACAGAAAAGGTAAGAAAACACACATTGGTACACATTCATAAAGAGTATGAAAAACATATAAATATCATCATATAAAGTAAAAGAAGTGTTACCGTGTTTAAGATGTCAGGAAGCCTTGATTCCATCATAGCATCAGTCGCATATCTTGTTAAAGCCTGCAGTGTATACTCAATATGTATTAGTTTCATATGTCTCAAAGACTATGTCAAAATTATGTAAGCTAAATCAGGAAAGAAACACGAACCGTGGCAAAACAGTTAAGCGATAAGCCTCCTTCTTTAGGGTCCAGGAGCATGAACTGTGCCTTGAGGAACACAAGCTCCTCATCGGGTATAGCTTTGGAGAGAGCCTATTACAAGATTAACAAGTGAAGTGAAAAAGATGAAGATATGAAACAGAACCATAAGAAAATATGTTTTTAAACAAGAAAAGAGACTATTAACATTATGTTTGTGGACTAGCTATGTTTAAGTAGAAAGAGACAGTTTCAATGCACTTGATGAGAATATGAGTGTATAAAGAAATTACCTTAAGTGCTGATCGTCTGAAAGGCGAAGCACGAATATAGGACTTTACCAACTTGTAGATCGAGAAATCAAGAAGCAAACCGGGGTTTTCATCACGTAACCATGGATGAGCTACAACACACAGATCATATAATACATATAAAACCTCATATTATTGTTTTCATTTCAAGACCAATGTCTGTTCTAAACCATGAAAGAAGAACATACCAAGAGCTTGAGCAGCTGTCATTCGTTTCCGATGGTCCTTGTTGAGAAGCCTTTTCACAAAGTCTTTGGCAGTAGGAGATATCGAAGGCCATGGCAGATCCTCAAAATTAGGGTTCGCTCTAAGCACGCAACGGAATATTGCAGATTCAGTTCTTCCATAGAAAGGTCTGCTTCCACAGAGTAGAATGTAACTTATGACACCTATGCTCCACATATCCGCTTCAGTGCTATATGACCTATGGAGTACTTCAGGTGCAACATAGTACGCACTTCCTACAACATCATTGAGACGTTGATCTGCAAATATAAACGGTTTAACTCATCAGGAAACTCTATTGTCAAAGCCAGACCAACAATATGCAGAATCATGTCATAAGTAATAGGAACAAGGAAATAGATCGTTACCGTATCTAATGAAATCGGACAAGCCAAAGTCTATGACCTTGAGTACTGCATCCTCATTTCTGCTGGTAAATAGAAAATTCTGGAGAAACAAAATTTAGCATTTGATTAAGCAAAGAAGAGATGAAATATCAGCAACTTATATAGGTACACTGTGTACCTCCGGTTTCAAATCACGGTGCACAACACCTTGAAGATGAAAAAATGCGGTTGCAGACAATATCTGCACAAGAATACGTTTTGCATCGACTTCAGGGTATCGACCACCTCTGCAATAAAATACAAGACAAATAACACAAGGTTGAAATCTATATGCAATGCAAAGCTAACTAGCATGACTGCATGAGTAAAGCCAAATTCAAACAAGAAACAAAAGAAAGGTGTATTCTGGGATTTACCTCGCCAAAATCCTATCCAATAGCTCTCCGCCTTCGCATAACCTGAAAGCATATTGGAGTGGAAGGTTGAATATCCGAAACCGATCCATTTAATAAACTAGTAAAACCTTTTAGTTTGTTTACTATATATATATCAAACTATTAGCAAGGAAACTGACAAACTTGTTTAGAAAAATGCCAGCCACTAAGAAAACAGTAACACTTTTGTCTTTCTTGAAACTTCACAATAAATCTTCCGAAACCATACACAATGAGTTGAGAAAGAACCAATCTAGAGTTAAAATACTTACTCCATAACAACAAAGACATTATCCGCATCCTCGTATACATCGTAGAACTTAACCATATGCCTATGACCAGATAAAGCTTTCAGCAATTTAACTTCTCGACGAACATCTTCAATCGATAAAGCCGATGTCATCTAAAAACAAAACAAAAACACCACAAACCTCAAATTCATCATCATCTTTAACATTCACTGCACAAATATCCAAACCAATTATCTCAACAACACTTATAAGTAGTAGCCAAACAAAGTAGTCCCTACACATACCAACTTCCAATAGATTCTTGTCAGGTACCAAACACATTTGTCTTATTATTAATCAACAGAGAAAGAGACACAAACCTTAGCTTTAGAGATGATTTTGACGGCAACGGTTTGGCCTTTCATCTTCCCTTTCTTAGTCTTTGCCCAACAAGTATGACCAAAATGCCCTCTTCCTACTTCCTTCCCTATCTCATACTTCCCTTCAAAATTCTTACCAAACCCGAAATTCTTATCCAGCCTTTCTCCGCCGCCGCCGACGTCAACGTCTTCGCTGTCCTCAGGGATCGGCTCATCGCGAGGCTGCGGCGGAACGCCTCTTCTCCGTCTCAGAGCTGCCATGATCGGTTTCGCGGGCGACGGAGGCGGAAACGGCCATTTGAACTTCCTTCCCGGAGTTCTAGCCGGAGACGGAGCTACTCCCGCCGGTAACGGGCTCTGGAAAGGGCTTATGCTGTACGAGTTGACTTCTGAAGCACGAGAGGAGACCGGAGACTGTGGAATCGAAGCTTGCCGGTGGTTTTCAGCCGATTGCGACGGTCGATTCGGTAGATCGCCGGCTCCGACGGGGATCTCGTCGTCTTCGACGGCGGAAATGTTCCGGCTGTAACAATGACCCATGACCGTACGATGTGTAGATTCGTTGACTGATTGGTCAGAGTCAAAGAATCGGACGGTGAGGATCCGAAGTTGAATAGTAAAGCTCGATATAGAAAAAAATAAGAAATGTTTTTTTAATTCAAAAATGAACAAAAATTGGATCCAATTTTTTTTTATTTTCGAAAAAACAAAAACAAAAAAAAAAGAGGTCAAGGATTTAAAAGGAAGCAAAAGACGAGGCGTTTCTATTTGGTTGTTTTTAAAACATGAGCGCGTAGTGGCTGGTGGAAATAATCACCTTTTTTTTTTAAATTGTCTGTTAATTACATTTAATGTCTTTTCTTATGTGTACACATCTAAAGACTTTAACGCTTGAAAGTGACGACTAAATGTATATATACAGTGTTAAAAACTTTTAAAATATTAAAGTCATTGAATCTATGTTTAAATTTTTGATAACTATATTTTACCTAGAGATAATTAGGTATATGGACATAGAGGATTGGTTAATTAGGTGTTAGGATAGAGAATGAATAGTATTATACTATTTATTAAGACAATTATTTTTTTGTCCTTCTCCCTTTCTCTCCCAATTTATTTTTCTCCCAATCTCTTTCTCTCTCTATCAAAGTTATCGTTCTCTCATAGTTTTTTTATTTTTCTCTCAAAGATTTCTCTTTATCTCTTTCTATTTTTGATATATTTCTTGGATCTCTCTTGAACTATTTCTTCTTCGATATCTCTCGAGCTCTTTCTCCTTTGAATCTCTCTCAATCTCTCTCGATCGGATGTCTCTTGAATCTTTTTTTTCCGGTTGATCTCTATTTCGATCTCTCGGTCGAATCTCTATCGATCTCACTCGATCGAATCTCTCTCGGATCTCTTTATATGTCGGATGTCTCTCGGTCGAATCTCTTTCTCGGTGGGATCTCTCTCGATTGGATTTCTTTTCGGTCGGAACTCTCTTGGGTCTTTCTCTTTTGGGCGAATTTCTCTTTTTGATATCGCGATATCGTTTTTGTTCTCCCGATTTTTTTTGTTATTGTGATATTACTTTTGTTATCGCGATATTACTTTTGTTATCGCGATATTTTTTTCTTGTTATCACGATTATTTTCTTTTTATCATGATATTCTTTTTGTTATCGTATAGTTCATATCGCCTAACTTATATATTATCGTAATAATTCAATTTTATCGCGTTATTTAATTTGTTTTAAAATTATAAAATAAGTTTACGATAATAACAAAGTTATATGGTAACATTTTGCACATAAAAGAGCAGGGTATAATGGTCAAAAAAAAATTTCTCTCTCCTTCTACCTAATTAAAAAAAGAGAATTTTACATAACTAGACACTTTTTGAGTTTCAAATATCATTTTGAGGCACTTTTGGCAAGTAAGACACTTTTAATAGGCGTTTAGACTATTTTAACCCCATAATTTTTAATACCTTATTTTAATTAATTTGTACATTTTGATGTACAAGTACCAGTGGACAATGTATGATGTTTAGACTATTTTAACCCGAATTTCGTTGTACATGCACAGGTGGACGATGTTTTCGCAAAAGCTGTAGATTTAGTGGCATCACCTACACTTCCTTTGCATGAAGATAAAAATCTTAATGTTGACAATGTATATGTTTTGATGTACGATCAAGGTGGACAATGTATGTGTTTTGATGTACAATTAACCACATACGAGTTTCGTTGTAGATGTACTGGTGGACGATGTTTGCGCAAAAGCTGTAGAGTTAGTGGCATCATCTACACTTTCTTTGCATGGAGATAATATTTTAATGTTGAGAAGGTAACCAAAATAAAATACTTTAAAATACCAAGTTTGGACGAGGACAGTGAACATTTCTTGTCTAATATTGTACAGGTTCAAGTCGACAATGCAACAATATTGGATAGTTATGCATTACCCGTTTCAGAAATCTGTGTCGTCAAACATTGGTTCTAAATCAAACTCCTCATCGTCCACAAATTCCAATCTACATGGAGTAGAGCAATTTTTGGTATCCGACCATCCACACATACCGGTACATCATGACCTGTCGTACACATAACTTTGTCATTTCCTTCTGCAATTGATATGTAATTTCAAAAAGTGCTCCATTGTGAAATTTACTCATAATTGAGAATTTTACATAACTAGACACTTTTTGAGTTTCAAATATCATTTTGAGGCACTTTTGGCAAGTAAGACACTTTTAATAGGCGTTTAGACTATTTTAACCCCATAATTTTTAATACCTTATTTTAATTAATTTGTACATTTTGATGTACAAGTACCAGTGGACAATGTATGATGTTTAGACTATTTTAACCCGAATTTCGTTGTACATGCACAGGTGGACGATGTTTTCGCAAAAGCTGTAGATTTAGTGGCATCACCTACACTTCCTTTGCATGAAGATAAAAATCTTAATGTTGACAATGTATATGTTTTGATGTACAGCTACGGTGGACAATGTATGTGTTTTGATGTACAATTAACCACATACGAGTTTCGTTGTAGATGTCTTGGTGGACGATGTTTGCGCAAAGTTTGTAGAGTTAGTGGCATCATCTACACTTTCTTTGCATGGAGATAATATCTTAATGTTGAGAAGGTAACCAAAATAAAATACTTTAAAATACCAAGTTTGGACGAGGACAGTGAACATTTCTTGTCTAATATTGTACAGGTTCAAGTCGACAATGCAACAATATTGGATAGTTATGCATTACCCGTTTCAGAAATCTGTGTCGTCAAACATTGGTTCTAAATCAAACTTCTCATCGTCCACAAATTCCAATCTACATGGAGTAGAGCAATTTTTGGTATCCGACCATCCACACATACCGTACATCATGACTGTCGTACACATAACTTTGTCATTTCCTTCGCAACCTTGTTACCGGACATAAACTCACAATCGAAAAATCACGCCTCGAAATTTAGTTTTAAATCTAAATCCCACATTAGTTAATCACATACGGCTAGATTTTTTTGTAATTTAATAAAGAGAAATTTACTCATAGACACACTTTTTCAATCTTATATTACTCTATGAGGCACTTTTTTGTTAAACATTAAGTTTTTCGTCCACAAATTCAAGTCGTTAAACATAGGTTCCAAATCAAGTTTTTCATCGTCCACAAATCCCAATCCACGATTAACACCGAAATTAGAATTATTAGAGTCATTCACAACAAATTATCGTAAGGGTATATTTGTCAAAAAATACCAACTTATGAAAGAAAGTGCCTCACTTCCAAAAAGTGCCTCAAATTGATATGTAATTTCAAAAAGTGCTCCATTGTGAAATTTACTCTTAAAAAAACGGCGCCTAATTAACGAGTCTTCTGTGTCCATATATTTAATTGACCCTTTTACCTAAACGAGGTGATAATAAGTTGTATACTAATATCAAAAGAAAGCTTTCTTCTTTATTTGTTTTTTCTTAACTTGGTAGGATTTTTGAAAAAACTTGGTGACATGAAAAAATTTGGTGACACGAAAAAATTGATCTTTAATTTCAATTTCTTATAGTAAAAAAAAAGATCCCTTGCAAGGTAAATGAATAACATAGACTATTGAGAAAGTTGGTAAAAACAATAACATAGAATATGATTTACTTCAATTTTTCAAATATTTTAAAACTCATAAACCAAATTTAGACTACCTACTAAATTTTCTAATTTTCTTCCTTTAGACCTCATAATAATTATAAAAAGATAAAAAAAGGTCGAGATGGTGACTTTGATCTGCCACAGCCCACATATATATATATATATATATGAACAACGCGAAAACTAGTTTATATTACCCACTACATACCTCCACCGTCAGGTCGTGTAAGACGACAAAAAGGGCAAGTTCTACTTGTGTAATATAAACCGGTTTAAACCCACATTGATCCAAAACCGAGTAGGTAAGTTTAAGTTCACACCTGTGTATGTTGGGAATTTAGCATACGTATCTTGACCAGTTAGCCGACCACGGTTATATCAGTTGACAATAGTTATTACGTACTTTGGTTTCTCCTTAAAAACTTTTCAATGTTTGAATACTAGACTTTAATTATTAACAGGTTAATGTCACAACCTGAAAGTCTTGTAGTTAAGACAGGACTTGGTCAAAATACGGTTAATACATGCTTTTGTATATGATCTATATTTTGCAAACTAAATTGTTTTCAAATAAAATTGTATATGTAATTTACATATCTAAAAAGTAGATTTTCTAGCTACAACTCAACAACAAAAGCTTGAACGCTCCTATGTACACACACTACCACCGTAATGTGAAGTTAGCACAAGAACGGGTTCTGAACTAAGAGAATACATAACTCACTCATTTCATACAAAACTTGGAACTTTTATAATATCAATTTGTTGGAAGTTGTGTTGAAGTCTCGATGGATAGTACTTGTCGAACGAACTGCCCTTTGATTCGCGGCCGTTGCTCTGCTAATTTCTTCCTGCTCTCATATCGGACCTGTTTTAAGTCATTACAAAACACCATTAGTATCAATCTTTCTCTACAGGCCGTTACGCTGTCATGAAATTATCAGTGTAATGAAAGACATCGATGATTATACCTTTTTCTCAAAACATCTGTCCTTGCGCTTCATTCGGAACTTGTTCAAAGCGGCTTCTCTTTGTTGAGATTGCTGAATTTTCCCGACAGAAGACGAATACCCATCTTCATACTTCTTATCAAGCTGTTGTTGATCGATGCAGTGATTGCCTATTCCACTCTGTTCGGTTGTAGAAGAGATGATGTGTCTTCTATCCTCTAGATCCATGGAACCGCCCTGCCTTTGCAAACACTCGGGTTTGCTGTTGAATGGGTGAAACATGGAACTGTACTCATGAGGGCTAACAGAACCAGGGCTTGGGGAGAGTGAAGCAGGAGCCATTGCAGAAGCATAAGCGGTGTTGGGACATGTGAACTGTATGCTTTTGTTGGGAGTTGGGGTTGGGTAAGAACTCTGTCCCGGCCAAGAATACATCTGATTGTTAAACGGTTGACCAGATGAGCCAGCTCTCGGGTAAAAGCCGGCCTCGTTTCTTCTTGGAGCACTTGGAGGTGGTTCAGATGAATTATATTGGTTGATTAGCACCATGTTATCATCTTGGCTCGCCGCAGCATTCTGTCTTTGATCACACACCACAGGGGAGACGGAACATTGTGTCTGCAACGGCCTGTGAACGTATCTGGCAACGATAACATAACACAAACAATCAGAATAAAGAACAACTATTGATTCACTTAGAAAAAGAGGAAATCATAAATTAGACAACTAACCGAGTAAAAGCCGAGGCAGTAGAAGGATGAAGAGAGGGGCGGTCTCCTGAAGATTGGTTCTCGGAAGCATTTGGTCTTTGTAGAGATAGACGAAGCTCAATCCGAGATTCATATTTTGCCACACTTTCTTCTCTGTTATCTTGTCCATTTCTTCTAAGTGAGGCTCCCATGAAGTCAATGGCCTCTTTTGAAGAGTCTATAGAATTTACAAAAAACATGTAGCTGGATCAATGATCTGGTGAGTGAGCATTGAAAAGTCATATGTTTGGATGTCTTGTAAAAAAAAAAATTTTTTGCTTACTCTGAATCTCATTCCCTAAGAACCGTGTCTTATTGAACAGAGACTTTGCGCTCACCATCTGCAATGAGTCTCTCGGATTATCCTCCACGTCTGCGCTTTCTCCTTCCATCTCTGGTCTTGTACATGAACTCTCAAATGCATTCTTGTAATTACTGGTAGAATTGTTTGCAGACGCACCCTCGGTTTTCTGCTGACCAACACTCTCATCCAGTGGAAAGCTACCAGGAGCTTGTAACTGTAAAGATGATCAAAAAAAGAAAACAAAATCTGAGAACTCAATCATCTTTTAAGAGACAACGAAATTTCCCAGAACATCAATAAGGACGGTTTAGCCGCAGATTGATCAGTACACAACAAGGTTAAATGATTGCATAAGGACATACACTTTGTCTTCTCCAGACATGTTGCCAGAGATTTCTAAGCTCATTCCTCCTCAAAGGCTTAACAAGATAGTCAGCAGCACCTTTCAACATACACTTATACACAGTATTCACCGAGTCCTGCGTCGACATCACTGAGAACAGAACAAAGAACAAGACAAAGTTAGATGAAAATCACTTCAAAAGCAAGATGAACAAAAGAGAAGATTATAAAAGTGACAATTACTTATGACAGGAATGTTCTTGCAGATATCATGCTCCATGACAAGTGTAAGAAGAGCATATCCAGATATCGAAGGAAGATCAACCTCTGTTAATATCAAATCAACGCTTTCTGGCTTTCCTTTTAGCATCTCCCAAGCCTTCAAGCCATCAGGCACAGTAGCAACTGCGATATCACAAACATTACACACAAAAAGATTAAACCTTTGAACTGCTTATGGCTATATAAGTGTCCACAAAGTTTCAAAACAGTAAAGATAAAGCCTAATTTTAGCAAAAATTCAAATCTCTGTACAGTCCTCAAGACAACAATCTTTTGTAATAGCCAAAAGTTACGAGAAATCAAGCGTTGACTTGAAATCTCAACATTCCAAAGCATAAATTAGCCGCAGTTATACGAATCAGATTCACATAATTTAGCAGCTTAATTCGAAATTCTAAAGGCTAGAAAACTTTCTAATAGATTCTCTTTCGTTATTGAGGAAGAACAAACAAACCTCTGTAACTGCATTTCCTAAGGAGAGCGGAGATAATATGCCTTGTGGAATCATCTGCTTCTACGAGCAACACTCTCAACGCGATTTTGGGGAGAAACCTCTCCCACTTCACCAATCCATCGCCGCCGTCTTTCTTCCGCATCTGCCGCCGCGATAACTTTCCTCCGGTGGCTTCGGCTGCTTTATCCATCGTTATCTCGACTACTTCGTCGCTGATTTCTCGCATCTCACACAATCCCTTTTTGTAAAAACCCAGATTCGATTTTGAAGCAGCTTTTAGAAAAGAGAGAAGAAGAAGAAGGAAGGAAACAGTTATAAAACAAATTAAAATAAATTGTGAGTGGAGAAGCTAGAAAGATAAAGAAGGAGAAAAAAATCTTATTCTCTGTATTTTTGCGGAGAATTAAATATAATTAAAAAAAAAATATCTAAAATATCTGACGAATGTTTTAACGGCTACGATTTGATTTGTGCGGGCAACCGACTGTGATCTAACGGTCGGAAAAGTAGTTAAAAAAGGATGCGAAAAAATATCTAAATTTTGCTGACGTGGCGCACGTTTGCCGTATCAGCAGATATAATACGCCAAATAAACTTTTATATTTTTTAATTGGAGTGGTGGAGGATAGTCTGATGTAACCTAATAACCATGTGGTTCATATTTAAAGCTGGATTTTAATTTTATGATTATACCAAGAAATTGTGATAGTTTCTGTGATGTTGAAAATTAAATTTTGCCTAACGCTTGAAGTTATTACTTAATGCTTGTAATTTACTTAACCAAAAATGCACCTAATTACAAAACAACTAATGATATTATTATTGTATTTAAAATTCACCTTTTTAATTATCAACTAGGCCTATAAAAAAATTTCACTCGTGACTTTATGGGATAAAATCAAACCGACAAAATATCTAATGCTAGTGGGAAAAAAATATCTATTACATTTTTTATCCGAAAAATCATTGTACTATTTGAGTGAATATATACATTTCGTAATCAATATTTTTATGTAACAATTAAAAAAAAAAACGATGATCAATAGTATACAAAACTTAAACTGTATTTAGTCACGAAAAATAATGATAAATATAGGAAAACTCGAGCACTGTTGTAAACTGATGAATGAAAGTTGTGTTATTATTCATTAAGTCAAAGGGTTCTTATATAGGAATACAAAATATGTAAAACCCTAATAGATATAACAAATGGGCCGATGAACCTATCGCTTGGCCCAACGGTTCGTCCATTCTTATATTGAACCGAATGGTTCACAACACCCCCTCGAATGAAGTAACCGTAGAGTTCGTAGTACGCTTTGGATGTCGCCTCATTAAAACCTTACCAGAAAACCCAGTGGGATAAAACCGTGGTGAAGGAAAAGAGTACAACACGTAGCTACTCCCCCGTTTTGGATCGCCTCGAGGTCTTCGAGTTGACGCATCCCGATCCGATGTACGAGCTTCGAACGTACAAGTTGGTAGTGACTTGGTGAATAAGTCCGTTGAGTTCTCACTGACCGAACCCGCACCACTACAACTTCGCCGCCTTTCGTAGATCGTGTGTGAAAAAGAACTTGGGCGAATATGCTTCGTCCTCGTCTCCCTCGATGTATCCATCTTTGAGTTGAACTATGCACGCCGCAATGTCTTCATAAAGGATCGTCGCTCTAACTTTCCCTCGACAATTCCACTATCGTTTTGGATGTGGTTGGTCATGGATCGTAGGGACATGCATTCCCGCTTGCCTCGTGAATGGCTAAAATCTCGGCATGATTAGATGATGTGGCTGCTATTGTCTGTTTCATGGATCTCCAAGAAATGACCGTTCCACCATGTGTAAAGACATAACCAGTTTGTGAACGAGCGTTGTGCGGATCCGAGAGGTATCCTGCATCAGCAAAACCAACAAGCGAGTCTTTGGACTCATTAGTGTAAAACGGACCCATATCTTTCGTCCTCGAAAGTAACGAAGGATGTGTTTGATCCCATTCCAGTGCCTCTGGGTTGGACAAGAACTAAATCTTGAGAGCAAGTTCACGGCGAAACTGATGTCTGGACGCGTATGCGTTGCCAGATATAGTAATGCTCTTATGGCACTAAGATATGGCATTTCCGGACTGAATGGATCGTTATCCAATCTGAGGCTTCTCACAACCATCGGGCTTGGTCAATGGGCGGGCCTTGTCCTTATTAAATTTCCTTGAGTATTTTTCAGTGTATGCCATTTGATGCACAAGGATTCCATTATTCATATACTCAAGTTGTAATCCCAAACAGAACTTAATTATTGCCTAGGTCTTTAATTTCAGATTCTTTCTTTAGATATACTAAACTGTTTGGTTGATTACCCGAGATTTAAATCATTCATATACACCGCTATGATTACAAATCCTTTGTTTGCAAACCTCTTTATAAAATACATGGACCGATGGGGTCATTTGTAATCTTCCCTATTCCCACTTAGTCTAAGTCCATGAAAGGATTTGTCCCAGCCTTACGCAAGGTTGTTCTCGAGAATCTTTCTTAGCTTTAAGATCAATAATCTCTGGTAATCTCATATATTATCCAGTGGACTTAAATAAATATGCAGGCATTACATCCATTAGCCGCAAATAAAGTTTTTCTCTTTTATATAGCCAGACTTAGCAAAAATTTAAATGTCTTAGCATCCACCACAAGGGAGTATATCTCCTCTATTTATGGTCTTTGTGTGAATCCTTGTGCGTCAAGCCGTGTCTGATATATCACGCTTTCTCTATGTTTATTTCACACAATCACAAAGACTCATTTGTCCCACTGGTTTTACTTAATGATTTTTAGCTCCACGTTTTATGGTTTTGTACCATTTTAATTAATCAAGTTTTTGAGTGCACTCTAGTATAGACGTGGGCTCTTGATCCTCATTCATTTCAATAGCTACTTTGTGCGCAAATATATTATCATTGATGTCGACATCTTTTCGTTCCATTGTATTCTAGACATGATATAGTTTATAGAGATCTCTTTATACCTTCAGGACCTTGAGGTTTGGCGTCCCAAACCTCATTGATTGGTACCTTCGGGTTATGTCTATTCGCGGCCATGTCTATGGTTTCTTGAACCTTCTCGGTTTCCCTTGCACCTTTCTTTGATTTCGAGGGTTCTTGTCTTTGGAACCTTTTTGGGTCTACCACGTTTCTTACGTGTTGTAGCCTCTGTAGCAATTTGATTGTGTTCCTTGTGAACATCAATATGTATTGGTGCATTACAAGCTGACATGTACGATTTTATTACTTTCTTTGGGTCAGAAAAGGAATCTGGCAATTGATTAGCTAGCTTTTGTAAATGTATATATAGTCTTTTGGATCTCTGATGGAGTCCGAGGATATTGCCATGTGAAGGATGTTTGATTCCATAATGTTTCTTTAACCAGCTTGTTAGTCTCTCCACCCAGTGTTGGGAAAATGGATTCATTGAGATGACAATCCTTGTATCTGGCCTTTGGCTCGAGATACTTAATGATGGTGGGAGAATTATTTTCAACGTATATTCCCATCCCCTTTTGAGGTCCCATCTTTGTTTTATGTGGTGGTGCAATGGGTACATAAACGGCACACCCAAATGTTTTTAAATAGGATATGTCTGGCTCATGACCCGTGATTAATTGGGATGGTGAATATCTATGCTCACTAGAGGGCCTGATGCGAATAAGCTCTGATGCATGTAATATTGTGTGTCCCTAAACAGCTATTGTGAGTTCAAGTATGGACATGTGCCATGGGGTATACTACTCTCCCCCTCATGGACATACTGTAGCCATAAAACGCTTGAGACATAATTTACCAGCATTAGCTAGACATATAGTCTTAAGTATGTGGGCTCACAGACTATGGTCTGGGCCAGCAATCTAGCAAACACCAAATTTCTAGTTGCTTTGACTGGTAATGGCCTTAGTATGAGTTTCCTTTGTGTACGTGTTATACACGTGAGGTCCTTAAGGATTGTGCCTTTTCATTTATTTTAATATCAGCTTAACGTATCATGTTAGAACCAGGCTGGCCAAGACGGCCATGCCATTAGTAAATTTCTCAGTAAACCCTTTTGTTTACTGTATTAGCCTCTATCATATTAACCTTGGCATAGTAAAGGTTTATGACGCGGGTATAGTCTCTAAGACCTTTTCATGGTCCTGGGTGCTCTTAGTATTATGTGGGAATCATTTGTTCCCTTCACCCTTAGTTTCAATGCGGAAACCATTCAAACACATTTCTTTGAAACTCAATAAGCCACTTTGAGTTGGGTGAATATGAAGCATCTGAGGATGCGTGCCCTTGGGGATATGGGCCTGCCATGAGCCTACCCATAGTCTTCACTAAATTTATTTATACCCGCAATTTGGCTAATAAACCGTGCCTTTAGATATTTCGTTTATGGAATTCTCTTAAATTAATCAATCAAGAACACTTAGATGTCAAAAACAATTAAGCCGCTTTTAGGCAATCCGAAGTATCATAGTCATCTATCTCATGGTTGTGAACTTCTTTACCATCGTGATGAACTAAATGAGCTTCTAGATTATTTTCAAATTCTCTTGATAGAGATCAACGAGATGCTTAGGTGTTCTACACATCTTAGTCTAATTATGATTTCCCCATTCCTCATCAGTGGCAAACAAGCTTATATGAGTGTTGTGGTTTGGGTATACCACAACTTCTACCTCGATTACGACCAAAGTCGGATCGGTGACCTTAACCATATGAATGGTTTCCTTGATCATATAAATTATAATTGCCAGTTCTACCACGTCTATTCCATTTACCATGACTGTGGCTATGATACTTATCTCTCTGGACGTGGTTAGACTCTTTATTCTCTTTAGGCTTATTAAGTTTTTGAGCCTAATGAGCTTTGGTAATGGGGTAGGACTAGGATGTCTTATTTCACTATTCATAATTTATTGTTTTGCTGAGCAAACAGCAAAACAAGAGTTTAGACTTGCATATGTGGTAAAAACCTTTTCGCGATATTGTTGATGAGACAATATATTGTTTGTGTGGATTTTTAGACTAATTCATGCGGTATTTAAGACCAAACCATGAATCGATTTTATTTAAGAATTTGACTTTCCTCTTTTGCTTAGGATTAAATTTCCTCTTTTAGTTAGGATTTGGAATTTTCTTATTTTGACTAGGATTCAGAATTTCCTAATTATTATTATTATTATTTTTTTTTATTTTTTTTTATTTAAAATCAAAATATTTTATCTACACAAGCAAAATTTTGTGATTAGTAAAATATATATTTATTTGATGAAATTAAATCTTATAAATTAAATATTATTGAAGATTTTTCGTCATCTTATTATTTATATATTTTTAGCCATTAAAAAAACAAAATTTGAAACTTTATTAAGTATCACACTTTTAAAATTTAATTTTACAATATTTTGTTTAATATAAAAAATTGTGGATAAGTAAAATGTATTTTTTTTTCAAAGAAAATAGTTTTGCTTTTACTATCTATCTTCTATATTATATCCGTTTAAAACAATTTTGTTTTAGAATTTATTTATTGTTTTTTTTTTTTGTTTTTTAAGATATAGGTTTATTAGATTTTATTTTAAGATATATTATATTTTATTCTAAGATAGATTTTATTTTAAAATATATTAGATTTTATTTTATTAGATTTTATTTTAAGATAGATTTTATTTTAAAATATATCAGATTTTATTTTAAGATAGATTTTATTTTAAGATATATTAGATTTTATTTTATTAGATTTTATTTTGATTAGATTTTATTTTAAGATAGATTTTTATTTTAAGATATATTAGATTTTATTTTATTAGATTTTATTTTGATTAGATTTTATTTTAAGATAGATTTTTATTTTAAGATATATTTTACGGTTTGATTTTAAGAGTTATGCAAAAATTAAACAAGCAATCTAGCATGCGTTTTCTAAGCATATGATTAGGTTTAAAACTTACAATAAAATCAAATCTAGCATATAAAATTATTATAATAATATCTTTTCAATTCAATTTTTTTTTTTTTTGTTTCGATTAAAAACAAAATCTTTCTGAATCTTTGAATATCAAAATGACTTAAATATGTAGCCTAACTTTTAAGTATAAAAAATATATTTATATATATAAAATATGAATAATTTTATTTAAGTAATTTATATTGTTTGAAAACGTGGATAATTTTGATTATAATAGATCTTTATAAAACTTAAATATAAGAAAAAATATATCTTTTTATACACTTATTTAAATTATAATTAAATATAAAGGTAATATTTTGATAAATTAATTTCAATAATCAAATATTATTATGCATCATCCAATCATACAGAGACTATGTCACGAACACAAACATCAAGCAAACAAGGTGAGAGTACGTGTTAAATTTTAAATCAAACATATGCACATGGATTATTTTATCATGCATACAAAATTAGGTAATCATGATTATAAACTTTTAGTTAATTGGTAAACGATATTAAAATAGATAAATAATTTTATATATCAAATATCTTAAATTAAGTTTATAGACAAATCTCACATTGTTAACATTAATAAAAATATCTAAATAATAAAATAGATTGATTGTGTTTTTACCTTGTTCACCGATTGAATTCTGAATTTGTTAGGACCGGGAGCTAAAGACCTCGGTAACTCACGTTAGCGATGAACAGTAGCGATGAATAGTGCCGCGATGAATAGTGCCGCGGTGAATAGTGCCGCGATGAATAGTGTTTTCGCGGTGAATAGTGTTGTACGATGTGTTTTTGGGATGAATAGTGTTTTGCGATTTTTTTTTTTTTTTTTTTTTAGGTTAGGAAATTGCTCAGACGGCTAGGGTTTCGTGCTGATAACGTGTTGTAAACTGATGAATGAAAGTTGTGTTATTATTCATTAAGTCAAAGGGTTCTTATATAGGAATACAAAATATGTGAAACCCTAATAGATATAACAAATGGGCCGATGAACTCTATTGGGCTTTAGGGCCCAACGGTTCATCCCTTCAACAAGCACATAATTATTGACCACGTTTAATTAATTATTCAATATGTAGACGTGTCAAGAAGGGGACAATACGATGAGTTTTAAAGTTTTATTTCCGCGGCTAGATATTTTGAGGGATAAGGCAAAAAAATACAGAACCAAGACACTTGTTTAAAACCTAGTGGTCTTGGGTGGACAAAAGTACGACACGTGTATGGTGATAATCTGACAACCATTCACGAATATATAGTAGCTGTCAGATAAAAATATCTTGTCTCTTCACGCGCTGGCGCGTACGATAGATAAAGATCCTACTCGCTCTCTCTTTCCACTCATCTTCATTTTTAAATTATAACCAATGCTTTTGTTTACTATATACTAATCAATCTAATTATTATATACTATTTTTATGAAAAAAAAAATTATTATATACTATTTTCATATAAAAATTTACAAAAGTAAATTCTTTATAATAGTAGTGTTTTGTGTGTTATGTAAGCTTGTTAGTGATTAGTTGAATCTTTTTGTAATTTTTAAAAATTCTATTAAATATATTAAAATAGTATAGATGTGCGGTGCATGCATTTTTTGTAAATTAAAAATTATGGTGATTGTCACATAAATTTTGAACCATTGAATATGAGAAGATATGTAATATCAAATCAACACCACAAAATTATCACTTTTTTATAAAAAAGTGTTATGACTTATTAGTTGGATGATACCGCACGCTAGTGTTAGAATTGTGGTGTGAGTGATAACTTTTTTTGGTTTAAGGAATAAAAATCTAAAAGATATTTTTGACCTAACTTTAAAAGAACATGTACATGCTCCCTACTACAAACAGATATTTTTCGGTCTATGTGATACATTTCAACCTCTACTTTTTTCTTTGGGTGGTGTGGCCAACTTTGATATCTATGTAGGATATTATTCTCTTTATTGTTTTTGGGCCGTTTTGAGATATTTTATAAAGGTGTATCAAGTGGGTAATGCATGGCTTGTCTATTTTTGATAAATTTAACTAGTAGATATTAAATGTGGTTCAACATCCACTTGAGATAATATTCATATATAACCAAGCAATTAACGAACGAGATCAATGATTATGTAGGGATCACGATCATATGATGGGATCCTAATCATATAAATATAACCAAGGTTAGCTATGTATCAAAATTAACAATGTTAAGACCGATTTGTTTATAGGTTTTGAATAAACATATATAGAGTCAATCTCACTAGATTTGTATTTGACTATTTGATAATGTCAAATGATTAATTAGGTTGAATACTAACAACTCATTGAATGCTAATCACTACCTGTCATCACTATTTTGATAATGTCGATGTACACACACCATCACACTACCTGTCATCACTATATTTCTGTCGAGTGTTAAGATTTGATATATCATTGGATATGACTTGGCTCGAGAGTAGTATATATAAATATATATATATAAATATATATATATAAATATTTATATATAGTACGAGTTTTTTAAATTTCATGAAACTTGGATAGATACGAAATTGTTATTTTTTTTTGTACGACAATTTGGATTTTGGAGGTTAGTTCGTTGTCCAAAAGAAAGTTCATAATCAGATATCCTTTACCTTAATTTTTAACTTTATTTTTAAGACTTTTAGAGCATGATTATAGTTAAGAGGTGAAAAAAAGATCTTATGTTTTTTTTCTTTTTTCGAAAATAAAAAATAAAAAATAATAAATTGACCAATCGCGGGCCGCCACGTGTCGGTGACCCCGCAAAAAAGTCAAGAGGTAGCCTCTTCTACAAGAAGCAAAAGAGGTTAGTTTTTTTAATTACGGCGGGTCCCACACCTAAGAGGTGGAGGAAGATGTACTGATGTTAATGCTCTTAGGCCCTTGAATATATTTCTATTGATCGTCACGTATATGGTATATGGTTAGTGGTAGGCTCAAGCCCAACAAGGTTCGGCCTATCCGATAATTTCTTATGTCAACTTAGTCAAAACCCGTTAAGGAATTAGGCTCGACCTCGCGGTCCGTTTAGCCCGCAGCCCATCGATTCGTCAAGCGCGTGCCGACACAACGACGTCAGTACGGAATTTGGAGGTCGCATAGTAGGTCGTACGGTCGTACCGTATATAATAATACTATGTTAGGAAGCAGCTAGGTCCATCCGTGGATGGCGACAATAGTACCTTGTCGAAAAATAAGTTCATAATCTGATAGTATCATTTAGCTTAAAATTCAACTTTGAATTCATGAATTTTTTAGGCCCTTGAACCTTTATGGCTCTATCGATCGTCACATATATAATAGTAACGTATAATGGATGCTACATCATGATCAACTATCATTTCTTTCCCTCCAAAATTTTACATAAAATATCATATATCTATGGCTTGAATAATGATAATGTGTATTTTAGTCATCAATTTTCAGTAAAATAACAACTTTTTTACTCGAACAAATCCTTAATTACCAAACCACAACTAAATGCCAAAAACAAATGGATCATAAATACACATTCAAAAATACGGGGAAAAATTCGAAAAATACGAAAAGACAGAGGCACAATTAATAAATATAATCCTGTCCGTTTGCACATATCAGCGTCCTTATCCAATTTTACACCTTATCCAAATAATTTTCTCTTACAAAGAACAAAAAAACATACCACTTCCCAAGTCTTCACTCTCTACTTGATTACATCACAACAAACAAAGATTTTCTTTCAAAAATCAAAATGGCGACGACACTCTTCAGCTTCTCTCAGACTAAGTTTCACCACTCCGGCGTCTCGTTCACATCGCCGCCGTGCTCTTCTTCTTCAACGGTGGTCTCTATGCTGGGCTCGACCCGGTCAGGTTTCTTAGGCCGTATCGCTTATAATGATCTTAAACTAGTTGGATCCGGATCCGGTTTCTGTAAAACGGGTCGAAGAAGCTCATTAGCTATAAAAATGTCGTGGGATGGTCCTCTCGCTTCCGTAAAGTTAATCATCCAAGGAAAAAACCTCGAGGTTTTTGGATTTTGCTACACGCTTTAAATTTGGATTCTGAATTTAGGAAAAAATGTGAACTTTATGTTGATTCTGTTCTGGGTTTTGAGTTTTTTGTTGTTGTTGAAACTGTGCTTTTTGTCAATAGAATCTAGCTGTGACAATGTTGTTGATTAGTTAATGATTTGTGAAAATTGAAATAGTGTTATTGACTGTGACAATGTTGTTGATTAGTTGTCAGAGGCAATCAAGCAACATGTTGAAGAGAAAGTAGGCAAGTCTGTTCAGAAGCACAGTCATCTCGTTAGAGAAGTTGATGTAAGACTCTCTGTCCGAGGAGGAGAGTTCGGTAAAGGCCCTAGAATAGATAGATGCGAGGTAATACTTAACATCTTGTGTCTTGATTTTTTCAAGTTATTTGATAACGAAGCAAGTCTTCAGACAAAGACTGTTAGTTAGTTAAAGGAGCTTATAGTATAGTTGTTTGTTGATATGATGTACTTGTAGGTGACATTGTTTACAAAGAAGCATGGTGTTGTGCGCGCTGAGGAGGATGCTGAGACTGTATATGGTTGTATAGACTTGGTATCAACGATAATCCAGCGGAAGCTGAGGAAAATTAAGGAGAAGGACTCTGACCATGGAAGGCACATGAAAGGTTTCAACAGAGCGCAGGTAAGAGAACCAGTGATTGAGCCTGTTGTGGAGGATTCCGAGGACGAAGCTGACTCGATCCCTGAAGAAGTAGAAGAAGAGGATGATTTGATCAAGGAGGTTGGTCTATTACTTACCTTTTCATATGTGGTTTCAACAACTTAATACTTCAACGATGTTTCATCTTATGGTTTCGTTCTACAGATTGTCAGAACCAAATACTTTGAGATGCCACCATTGACTGTTTCCGAAGCAGTCGAGCAGCTCGAGTTAGTCGCTCACGATTTCTATGGCTTCCAAAACGAAGAAACTGGTATGCATGCTGACATTTTCTCTTTTCGTTGATGTATCGAGTGGAAGTTTAGGTTATAAGAAAGACTTACATTTTGTTACTATTTTGGGTGGCAGGTGAGATTAACATAGTGTACAAGAGAAAGGAAGGAGGATACGGTCTGATAATACCTAAGAAAGACGGGAAGGCCGAGAAGGTTGAGCCGCTTACCACCGAGCAATTGAATGAACACTCTTTCGCCGAGTAGGCTGCGTCTACTCAAACCGAAACCGATCAGCTCCTCTGCTCTTCTTGAACTTGCCTGTGTAGGAGTTGAGAGTTCTCGAGAAAAACTTTAAAAGAAAGTTCTGTAGAGTGTTTCAGGAAACTGTGTACATAATAAAGCAAAACCACTCTTTTGAAGATGATTCTGTTTTCTACTTTTTCGGTGGTAAAAGAAACTGAATCCGAAAGTACTATTTTGATTCTCTTTAGAATAAGATGAAAGCAACACATTTTCATAAACAAGAATGTTAACATAAATTAATCATACAACAATATCATCATAAACATGCATGAGCTCTATTAGGCCAAAGACCGGTAGCTTAGGGGATCTGGTTCACTGTTTTTTGTGGCTTGAGCGTATACCGAAAGAGCCCTCTTTTCTCGGTTTAAAAGGCAATCTAGATAAGAGAAGAAGAAGAAAACACCATTAACATAACAGTAGGAGCCACTGATATAAAGAACAACTTTTCGTAATAAAAGCGAATTAGAACTCGCCTACTCAAGAGGATTCGGTTAGCATTGCTGCTTTCTGGATCATCACTAACATCTTCATATTGTGGATTCTGCAATGAATCAGTACAGTTTCAAGACATTACAATAGAGAGTTATCGATAAAGCTCAATACTTGCTACTAAACTTAAGGAGTTTAGGCACAAACTGATACTTACATTGTCTTGAGCTGATCTTGAAATCTTCATCTTCTTCCTTTTCTCAGCAATGTCATCATCATCATCATCATCATCTACGTCGCGCTTCCTTTTTTTATTCTTCTTTATCTTCATCTTCTTCTTCTTTATCTTCTTCACCGTCTTGTTCTTCTTGGGAGAGACAGGACGAGATTTACCTTTCTTGTCCCTAACTTTCCACACATTTCTCCTACGGAAAACAAGTTTCTCAGATTTCCAGATATTGAAGCTAGTGTCTATCACCGTCACTTCGCTCCTCGAAAACCCAATTAGATCCTTCTCTCCTTTCTCTTCTTCCTCCTCCGCCACGTCATCAGCTTCCGGTAAGCTTCTCTTTCTCCCTCTCTTCTCCGTCACAGGTTTCTTACTATACGAATCGCGCGACGGCGCGGCGAAATCGCGTCTTGGATTTAGCAGCGAAACGTCTTCAGGTTTATCGACGGAGCAATGCTTAGGGTTTGATTGTTTCCTTGGGAGCTTCTTATTTGAAATCGCGGAAGAGCGAGAGGAACCGTCGCTGAAATTGAACAGCTCGGAGAGAACATCGGTCATCACGCCGTACCATTCGTCTCGATTTGGATCCGATGGAGTCTCGGGTAGCTCCGGATCCGATTGAATTGGATCAGACGGTGGTGAATCGGAGGGAATGGGATCTCCGGTGATATCGGTTTGATGGTTCCGGCGGAGAAAGTCGTCGAGGCTGAGAGGAGTACCGGAAGCATCTTCGTCTTCGGTGGTGGAAACTCCTCTGCTAAAGCGAAGCCGGTCAAGCCAAGTGCAAGCGACCGGCTTGTCGTCTATGACGGAGCTGACCATCGGAAACGACGACGAAGATACAAAAAGGTTGCTTTTTTTCTTTCTTCTCTTCGCTGTGTGGATTTAAAAACAGTGCGCCGTTTTAGATTTTAAAGAAAAAACAACAAACTACACGTCGTCTTCATATACTTCTCACACACACATTAAATCTTTTGGAGAGATTAATTGTACATGTAACATGTGGGGATAAATATTGGACTGTTTAGTAAAACAGATAAACATAGACAATGGCCCTGAATCACTTTGATAACAATAGCATTTTGGTTCATCAAATGATAGTTACAATCATATAGATACAGAGAGGGTATTTGCAGATCCAAGAAGCAAGAGTGCGTTTGCCATGCACCAAACCTACTTGTCTTTACGATCATACGAGTCTATAGCTAAAATCCGATATATCGATCACTTCACATCTGCATCTGAAATCAACCTGAAGCACAACAAACACATAAGAGTTTTGTACTTTGTACCAAACCATATATATGGTGTAAGAAATGAGAATCATACGAAGAAACACGCAAGAATAAGCAACCAATTTCATCATACTAAGACCAAATTTATGACTACTAAACACTATCATCCATTACAACAAGTATGAGACTTGTTTGCTACAATACTATCTACAATGTTCATGAAAGCAAATGGAACACAACACAACATAAAACCAATACTTAATACTTCCTCATTGATTTTGTAGGAAAAAAGCACTAACCTTTTAAACTCTAAGAAGCTGCAATTTGTTAGAGTAAGCGATACCGATCCACTCAGGCAACGAAGGAGACCACTGCAACTGGTTAATCTCCGATCCAGCCGAGTAAACCGACATCGGATCAATCCCGTTAGGTCCAGCCACAGTAGGCAGCTCCCAAATCAGAGCCTGCGTGTCATCGCCGCCCGAACATATATGCTTACAGCTCTGCGGAGCCCAAGCTATAGCATTGACACTAGCCTGATGCCTCTCGAGCTCAGCGACAGGCATCGTAGGCGATCTAATATCCAAAATCACGACTTTATTAGAATCCATAAGAATCGTTGCCATATACCTCAAGTCTTGCTTGTTCCAAGCGAGTCTCAAGAGAGGCGTATCGGGCTGCGGACTCTCGTAGATGATCGTGGAATGCTCCTTATCGCGTAAATCGAAGATCCTAACGGATCCATCGGCGGAGACGGACGCGAAAACCCTAGCTTCTCCCCAAGCTATGTCGTGCACCTCTTTGTCGTGAGCTATGAGCTGCGTCTCCACGACGGACTTCTCAATGTCCCAGATCGTGCAGGTCGTGTCGATGCTGCAGGTTCCGAGCCGTTTCGGCTCGACGTCGTTCCAATCGAATGAAGTCAACGGAGCGCAGAACTCGCTCGTCTTGCTGTTGTTTAGAACCGAGACAGGCTCCACGGTGGATGAATCTTCGTTGATTTCCCACAGACGGAGGAAATCGCCGGAGGAAGCGAGAAGTTCGCCGGAGGAAGCGCGGCGGAGAGAAGGAGGACTGAACATTAGCTTCGTCGGAGGATAAGGATGGTCGAAGGAGAGATTAGGGAGAGGCTTGACAGTCATTGAATCGGATTCGAAGGAGAGGATATCGATTCTGTTGTTGTAGTCTTCTAAGAAGCTCCCGACGGCGATTCGGTGGCCGGAAGAGAAGGACATGGCGTAGAGTGGATAAGGTGAGTCGTATGTGACGGCGGTTTCCGATCTTGAGAAGGAATCGGGAGCTGAGTTATCCATTGAGACTCACCGGAGAAAAATATGGAGTGGTAGATCTGATCTAATTCGATATTGGATTCTTCACGATAACGGAGAAAGTTGTATCGTTAGTGACAGTGGTATTTTTGCCAATTTTTGGAGCTGGAGAAAAAATCAAAGGAGACGGCGTGCTTACTTACAAGGATGAAACCTTCTGTCTTAATCAGAATCTTTGAATATTGGGTCTTTTTATTAGGCCTTATTTTATTTTGGGCTTTTATTAACGCTTAGCGAGATTTCTATGAGTAGTTGTGTCTTTCTATTTCAAAAATGTTATATGTAATGTTTCAAAATTTAAAGACGGGCCTGGTCAGCCTGTTTTACGACCCATATAATATCCAACACTGATAGATTTACTTTATTTTATAAACTCTGTTTGTTTTAATATTAATATTTTGAAACCAAAGAAAAAATTTAAAACATTGGGTAGGGTAGGCTGAAAAAGCTGCCACGTCAGAGAAATGGATATTGACGTAGCAAAAGAAAAAAGAAAAAAGAAGAAGAGCATGTGCGAGCCACACGGATTTTCACATTCCCACTAGATTCTCTTGTCTCTCATATTCATCACCAAATTCAATTTAATTTCCTCGAAAAATATATATTAATATACAAAACCTTTTTTTATTTTGCGATATAATACCAAAGGTCCAAAACGTTATAAGCAGTGTATACATCGATATATAAATATTTATATTATAAAATAATAACATATAGTTTACAACGTTTTTTTCTTCTTCTTGCAGTTCAATTTTCTTACGTAATAAATTTTACCCTAATTATATATATTCCGTAGACCACACGATACCAAATTAAACAATACAACAAGCGTTAGGGTTCTCGTCGCTAAAAAGTTGCGGCGGAGGAACCCTTTCTATGACGTATAGAGGCTGATAATAATACATCATCCTCTTCATCCCTTCTTCTTCCGCCGCCGTCATCTCACCACCGTCTCTTCTCTCCTCCTCCTCCTCCGTAGCCGCCGCCTCCTCTTCTCCACCACCTTCCTCTCCTTTCTTTTCTTGTTCTCCCTCCTTTTTATCTTCCTCCGGTCTCTTATCATCGCCTCCTTCACCGCTCTCCTCCTTCTTTTCTTCTTCTCCCTTCGGGTTTTCGGGTTCCGGTTCGGGTTGTGGTACGATTCTTGCTTGCTTCTTGGTCCGACGGTAAACATAATCCACAAGTTTTTCTTCGTCCATCGTCCCCGTCACTATTACTTTTCCGGTCGTGTGCTCCGTCACCGTTGTTTGGACCCCTAACCACCAAATATATAAAACTCTTGATTAATTAAATATCATAATCCCAACATGATAAATGTTTTACTTAGCGGATGTATAACTAAAATGTATTTTGGTTATGTTTTACATGAAACATGCATGTGTATATTGTACAATTAAATATTTTGACTAGCTAGATGCAATTATATGTAATTGTGAATGTTAAATTACCTCTCATTTTGAGAATCTTTTTCTTGAGTTGATCGGCACAAGCTTGACAGTGCATGTTGACGTTGAGCTCGACGGTGGTGAGTGCGCCGGTGACTTGTGAGGTTATGATCGGCGGCAGAGGCTCGCCGTCGGCGGCCGGAAGCGGTGAGATGACTTTAGCCATACGTTTAGTCTTCTTCTTGATTTTGTTGCAAACAGCTTGTGGATCCAATACTCCTTTTATCGTCACTTGGTTCTCATTCATATCCATCACCACTTCTTCTACACCTTTACATATTTTTTCATGTAAACAATAACAAATAAATAAATAATTTATTTTACTCGTGAAACTTATAATAATATTACTTAAGTGCTTATATACATACTTTTAAAATATATATGTGTCTAGCTTCAAATCATTTAAAATGGTAGTTCGGATTTTGAAAATGAATATTTTCGTTTATATTATTTTAAATAATTTTTATTTACCTCTAATTTTTAGTATAGACCTTTCAATCTTCTTAGCACATCCCACACAATGCAAGTCCACGTAGAGTATGAAAGGTGGTGGTGGTGGTGGTGGCTGTTGCTCCTCCTCCGCCGCTGCTTTCTCCTCCTCCTCCTCCACATCTTTCTTCTTTTCGTCATCTTTCGCGGTGGCTGGCTCTGGGACAGCCTCCGGAGGAGAGATTACCTCCTTAGCCTCCTAATAATATAAACAACAATTAATCACTAACTAATGCTTAATGTATTTTTGTCCTAAATTAAAATATTGTATAAAAATTATGAATCTTACTGGTTTTACTTCTTCACCCATTTTTTGCTCTAAATATTTGGTAATAGGATGATTATAAATGAAAGGAGAGGAAGGGAGCTATATGTTGTTATAAAGAATTATGAGTTTAGGGAGTGAGTCTTTTTATATGAAATATTAAAATATTTAAAAAGACGTATAGGAGGAATTATGAATTATTGATGAATAATGAAAGTGATATATAGTAATAAGGTAGGAACTAATAACAGAACATAAAGCATAAGAGGTTGATTCCATTGCACATGGCAGAGAACTAATCATATCCAACATATATTAGACATATCGACCCTTCACCATTGTACTAGCTTTTTTAGATTTATTTTCACCTTCAATTATTTTTAATTTTTTTTTTACAAACGAACCTCGTATAAATTATATTATGTTCTAACACAAAAAAAAATATTTATTTTTGTACGTGAATTATTTTGTTCATGGGAGAAAGCTATTCTTGATATATGAAGAAAATATATATAAATAAAAGAAGTAAAATCATGGGATGCTAATATTTGGCATCGAAAAAGACAAATAGTTTGCAACATACTCACCGACTTTTATCGATTACATTTATAAATTGTTTGTCCTTTTTTTTTATACTTCCTCCTTTTATTTTTTACATAGGAAATTTCGTCCAAAATAATAGTTCTTCTATGTCCTCTATTAGGTTTGGGTAAAAGTAACCCTCTAAAATGATTGAAATATTATTTCTGGTTTTTAATGTCGGCAACGGTAAAAATTATTTACAAATCGTACAAGGAAAACCGTAAACAAACGTTTATATATTACAAGAAGGCGTAGGAGAAAGTTTCAAACAATTTTTCTATCTTTACACATACTTTCTTACTATTTTTTTCACTCTTCAAAATTTATTATTTTTTTTATACTCAACAGTTTACATACTTTTTCAGATGTTAGTTCACACATTTAGTCACCCACTCGTTGAAACACAAATATATACTAAAACATATTAGATTCTATAATAGTTTGATTTTTAAAAACTATGTACATAATTAAATTAATATAACTTATGTACAGTTTTGAACTCTCAATTTAAAATCAAATAAATATTTTGACGAAAAAAATACATGGTTCGAAAGGGTTAGAAAAGACAAGTCGTCAAACTATTCTATGTATGTTAACTATTATTTGGTTCATTAACAAAAAAATTTACTTTTATTATCTTCGTTCGTTAAAGTGGTTTTGTTGATTTATTGCCGTTTAGAACTTAGAAGAAGCATCAATTTCCTTCACCCACAAGTTTCGCTTAATTAATTATAATCTCGATAACAATCTAATCGGTACAAAAGTCATTAAACAATATTATGTGTTCCATATTTCACATTAATATAATAATTAGCAAACCCATTTATAAGAAAAAAGCAAAATTTTGGGGATGGATGCAACGTGGGGTTTACATAAAATTGAACACAAAATATTTGTGGATTTTTTTTTTTGTAAGAACAAACAACTTTTGGCACGGTGGAAAGTAGAAAACCACGTGGGATGCTTTTATATTAATCATGTTTGGTAATTTGTTACAACTTAGAATTAGAAAAACATCATTTGCATAAAAAATTTATACTAAAAGATCTTGTATGTTACACCACATGTTGATCATATATATCATCATGCGTTCACAATGACTCAAGATATACAAAATAAAAGTTCTTATATTAGAACATGACTATTTGGTAACGATGGAGACATTTCATAAGTTTTATAATCACACAAACACATACTATATGATTTAAAATAATTATAAGCATAAAACGCAACATGGAACGGAGTTAAATAAATGTTTGGTCATCTATTAATAAAAGATGCATCTATTTAAGAAAAATATAAGAAAAAGGTAAACAAAGAGTTCATGTTTACATGTGCCCAAACACCTGGAGCTGACTCAGCTTATACAACATGCTACATGCAATATCCATACATTTTTTGTATATATATATATTTCCAATAAAAACATTTCACTATTAAGCCTATATAACACGTATATCTTTTTTTTTTTGGTGGGAATATAACACGTATATCTGATTCAGCAAAAATACATTTATCTCCATTTTAAAAAAAAAAAATCTATACTACTTTTATTTATCTTTTAGTTTTCTCTACCAGGGTGACATTTTCAACTTACACAGTACTAGTTATTTTTTCTTTTATTAATTGTAACTACATACAAATATAAAATATGATTTTTCAAATATTTTGCAGATTATCTTGAATATAATATGAAGTTTCTTTAATACCAACCAGCAACATTTCGACTTTAGTCTGATTCAAAAGTATATTCAAAAAGTCATAAAAAAGTCATATAGACAAAGCTGATAACTCTTTAAGTTGCAGCCAAATAAGTTTTTATGGTAATGTTATGTTAGCATTGAGTCATTCGTAGCCACTATTGTATACTTAACGCTTTTAAAGTGTGTGTATCACTATCACCTTTTCTGGTCATTATAATTTTATATTGAAATATATTAAATTAAATTAAAAAAACATGATACGTAAATTCTAAAAAGAGTTTTGAGATAAAGTTAGTTGGTGTTCGGTGCATCGCATGTGGTGTGACATGAGTCCCAATTGCAACGGGCGTTAAGATTCGATGTTACATATTTTAAAATTAATTATATTTTTTTAAATAATGCAAAACATTAGGTAACCAAATTACACTGTAAAATATTAGGTAATTCTGGAAACAATACCGTAAAATTTATTAGAAAAACAAACATTACATCAAAATAGAAGAAAAAAACATGACTACATTTGACAACATTTATTTTTAATGCTTCACAAATCTTTCAATTTCGTAAATCAGACAATGACAACATTTATTTTTAATGCACGTTTTTCATGTTAGATGGAGAATCCAGTGAACCTCACTAATCTTTAACTTTACAATTTCTCAACTTCCAATATCTAACAACAACACTCTAATCAAACTGAAATAAAAAACTTACCCAAATAAATATATTCTTTTCGGAACATTCTTTAGACAAAACGTAACTCCATAATATCATATGTTTCTACAAAACACAAAAATATAGAATTCTAAACTGACCACAACCAAATTCATGAACATAATTCTAAAAGGCTTTATAGATTCTCTGTAACATCTAAAAACATATCAACTATAAAAAAACACATGTTCAGTACATGTTAACTACTACCATCCTAAACCGGCATCGGTTAAGCCTAAACCAAAAACAACAACAGCAACAACAGATGCATCAAACTCGGCCAAAGCCCTCCTATCTTTACACACAAATATACTCTGGTCAAAGTCTCAACGTGGTAAACCACTACATTCCCTCTTTTATTCTCACACCGATCCAACATAAGCTTCAGCGGAATATCGCGGTTAGACTGCAAACTGATATGGCAAGCACAACCGTTACAACGCCTGCCCTGAAAAGCCCTCTGTATGAACCTCCCATACCTGCAATCTTCTTGAATATTGAATCGGTACTGCTCATCAATCTTACGAAATTTCCACACCGTTTCGTTATAGTTTCTATTGTTGTCTCCTTGATCTATATCGAAAAAAACAAAAAGGTTAGACATTGTTATGTTGTTTTGAAAAGTTTTCGTTTTAAGCATTATGAAACCAAACTTTGTTCGCACCTCTTTCTTGATAGATTGACTATCGTCTGTTTCTGACTTGTGACTGTTATGGTTAACCTGAAGACGCAACCTTCTTGAGGCATCGCCCTGCATTACAAACTGCTCACCTGGGGCTTGTGTTCGCCTTGCACGTCTCTTGATTCCTGTTCCAGATACATCACTGACCTTTTCACATGTGTTGTCAAGATTCTGTGGCTCATATAGACTCTGTTCTGGCATCAGTTGTGCTGAATATTTCTTCTCTGGAAACTCATATGGAATCTCAAGGACGGAATCCAAGAGGTCTAACATGTAGTCGTCGGCGTCGTTTGTACCATACTGCGTCTGAATGTGTGCATCACTGTGGTTTTTGAATAGATCGTTTGACCCTGACTGAAAATCGTCGAAAGAGGATCCGAACTCAGATTGCACCTGAGAGTGCAACGGAGAGAACAGATTGTAATCGAGGGTCTCAAACTCCAGATATGATTTCCAATCGATATTGTCAAGCTGTAAATTAAAAAATAAAGTTATGTAAGTTTACAAAGCAGTTTTGTACCACCTCATATTATGAAAAGAGTGTATTTTTATGCATCCTTACCTCGGGGTTTGTAACCTCAGGGACAGAGTTTTCACTAGGAGAAGATTCTGCGATGAGAGAACTCTTTATGTCTCCAGTTTTAGGACAACCAGGAGAAACCTCAGACAGTTCAGCCTCAGACTTCATCTCATCCACAACAGTTGGAGACGAGACCGCTGGCTCGACTTCACATGACTTTGAATCTTCCGATGCAACGTCTTGCTTCTTAAACAGTTTGCATATAACAAACGGGTTCTGCACAACCAACACAATCCAAGAACCAAGAAATCAAAAATTTAAACAAACCAAAACACACAAGTCAAAAACACCATCTGCCCAAAAACTTCCTTTACCTGGCCAGACTTTGTTCCATCAAGATCCTTCTCGGTTGCGCGGTACTCATGCATAATCCAAGAGGTTCTTGTTCCTTTAGGAGCACGTCCTGTGTAGAAGACTAGTGTCCTCTTAACACCAATAATCTTGGTGTTACCTGATTTCACCTTACGGTCTTTACCAGTAGCCTTCCAATAGCCAGCCACAGTAGCCCGATTCATCCTACTTCCACTCGGATACTTCCGATCCAATGGACAGAAGAAGAGCCATTCCGAGTCTGTTGTCTTCACCACAGAAAAATCTACAACACAACACAACACAATCACCATCATCATATATCATTCCTTACTTATACAATATCTACTCAAATTCTACTGATTCCACTATCATAGCTAAGAGTAAAGAGACATCTAAAGCACAATCTAACTAATCGTTTCACAGAAAAATCTACAAAACAAGTACACAATCATCATCATCGTCATCATATATCACTCCTTACACATACAATATCTACTCAAATTTTACCGATTCCACTATCATAGCTAAAGACTAAAGAAGCATTTAAAAGCAAAATCTAACAAATCGTTTCACATATAAGCATCAACAAAAAGCCTAAAGAAATCACAGATCGATCTAATACCAGGCAAATCCCATGGCTCCCATTTACAGATATCGACTTCACGGATTACTCTAACGTCGTCATCACGGCCGTTGATTTTAAGCCGGAGATAGTAACGGACTAGCTCCTCGTCCGTCGGGCTAAATCTGAACCCCACAGGTAGTGAGGCTAACGATAAGACTTCCATGTAATTGCGACTTTTGAAAATTCGAGGTCAAAATCACAGAAAATTGGATTCAGAGATGCGATTCGATGGATAACGAAGAAGAAGACTCGTTAGATTCCAGAATTTGATAGATGCGAAAAAGACCTAGAAACGATGCGATTTTGGTAAAGTGAAGATTGATGAAGAAGACGAAGAGATAACAAAGGAAGATGATAAAGTAGCGCGTGGAAAATTAATTTTGGACTATTATAATAATATATACAGTAAACCACGTTCGTTACGTTACGCGTAAAGGGAAATTAAGGAAAGTTCTGTTTTACCCCTAAAAGGAAAGGTGTGAGATGGTCAGATGTAGCGTGGTGTATAAATGTAAAGTTACGATGTGGGAATGAGAGATGTCAGCTAGCGAATCATATAACGACACGTGGTTGTAGAAAAAGGAAGGTTCGCTAATAAGTCCATTTTGATCAAATAGTGATTGTTTAGGCCCAAATTTTAATACTTACTATAGTTACTTACTATAGTTACAAAATATTTCATTACACTTTTTACTAATTTATGCTTTACACCACAAATTCAAAGTTATATGGCAACAAAACGTTTATGGTAATTGATTAGATGTATATATCCTCATTTCAAGTTCACATAACTCATGGATCTTTTCATAAAAGGTTTTATTAATACTATTTTTCTAGAATATAATCTTATTATATAAAAGAGAGCGCGTAAAATTATAACTCACCAGATCGTGACACGTGTCAGAATTTAATTTAGATCGTGACATTTGTCATTTTTAAAATAAGTAATCTTCTTAAAAAAGGAATAAAAGAAGAAGGAAAAATGGAAAATTTAAAAAATTAAAAATGGAAAATTTAAATAATTTTAAAAGAAAAAAGAAGAAGGAAAAGACCTTAAAAATGAAATTTAATAAAATGAAACTCATTATTTTTAGAAAGGAGAAAAAAAGAAACTAATCAATCTCTAATTAGTTTAGTATATAAAAAGGCAACTAAAACACATTCCTCTAATTCGTTTTGTATATAAAAAAGAAATATATTAAAAAAAATCCTTTCGCCGTGATTACGCGAGGACCCGCGTCGACCGGAAATCTTATTATATAAAAGTGAGCGCGTTTAACATGAGTTCGACACGTATGCAAAATTATAACTCACCAGATCGTAACATTTGTAATGGTTAGTTGAGATCGTGACATGTGTATTAAATTTGATACATATACATTTTATAAAATGAAAACTTAACAATATTGAGAAAAAACAGAAATAAGGAAAATAATCAAAATAAAAAACTTAACATTAATTATCAAATAATTAAAAATAAAATAATCACAAAGAAGGAAAATAACATAGAAAAATAAAAATATAACAATATTTTAAGAAATAATCAATAAAAAATTAGAAATAAGAAAAAATAAAAACGTAAAATTACTTGAAAAATAAAGAAAATCTCTATGATAACTTATTTGTTATCTTCATGGATTCACTATCTAATTATTAATTTAAAATATATTTTTTTCATGTAATAACAAAAACAATGTAATAAAACAAAATGTGTTATTTTATTTCTTAATTGATGGAAAAAAGTAGAAATCAATTATTTACACCTGATATGTTGTTTTGTGTCTTTTATATTATTTGTTAATAAAATAACTGGTATAATATTAGTTTCCGTTTAAATCTAACTATAACTATACAAATTTAATAAAATTATTAATATATAATTATAAAATGTTTTTATGTAATTTGTCCGCGTAATACACGGGATTTCATCTAGTAATAATATAATGAAAGGATAAAAATCAGGTTGGGGAAGTAAAAGGCAAAGAATTGCCTTGTCGGAGAGGTCAATGTCCTAAAGAGTAAACCTAAACCCTACTTCATTGCCTTGTGGATTGAAGCTTTCTAAAGCAACTTCACCGCTTCAACATTGAATCCTTCTCTCTCACTCTTCTTTTTCTTTTGGTATAACATCAATACTTCCTACAAACATTGAATCATATTTTCTGAAATTTTTAAACCTTAACACAATAATGGGAAGATCACCAATAGTTCCCCTGGCTGTTCTTGTTTATGTTTCTTTACTATTCTCTGTTTCTTATTCCTCCACGTTTGTCATCACCAATAACTGTCCCTTTACTATTTGGCCTGGCACTCTTGCAGGCTCTGGCACCCAGTCACTCTCCACTACGGGTTTCAGGCTTGATGTGGGACAGTCTGTTAGGATTCCATCGGTTCTTGGATGGTCAGGTCGGATATGGGCTAGGACCGGCTGCAATTTTGATGCTAACGGTGTGGGAAAATGTATGACAGGAGACTGTGGCGGGAAGCTGGAATGCAGTGGTAATGGTGCTGCTCCTCCAACATCTCTGTTTGAGATCACACTCGGCCATGGTTCCGAGGACAAAGATTTCTACGATGTTAGTCTTGTCGATGGGTATAATCTCCCGATTGTTGCTCTACCGACAGGTGGTGGACCGGTGGGGGCTTGTAATGCTACAGGATGTGTTGCTGACATCAATATTAGCTGTCCAAAAGAGCTTCAAGTGGTGGGAGAGGAAGAGGGAGAGAGCGGAGGAGTTGTCGCTTGCAAGAGCGCTTGTGAGGCCTTTGGATTGGACCAGTACTGTTGCAGTGGTCAGTTTGCTAACCCGACCACATGCAGACCGTCTTCATACTCTACAATCTTCAAGAGAGCTTGTCCTAGGGCTTATAGCTATGCCTTTGATGACGGAACCAGTACTTTCACTTGCAAGGCTTCTGAATATGCCATTATATTCTGCCCTGGCAGGTATAAACACCGTATGTCCTTTCACTTTTCAGTTCTGTTTACAATGCTTCGCAAATCTTTGTAAAATATCATATATTGATTGAAAAGGCTTGAAATAACTTCTTGATCTAGGGTAAAAAGACCGGACAGCCAAAACTCGGATCCTACAAGCCCTCCTCAGAGTCAGTATAGGCAACCTGTGGCTCCTCCGACTCAGAATCCTTACGAGCAACCTATGGCTCCTCCGGCTCAGAATCCATTCGGGCAACCTATGGCTCCCCCGACTCAGAGTCCATATGGTCAACCTATGGCTCCTCCGACTCAAAATCCATTTGATCAGCCTATGGCTCCTCCCATTCAAAATCAGTATAGTCGACCTGTAGCTCCTCTAACTCAGAATCCACCTGAGGAACCAATGGCTCCTCCAACTCAGGATCATAATGGGAATGAGCAGTTCATGCCTCCTCCCACTGAGAATCAAGATCCAACCGACCAGTTTATGAATCCCCCTATGGATGATGAGAATGAAAGAGCTGGAATCGGGAGGGTTGCAGAGACCCGATCTTCGTCCAACATTCTTCAACCTTACCCTGTCTTGTTGATTCTTGGTCTCAGTTTAAGTGCTTTCAAGCAATCGGGCATGACATAAATAATCATCATTCTTCCTTTTCGGAGAATTGATACACAACCATGTGGAAGGAAGCAAACAGACTATGTTCAGTATATTTCCTAGAGATTCTGAACTCTATTCACAAGTCCTTAGATTACCTTGAATTTGTTTGAATTAGTCTCATAGCTCATACATGTAAATTACTCTATTTCATGTATATACTGTTGTCTCAACTGAATAAAGGAGAGAGAAATCTTTAAATAGAAGAGAGAAATCAAAACCATAACTCATTTCTTGGCTTTTGTCTTCTTAGGAGCAGAACTTCTAGCCTTCTTTGCTGGTTGCTGCTTCGCTTTAGTTGGTCTTCCTCTCTTCTTTCCCGAAACCTGCAAAGATATCACATGAACAATTTACATATATATATACAGAACAAATCTTAGTTTTGACAACATACATTTTCGGCTTTTGCTTTGCCTTTGGCTTTTGAGTTGGTTACTTCCTCTGCCCCTCCATTTTGATCAGCAGGCTTTGAAGCAGTCTTGGCATTTTTGTTAGCTTCATCATCTGAATCGAATGAGAATCCATCCAAAGTGCCTACATGGGTCATAGAAATTAGGAACAATGGTTTAGGCATATGCGTAACATCTATTTACCATATCCAGACTAGTGCTACAAGCAACAAGCTATGAGTGAGTGATATCATTCACTCTAAACATAGACAGAAAACGAGCTGACCTTCCATCATTGTTTCTGCCTTAAAGACATTAGATTGTGGTGTTAGCTGAATAAAGTCGTTCATAATAGCTTCAATCTGGCAAGGAAGCGTATGATTCAAAAATCAGGCTATTGCTTTAGTTTATGAATCAAGAGAAATTACCAACCTTTGCCTCTGACTGACCAACATTAACCTGAAATGTAAGATCTCTCGAGTGAGTAACTGTATCACACAAGTGCCCTTACAATCGAAAAGGAGGTATACGGAAAATGAAAATCGTACTATGCAAAATGTTCTGGATGGAACAATTGTTGACTTATATATGGTTCCTGAAACATGAAATGAGAAAGTGTTACTAAAGAGACTTCAGTCATGAACTGCAACAAAAACCATTTTGGGTTTTCGGTGGGTGAAATCGGAAATCAGAAGCATAAATGTGGGAACATGCCTTTTAAGTCCAAGTACACATCCTCGGTTGTGTCTGAAACAACCACTCTTCCAACAGCCCCCATGTCTCCACTCAAATCTATTGAGTCTCCTTCACATTCAACGAGTACCTGTAGATATGACTCATTGTTATTGTTAGTAACTGTGCTTATCAAGAGTAAACTCTAAACTGGATGCAGTATTGCAGTTTAGCCTTTCTGGAACATATGGGTCACCAGCTGCCATAACAATGCTCTATAAACTTCAAATGTAAAACCATGTGCAAAGGATCCTATTTGCATTACCTTTGTACGATTAACCTTCTCAGAAAGTACCAAAGGCAATCTTGAAGTTGAGCCCTGGAATACGTAAATTTGGTCATATGTAAGAACCAGAAAAGAAAAGTCATTAGTGTTAGCACAAGGTCCTTACGGAAGAAGGCTTGATATTTTTATCCGTTGTTAATTCCTCAGCTACTATGTCATCGGCATCTTTATCTGCAAGATAGAGGAACCGTTACATTGCCTTAGAAGAATCCTAATTTCACAAAACTTGTTTATCAAAAGAAAAATTCACAAAAAACATTTGCTATAATTCATACCTTCACTTTTCAAAATGTCTTGTTCACTGTCTTCTTTCTTAGGTGTCTGGCAGACACTTATTGGCTTTTTCTTTGGAGATTTTCTCTTTGGAGCCTTCTTAACCGCAGGTTCTTCCTCTTCCAGTTGAATAACAAAATCTTCATCTTTACGATCTTCACTGGATGGTTGTTCAGAATCAGATGAGACAAGCCATACAGAATCATCTCCTCCCTGAAAGATAAAAAAGAGTAAACTATCAACTATACTAAACTATCAATTATCACTTCTCTAGAGGAGGGTCTATTATAACTAATATATCATATTATGTTTGTCGAATTCAAGTTACTTTATCAAGCAAGAAGAAACACTTGAATCACACTAACTAGCTACTAAGGCAAGTAGGGGCAACAAAAACACTAACAAGTACAACTAAAATGGGTCCAAACTTTCTTACTTGAGAATCCTTATGCTTGCTAGAGATATCTTCATCGTCAACACTGTTACCATTATGCTTCCCTGCAAGTTGTTCCCTCATTAAAAGACATACCTTTTAGAGAGCTCAAAAACGAAACATTACTCTTTCAAAAAACAGAAGTTTGTGTCTGAATCAAATCTTCTATACCTTCAAGCTTGAGATTAGCATCAGCTTTCTTCTTCTTAGAAAACACTTGCTCGATACTAACTTGCTTCGTAGCCATCTTCGCTTTAGACTTCTTCCTAGTAAAAGCCTCCTCACTGTCATCAGGCACAGGAAGAGACGAAACAGTTTCAGAATCTCTATAAGGACTATCATCTGGAGAAGATTTAGACGGTGAGGACAGTGACAACAACGAAGTGGTTGGTGCCTACACAACAAAAAAGCTTCCTCTTTTTCAATTGGGTTTTTTCGCAAACAGAACAAAATCGAAATTTGATTTTGAAATCAATCGAAAAAACCTCGAAAGAGCGAAGCCAATCTGGAGATCCTTCTCTAGAGCTGCTCATATCTCACTTCTTCACAACTCAAAAAAACAACAATCCAAGCTTCTTCGAAAATTCCACTGAATCAAAAGCAAAATCAGCTCTCAAATCAAAACCCTAAAAGAAAAACCATAGATTCGATGAAATCGAAGCTTACCTAAAGAAGAAGAAGAAGGCAAAATTGAGCAGCTAGCGAAGCTATGTAAGTTATTATCAAGAGAAGAGATCTATAAAAGGAATCTGGATTGACTTCAACGAAGAAGAGAAGCTAAGCTTTCGCCGCCGGAGAGACTGAACTCTGAAGTGTGCGAAAGACGCGCGAAGATGGGGGCTTGGCTGGAGCTGTTTGGCTGCAAGGATACTACTATCCTCTATAACGATTAACAAAAAGCCTAATAAGGCCTAAAGGCCCAATAACAAATCGAAAGAAACGGAGACGGCACTGTAAGAGAAAGAGAGGTAGATAAGAGAAGAAGAAGGAGAAGAAGAGAGGAAACGAGAAAAGTGTGAGAGGAAGGGGAAGAAGAAGAGGAAAATGGCGAGAGAAGGAAAGGAGAAGAAGCTTGGAGATGGTGCAACAATGGCGGTTATGAGTTTAACGAATGATCTGCAGAATCCAATCAAGCAGTTTCAGGTCAAATTCAAAGAGGTAGAGACTGGTTTCAAGTCGTGGATGTCGAAGCAGAAGCTGCCCGTGGAAGCAGCCATCGTCACGGCCATGGGAGGCGTTCAGGGAGCTTTTATCGGTGGTCTAATGGGTACTCTCTCCCCTGAGATGCCTCAATCTGGTGGTGGTCTCGACCCTCAAGCCATGGCTTCCTTGAAGCAAACCCAGGTTTCAAAACCCTAATTTTGATTGGGTCCAATGTCATTTTCACCATTAATGGCTAAAATTTTGAAGCTTTTTGATGTGTGTGTGGTTCTTGTAGGCTATTGTTGGTGGCCCATTGGTCCAAGCTCGTAACTTTGCTGCTATAACTGGTGTTAATGCTGGTATAGCTTGTGTTATGAGACGTATTAGAGGCAAGGAAGATCTTGAGTCTGCGTAAGTTTTCGTTGTTTCCATCAAAATCGTAGCTTTAACTTATACTAAGCTTGTAGTATTTGTATGTGGCTTACATGATGGCAATGGCTTACTTGTTTCTTTTGTGTGTTTGGTCACACTTGAAGATTAGTAATGGTTTTTTTTTAAACTGTGCAGTGTGGTTGCGGCGTTAGGATCTGGAGCAGCGTATTCTCTGGTGAGCGCGGGGTTTCAAGGACAGCCTATGAACGCAATCACCACTGCCGCTGGTTTCGCTCTATTCCAAGGAGTGTTTTTCAAGGTGAGTGATGATATTATATACATAGGAAAGACAATATTGTTCTTGAAACACATTGCAACATGTGTTTTCTTTGTTTAGTTGGGTGAAAGATTCTCTAAACCAAGCGTTGAAGATCCGTATTATACTCGTGCGAGATCTATGCTCTTGAAACTTGGTCTAGAGAAGTATGAGAAGAACTTCAAGAAGGGTTTGTTAGCAGATCCCACTTTACCATTGCTCACCGATAGGTACTTTTGAGATTTTTTCGAGGTTTCATTTATGTATCAACTAAAACCGTCTTTTATCGATATCTTATGCTTTTTATGTCTCTGTGTCTAGTGCGCTAAGAGACGTGAGCATCCCTCCCGGACCAAGACTACTGATACTAGACCACATCCAAAGGTTTGAATCTAACTTCTTGCTCTGTTTTTCGGAGTCATGAATGTTTGTGAAATCATTGAATTGAAACTGTTGTTTTGGTGTATATAGGGACCCTGAGCTGAAAAGCAAACGAGGAAGTCGTGGTTGATACTTTTTAAGAGGCCTGCTTTGTGTCTTCTTTGCGTAATCATTTGTCTTTGTTAGATTGTTATAAGGATCTCTCGAGCTCTATTATATGTATTGAATGATAATAATATTATTATTGGATGATGTTTGCTATAGCAATAAACCTTATTAGTTTCTTACAAGCTTTCTTTGCTTTAACTATAAATTTATGTTAAAAAGAAAACCATGTCGCAAACATACATCTTTCAAAATGATTCATTAGCTTAAATTTTGCTTTAAGAAAACTATATTTGAACAAGAAAACGATGGGAAGTAGTTTATGTATCCATTTTGGTGATGAGTTTTAGTAATATGGAACTTGGAATTCAAACTTTGGTTGTAGTTTGAAAATTGGATTATTTTATTATCTATTTTGTCATGTTAGGTATAACATAGACATCTTTACAAGAACGATTAATATACAAATATATATACACATGAAAATGACTTGAAGGCATGTGAGGGTAATATATCATATGTGGGATATTTTGTTTTAATTTGGTCACCAAGCATATCCTTCTCTTTAGGTTTAAGCTTTCTTATTATTTCTGGTAAATATCACATTAGTTCCACCTTCCTATAGGTAGCTGAATCTTCTTAATAGAGACCTTTCTTGAAGATAAGAAAAAAAAAGAGTCTCAAGGGTTTTGGTAAGTTAATAATTTGATACGTACAAGCTAGATTTGTTCTAGCATCGAATTAATTTTGTGTGGTTCTAATTATAAGTTTAAAAATTCATGTGGTTTTAATACCGAAATCGCTAAACTTGGAGGCTTTTAGATCGTTAATCCTATAATTTACAAAGAAATATTCATTGTAAACACTTAAATGTTTCTGAATTTCGTATGATAATATAAATTCATATTACCACAAAGTACAAATATAAAGATGCATTCAATACAAAAACAAACAAAAAAACAAATAATGAAAAGTAAGAGTGACGTTGAAATATCCCATTTATAAATTTATTACTCATTTCTTCCAACAATTAATTGAAACATTTGAATATGATGAGTACTAATTCATCTCTGCAACATTACATAGCTATACGTATTACACTAATAAAATTTACAGTCTCGATATCCTTAATATCTCCATAAAATGAATGATACCATAATTAAACATACATGAAGAAATAACAAAAATGATTGTTCATATTTTCTTACACCGTTTCCGTAATTTACAAAAACATTCATAACATGTTATATCACACAATTAAAAAACTATATACATTATATTGGCATTTTATATGAGCCAATATTTGTAACCAAGATAGATTATAACATCCAATAATTAATCTGAGATTAATCTATCCCTTAAACACAAAGACCAAACATATCTCTCTCTCTATATATCTCTAAGGAGAGACCGAGTCCAAAGACGAAGACGAAGACGACGACGAAGAAGACACACGAGAAAGCTCGTTGACGAGGAAGATAATGCGAGAGTGGTAATCACGCGCCTGGTCTAAAGATTCAGCTTCGAGCTCTGCGAGCTGAGAGCAGAGACGCTCCTCCGCTTCCTCCGCCACCTCCGTACGCCGCCACAAACGAAACATCTCTTTCTTCATTTCCTCGACGGTTTTCTCCATCTCTCCGTTCTTCCGCCGTAGCTCCTCCACCTCCGTCGCCGTCACCACCGTCGTCTTATAGTTTCCTCCTTTCCCCATGTTTTTTTTTTGTTAATTAATTAATTGTTTTTCTAAAGGATATATTCTCTATTTTATTTCTTTATATATGTTTTTTGTTTGGTTTTTTTGTGTTGATGTTGTTTCTTGATTCTTGAACGTTCATTTATAATAGGAGAGTCTTTTAGTCGTGGGTTGTTGTTTTGACGTCTAGATTCAATGTATCTTGTCCTTGTTTTTTGGGTTTAAAATCTTGTCCTTGTTTTGTTTGTAATTTTTCATTGTTATTATTTTGGTTTTTTTTTTTTTGTCTCCTAGTTACTTTTTTTCTATCCTGTTACAAATACATTTCGCATATCAGAAATCTAGATAGGAAGAGAAGAACTAATATATTGGAATTCCGCATTCCTGCCACGCGCACTTCGTACTAGAAGATCCGCTTTTTCGTTTCTTGTCCTCGCTGCCAACCGAAGTGAGAAGTCTGGGTAGAAAGCTTGCAGATCACGTAGCGTTTCCAATTCCGACGAAAAAGCTGGCCACATGTGTGGCATTGATACCATGTTTACGAGGTCCTTGCAATCTGTGTAGAAAGTACTACAATTATGCATTGGGTCCTTTAGACTTTCCATGGCAAACATAAGGTCGTGTAGTTCGGAATGAAGCGGCGAGATACTCCTACTGACCCCTTTTAGTCCCATCAAATTTGGTACTCCTTGTTGATTCTGTAGAACCCATCCAACCCCACTTGTGTCTTCCCCATCCTTCCACGAGCCATCCGTAAAACATGCATTCCCTATTACCTCCTGATGTCCATGTGACATATCTTCTCGAGTTTCCAACTCCATTGTCGGTAGCTGGATCACCAGCTACCTCTTGCGCTTTTCTCCAAGCCTCCGTTTCTCCCAGAGCCCTCTCCATTGTCTCCATGGGTCCACGTTCCACCCCCCGAAACAATTTGTCATTTCTTGCTTTCCAAATATACCATGCCACCCATGGGTAATTCGGGACATTTTCCTGCCCTCGTCTTCTTCTCCAGAAGAGGAAATCCATATTCGCTCCCAAACTGCCTGAAGGGAACCAGTGACTGGCCGTTGCGTAACCCGCCAACGCCCATGTCTGCAGAGCTGGCGGACACTCGAAAAGCATATGATTTATCGTTTCTTCCTGTCCACATCGTGGACAAGACCCTTCCCTACCTATATGTCTATAGGTAAGCCTTTCGTTTACAGGCAGTGTCCCTGATAGGGCTTGCCAGAGGAAATGTTTTAGTTTGAGTGGTGTATTGAGTTTCCACACAAACTTTTTCAATATTCTGAAAGATGGTTCATGTAAGAGGATTTGAATCTCCTCATCATATCTATTTAAGTGCAGAACCTGGTATCCTGATTTTACCGTATAAACCCCTAACTTTGTGAAATGCCAGCAGAAGGTGTCGGCCACAACTCTTCTAGGTGGTACTATACTACTAATTGTTATTATTTTGGTATTTAATTTTCTTTGATATTTAAGCAAAAAAAGGAACGTGGTTAGATTTTGAAATCGATTATTTAAATTAATTTGGCAAAAGTGGGGTTAGCTATTGATATGTTTAGTTGGAATATGCTGTTTGGATGCTGATAAGTGATCACTATTTTTCCTATAATAATTAATTATCAGTGTGTCAAAATATCTCAATTATATTTTTTTAAAAATATCATACCACGTCAGAATCTTTCTTTACTATTATTATTATTATTATTTAAAAATAGAAATTAACTTCCATTGTTAGATCAACATTTAAAAAGGAAATACAATAGTCTTTCAAGACATTTCTATCTCACCTAACCTAGGAAGTTAATTGGGAGTTTAATTAAATCGATGATAATAAGGCATTAATTAATAACGATAAATATTCTATTTAAAAACAGTAACCATAAATAATTATTTTCGGCTCATACAATAAACAAACACGGTAAAATCACTAAAGTTTATTTTGACGCAATAGATTACAAACACATTCAACATTCTAAAATACATAATTTTTTTAAAAAAAAAACACATAACACACAACAGCTTTAAATTCATTAAAACAAACAGCTAACAAACCAAACAAGTGAGAAAGCAACATTTCAAGAAATCTTCAAAGATGGATTTGATCGATGAACAAAGAAGTGACATACTCCTTCATAATGTTAGGATCAGTATATTCATCGGTTTCATTGTAACTGATATTGACCGTGCGCGCTAAATCGATAACTGCCTTCCACACTCTGCGCGGTACACTAACCATTTCTTTCATCAAGAACTCCTCGTTCATTATCTTATCAGTCTCTTTAACCATTTTCCACATCTCTCTTATTGCTTCTTCTTCCGTGACGCCATGTTGCTTCATATAACAGTTTACACCAGTAGCCACATATCCTCTATTCATGTCATCCTAGTTCAAGAGTCACTAGTAAGTTAGTTTAGCCAAAAAAGGAGAAGATAAATTCATTAATTATTAGTGACTAGCTAGTCTTACACTATACTAGTTTTCGGAAAAGATCCATATTCATATTCACATTAGGTAAATCGTTAAAAGTGTTCTTTATATCAGAAAGTTTTGGTTCAAAACTCATAATCTCCCTACACCGGGGATCAAAGCGTCTACACCTTGTTGGTGTGTTATATATAACTAGGGAGAAAAAGATTCGATTGGAGTCTTTATACCTTGAAACCGGTTAGGTCATTCATTAGACGTGTTTTTCGAGCCAATTGTCTAACGAGTGTAGGTCTTGATTTGAGCCACTCGTAAGTTTCATGAGCATTGATGTGTTTCATATTCATAAAAATGGCTGCCATAGTTGCATATATAGTAATCTCAACCTCGCCGATCTTCATGTACTCCTCAAAACTTGGCATGTGACCCGTTTTCGACCATTTAGCATGTTGTAGGTTTGCTTTCACAATTTTCTGAAACTGCAATCAAAAATTGTGTTTAACCAAGTAGTCTTAAATAAAATTACAAATTAAATAAGAGTTTTCGTTTTGGTTACTTCTTCTTTTGTAGCTTTTAAGGACTCTAACACAACTTCTCTTCCAAACTCTTTGAAGGTCTCCGTTATAAATTTATAAACGAAATTCAAATAGCTTGGTTCTAATTTATCCATGGCAATGACATCATCAAGATTCCACCTGTCATGTGATATTTGATCCATTGGCAAAAGTCGGTAAAGATAAAAGCAACCTAAAATATCATTACAATAATAAAACAATTTTGTTGTAAAAAATATCATGAATACGAAAAAGAAAAGCTTCATTATTGGTCTCCTCTTATTAGTACTTTCTCACATGCATTAGTTTCTAATTACTCTAATTTTTTATTTTATTTTCGAGCCTCTATATATTTCTTGCAAAAATATTGATATATATGTTTCCTTTGTATTATGATCTCTATGTATGCATAGTCTTAAAGTGTACCTTTCCAAGCTATTGGCAAGGCTCTCAGCTTCAGGAATTGAGGCATATCTATCGCACGTGTCATCGAGAAGTGTTATAACAGCGTAGAACTTAGCGAACATTATCCTCGCACGTGCGGACTCTGGCTCGATGTAAGCGCCTGGCGCAAAGAAATAAATCTCCACGATCCTGTCTCTAAAATAAGGTGGCAAATTTGATGCAAAGTCTAGGTCCTTGTACCACCTTTGCATCCAAAACACACACAAGCAAAACATTCATAACGTTAAGAAAATACTATATAAATAGTACATATATAGTAGTTGAGAAGAATTAATATCATTATATTACTTTGTAAGAACTTTGATTTCTTGAAGGTAATGTAGCTGTTGGAATTTGAAATTGAGGTTTGATAACTTGAGTAGCATATCGTCGTGATCATCTTCTTTTTCGTAGAATTTTATAAATTCGACCGCGACTAATATCTCCATGTTACGATGCTGAGATATATAAAGAGTTTTTTGAATATATCTTGAGATATGAGATGGGAGAGTCCCAAGTGCATGTAATGACTCCAAGTGGTTAGAAGCAAAACTCAACGCTTCGTCCAAAATGTGATCAGTCCTTGTCCACAAGTGCGCGGCTTCGTACAAACTTATCATACCCTTCACATTCATGACAAGTGATTCTTTGAAATTGCCATTGTTTTCTTGGAATCTTTTAAACACATCTATGTATTGGTCAAAAGAGAGGAGCACCTTTGTCATATATATACTTTATGAATTGGATTAAATATTTGTAAAAAATAAATAAATGAATTTGATAAGACTAGATTACCTGAAGACATGTTGTGACCGTATGTCCTGAAAACCCAAAAAATGATGGAAACTTTATACAAATCATTTTCACCGATCATCATATCATCTACTTTTTGGAAGTCTTGTTCAAGACTCTCCTCGATTTCTTCTTCGAAAAGGTAAGCAAGCCCAAGGCTTACAAGCAAATAAATAAAAATAATTCTTGTCTTGCATGCATCTAAGCCTTGAGAAGGAGACATCATCAAGATTTCTCTCACTTTTGGCTTTAGTGTCTCAATATCTCTCCCTATCGCATTCATTTCCTAAAGAAAATAAGATATATGTATGCACAATAATTAATTACATGTGTTGATTTTCCTAGTGAAATATATGTCTATATACTAACCGAGACATCGATGGAGACATCGAGGAAGTAATGTCCCCATTCGGAAGGTGACAACTTCTTAAACGTGGGATTACTACTTTGTTGATCATCATCATGACAAGTCGTCGTGAGAGTAGCCCTTGTTTTGTAATGAACAAGCTTACCATGATAAGATGTTTTATGAGAGAAGCTAGTTAGTTTGGTTCTATATATTGGATTAATGGTACGTGAACGAAGAGAAAGTTGAGATCCAAAACTTGGGGTGATGATGGCTTCCATGTTTTTGTTTGTTCACAATCAATAAAATGTTCAACACTTATATATATATATATATATATATATATATATATATACATATAAAAAAATATTAGGATCTTTTGTTTCGTAGAATAGGTGGCTCTTCAAGAAAAGAAAAAAAAATGACTCTTGATTTTTTTGCGGACTCCACCGACACGTGGCGGCTCGCGATTGGTCATTTTTTTTTTCACCAACTTTTTTTTTATCTACCTATAAAGATGTTCTAGCACCTTATAATTAATTATCATTTATTAAAATATCTCAACTAGCCGGTAAAACTCCAGTTCACACCATAAACTTTATTGCAAGATATATATATATATATATATATATATATATATTGCTAGTTGTTCGTAAAAACATTATAAAAAATGTTCAACTTGAGTACGTAACGTAACAAAGGTGAAAACAAGTGGAACGCAAAAAACAATGATTATTCATTCTAGTTCTAAGTAATAATAATCAAGGTTATAAACATTGATGTGTGCTTTTAACAAAAAAAAAACATTGATGTGTGCGCATATATATGATCTTATATATATTTTTTTTGAAATAAAGTTTTAAACTTTATTAGACGTTCACGAAAAAAAAATTCTTCTAATTTTGTTTTGATAAACAGTGGGAGTTATGGACCTTCGCCCATAATTCCACCACTGCCGTCAATCGTTGATAATACCTCGTTTAATACGTAATTCAAATACAAAACAAAAAAATACAAAGTTAAACACTCTTGGTGGATCTGAACATGCTCTAAGACCATCAATATTGGTGTTTCTTAGTAAAAATTAAGGGGTGCTTAGCAATTTAAATAATTAGAAGTAATTAAATTATACTAAGGGTCGATGCTTAATGGGGCTTTTTTGGTTAAGTTTAGCAGCGGACACGTGTCGCACTCAGAAGAAAAACGGTAGGTTTATTTTTTTTTGGCTTTTTCTTTTCACTTTTATCTGGAAAAAAAGAAAGAAAAGAGGAGACGACGATCTTCACATCTCTTTGATTTTGATATTGATTTTGATTTGGGTTTTGATTTTGAGTAATCGATTTTGATTTTGATTTTGATTTTGATCTCGATTTTGATTTTGATTTTGATTTCGATTTTGGGTTTTGATTTGGGTGACGACCAAACAAGTTTCTTCCTTTTTACGTTATTGTTGTTTTATCTAAGTGTTTGTTTGTCTTATCAATGTGTGGAATGATGATGGTTTTACATTTCTCTTGTGTTAATGCACTCTTTGCTGGATATTGCTTATGGTTTTAATGGATCTTAAAAGAGTGATGCTGGTTTATCTTTTAATATGTAATTGTGGGTTTTTTTTTTATTGCAATATATACAAGAGTTAGTTTACATTCTAGTTATGATGATCGTCTTGAAAAAAGGAACTATTTAGTCTTCTCTGTCTCATTGTGTTAGAAAGTAAATTCAAGATTTGATAGAAGTGAAGTGACTCAAACAAAATTGGCTTAAGAAACTGTTAAGTTAAAATCTGATCATGGTGAAATTGAAGTATTGAGATAGTTCATGCTGATCTTCTACATAGCAAAAAGCAAGTCTTCAAGTTCGAAGTTATAAACAAATATCCTGCTCTTGACAAAAAAAAAAAAATATATCCTGCAAGTGAGATATGTATGTATGGTACATTCTTCTAAGTTATTAATTTTTCAACACATTCTTTCTTGAACAAGTACTTCGAATCCTGCAAGTGTAACTTGTAATCACTTTGACTTGTGACTTGTAACTTGTTTTTGTTGTTGTAAGTTATAACTTGTTGTAACTTGTAACTTATATTCACCTCTAAATTGTAATCACTTTGCATGTTTTGTTTGTTTGTATGCAAGTTTGTTTGTATCCGTGATTTGTAACTTGCTTTAGTATGTTTTAGTATGTTTTGTTTGTTTGTATTTGAAATAATAATAATGTTTTCATAAATGTTTTTAATATAAAAATTTGCAATATTTTATTTTTAAAAATTCTTAATTAAGCAACACCAATAATTACCAAAAACATTTTTAAGGAACTTTAGTTTCTTAGACAAAAAAAAATTACAACAAATTAAAATTAAATTGCTAAGCACCAAACTTAAAAAACACCAATAATGATGCTCTAAGAACCCTACATATATTTTATTAATATTTTTAAGACCATTTCAAATGGGGTGTTCTATGAAATGTTTTTAAACTAAAACGAAAAAAAAGGAAATAGATTATTTAAATTAATTTGGCAAAAGTAGGTTTGTGAGCCGGTGATATGTTTAGTGGTAATAAACTAATAATAATATGTTTAGTGGTAATAACTAATAATAATATGTTTAGTGGTAATAATAATATGTTTAGTGGTAATAATAATATGTATGGATGCTAATGAGTGATCACTATCTCCCTATAAATAATTAGTTATCAGTACCAAAACATGTCAATTGGATTTAAAAATACCAAATGACGTGATTCCCGTCAGAACCTTTCTATCTCATGAGAACTACAAGAAAACAGGGTAATTTCCTACCACATTTCCGACCGTAAAAATGTGGTCGGAAATTTCCGACCACTTTCCGACCGATTTCCGACTACATGGATATTGGTCGGAAATCGGTCGGAAATTTCCGACCAAATTCCGACACAAATATTTGGTCGGAATTTGATAGGAAATCGGTCGGATTTCCGTCGGAATTTATTTCGGTCGGAAATCCGTCGAAAATTTCCTACCGATTTCCGACCGATTTCCTACCACAATTGATCCGTTGCACAACGGTAACGAAACGTTCAAATATCGGTCGGAAATTGGTCGGAAAACTAATTGGTCGGAAATTGGTAGGAAATTGGTAGAAAATTCCTACCAATTTCCGACCAATTTCCGACGGAAAACTTTTCCGACCGATTTCCGACCGATATTTGAACGTTTCGTTACCGTTGTGCAACGGATCAATTGTGGTAGGAAATCGGTCGGAAATCGGTAGGAAATTTTTCTTATATATATCACACCCTCACTTCTTCTTTCTCATAATTTCTCTTATCAATCTCCATTTACCACAAAATTCAATACAAATTAACAATTTCTCTTATCAATCTCCATTTACCACAAAATTCAATAAAAATTATTATAATGAGTTATTTTAGATCGTGGATGGATGGAAATCATAAAGATCCGGCGACGGGATTACTTTCGGAAGAATTTGCGGAGGGGCTTAAACAATTTATGGAGTTTGCCGCAATTCAAGAAAGAACCGTAGCAACAGTAAAATGTATTGTCCTTGTAAAAATTGCGATAATCGTAGAAATGTTTTGGTAAAAGTAGTATGGAAGCATTTATATAATGTTGGTTTTACGCGGGGTATAAAATATGGTATTCTCATGGGGAAAATGATTTGATGGTAAATTATCCTAGTAGTAGTAATGTACAATATTATGATAATAATTTAGTTGTCCCTCCGGTAGAAGAACCTATATCCGTAGATAGGAGGACCGTGCAAATGGTAAATGATATGCCGTCGTTTGTTGGAGCGAAATGAGCCTGCATTGGAGGAGCCAAATTTGTTGGAGCAGAAATTCATTTGAGCCTACATTGGAGCCGCTAAGAACCCGTTATATGGTGGGTGGAAGCGCAGAAATTCTTTGACATGTTGGATGCCGCTAAGAACCCGTTATATGGTGGGTGTAGAGAACTTTCGAGAAGATTGTGTGGATGCGTGGGCCGGTCGATCAAAGACATTTTGCCCGAAGATAATATGGCACCAGGGACGTATTATGAAATCGAGAAGTTGGTATCGGTCTAGGATTACCGTATCGGATTATCGATGTGTGCGTCGATAACCGTATGTTATATTGGAGAAGAGATGAAAACCGCTCGGCATGCCGGTTCGTAAGAAACCACGATATAAAGAAACTGGTGGAAGAGTGTCCATACCTTATAAGAGAATGTGGTATTTGCCGTTAACGGATAGGCGAAGAGGTTATATCGGTCGGAGCGCACGCAAGTTCGATGAGATGGCATGCGGAACATGAGATGTTAAATGGAGAGATAGCACATCCTTCAGATGCTCAAGCATGGAAACATTTTCAAAATGTGTATCCTAGTTTCGCAAGTGAGAGTCGCAATGTGTATTTGGGATTAAGTACGATGGTTTCAACCCTTTTGGGAAACATGGGAGACAATATTCTTTATGGCCGGTGATCGTCACGCCTTACAACTCGCCTCCGTCATTGTGCATGGTTAGGGAGTTTTTGTTCCTATCTATTCTTGTTCCTGGGCCGAGCATCCGAAGAGAGCACTAGACATATTTATGCAGCCGTTGATACATGAGTTGAAGATGTTATGGGAGAGTGGAGTTGAAACGTACGACATATCAATGCAACAAAACTTCATGATGCGAGCGTACTAATGTGGACTATTAGCGATTTTCCGGCATATGGTATGTTATCGGATGGACCACACATGGACGGTTATCTTGTCCTTATTGTCAAGATAACACCGATGCTTTCCAATTGAAGAACGGACGTAAATCATGTTGGTTTGATTGTCATCGACGATTTTTACCAAACGATCATCCATACCGTCGGAGCACTACTTTGTTTACGAAGAAGAAGAAAATCTATGAAGGACCTCCCGAAGAAGTAAGCGGTGAACATATACTAACTCAACTTAGAGATTTTGGAGCCGAGAAGACGAGTACGTTGTGGTGGTAACGGACATCAAGTTGTGGATGGATATGGTGAACATCATAAGCGGCACAAAAAGAGCATATTTTGGGATTTGCCTTATTGGAAGGATCATTTACTTCGGCACAACCTAGATGTTATGCACATCGAGAAGAACTTCTTTGACAACATCATGTTCACCATTATGAACGTGAAAGGGAAGACGAAAGACAACTTGAAGTCCAGATTAGACTTGCCGACTATTTGTTCTCGGAAGGAACTTCATGTCACCGGTCAAGGAAGATATCCCCAACCTGCTTTTCGGTTAAACGCTTCAAGAAAGCATGAATTCTTTAGCTGGATAATGGACGGTGTTAAGTTTCCGGATGGTTACTCTTCTAACCTTAGAAACTGTGTTGATCGTGGAGAAGGTAAGTTTTCAGGGATGAAGAGTCATGATTGTCATGTTGTTATGCAACGTATTCTTCCATTTGCATTCGACGGGCTTCTTCCGCAAAAAGTCCATGAAGCGATTGCGGGAATAGGAGCTTTTTTCGAGACATTTCTGCGAGATCCCTTTCCGCCGAAGAAATCCGAAATCTTGACGAGAAGATCCCTGTGATATTGTGCAACCTAGAGAAGATATTTCCGCCTTCTTTCTTCGACGTTATGGAACATTTGCCAATTCACTTGCCTCGGGAAGTAGAACTCGGTGGTCTGTTCAATATCGGTGGATGTATCCTTTCGAGCGATACATGTACCATTTGAAGAAAAAAGTGAAGAATTTAGCGAGGGTTGAAGGTTCAATTATTGCCCAAAGCATAAACGAAGAGAGATCTAACTTAGTCGGGTACTACTTTCCACCACAAACCCAAACAAAGAGTGGAAAACAAAAACGACATGATGATGGAGGAGTGCATGCTTGTTATCCCGTATATGTACCGAACTTTTTAGACGGGTTGGGCGTTTAAGTGGAAAGGGTAAAAGGCGAAGACTCGGCGAGGTTGAGCATGCTAATGTGCACATGTATATTTTGACCAAGCTGCGAAGATTTGGTGCCGTACGAGGAGATTTACATGGCGCAAAAACGATTTGAACATTCGGAAGCAACAGACGATGAATTAAATGAAGTCAAAGAAAGAGAATTTCAAGAATGGTTAAAGTTATATGTATACGGCAACAGACGAGGAGAGTTAATTAAATGAAGTCAAAAAAGAGAATTTGCACCCGAATGGTTAAAGTTATATGTATACGGCGACGCAAACCATGGCGCGAAGGAGAGTACGCTTTTAAAATATTTCGTGAGGGAAATTCAAGGTCGACGGCAAACCATGGGGTGTCGGCGGTAGCGGAGATTTGGTTTACTACGGGGTATTACATGAGATATTAGAAGTGCATTATAGCGGGATGCTCGATCTAAGATGTGTTACGTTATATTGTGATTGGTATAGCCCCGTTGCGGGACATGGTGTACGTACGGACGAGTTTGGTGTTACTACAATACATTCTCGGAGGAGGTTACAAAAATATTATCCGTTCATTCTTGGATCGCAGGCCAACCAAGTATCATACATGACTTATCCGCGACCACACGGCAGACGGGATCCTTGGATAGTTGTTACGAGAAATAAACCCGAGGGGAAGAGTTCATGGTAGTTCTTCGAGGTCGATCCTCCTTTGCAAGCGACAACAGTTGGGCATTTGGGAGAAGTGGATGTTTCATTACAAGTGGATTTGGTTGTAGATTTAACGAGAAGATGCTGATTTTGTTGTACATGAAGAGTCGAAGAAGAGGTTGGAGAATTTGAGGAGGGATCCGATTCGCCACCGAAGACTCAACCGAATCCGAATGAAATGTTTCAAAAAAAGTTCAAATTTTTTGAAAATATTTTTAAAACACTTTTCAAAGAGTTTTCAAATTAAGAGTTTTGAAATAGTTTTTAAAGATTTTACAATAAGTTTTCAACAAGTTTTTTAAAGAGTTTTAAATTCTTTAACACTTTTTCAAAGAGTTTTCAAAGATTATATTTATCAAATAGTTTTCAACGAATTTTCAAATATTATACAATTTTTCAAAGAGTTTTCAAAGAGTTTTAAAAAAAGTTTTCAAAGAGTTTTAAATTCTTTTACACTTTTTGAAAGAGTTTTCAAAGACTTTTCAATTAAATAGTTTTCAACGAGTTTTCAAAAATTTTACACTTTTTCAAAGAGTTTTAAGTGAAAAGAGTTTTTGAAAAGAGTTTTCAACGAGTTTTCAAAAATTTTACACGTTTTCAAATTTTTAAATTTTTTTTTTATTTTTTTACATTGCGGTCGGAATTCGGTCGGAAATCGGTCGAAACTCGATTACCTCGTACCAACTCGATTACCTCGTACAAAATTAATTTTTTTTTTTAAATTTTTAAAAAAACGGTCGGAAATCGGTCGGAATTCCGTCGATAGCCGCCAAAACTAAATTACCTCGTACTAAATCGAAACCCCAAATTCGGTCGGAATTCGGTAGGAAATTTCCGACCGAATTCCTACCGTTTTTTGATATGTGGTCGGAATTCGGTAGGAAATTTCCGACCGAATTCCGACCGTTATAGGGTTTCATTTCAAAATGATGTTTTTTTTTGTCGAATCAATGAAATACCTTTATACAATACGTTTTAGTAAAAAAATAAACTCTAGAAATGTCTAAAATGATCATAAAATGCAAAATAGTTTTAATTTTTATAAATATATGTTTCATTACAACTTAGTTAAGTAACTTTCATATGTTTTTTCAAAATTTTGGTATTTTCATAAAAATATTTGAAAACGTGAAACATATTATACTTATATATTGTTATGTTCAAGAAATCTTATATAAACACTCCATTAAACCTATTCGAAATTCGTTTTTATGCGAAACACTAAATATACACTAAATCACGAACTTCGGTCGGAAATCGGTCGGAAATTCCTACCGATTTCCGACCGTAGTTCTTGAAATTTATCCGAAAGCGCTAAGTGTTCGGATGATAAAATGACATGCATTTTCCGTCGGAATTCGGTCGGAAATTCCTACCGAATTCCGACCACATTTAAATTTTTATATAATTAATTAATTGTGGTCGGAAATCGGTAGGAATTTCCGACCAATTTCCGACCACAATTAATTAATTATATAAAAATTTAAATGCATGTCATTTAATCAATGCGATCACTTATCAGTTTCGACCGAATTCCGACCATTATAGGGTTTCATTTCAAAATGATGTTTTTTTTTGTCGAATCAATGAAATACCTTTATATAATACGTTTTAGAAATAAAATAAACTCTACAAAATGTCTAAAATGATCATAAAATGCAAAATAGTTTTAATTTTTATAAATATATGTTTCATTACAAGTTAGTTATGTAACTTTCATATGTTTTTTCAAAATTTTGGTATTTTCATAAAAACATTTGAAAACGTGAAACATATTATACTTATATATTGTTATGTTCAAGAAATCTTATATAAACACTCCATTAAACCTATTCGAAATACGTTTTTATTCGACCGTACTTCTTGAAATTTACCCGAAACTGCTAAGTGTTCGCATGGTAGGAAATTAAATTTTAAAATAATTAAATTATTGTGGTCGGAAATTGGTAGGAATTTCCTACCAATTTCCGACCACAATTAAATAATTAAAATAATTAATTATTGTGGTCGGAAATCGGTAGGAATTTCCGACCGAATTCCGACCACAATTAAATTTTAATATAATTAAGTATTGTGGTCGGAAATCGGTCGGAAATTCCTACCGATTTCCGACCACAATAATTTTGAGCGCTCTTTTTTTCGCCAAGTTTTTTTCAGTTTGGCGGTCAAAATTCATTGTGGTCGGAAATCGGTAGGAAATTCCGACCGATTTCCGACCACAATAATTAATTATATTAAAATTTAATTGTGGTCGGAATTCGGTCGGAAATTCCTACCGATTTCCGACCACAATGAATTTTGACCGCTCTTTTTCCGCCAAATTTTTCACTTTGGCGGTCAATTTTTCACTTTCCTACCGATTTCCGACCGAAATTTCGGTCGGAAATTTTCGTATATATACCCCCTTCCCCTTTCATTTTTTCACAACTCAAACAACATCTCTCTACATCTCTCTAAAAAAAACACTTCCGAAATTTCTACAAAATCTCTCCAAATCTCTCCAAAAAATGTAATTTTTTTCTTCTTATAAATCATTTTTTTTAAATATTATTTATATTTGTTTTTTTAATTAATACTAATTTGTTTTTTTTATATGTTTTTAATTAGGTCTAATGATGGTATTGGATCCTCACAATCCGTGAGAATGTACGTTGAAGATTTGGTCCAGCGAGGAGGACGGGAGAGACCGATTCGGCTCGATCCCAACTTTGAAGCCATTCCCGAACCCGAGTCACTTGGTAAATATTTACAAACATTTAAATTTACAAAAAAATAATACCTAAAAATATTAATTATTAGTTATAAAATAATTTAAGGTTTAGACATGAGGGAAAAATCCCAAAAGCTATTCTTAAATGCATCCACGGAATGTTACCCGCTCCGTATCCAAAATACCGAGATTTCCCGACCGAACTTCGGGAAATGTGGTTCCGTTCTTTTGCGGTTAGTAAATAAATTTTTTTATTTACTCAAAAAATTATTAAATAAATAAAAAAAACTTATGAAATTTATTTATAAACTTTAAATTTCCAGCAAGAGTTTAATTGGGAACCACAACTCACTAGTCAAATTCAAGAAGAATTTGACAAGGCTTGTGCGACTTCCTACTCGAATCATATGTTCGAGTGGAAGGAAAAATGGCGTTTGGGTGGGGAAAAACCTTCGTTCCTAAACCCTTCGTTTGGGACGGGTTTAAAAACTATTGGACGACGGAAGCGGCCGGAAAAAAAGCCAAGCGAAACGCCACAAACCGCGAGAGGTGGGGACGGGTCCATCGAGAAGGCGCCTCCAACTCACAATGCCGGCGCAAACACTTTCGAACAAATCTCGGATGTCATGGTATATTTTAAACCAACTAAATATATACAAATTATAATAATTATGATTAATCATACTAACATTTAAATTTTAATTCCGTAATAGAGAGTCGAGAGGGTGGTCACGAACCTCATTGGTTGAAGGTTATGGAGACCACCCATACCAACAAAAAGACGGGTGAAATTATACCAAAGGTTCGTAACGTCGTCGAACGGGTGCAAACGAAAGTCACCGGTTAACTCAATCTTCCGACGAATCAACCGGTTCCAACACCCTAACCAATTCGGAAATAAACCGGTTGGTTCTCGAGGTAATATTTTATATTTAAATAGTTTTTTTAAAAAAATATAATTATATTAATAATTTAAATTTCCGATCGTAGGAGACTCCTATGTATCGAGGTAAACCTTACGGTTTAGGGACCCTTCCCGAATCCCAAGAGACGTCTTTGCCTTACGTACCAAACACCGATCCATCGCTTCTTCTCGAGATCTCTGAGCTGAAAGATGCGCTTCGAAATGCGAATAAAGAAAAAGATGAAGCAATTGAGAAGATCCGGCAAGAAACAAGCGCTCAAATCCGGAAGATGAATGAGTATTTGATGAACCGTTTCCCCGATTATCCTCCAGGATCCGGTTCGGGGTCGGGAACGGGAATTTAGTTTTTATTTTCATTATTTGTTTTTTTTCTCTTTTTTGTAATTTTTTTTAATTTTCGTTTTTTTTTAATTTTAGTTTTTTGTAATTTTTTTTTAATATTCGTATTTTTAATAAATTTTTTTTTATTATAAAATTTACTTCCGTCGGAAATCCGTCGGAAATATTTATTTATTTTTTTAAAAAAATATTCATTTCCGTCGGAAATCCGTCGGAAATGTAATATTTATTTCCGTCGGATTTCCGTCGGAAATTTAATATATTTTTTTAAAAACAATTATTTGTTTCCGTCGGAATACCGTCGGAAATGTAATTTAATTTTTTTTTAAATTTATTTATTTCCGTCGGATATCCGTCGGAAATCCGTAGGAAATTTAATTTAATTTTTTAAAATAAATTAATTTCCGGTGGAAATCCTACGGATATGTGGTCGGAAATGTGGTCGGAAAATGTGGTCGGAATTTGGTCGGAAAATGTGGTCGGAATTTGGTCGGAAATTTCCGACCACATTTCCGTAGGATAGTGGTCGGAAATTTCCGACCACATTTTGGTAGGAGAGTGGTCGGAAATTTCCGACCACAATTATGGTCGGAAATTTCCGACCACTTTCCGACCAAAACCGGTTTCCGACCATCCGAAACCGACGACGCAATTTTGGTCGGAAATCCGTCGGAAATAGACATTTCCGACCGATTTCCGACCAAAACTACGGTCGGAAATCGCCTGCATTCTTGTAGTGTCATTATTATTACTAGGGGCGAAGCGCGGGGACGTATGTGTATTTTAAATATGGTAACAAATATTTAACTAATGTTGAGAAAAGTTACGAGTTGAAGTAGGAGTATGCAGTGTTGTGACGACAAAAAGGGCTGATATCAAATGCTAACAAGGGATATATTTTATATTTGTTCTTCATTTGTAAGAGGCAGGTTTTAAATTGTGATAGTTTCTAATACTGTTGATGAAAATTTAAATTGGTGAACATATAGGGTGACAATTTTTTTATTTATAAAGTTTGAATAATTGTTAGAAAATTTTAAAGTGAAACTTGTTCATAAATATAGACTGAGAAACATATGCACCCTAAAGAGTGAATACGTTTTTATTTGTATATGCGAAGAGAAAACGAAAACGAGAGAACAAACCGAATACTTTAAAGAAAAAAGCGTTGTCATTAAAAAACAAAAAGAGACGCAAGAACAAGACGGACTTCATGGTGGGTTCAAAGTTTTAGTCACCGAGATATCAGGTTTAATGAAAGGAAGATAAAAGTAAACAAAGCAAAGCCAAACGACCACTATTAAGATAATAACACATTCCATGGCAAGGAGGACAAAAAATATCAAAGGAAGATATATTCGGTTAAGTTTGATAGTTAGATGAAGAATGATGATAATGTTAGTGATAAGGCAACACACACTTGCTCATCTTTTCTTACTTATTTCAAATATAAAGAATGTTTGAGTTACCACTGAACAACAACTTATTAGAGAAACCAATGGTGCTCATAGAACCAATTAAAGTTTACAAATTTCAATACTTTACCTCCAAAAAGTTCGAGATTAACAGTGGTGACAAACATGACAGATTGTGTCCTATCACCCGACTTGAGGATGCCCCTAAAAACAGACGCAACATCATACCACAAAGACAAGTAAACAACCATCTGACTGTTATGCCAATGATTGTCGTCAATTTCAGTAAGACGTAATAATCATGATGCACTTAGTTTTCCTTTAAATAATTATTTTGAATTTAGTTATTACTAACTAAAACTAAAACTAAATATTTGTAACTTTAGTATCAGAAATTGTATATTTACATAATTGCTAATAAGAATTATAAACCATGATAAGTTGAAAAATTACTTATAAAATACTTTTTTGAATTTCATTTCAGTTAAATGTATAAAGTTAGAAAAATCCATCATTATTAGAAAAGCTAATAAAAAAGAGAATAGAGAATACTTCGACAGAATTTTGGTTAAAGACCCTTAAGTTGAAGATGATTTGAAGGGTTTCTCTATAAAAGTTCTTCCCAATTAATTGTATAGATATACACAATTCACTTATATTTATTTTAATCTGTTTTTTAAATATTGATTGTGACCATTTGAATTGTAAGATGTTTCTAGTTTTCTTGTTTTTTTATTTATACCTTTTGTAAGAAAAATCTATCATTATTAGAAAAGCTAATAAAAAAGAGTAGAAAATACTTTACAGAGTTTTGGTCAAGGGCCCTGACGTTGAAGATGACTTGAAGGGTTTTTCTATAAAAGTTCTTCCTAATTAATAGTATAAATATATACAATGCACTTATATTTATTTTACTTTGTTTTTTTAAATATTGATTGTGACCATATGAATTGTAAGATGTTTCTAGTTTTCTTGTTTATACCGTATGTAAGATGTATTTATGATTAGTTTTAATAACTATTTAAAATTGATATATGTATCTATATATATAGATATTTATAAATGTTAAAAATTACATTAAATATTTCTTTTTCGGATTTTATTAATGTTAAAGAGTTTTATCAAAAATATTTTAGTGATGTTGTTTATATTTTTTGATGTTTTATTTGAATTTTATTAGTATTAAATGATTGTATTAATATTGTCAAAAAAATAGTTGTGTAAGAAAAATCCATCATTATAATAAAAGCTAATAAAAAAGAGAATAGAGAATACTTTGACAGAGTGTTGGTCTAGGGCCTGAAGTTGTAGATGATTTGAAGGGTTTCTCTATTAAAGTTGTTCCCAATTAATAGTATAAATATACACAATTCACTTAAATTTATTTTAATTTGGTTTTAAAAATATTGATTGTGACCATATGAATTGTAATATGTTTCTAGTTTTCTTGTTTTTTTATTTATATCGTTTGTAAGATTTATTTATGATTAGTGTTAATAGTTATTTAAAATTGATACATGTATTTATATATATATATATATTATAAATGTTAAAAATTACATTAAATATTTCTTTTTCGCATTTTATTAATATTAATGAGTTTTATCAAATATATTTCAGTGATGTTGTTTATATTTTTTTGGGGTTTTATTTGAATTTTATTAGTATTAAATGAGTGTATTAATGTTGTCAAAAAATAGTTGTGTAAGAAAAATTCATCATTATTAGAAAAGCTAATAAAAAGAGAGTAGAGAATATTTTGACAGAGTTTTGGTGAAGGGCCCTGAAGATGACTTTAAGGGTTTTTCTATAAAAATTATTCCCAATTAATAGTATAAATATACACAATTCACTTAAATTTATTTTAATTTGCTTTTTAAAATATTGATTGTTACCTTATGAATTGTTATATGTTTCTAGTTTTTTTGTTTTTTTGTTTATACCGTTTGTAAGATTTATTTATGATTAGTTTTAATAGCTATTTAAAATTGATATATGTATCTATATATATAGATATTTTATAAATGTTAAAAATTAAATTAAATATTTCTTTTTCGGATTTTATTAATGTTAATGAGTTTTATGAAAAATATTTCAGTGATGTTGTTTATATTTTTTGGAGGTTTTATTTGAATTTTATTAGTATTAAATGGTTGTATTAATGTTGTCAAAAAAATAGTTGTGTAAGAAAAATTCATCATTATTAGAAAAGCCAATAAAAAAGAGAGTAGATAATACTTTGACAGAGTTTTGGTCAAAGACCCTGAAATTAAAAATGATTTGAAGGGTTTCTCTATAAAAATTCTTCCCAATTAATATTAATAGTATAGATATACACAATTCACTTATATTTAATTTAATTTTTTTTTTTAAATATTGATTGTAATCATATGAATTGTAAGATGTTTCTAGTTTTCTTGTTTTTTGTTTATATCGTTTGTAAGATTTATTTATTATTAGTTATAATAACTATTTAAAATTGATATACGTATATATATATATATATATAGATATTTTATAAAATATTTTTTTCGGATTTTATTAATGTTAATGGGTTTTATCAAAAATATTTTAGTGATGTTGTTTATATTTTTTGGGATTTTATTTGAATTTTATTAATATTAAATGGTTGTATTAATGTTTTCATAAAAAATATTTATATTAAATAATTTTTTAAAATTTTATTTTCTTAAAGATGATGATGTGGCTTATTGTGGGAGAAGTAAAAAGGGCCTCATTATATAATAGATTATATAAAAGAATTTGGAACTAAGTTTCCAATGTTAGCTCGATATTGAAAAGATTCGCATTCAAAATATGGACATTAACATGATTTTAAGCTCAAAATAGTGGGGATTATTAGTTTTTTTTTTTTTTTTTTGTCATCTGTTGTTTCCATTCCAAAAATAACCAGGGTGGTATACACACATAGTTTTTGGACCTGCCAAGACCCAAAAAATCAAAAATACCACAACTCAAAAATACCACAACTCAGTAAGAAACCACAAGGGGCTGAGGTGATATAAAAAACAGGCCTATACTAAACTAGCAGTTCTTTCACTTTCAAAAACTGAGTTAAGCCATGAAGGGTGTCCCACTTGGACATAAGAATGTACTCTGTTTTGTTGACACACACTGTTAGCAATCCTCGTTGCTCCTTTGTTCGCACTCACGCTAACACCTATGCATTTCCACCTCGCAAGTCTATCAAGAGCCAAACGAATCTCAGTGGAATAATATCTAAAAGATGGCCAAGCTTTAGGTCTGTTGATCGCTCCGATTACTTCTCTATCTTGCATCTCAAAAATCACATTTGTAAATCTGTGGCTTCCCATGCTTTCCACTGCCCATCTCATAACTTTTAATTGAGCTTCTTGCAAAGATGTGACCATTCCAAACGCTCTTCTACTATGTAGCTTAGTCCGTCCCATTGAGTCTCTCACTACCCATGAAGCTCCCACTAGCTTTTTCTCTTTATCCCAGCTTAAACCAATATTGCATTTAATCCAAGGATCGGGGGGGCATCTCCACTTCTTCTGATGCGTAAGGTGAATGTCCACATCATCATCGACTGCCTTCTTATTGATTTTTTGAGCTTCAAACCAAAGCTCCACTTCAGTCTTGATCTTGACAGAAGTTTCAAGAGGGTCAAAGCGTTTCCCTTCAAAGATAAGGCCATTTCTGTTTTTCCACAGGTACCATATCACCCAAGGCCAAATTCTTCTAATCTCCTCTGGTACCTCTTTTTTTCCATCAATAGATAGCAGGAAGTACATATTGGCATAGAGTGAAGTACTATGGAAACCTGAACCGGGCATAGGAGGAAAGGAGAGAGCCCAAGTTTGTCTTGCTATGGTACAAGAAAATAAGATATGATTAATAGATTCTCCCTCCATTCCACAACCTTGACATCTCTGATCAACTTTTAGACCCCTAGATGCAATGACATCAGCTGCCGAAATAGCTTGGGAAACAGCTCTCCACATGAATGACTTGATTTTGGGAGATGTTTTAGTTTTCCAGACCATTAGCTTCAGCCCTATTAGAGATGGTCTCATAGTCTCTTCTTGAATCAGCAACTTCTTATTTAATTGCCAAGCAAACCAATACCCCGACTTGACCGTATAATCACCACTTCTATTATGTTGTCAAACCCAAAAGTCATCCATACTTACCACAGGTTCATCCTTCACTATAATAGCGACATCTTCCGGGTAAAAATTATCCTCAAGTTTATCCCTATCCCACTTCCTTTCATCATAGTCAATGAGATCACACACTCTGAGGTTCAAGTCAATTAATGGATGCTTCATCAACGGTGGCCTCCTTCTCACTTGGTCAAAGATCCAAGGATCAACCCAGACACTTGTGGAGAGTCCATTACCAATCATTATCTTCAGCCCTTGGGAAAGCATCTCTCTCCCATGCATAAGGCTTCTCCAACCGAAAGATGGTCTCTTTCCTAATTCAGCATGTAAGAATATACTGTCTTCAAAATACCTACTCTTTAGGACTCTCGCACACAGACTATCAGGTTCATGAAGTATTCTCCAAGCTTGTTTGGCTAAAAGTGCTTGGTTGAAACACTCTAAGTCTCTAAAACCTAACCCTCCTTGGTCTTTGGGCAAGCATAGTTTATCCCACCCAATCCAATGTATTTTCCTTTGATGTTCAACTGAGTTCCACCAAAAACTAGACATTGCCGAAGTTAACTTTTTGCATGTAGCTTTAGGCAGTCTGAAGCAGCTCATCGCATAAACTGGCAAAGCCATAGCCACGGCTTTTAACAGCACCTCCTTACCACCATGAGATAGAGTCCTAGCAAACCAACCCGATAACCGAGAAGTCAGTCTCTCTCCTATGTAGGCCAACAATTCAATCTTAGATTTACTAAAGCACTCCGGTAAGCCTAGATAAGTCCCCACACCACCTTCATTGACTATACCAGAGATCTCCTTTATCTCATCACAAATTGTCTTTTCTATCTTATCTCCAAAAGTGATTGAAGACTTATTCAAATTTACCACTTGACCAGATGCCTTACCATACAAAGACAGAATATCTTGGAGATTTCTTGCTTGTTGTGATGAGGCTTTACACATGAACAAGCTGTCATCCGCAAAGAGTAGGTGGTGAATCGCAGGCCCTGTCTCACTAAACCTGATTCCCTCAATCCTCCCTTCAGCTTCTGCTTTGTTTAAAAGATGAGAAAGACCTTCGGTGCAAAGAACAAAGAGAAAAGGAGATAAAGGATCTCCTTGACGCAGCCCTCTCTCTGGCTTGATCAAACCAAACGGCTGACCATTGATCAGAACTGAGAAGGAAACAGTTGTAACACAAACCATTATCCAATCAACCCATTTGCTCTGAAAACCTAGTGCTAAGAGCAAGGTTCTTAGGTAGCACCATTCCACTTTGTCATACGCTTTGGACATGTCTGATTTAATGGCCATGAACTCGTTACTTATCCTTTCATGTGTTCTCAAACCATGCACAATCTCATGAGCAATCAGAATATTGTCTGATATTAATCTCTCTGAAACAAAGGCTGATTGGGTAGGGGAGACAATCAAAGGCAGGAGGGTTTTCGGTCTAGCCGCCGAATCTTAGAGATAATCTTGTATAACACCGAGCATAAACTTATAGGCCTCAAATCGACATTAAAACGGATCCACCACCTTTGGAATCAAGCACAAATGAGTATAATTCCAATCTTTAGGAAAGGCTCCAGAAGTGAAGAATTTTTGTACCTCCTCTGTCACTTGACCACCAACTATGTTCCAATATTTCTGAAAAAACAGTCCAGTCATCCCATCCGGACCTGGAGCCGCCGATGGTCTGATCGAGAACACCGAATCTCTGACTTCATCAGGAGTTACAGCTTTTAGGAGCTCCACATTCATTTCTTCTGTAACTCTAGGTTCAAAGTTAGAGAAAATTTCTTGAAACCTTGATGGTTCTGAAGTCTTGAAAAGTTTCTGAAAGTACAGAGTAGCAACTTCTCCTTTATCCACCTCAGCCTTTTGTAATACTCCTTTCTCATCCATTAGTTTTCCAATTCTTTTTCTGCACCTCCTCTCTTTAACAGATCCATGGAAAAACTTGGTGTTTAAATCACCTTCATTCAGCCAATTAACCCTACTCTTTTGTTTCCAATAGTTTTCTTCTTCCTTGTGGGCTCTAATAAGGTTCTTCTTTAAAGCTCTAGTTATGTCGATGTTAGGAAAAGGCGCAGATTCTTCTGCCTCCAGTTCAACCTCAAACTGCCTTATCTTCTCCCCTGCATGAATTTGATTTTGTAGTTTCCATTTGCTCAAAGCTTTCCTACATCTTCTAATTCTGTCGGAAACTGAGTTATACAGGGCAGGACAAGGTAACACCCATGCATTACCAATTGCTTCTTTCACCAAAGGTTTATCTAGTAGCCTTTTATCAAATCTGAAACAGCCTTTGTGAGCTTCATTTGTAGTAGCTAGCCTCATCATTACCGGTCTATGATCAGACCCTCTTTTCTCTAAAAAAGTTTGATTAGAGGTAGGGAAGTTCTTCAACCAGTTTTTATTCCCAAAAACTCTATCAAGCTTACATTGGACATAGTTTTCACCTCTTTTGCCTCCCCATGTGAAACTATTCCCCACAGCTTCAAGTTCAGCCATTTCACATACTTTAATCATCTCATTAAAGTCTGAAAAGAACTTGGCAGCCTTTAGAGGACCTCCCAGCTTCTCGCCATTGTGTAGGATTGCATTAAAGTCACCCATCATGCACCAATTCTCCTTTCTAGTAATGCCTATCCTCGTGATTCTTTCCCAAACCATATGTCTATAATTTCCGTGGGGATTATTAGTTTAGGCTTAAACTTTTTGGTATATCAAAAAAATGTATACATATTTTTGACATGCATTTATATATGTAAGACAAAACTGAAAACTCGTGTCCTTGTATATAAGCAAGCATGTGATGCATAGGACAACAAGACGCACTAAAAATGTGTCATTCCCTCATTAATTGATCACATAAAGACATATTGATGCCATTTGTTTTTTGTTCATGCTTGCCTCATATCAGACATTAACCTCACTGTTGTCTTCCATGGACACCTAAAATTGCAACACTTTTCAAAGGTTTTGTTGGCTTAATTCAAGAGGCAGAGGCAGCAACCTTCTTCCTTACAATCCTCTTTCGACGCGCTTTTGGAGGTTGATTTTCTGAAACTGAGTCATCTTTCTTCATACCAAGTAGCCCTGAAACAATTGCATTCTTTGATATGAACCATCTTGAAGATGGTTTAGCTACTATTTCTTCTGAAGGACGGTTGTATGCTTTCGCAAGCAGATCATCTGATTTAGCCAGCGGGTCTGCCTCTACACCTAGCCATACTTGTCTTGACCTTTCTCCTAACTGAACATTCATGATCCTGTGCCATATCCATCCATGTTCAGTACACAGAGATCCTTCTAATTCAACAATGTTTCCTAAGTCCAAAGACTGAGTTTTGCAATACAAAAGCAGAGCCTCCGACTTGTGTCTATGTATGAATTATGAAAGAGAGTGGGGAAAGAGATGAATACCTCAAGGCAGTGCCGAAGAAGAGTGCTACTCCTATGACATCAAAATGGCTACTCATTGTTCGTTCAAACCCGCATAACAACTGATATCTCAAGTTTGCGTATATCCCAAGAAACGCGCCATAACCAAGAGCATTTGTGCTGAGTGAAGGCACTGTCACGGATACCCTGTCAGAACAAAGATACAATAACTCATATATCAAGTTATATAACCAAAGAGTGCCATGTTATACTCCTACGGTAGAAACAGAGGATAGGCGATGATGACCTGTTTTTCTTCTTTCCCGCAAGAAAGTTTGACAACGAACCCTGGAAAGCTCCTGTTGCGACTCCAAGAATGGATAACTCTGCGGCCTTGTAGAAAAGAGAATGAATCCTCTTTTGCAAATCGAACTCTCTAAGGGGATAGCTCATTTCAAAAATATTATTCGGTAGCTTTTGCAGTGTATTTTGCAGGTCAAACTGAAATGTGTTTCCATAGGAGCGACATGGAGCAACCAACCAAACAGCGGCTGCATTGCATGCAGATACGGTAAGAACGTTTATAAGTGCAAGATCCCATTCCTCATTTATTCTGAAAATAACATAAGAAAAACAATTAGGACAAGAAACTAGAAGCTACGAAACCTTTAAATAGGAGAAATACCTATTCTTACGAGTCTTCAACTCCCACCAAACCGAGCATCCAACCGTAGCAGCTTGTTCCAAAAGAAGTCTATAAAGAAATGAAGGATCCGCCAACATCCTACAGAAGACAGTCACATAGTCAAGACTCAAGACTGCATCTAAGTATAACAATGAAGAAAACTCATGCTTGTATGTTCCCAAAAGTAAGGCTAATAACAAACATTAAACGACTAAAAAGTTGATTCTTTTTTGCAGTTAGAAAGAATCCTATAACTTCAGAGTATACTCAGCCAAATGAAGATGTTCACATTAACATTTGGATTTTAGAAGATACCTGCCAACAAAGGCTCTTGACAATCCCTGAGGAAGAGCGCGGGAGATGAATCTAGTTGTTATTGGACGAGCATTTATGGCAAGGAACTTGACCATTTGTGCTGAACTAACCAAACCCTGCATACAAGTTACCATGAGTTCCAAACATGTCAGCCATATCAAAACCGTAAAAAAATGAAAGCTTCACGAATATCAAACCATCTCATAAGCTTGACGAAGACCAGCGGGCAAATCCATCATTGTTTTTTGCCATTCGTTCAACACAGCATCGACAAACTTCCTATCGAAAAGCTGATGAAAAAAACATAAATGTCGTTACTAGGCGCGACACCATAACAATATAACACACACGAAAACAAAACAATCAACCCAAAGCACAAGCTTGAAGATCTTTTACCTCTGCTAAGAACATCCTACGCCTAAATAGCCCACCATCATCACCATCATCGTCATCATCAAACTCATCAAAGTAATCATCATCATCATCACCATCATCATCACCACCATCTCCACCACCGAAATTGACCTTCTTCCCAATATCTCCACCTCCTCCTCCTGTCGCAAGCTGCAATGAAACATCAAATCACAATTTCACAACAAAAGCTTCCTACTTTATTACAAATCATCATAACCCATCAAGAAAGAAGAGAGAGAAAGTGAGTGAGTGAGAGAAAGAGAGAGACAGACCTCAGGGCTTGACTGAACTATCTTCTGGGTCATATCAAGCTTCCCTTTTTCTAAGGTTACAGCTCCTACAGAGCCAAATTTGCCACCTTTCATCACCGGAGACATTTGAGAGGAAGATGGGCTTACAAGCTCGCCGCTCGAAGGCAACTGTAAGAAGCATCGCTCGAGACTTGAAATCGAATCTCCACCAACGGAATCGATAACAGAAGAGGAAGAAGACCTTACGAAGCAGCGACGGAGCTTACAAGGCGGAGTAGCGAGTGGGCGAGCGACGAAGCTCTGAAACGCCATGTGAGACATTGGCTTATGGAACCCAAAGCTTGAATATTTATTCCCTCAAAAGAGGATTTTATCGCCAAATCAGATGACTACAGAAGAAAACAAACCAATCTCTCAACAACTCTCTGTTAGCTCAATACTTCTCGATGAACCAGAGGGTCTCAAGTTGGTCCCAAAGATCTAACTTTCTTAACAGATAAATATTTCACATGCATTTGTTTGGGCCAATATATTATGTGTCTTTATTTGGGAACTTTCTGGTGTTGACTTGGTGTTGAAGTATGGGAGGAGGAGGCTCAGACACTGTCTCTGTAAATTGGTCCATCCTTAGGTGAAAACTGCGTTTTCTGGTGCTTCTTACTCAGTAGAAGCGGAACTTTCAGGCGCTGATTTGGTCTTTGGTGGCTCAGAAGTTGGGAGAGCTACAATAGTCAATGGCTTAGTTGGTTCTTACTGTGACATCCGGGGTCATATTATACTGTGAGTACATAATCCGATAAATAGTATGTTGCTGCTTCAAACTCTACACATCTCTTCTCTAAGCACTCTAACAGCTTCGGAAACTCCATCCTGAAATTTGTTAGAAAACTATCAGTTGTCAGAAATCACTCAAAACTATGGAAGAGAAGACCAAAAAAGGATACTTTGATCCTCAACTATTGATCAGTAGGAGTTGTGACCAAAATATAAAAGATCAGTAGGAGATAGGCAAAAACTTTATGTAACCATCTACCTCAAGAGATAATATTTCTGCGATTTCTGTGGCACGTGCCTTGGTTTTTGCAGATAGTGCATCGTAGATGGATTTCGCAACCACCTTTGCAGCTTCCATGATGTTCTCATCATTTGATTCCTCCAAGAGTATGTGGTTTCTTTGCAATGGTTGAGGAGCAACACCAAGCCAAGACATCTTTTCTGCCCAATAGAACTGATCCAGCATAAATGGGCATATGATCTGTACAAGAAAACATCGCGTAAATCGTGTGGTCACTTTTTAGCATTACAACTTGAGATTCATTCAAACAAACACCAATACTAGCCTGTCAATCAAAAAGATACAAGATAAAAATTTGAACTCAAAGAGTACTAGTTAATGTGCCATAGTAGAACTAAAACACGTCGTACATAATACTGTGCCATTGTAGAATTAAAACATACCTGCGGGATTCCAGCATGTAATGCTGCAGCTGTAGAACCACTATTTCCACAAGGAGACATTTTCATATGAAACACAACATAAATGAGTTCTCATCTATTTATATGTCCAAGTCAATTAAGAAAGAGGCATCCAGCAGAAAATTGCACCTGCCACCATGATGCATTGCAGCAGCGCATCGTTGAAATAACCAACTGTATGGCACCATACTATATCATATAGACAAAGAGTCAAGCACGTTATATAATGATCATTTGCTTTTCAGTCAAAAACATCATATAGTTGTACTCACCCAGAGAAGCAGAAAAGTTTGTCGTTCAATATAGAGACTCCTGCATCTAAAGTTCGCTTGGCGCTTGAAGGTGATTCCTTAGCAATGGTTTGAATTGCTGCATCTAAAGGTTCATAGCCCGCTGTGAAAATGATAAATCTGTAGCCTGTAATTTGGATAACAGACTGGAGAACTTGAAGAAAGGCTAGAGGATTCTTCACAAAACCCATGCTGTGAAAGCAAAGAGAACAATTATTGTCATACACAGTGAAATGGAAACTAATTTAGCATGTGCTAAATATCATTACTATTCAGTATTTATTTAGAGGGATCAACTTAAGTTTAGAGCTTATACCTTCCAATAGAACTCAACCCTACGAAGATAGGCGGACCTGGCTCTAAAGACGATACAAAAGTATAGAGCTTAGAGTGCATTGAGCATGTCTGGGAATCGTCTATTCCCAGACGCCCTGCAGAAAGATTGTCTCCACATTTGTTGCATGAAAACTGCCACTCGTTGGGCAAAAACCAAAAACCACTGACTCGGACACTCAATGGCCAGTAATCTGTTCATACGACCAAAATGAATGCAGTGAAATGTAAAGAACGAAGCTTAGCCAGGGCAATGGCTATCGCTCTCCGGTTTTTAACGGAATCTCATGGAGAAAAAACTGTGTCAAACAAACTACTGATATAAAGTTCTCATGACATATATTTTCAAACCTTGATAAGTGTAAAATGTAGTTGCAAACATACCCAAAAGAAAGAACGAAGCTAAAACCCAAATAATTTTTTTTACGATGATACTCGGCATGCACAGAAAACCCATTTTGTTAAAAGTAGTAAACATCCAACATACCAGGGCATTCGACAATTTCTTTGCTGAAGCCATACCTGTCACAAGAAAAATAAGCCAGACGTCACTTACAAACTTACGCAATGTCATTTGTCTTTTGAAATAAATTACAAAAGTTCATTAAATGGGTCAAGCATACAATCATGATGGGAAGAAGATTCCAATAACTGGATGTTCCTACCAAGAGAATACTCACAAGACCAGTGGAGATGGCGGCTGGATATGCCAATTTGGTAAGTCTGTTACTGGGTCCTGCACCCAATGAGTAAATTAGTGGTAGGTGATATTATAAATTTTTTGCAATTGAATGTAACTTTAGAGGTCTCTATGTTTGACAAACACCTACTGAAAAAGGGTAACAGCTTAAGTTGAGTTCCTCGTATCTCCATGATCCCCATTCTTCAGTAAAAAGAGGCCACATCCAATGAGTTACATCACTCCAGCTAACCTGGAAAACAATATAAATTAGAAAACTTCATGAGAAAATAACACCACTGATATGATTGTATCAAAATCATACTGAATACCTTGCCGTCGGGGGCTTCTTTCAAGTACTTGTATAACTCTGGGAGCTCTTTCTTAAACTGTCTTTCAAAGCCTGATGGTGGACTGTACAAAAAGAAAAACCGCAAATGGTCATCTTTTCATTCCCAGGATGTCACACTTATACTACCAAGCTATAAAGTTACCTATACGGAACAACATAAGGAGCAGCAACCACGCAACGGATTTCGAAAAGCTCCGCAAGGCTCCATCCTTCCTAAATATTACAATCCGAAAAACCACTGTTAGTCTTTATTATCAGAGGATTGTTAACAACCATTCAGAACTTCAGTTTTTTCTCGCCTAAAGCCAAGCTACACGATGCAAAACTATTGTCATTGACAATGATAAAGCAGACACAAGTCACACAATGTAAAGTACTAATCAAAAGTACCAAAGCAAAGAAATTTATGACAACGAGATCACCCTCCATACAAGGACCCTTCCCAAAAATACTTCTGAATGCAGAATAACACTCTTTTCTGTGTTCCCTTTTTATTCTTTGTTTCTCTTCCAAAAAGACTATCCTGTTTAAGTCTGAATAAAAAACCCACAAAAGATCAAAAAGATGAATAATTAAAGGCTATGAAGAAAGCAAGAACCAGGAAGACAGAAACTAACATAAAGTTAGTATTGACCTGTGTCTTCTTGAGTAACATGAGCTTCACTAGACAAAGCAGGAGGAGAAGTAATAGCATAATAAGAAACGTTTTCTTTCTCCAAATGAGACCTTAGGCTCTGCAAAAAAAAATCAAACATCTTTTACCTTTGATAATGGTGAAGGAGGAACCAACATAGTTTCTGAAATTCGAGAACTCTAAACAAAAACCTCATGAGCAAAATGTGACATCAAAATCACAGAGTATTGTTTCTGATCACGAGCAAAAGCTGTAGCAATGGCCTGTAGAAAACAAACAGCTTTTTGATTTCGATTTCGAATTCTAAAGAGAACCCAAATTGAGATTGTGTAAGGGAGAGAGAGAGATGATTTTTACAACGAGAGGGTAGATATCGCCTTTGGTACCAAAAGCCATGAAGAGAGCGATGGCTTTCCTGCTCTCCGACTCCTCCATGGTGTTCATTGTTCCGAGAGAGAAAGAGAGAGAAACGAAACGCGGCGTTTTGTGATGAAACGCGTTTGTGGCTTCGAACGTTATTTGGGCTTGTTAAAGCAGTCAGGGTCAAGAGTGTCATTTTGGGCTTATAATTGGTTCTATTGGGCCTCTATATATAATAGTAGAATTATTCTTCGGAAATGTCAACATAAATTTATTTTATAGACTTAATAAATGGTTAAAAAATAGCGAAATCGCGAGTTTGCTATTATATATAATTATACATTTTAATTAAAAATAGTAATATCATTGATCACACAGAAGATACCTTGTAAGAAAATTTTAAGTTAAGTAAGAAAGAAAGAAAGAAAGATTAGTGTGCCTATTGCATGTCGCTTTCCCGAAGTTAATGTCGTTTCCATAACAATAATCGTTTGCTTCATCCTAACGTCATTTTTCTATTTTTTAATTAAACTAAACTAGCTTACTAAACTAAGAAAAATTAGATTACTAAACGAAGAAAAATTAATTAGATTACTAAACGTAGATTAAAATTAGCTTACTAATTAACGAGTCATCCCCTAGAGTCTAGAGTTTTAGATTCAATGAAGCAACTTGCTAGTTAATTTGCATTTCGTGGTTTTGTAATTTTTTTATACATTTTAAATAGTTAGATAATGATGACTTCCACCTAAATACACAATTTGCTAAGATTATGTATTTATGTAACGGTAAGATATTATTAATCATGACATATTCGTGTTGATCAATGTGATTCGTGTTAGTGAAATAAAATCACATTTAGGAGAACCTAGGGAGAGATATATAAAAGGCAAGATATCATAGTATATTAGTATATATAGTTCTTCTATTATTTATACAATTTTTTTAAAAAAAAGTTTTATGATTTTAAATGGAAATAGTATAATTAAGTTCATATTTAAATTTTGTTAGGCAAGAAAGGTTATATTCACACTTTATGCGGAAAATGGATTTTATTTAGGGAGAATCACAAAACTACACCTTTTGAATTACATTTCACAAAACTACACCATTTTCAAAATACTTCACAAAACTACACCTAAACACTCAAAATTAAATCCAAATAAACTCTACCCAAACAATCCTACCCCCTTAATACTATACCCTAAACACTAATTAGCGAACCCAAACGAAAAAAATTTAAATTTGGTAATTTTTTAAAGGTTAAATTAAGCTTTTAAAATTTTGAAAGGGTGTAAATATGTGAAAATATTAAATTAGGAGTAGTTTTGTGAAGAAGGGGTTGAAAGGGTGTAGATTTGTGAATTCCTCTTTTATTTATCGTTCAAGTTTCATTATATATATGGACACAAACAAAATACAAAATCAGAAAAGATAAAAAGAAAGCAATAAAATTGAAGAGGTCTTTTAAAAAAAAAAAAAGAGAGAGAGAGTATAGAAATGGAGTGGAAGAAATGGCACTTAGACGCAATTATTGTGCCATTAGCACTTGTGATGATGCTTAGTTACCACATCTACTTGTCCTTCATGGTTCGAACCAAACCATACTCCACTGTCCTCGGCATTAACTCTCGTGGCCGCCGCCTCTGGATCTCCGTTATGATCAAGGTATATATATAATATTTTTGTATATAATGAATAATTCAAGAATTTTTTTTTGATGATAGTCTTGTAACTAAACTAACTATCAAGTATGAAGATTAATTTACCAAAAAAAAAAAAAAAATCAAGTATGAAGATTTAAGTAGTTTTAGGTTTGGTTTGGGATCTTGGTTAGAAAAAAAACAACTACAAGATTAAGATAAACTTAACTATATGAAATATCTATAATGAATAAATTAACATATAACATTTTTTCAGGAGAATCAAAAGATGAACATACTATCGGTACAAACACTGCGTAACGTAGTAATGGGAGCTACACTGATGGCTACGACCTGCGTGCTCCTCTGCGCAGGTCTAGCCGCAGTCTTAAGCAGCACGTACAGCATCAAAAAGCCTTTAAACGACGCCGTTTATGGTGCTCATGGAGATATAGCTATAGCCATCAAATACTTAACAATTCTCACTATCTTTATCTTCTCCTTCTTCTCGCATTCTCTATCTATACGTTTCCTTAACCAAGTCGCGATTCTCGTTAACATACCTAATCTAGACCTAAACCTAAACCTAAACCCTAATTCTGGTGGTGACTTGTTTCTCACGTCTGAGTATGTTAGTGAGATGTTTGAGAAAGGTTTCTTGCTTAACACGGTAGGTAACAGGCTGTTCTACACTGGCTTTTCAATGATGCTATGGATCTTTGGCCCTATACTTGTGTTCTTGAGCGTTTTGGTGATGGTTATTGCTCTTTATCACTTGGATTTTGTGTCACGTAGCAACAATAAAGAGAAACAACGTGTAATGGATTGTCGTCGTGCGTCTGATCATCTTTTTGATGGTCGTGATAATGATGATGCATGATGATAGTATATGATATCATGATTGTTGATAATTAAATGCACTTGGAGAGTTCTTCTTTTATGTGACCTAATTGGTTTTATACGCTTTGGTCCATTATTTTATTTTATTATTCGGCTTTATAATATCAATATATAGTGGTGTATTACTTTTCAAAAACGTGAATATTTTGAACACTTATGAATGATAAAATATAGCATAATCAAAATTTCCAAAAATTGAAATTGAGTATATAAGTCACCACATCTCAAAAATTTAACATGGCGATTTTAAGCATTGGTACTTATTTTGTTATTCTTAATGTATTAAAGCCTTTAGAAGATTTGAATTGAAGTTTTATTATAGTACTATAGATAATAATAAATATATGTTAGATCTTTTTTTATTTACGTATTGTAGATCGTAAACTTATAGAAAATTGAAAGTCCACTAGTGAATGCAGAAACATATATATTATTTAAAAAATAACAATTTATGACACTTTTAGATTCTATATTCGGATCTACATAACTTTTGATTTATTAAAGACGTATCTCCTAATATGTTTACATTTATTGTGAAATATTTTAAGTTTCAAAACGAACCACAGATCAAAAAAGAAAAGAAAAGTTGGTTTACATCCAAAAGTTAAATTAACATTAGAGAAATAAAAGTAACTTTAGATCTGCTTTCCAAAAGCATTATGACGAAAAGTAATAGAAACACAAAAAGCATGAAAGAACCAGAGAAGCATATGTTGTTAGTAATCATAAAATTATCCAAGTTTTCTTCTATGTTGTTGTTGATGAATGATAAGTCATTTTTCAAGTTTTACAATATGATTATATTCTCATAAAAATATTAAAGAGAGTGTGAAGAGTTTATCATTAACATAGTAATTAGTACCATTATCTTCTTAAACTGATGGCTTATGATCTCTCTTGCTTTGCTTTTCTAATTCTCTTTTGTTATAGTTTTGTCATTAAAATATAAAAAAAAAGTTGAAAAAATGAGGGCGTTGCATTGACAAAGCAAATCCAAATTTGCTTAGCCATTAAGAAGCTTTATACAACTTTTAGTAAAGCAGAGAGGAAGAGAGACTTGTTATATAAAGAAAGATGTATATCACAACTTACACTTCCCCTCCCTTTCTTTTCCCACCAAAATTTCTTCTTATTCACATAGAAACACACACAAAAATGGATGGTCACAGAGCTAAAGACATTAAGAGAAGTGCTTCTGAGTTAGATCTACAAGAGCTCCTCTCTAAGATCAAATCTTCTTCTGCTTTATCCAGACAAGATTATGGTCTTGACACAATCCCTTTTGACCCTTGTTTTGATCTCATGGACCGGGTTAGTCTTCGGTTTTCTTCCTTGACTTGTCTCTCTTGTTTGTATCTTTATCAAGTTCCAGAGATTGTAGTATTGAGTCTTGTTCTGTTGTTGCAGGATATCACTTGTGAGTTAAGAGATAGTCTTTTTTTATCTGATAGCTTGATTCCTCCTGGACTTTTTCTTGATGCACAATCTTCGATCTGCGGTATGTGCAGGCCTATTAGATTTGAGTCCATGTGTTATATGTAATAGTAAAGTGCTGTTGCATCTGATACTAATGTTCATTTTCTGTGGCTCTTGATCTGCAAAGAGAATCTGTCAGCTGATAGTCCAGTGTCAGCAAATAAACCTGAGGCAAGAGGAGGAGCTAGGAGAACAGCTAGTGAATCTTATGGTCACTCTGATGAAGAAGATGCAGAGACAGAAGCTGGCCAATCTGAAATGACTAATGGTCCCAATGATCTAAAACGTGTCAGAAGGTATGTTATTGCATACCGATAAAAGGTTAGATGTGAAACACAGAGAGATATAACCGAAGGTGATCTGATCACGGTCTTTTACTGTTTTTTGTGATGTGAAAGCAGGATGCATTCAAACAGGGAATCAGCAAGAAGGTCAAGGAGAAGGAAGCAAGAACACTTAGCTGATCTTGAATCTCAGGTAAGGCTGGTTTGATGCTGTTTTGGTCGGATCAGAGAGTTATGTTTTGCATGATGACCTTATATGCTTGCTTTCTTGAAGGTTGATTCTCTGAAAGGAGAGAACACGACACTGTACAAGCAGCTCATAGAGGCAACACATCAGTTTCGCAGCGCTGGAACAAACAACAGAGTTCTCAAATCAAATGTTGAAACTCTCAGAGTCAAGGTATCATATATCACTTGCTCTCTCAATTTGCGCAAAGTAATAATTGGAAAGTGCGCTAAGTAAGAGTAACTTACAGGTGAAACTAGCAGAAGATTTGGTAGCTAGAGGGTCTCTCACAAGTAGCTTGAATCAGCTTCTGCAGACTCATATAAGTCCACCACCACAGTCAATCAGCAGTCTGCACTACACAGGAAACACATCACCCGCTATTACAGGCCACAGCGATCAGTCTATGTTCCCTGGAATGATGTTTTCTGGTCAGAACTCAAGCCCTGGTCTTGGCAATGTGTCCAGTGAAGCTGTTAGCTGCGTTACAGATATGTGGCCATGACTCTCTTTCTTCACAACATGTAGCCAACTTTTCTCTATGTGTTTCACTATAGAACTAAAACATATAATGAAAGTAACATGTTCGTTATATAAAACTCCAAGACACTTACTTTCACATATACATACTTCATAGCTCAAAATCCTACAAATGGCAAACTGAAGATTGGGGTGTATATATATGTATAAGACGATGTATTACATTCCTACAAGGGAATTGCCCGAATAATATCCTTGAGCATACAGACAAACAAACATAGAGACACTGATCATTACACTTTACTTTCCAGTAATGTCTATTAGCTATGTATGCTGTAACTTGTAACATGAACAGGCAAAACTTAAATAGAAAACCAACCTTAGTTGATTAGAGGCGCGCTTATCTCCGAATCTGGACCCATAGCACTTGGAATGGAGTACTCCTTAGGCAAGGGAATATTTAACTCTGAGCAAACCAGCCTGATAATATTAGCCGTAACACCTCCTAGAGACATCTTGTTCAGTGTTATTGCAATTGAAAATCTGTTATCGATGTTACAGAAGCCTGTTGATCCTCCCATCCCCGAGTGTCCGAAGCCAACCAGAGAACCATCTTCTGAATTCACCCGCTTAAAACCAAGTCCAAACTTCCCATCAGGCATTGCCAAGCCACTGTAATCTCCAACACCCATAAAAGCATCACGGATGCTCGGGTTGCTAAACATATTGTGAATCTCATCTTGATGATCACTGCTACTAATCTCAGTTTTGCCAGCAGAACTGTTAGTATCACTGACAAGTCTGGCTAAACTTTCTGCACTTGATTCTCTGCCACGACCAGCGCTCATTAACCGCTCCTCATCATAGAGCTTCCTCGCTTGGTGATCTTTTGGTTGAGGCTTTTTTAAAGCTGCCACATCCTTGCCTTTTCTCTTTTTCTTCGTGTCATTTGATGACGAAAATTTAGGAGCATGAGTGTGGCTGCCAAGTTGTGGCTGAGATAAAGAGGAATGTGGTGGTGGCACTAGGCCTCCATCTGCTAGGGTCGCATAGTACCGCGCAAGTGCACGAGCCGAGCAGTGTCCATTGGCCGCAGGGATTATGGCTCTGCGCACATTCAGTGTGTTAAATAAGGCTGGTAAGCTGGTTGCCATCTGTAAGATCTTCGCAGGCTGAAATGTTGAAGGAAGCCCAGGCTGACTGGCAGTGGACGGAAGCTTGCTCAAATCATCAGTGTCAAGCATCAATGTGGCAAGCCGAGATTCAACACCTATAATTAATATGTTAGATTAATTTCTTGATAAATCTGGTAGCCATTTACAATATTTTGTTATTTACCTGGGGGGATTCCAATGTAAAGTTCCCCATCAATCTTTAGGGGTCTTACAATGGATTCTTCGAGAATCTCCTGGAATTTCTTTCCAGAAGCATGCTGCTCAAGATTGATTAAAACAATAGACATGATTATGGTAGAGGTAAAAGAAATTAGTTACAGCTTGGAGCTCTGAATGAGTTTTACACTCCAACACTTATTTTAATTGTTAACAATGAACGATACAATTAGTTTACCTCGAGGATTCCACCACATAGCCATCCAAACGTGAGATAGTGATAATAGTGCTGAGTGCCAGGCTCTGTTTCAGGTGATGAATTAGCAATCCGTTTCAAACATTCATCCCAGTCACAAATAAGCAGAGGATTTTCTCCTACAGGATCAAAGGCACTGTGCAGCCCAGATGTATGGTTAAGAACATGATGGACCTGAAACAAAAAAACAAGGGAGTAAAATGGAATGCAATATCTAATTATAGATTGCAAAATGGTTACACAGCAGTGTTGCTCTACCTTTACGGTATGTTTTCCATTTGATCCAAACCCTGGCCATATATCTCCCACGGTCTGGTCAAGCTGCAGTTTTCTGTATCATTAAATATTAAATGTTACTATGTATGACAAAGCAGGAGTTTTGTAGACGAGATCATGTTATTAACAATGAGACTAATATGTAAGTCAAAGCCAAATGAAATGTCAAGGCATATGAAAAAATACATGAAAAGTTCAGCTAGATTATGATCTAATTACTCACCTTTGGTCAACAAGCCAATGCATCATTCCAGCAGTTACGCCCTTTGTCACAGAGAAAACGGGAAATAAACTATCGAGTTGAACTGGACGAGGGTCATATCTTCCAAGCACTCCAGCAGCAGTGTCAATAATGACTTTACCATCTTTATATGCACATACCTACATAAACATGACAGAGTTTAAAGAATGTAACAGAAACAAGAAATGCATGCGAGCAAAATGGTAAAAGAGCGACGCCTACCTGAACTCCAAGTATTTTCTGCATGCTACCAAGTTCAATGAGCAGCTTCCTCAATTTGGATTCTACATCAGAATGGATTGGCGAGTCATGTATCCAATGCGAGTCTACAGTTGGTCCTCGAGTGATACTTCTGCATAATATCATTATGGTCATACAGGGTATATCAAAAGTAGGGGAGAAATTGACTTGAAAATTTTCAAGGGGGCTTACCCCATCAGAACAGATTCGGCAAATGGTCTCATGATGTCGAGATAAACAATCCGCACGTCCATAGTGGATGAAAGTCCTAGATAGTCAATAACAAATAAGCAAGGAAATAGTAAAGTACTATAAATAAGCAAATTCCCGTGATGTAATGAGGTAAAGTCGTATGATTCACACAACATACCTCTGAGTAGATTAATGACCCTTGCAAAAATAACTATATCCCCAGGAAAAGCATCTACCTGCATCAAATGTTTTTATTTAGATATATAGTCACTACAAATGCATATATATGACAGAGATTCATGCTTACCGGATTGAAGCGTTTAACTTCTTTTGTGCTAAGCTGCATCTTCTCTTGTATAACTTTCATATTTTGTACTCTTTGATCGTTCAGGGATTTCATTGTTTTCTATAAATAGAGGATTCTGTAAGAGTGGATCCACTAAAGTTACCATAGAAGAGACAGCGAGGCTATGAAAGAAAGCAGTAGATTTACTTACCAGAGCATCGTTTGATGGGGTTGAAGATCGGAAAAACAGACTTGCCACAGTCATTGCCTGATCTGGCAGATCGAGCCGCAGCTTCAGTCCCATTTCTGCAAAGGCAGACAAAAGCGCCACTTGGTCTCCCTGTGTCATTAAGCAATAAGCAGTTAAAATTCCAAGCTATGGCATATAGTTCTACTAACATGTAATATTCACATGACTAGAACACAGTTAATTCAACAGTTTTATGCACTTATTGATAACACTTTCTGTCAAGAACAAAGTTATCATTCTAATATCCTACAAATTAATTGAAGAATGTGTTGCGTAAGAGTAAGACCGGGTGTCAAAGAGAGATGTGTTGCATAAATTTTCACAAACCTCGGCTGATGCTAGAAACATTTTGGCTAGTGCTTGCTTTAAGGTGTGTGAGAGTTTCTTTGTAAGCCCAAAATCAAGCAATATAGGACGATGTGGTCGTTCCTTACTAACAAGAAAATTTCCTGCAAAACAGAGTAGAGGTGTAGTTCTCTTAGAGAAAAACTATATGTCTAACCAAGCATGGTGGTTACAAGGTAGAAAATAATATGGGAACTCTAATTTAAAATAAGTTCCAAGGACCATACCTGGATGAGGGTCGCCATTGAAAAATCCATCAACATATATCTGATGGGCATAAGCACGAGTGATCTCTTCAACGATCTTTTGTTTATCTACACCAAAAGCATCTAAAGATTCCACATCATTCAACCGAATTCCATCCATGTACTCGAGAATGAGTACACTCTCAGAAGACTGTCATTTAAGGTAACAAAAGAGCTGTAAGACGTAAGTAACAGGTGAACAATATAAAAGACTAAACAGCTTTCAGCTTTTAAATTCATTAGTTTGTTGATTTAGGCTGAATATATGAGACAATCAGTGTTACTCAGTAGCCACATTGGCCCACTACTTTTCCTCGCGCATTTTCTAAGCACTAACAATTATAAGGGGGTTGGTATTTCCACCCTAGACTAAAAATCTGACTATGAAACTTCTAATTATGTATACTTAAGGGTAGGACAAGAGAACTAGAGATAAGAACCTGAATTATGTCTGGAATTAAGACATCAACTCGATAGTCACTTCTAACTTCATCATTTGTCTTCTTGCACCCGAGATTCCTGGATACGGTTCTAGTATTTTCTACAAATAGAGAAACAGAAAAAAACAGGGTAAAACTTAGGCAATTCACTTTTTAGTGACGTGTACAGAGGAATATCAATCCAGAGTCTATCTCAGAGGATAAAATTTAAGACTATTCATTATGTATGCAAGTGAAGTATACCAGCTTCAATATTGAAGTCTAGTTCTCTTGGAGCTTCCTTGCACCATTCATCTATCATGGGGTTAAAATCGTACTGTGGTTCTGCCCACGCGATCCAGTCAACAATCGACTTTGCATTCTTCAAGTCCTGTTAAGAGACAAAAAGAGAAGAGAGGTTGAAAGTTTCTACAGTCATACTACAGCTATATGACTCCAACTGCTAATATCAAAAGCTTCAAAACAGAAACTAAGATCATACCTCCATTATAATTTCTCTAATGCCATAATGCTGAACCTTAACAACCACATCCTGTCCATTAGCTAGAGTTGCACGATGAACTTGTGCTATCTACAAAAAAAGACCTCACTATCAGAAAAATGATACGATCTTAATACATTGATAAAGTAGGCTTGGAAGCATTTGGCTTGAAACTATTCGCGCATCTCAGAGTCAAACAGAATTCAGAATTTTACCGAAGCAGTTGCTAAAGGTTCGTCAACAAAATCGGTGAACAGAACATCCATGGAATTTCCTAGTTCTCTTTCAATGGTTCGACAAACCTGAGAAAAGAACACAAATATAAAGGTCCTAAGTCGATTACCGAGGAAACTATATCATAAAGAAATATCAGCCACAAACCAAAGAACTCTAAAAGGTAGATGAAGAACCTCCTGCAACGGACGAGGAGGAAGCGAGTCCTGCAACTGCTTGAGAAGAGATATATAAGCCTGAGGAAGAACATCGGCACGAGTTGATAGATACTGCCCTAGTTTAACCCATAGCCCTTCCAGCTCAACTATCAAATTCAAAACTCGCTTCGCATTACGATCATGAGCTTTCTCCCATAAAGCAGCGACCTTGGTTCTCTTGATCCACTTCTCTCTCTGCTGAACACTCTTCACTCACACAACACAACACAAACTGTGATTAACAAAACACACACAAAACAAAACAAAACAAAACAAAACAAAAAAAAAGAGATCTCAAAGCTTACCTTATAATCAAGATAAATCATAATAGCTACTGAGAAGACTTTCATTCTCCTTTTGTAAATATTTCCCCAACCCATTGTTACAAAGTTACGCCAAAACCTCTGTACACTCGCTAAGAGTCTGAAGAAAAACGATAAGACCCAATCCAAAGCTACTGTAAACCGATTATTCTACAAAATCATATCAACAACAAAAAAGAGAGATTCTTTGGTCATTCAAGTTTCGAATCAAACAAACCCATTATGATAAATTTGCGAATCAGAGCAAACCCAGATCGTAAAAATTGAAGATTCGTTAGCAAAAATATTTTACCTGGAATAAACCAGAATTGTTTACACGGAATCGCGAATTACGCATATAAATAAGCAGGTGCGTAAACTTTGAATACTCCTTTTACGTTGAATTGTCTCTTGAGAAAATTCCACAAAAACTACGAGAAAGCCTTTTGGTAGGTGAGAGCTTAACGTCAAGAAGAGGATTCGAAGATGAAGAAGAAGAAGAAGAAGCAGACAAAAAAGGATCTCTACGAAAACGCGTCGTGCGTTTTTTCTCCGTCTCCTTTTATTTTGGCTTTTAAAGTAATTGAATCTCTACCGTAGATTCTTATGGGGCCCACACGTCTCTTTTAGAATATCTGATATGATTTTTTAGGGCTTTTTATTTCATACTTGATGGGCCTATAAGCCCAAATTTTTATCGGTCTTAAATGGGCCACGTGACTTGTGAAGTTCAATATCTACGTCACCTAATCCATACTTATCACGGAAGATTCGTTTAGTAACCAACCTACCACAAAAATATAAACCACACATGCCACATGAATTTTGTATTCATTTTAATAAGTACACTTATCAAAAGAATCTCAAGAAATTAATCCAACAAAATACTCTACTAATATCATTTTTATTATTTTGTGTATATATAGATGGTATATTTTCCAATATATCGATTGAAATTAAAATACACATGAATTATGATATATTTCCAATTATGAAAAACTCTAAAAATAAAAAGAGGGGAAAATTTAAAAAAATACAAATTTTTATGCAAGGTGAAATATTAATATAATTTAATTATAATTCACGTATAGTATTTTCATCTCTCATATAAAATGTAGCTTAAGTAACTTGGAATGTTTTGGAACCATATACTAAAACTAATACAAGAACCTATCTTTAGCCAAAGAAAACATGGTTTCATCATCAATACACCTCCTCCTTGTTCTTCTTATTCTCTTCACTATACTTACAAACAACTCTAGCCTTGAAGATAACCCTTCAAACGAACAACCAAACGGTTTCTTATTACCTTTCGAATCAAATCTATACGTAGAAATCACCATAGGAACTCCAACGAAAACCTTTAACCTAAAGCTAGACTCTTCAACACATCTCACATACCTAGAATGTGATCCATGCAACGATAACAACAACAACCAATGCTCCCTCTCCGACACAACAACAACCAAACGTTACGACACCAAATCTTCCACAACATTCTCTTCAATCTCATGCAACAACTCTTCTCTATGTCCACATATCTCACCAAACTCAACAAACCCTTACAACACAACAACAACAACAACTACTAGTTCTTTGTCTCTTCTTTGTACACCTACAAACTTTTGTCGTTACCATGTCTCTTCTTTTAGCGCAGGCTACCTCGTTTCCGACACTATACAACTAACTTCTTCGATCACCGACCAAGAAAACTCACTTTATATAGTTCATGGGTTTGTATTTGGTTGTGGTACGAGCAATCTTGCGTTGCCTGAAGATGATGTTGGAAGTGGTGTTGATGGGAGAGTTAGTTTAACGACTCATAGTTTCTCACTTCTTTCTCAGCTACGTGTAACTAGGTTTTCTCATTGTTTATGGCCTTCTTCTGCTGGCTCACGTAACTATATACGTCTTGGATCTGCGGCTGAGTACGGTGGCGATATGGTGGTGGTTCCGATGTTGAACACGACGGAGAGGAACTCTTACTCTTATCATATTGATCTACTTGGAATAAGCCTTGACCAGCAAAGGTATTGATATTTTTAGACTAGTACATATCAATATTAATGAACAAACAAAAAAACTAGGTTATTAAAAGTAACTAACGTGACACATTTTAATTGGGTATAATATGAATTTTTAAAACAAAAATAGCAAAAAAGTTAATGAAGTATTTAATGTAAGATTATATTCGTACGATCTAGGCAATAAGTCTTAACAAAATCACATGTCTAACCAGTCACAAATGTTTACACATTTGAGATTTATTAAATTCTTTTGACGTTTTTATAAACTAGTTTATCAAAAGTAATGAAAAATTCATATTCTAAGAAAATCATTTATTTTTTTAATGTTCTATATATTCCTTTGGTTAAATTAATGTCCGTTATACTTGTTTTCATATCACAAAAATTTGATTTTAATTATAGATTGGTGATAAAAAACGAGACTAGTACTCCAATATCAATAGATATTGGAACATACTATACACGTCTAGAGACATCACTCTACGAAGAAGTTAAAGAAGAGATCATGACACAAATTGGACCAACGGTCGCATACGAAGTAAACGAACTAACATGTTTCACAACCGAAGTTACACTAGAGATAGATTCATTACCCAAACTCACACTACATTTTCAAGGATTCAATTACACAATCTCAAACAAAGGACTTTATCTACGAGACAGTCCATCTTCATTTTGCACGGCTTTGGTAAGATCATCCATGGAAGATGAAGAAAAGATTGTGATTGGAGCATCAGGACTTATTGATTATGCTGTTGGTTATGATATTTCAGAGAGGATGCTTGCCTTTCAACAAAGGGATTGTTTGGCTGATTTTGTAGATGGTATGTAATAGACTTTATTTATTGAGTTTTAATTAATTAGTACTACTTTTTATAATTTAAATAATTGGATTTTAGTTTATTCGATTGTAATTGATAATGGGTTTATAAAAATTCACATTGTCATGCTATATTTCTAGGCACTCAATTTAATTCCTAAGAGCATGTTTATCAAGGGTTCTTATGTAGAGTGCTTGTGTATTTTTTTGGGTATTTTTTGTGTATTTGAGTATTAAATTAAATCAAAACATGTACTATTCATAAGAACTCTACAAAAAGGGGAGCTTAAAATGTTTAATTAAGCACTTTTCATTATAGGTGCTTATGAATAGTACATGTTTTGATTTAATTTAATACTCAAATACACAAAAAAATACACAAAAAATACACAAGCACTATACATAAGCACCTTTGATAAACATGGTCTAACAACTTAAAACAACAAAGGACCAAGAGCTCAAATACCCTTCAACCAAAATTTATATTCTCTCATACCCTTATGTAATCTCAATACCCTTTGACTTTTGTTGACCAAAACTTAAAACACTAAAAAATTTCAAATCTAAACCCTAAACTAATCGAAGGGTCTTGGATTTGGATTTGCGAACCCAAATGGTAATATTTTAACTTCTAAACCTATAAAATTCACAAAATATGATTTTAAAATCGATTTTATAATCATATTTCGATGATTTTTATAAAAACATTTTAAATTTATTTTTTGATTTTTAAAATATTTTTATAAAATTCTTTAAATTTAATTAAAAATATTGGTGTTTTCAATTTTTTGAAAATATTTTTTTTTACTTAAAAATAATTCAAAACGAAAATAATAGCCTTTGACCGAAAGTCAAAGGGTATAAGGGAATTTGACTTTCGGTCAAAGGGCATATGAGCCTTTGATCCAACAACAAATCACTTCCCTATCAAATTATAAAAAAGTTGTTTAAAAAAGGTATATTTGCTTTGGATTGCTTACATATATGCATGCAAAAAGATAAGGGCGGTGCATTGTTGACGGCCGCAACACCTTTCAGTAGACATGTCAAAATGGGTCAAAATATTTGGTTTGATTCAAACCAAACCAAACCATTAATTTGAATCTTATTGAGTTAATGGTTTTAATGGTTAATGAGTTTAATGGATTGGGTTGAATTGGTTTTAGGTAGATTGAGTTAGTGGTTTATCCAAACCAAACCATAAAAATTATTACCTTTCTAAAAATTAGTAAATCAAACAATGTAATAGAAAATTATGATGCAAAATTTGAATTTCAAAATCATGTTTTCTCGTCAAAAACGCAAAATCACTTTATATGTTTAATCATCGCAAATGATTCGCGACTTCGCAAACGATCCGCGACTTCGCAAACGATCCGCGACTTCGCAAACGATCCGCGATTTCACAAAAGATTCGCGATTTCCCAATGGATTAATGTATAAAACCAAATTATATCCAAATACAAAATAGAGAAATTATTTGAACTAATGCTTGATTTTGATTTAATGGGTGAACTCATTTGACCATTTAACCCATTAATTTAAATGAGTTATGAGTTGACAAACCATTTAGTTAATGGGTATGGTCTGCCCATTACCCATTTACTATTGAGTCCAAATGAGTTTGGGTTGGTTTGAGTTGGTTTATCCATCTTGACACCACTACCTTTCAGCCTTTTCTGATTTTTCAATTTCTTTAACGAGCTAATTTCTCTAGTGAAATAAATTAATATATATATATATATATATGCATGTAAATGTGAAAGTTACCAAAATAAAGTTTTTAAAATAAAGTAGTGGTGCATTAAGCCATACTAATATGTTAATACCCTAACGATCCTGGTTAGTACATTTATTGTGTATGCTATATTGATTAAAAAAAGATTGAGATCTATACCTATATATTGTGTATATTTATCATATCTTTATATTATAAAACACAAGTCACCTGGCCAATCAAATTTTGCCAAGTGGTTTGTGCTTTTAATTTTAATTTTTAATCAATTTAATTTGTTATGAAAAAATTTTCAAAGTAAAAAAAGGCCGAAAAAAAATAATTAATATCAACCCACTAACCATTTTTCTAGGGATATTATCCATGAATTTTAATAATTTCTACATTTTCATCTCATAAACTTCTCTCAACCATTTTTATCTTTCATATATAAATTCTCATTCACATTATTATCATCGTCACCAATTGTTAGTTTTAAAGAGCAAGATACATTTTTCATCTCCTAATTCTCTGGTTTTTTTGTGTGTAAAAATATTTATGTTTCTCACTGTCTTTCACGCTTCATACATGCGTTAAAAGGTTATTTTTCTGTAAATTTTATTATGAATTTTTTTATGTTAGATCCAAATTTTTCTATTTTCCAAAATTATTGCATAATTTTCAACATTAAATCTAAACTTTTACTTAAAATGTTAATATGAACCTTTTTTACCGAATTTTATTTTCAACACCAATGTTCAAAATTATATTTTTATTCACATTTAAAAATAAAATAATGCAATTTACATTCAACAAATTATTTTCCGTGCGTAGCACGGGTGCAAATTCTAGTATAACTATAAATCATGGACTAATTTTAACCAAAAATAAAATAAATCATGGACTAATTTTAACAAAAAAAATCATGGACTAATTAACCAATCGAATCCACTAAAACTAAAACACCAGTTAATTTATGTTATATGCTTTGAGCAATAAGGAAGGTCCACTTAACAGTTAACACAACGTAAGCCATCCTTGAAGTCAAAGTTCTCTATTAAAAGATATTCGGTAATCTATATTAGTATTTTTGAAGTACTAATTTGAATATGTCCAAAAAATCACACTTATTTACACATTATGTCATTGAACATAAAAGGAAATAATTCTGAATAATTAATTACGAAAAACCAAATAAGGAAATATTACAATTCTCTCCAAAAATAAATAAAAAATATTAAAGAAATTATGTAAAAAATATTTGAAAAACAAAATAAAAATATGTAATTCACATAAATACATTATTACATACTTTTTTTATAAAAACTACCATTAAAATTTTAATTAAATCAAAACCGGTTTAATTAATATTATTAAGAATTTAAAAACGAGTTGAAACAATTTTTTGTTAAAAATATCAAACAATAAAAAACAAAAATAGTTTGTTAACGAGTTCGATTTCCGGATTGATTATAAACAAAAAAGAAGAAATTGCAATTCTACTAAAATTTAAATCTTATATTACATATTTAGAATATGTTTACAACAATTATTTATATATAATCAAAATAATTATAATTTTAATAAATTTGGGTAAATCGCATAATATGATTTGTGTATTTTGATTAGGTTTCGGTTTGTATTTTGAATCCGGGTATTTTCGAATCATAAATATAATAAATAATAAATTATTGGTCTAATCAACTTACAAATTATATTAAATTTTTGTTATACGAAATATATAATAAAAATATATATATTATTATTTTTGAAGTATTTTTTTGAAATTTTTCAAAAAAACTCACTTAACAACATACTATGTCATTGGTTTTAAACAAGATGCAAAAATTTCACTAATGGTAAAAACGTAATTTAGTAAATCCAAACAAAATACTTAAGATTAATCTTATTCTTATTTTAGACAACAATAGGATTAAGAGTTATGTTAAACTTACACACAAACATATTTCATTCTATATATATACTTTTTAAAATTAACTTAAATATCAACAAAAACAATAAAACCGATTTTCAACAAAAACCAACCACTAATTTCATATTTATAATATTTTTGATATAATCTTTTTATTTTTCTTACGGAGGTCTATAAAAATTTTCAGAATATAAATATTTTTTTTAAAGTATATAGTTTAGTTTTTATATATAATCATTGTCCATATTATAAGTTTCTATTTATATTAATATTTTAGATGTTAATAAACATCTATATTGAACATAGATAAAGTTTGTTTAAATCAATTAACATTAGCATAACAATTATTTATTAACGGGTTCGGTTTCTGGAAAAATTCTAGATAAATCACAAGAAGTTTGAAAATAATGATTAAACTTTATCATAAACAAATTTTGGGTACTTCGGATTCAAATCTAGAAATTTGTTTTGCCTCCGGGTTTTTAGGTAGTAAATTTCTCTATTCGTTCGGGTTATTTATTTTTGGAACGGTTTCGGTTCTTTAATTTCGGTTTGGTTCCAATTATGTACTTCAAATATAATTATAATTATTATTATTTTAAATATTTTTTGGGTAGTTAGAGTATTTTAGTTTAGTTCTACAACATTGAGTTCGGTTCAGATTCGATTTCGGGTATTATGATAGTAAATTTCCCTATACATTCGAGTTATTTGTTTTTAGGATCAGTATTGATTTGGGGATTTCGGTTTGGTTTGGGTTCGGTATTTCGGATTCAGAAGTTTTGTCCATCCCTAAGTATAATAAAATAAATTTTTATAGTTTATAATAGTTTAGAATAAACCAACTTACAAATTATATTAAGATTTTGCTATATAAAATCTAATCTCATTATATATTTATTTGCATAAACAATAAAATAACAAAATACTCTTTAGAAATTCTGAATATTTTTATTTATTTTACAAAAACGAAAGAATATTACAAACTTCTAAATTAATTGTATATATATAAAACTATTTGTAATAAACATAAACTCGTGATGTACCACGGGTTAAATCCTAGTTTTCTAATTATAACCATTGTTTCAAAGTTTTGTTTCCACAAGCTTATATATGCACATTAATATGTAACAAGAATATCTGAAATAAATATTTGACTGTATGCATACATATATATGTACAATAAAAAAAAAAATACATCGCTCAATATCTAAAAACATGATTAATGGGAGCTTTTATTGGGTTCTTAAGGATTATGACCCACAAAAAAATAAAAACTTGGCTCTTTAAGTTCTGATTTCAGATCCGGTTTTAAAATTAGTCGCGGGCCCCACTGACACGTGGTGGCCCGCGATTGGTTCACTTTTTTTTTTTTTTTAAATTTTTAAATTCAAATAAAAAATAAAAAAAAGCCTAGGAGATTGTGCATAGAATTCTTACCTTCGAAGATGGTCTAATATTTAGCTGTCATGTTCTTTGTTACATTCTCCTTTTTCGTTTTTTTCTTGATTCTTATATAGCATAGAGGCCAATCACTACTAATACAAATAATTATTATTTGACTTCTATATTTTCAAAGAATTAAAATATTTATTTGGTTCGAAGTAATGGGACCAGCTCATATATATATTCCCTTCCAGGCGGTTCCTTTCGAAAAAAAAATATAATAATTATATCAAATTATTTTACGTGCCGATAATAGTTATGCAATATATACTACTTGGTGTCACAAATCGTATAGAAAAAAGAATGTATCAAAAAAAATATATATACTTTTTTTTTTATATATATACTTGCATACAAATTTCACACTAATATATGTATAGATCGTTATCCTAAGTCTATAAGCACTAAAAATGTATCCCCTTAATTTGGATGATATAATTCACACAACATTGAGTTTACATAGTTAAAAGTTTCATATAATATATATATATATATATAGATGAATTAACATAAAGGTAATATATCATGTAAAGAGAATCGATATGTGTAAAGATATTGAGAAGTGTAACATCAAGATATTATGAGTGGATGGTAGAAACTAGAAAGGCCGAGTCTTTTGACAATTTTTATTTTGCCTTTATGTTGAGCACTAGAGCCACTTGCTTTAGGAATCTCAAGCTCATGGTCGAATAATTATAATATATAATGTTTGGACCGTCGATATTGAATAGTTATACATATCTCTCTCTCTTATAAATACCATCTCATTGCACTCTCTAAACCCATCACAAACACACACACACACTTACATGTTAGTATAGAAGTGGACATGCATGGCCCCAAAGGAGTAGAATTGCATGAAGTGGAGTAGAGTAGAATGCAGCCAAGGATGACTTGCCGGAATGACATTAATTAATCATGATTAGTTAATTATCAATGTTGATAATTATATGATTATGATGAATATATATATATTTCTGGCAAGTTGTCCTTTGGCTACATTTTGCTCTCTTCTTCTCATGCAAACTCTCCATGGGATATTTCGATGGTGTGAGCTTAATTGTATTATCAGGCGTCTCTAGCATTGGTACACTATCTACTACACACATGTATACATAATTTTACATACATATAGCCCCACGAAATAGATTTGAACTTCATATTTATATAAATGCAATGGTTTTTGTGGAATTTATATTTGTAGAAATTTTGACGGATCTTTACATCTAATTTTATCACGTAACAATCAATGAAATTATATAAAGGGACACTTATATAAAAGCGGTGACGAAAAAGAGAGAAAAGGAAGCCGAAATTTATGGGAATATATATTGAAATGTGCGTTGTCTGTTTTTGGAATATAAAAGTACTATGGACCGACAAAAAGTAGATTTAGTAATAAAGATTTTGGTCAAGCAATCATAAAAATCAAGATCTTTTATTTATTTATTTATTTTGTTAATTAAAAATCAAGATCTTCATTTGTGCATTTTTAATATAGCGATGCTCATCATCACTTCCTCTCTTTTTTTTTGAATTATATCTCTCATCATTTATTTTATTTTTGGTTACGTGCATAATCTTTGTTCTTAATTTCTTATCATCCTATCGTAAAATAAGATATCACGAACATGGACTCATTCGACGCTTTCATTAAAAAAATCATGATTTTCAATATATGAAATCAATTTTGATTTTGACGGAAAAAAAAATGAAATCAATTTTGATATATATACGCTTAAATATTAAATAGATATGTACTCGAAAGTTACCTGCGCCAAGCGCGGGATAAAAATTTACGGAATAAAAGAAGAAATATTTATAGGTAAAAACAATGTGTAGTATAAAATGAGATAAAAAGAATGTGGATGTCATGTGATTCGCGTTAAACGCGGAGTTTAATTTTAAATTTATATATAAAATATATTGTATTTTGGTTTTTATAATGTTTTATTAACAAAAATTTATTATTACTACTTTAATATTTATCATCGAAAAAGATTATCTTTGCTATTTCGATGTTGAATATTTACCATTACGTATAATTTACTATTTATCATTGAAAAACAATAACTACATAGTGTTTTGAAATCATGATATGACCCGTTTAACAATGAAAAATATGTCAATCCGATCTCTATTTGTCATAAAACTCGGATTATTAAAAACTCAGATAAAAACCACTGAACTTTCGAGAACAGGTGGGTCAACTGATGGTTCAAGTCAATTTTGTGTTCAAGTTTTGTCATTTGACATGGACTTTGATGCTTAATACAATTTTACAAAAAATGATATTTATAAATGAACAATATGTTTTATCATTGTTTTGTGCGAGAATATAACATACAAACATTAGAAAAATTATAAAATTGTGTTTTTCATGGGTTTTTAAAATCATATTTTGTAGGCTTTTAAAATATTTTAAACATATTTTCTATGAATGTTTAATCACTCTTTCATGTATAAAGTTATCCGAAAATTTTTTGCTCAAATTTTGGGAACCGGTGGTTCAACCGATGAATCGTAAATTATGTGTTCAAGTTTTGTCATTTGACATGAATTCTGGTGTTAAATACAATTTTACAAAATATTATTGTTATTTGTAAATGAACAATATGTTTTATCATTATTTTAAACATAATATGATAAAATATAACATATAAATATTAGGGAAATCTATTTTTAATTATAAATTGTGTTTCTTATGAATTTTTTAATATTATATTTTTATATATTTTAGGGGTTTTTCAACATTTTCTAAATATATTATCCATTTATTATGTTAGTTTAAGAGACTTTTTTGATAAATTTGGACTTTTGTTTTGGGTTTTTTGTTTTGGGTTTCTATGAATTTCCAATAAATCTTTTAATGATGTGGGCCATAATTACTCACGTGACACGTAGGATTTTCACTCTTATTTTTTCTCTAAGTGTTTTGTATTAATAATATAATATTTACGTATGATGATATTGTGTGGGGACAAATGACACAAATTGATTGAGATTGGGCCTGCCCCAAGGGGAGAAAGCAACTGGCACCAAAAAACAATACATATAGAGACATAAATAGTAATACTGTCTGTTGTAATTGTCGGATATATCTATCATGCTCTCCATTAAATAAAAATATACTATAATTTAATATTCATAAAAAATAGTAGTCAATATAAAATCCAAAGATTTGATTAGGGGGAGGTGGGTGTCCTACCCAAAATGGATAACGCCATTAAAAAGATTCAAGCTTAATAATAATATTGTACTAATAGTTTAATATAGCTAATTAGCAAAAAAGCTGCATTTAATTCCCCCTTGCGTTACCTTTTAATCTGCAAGTTGACTACTTGACATTATGTACTACTATTTATTATAGGTGTGTTTTATGCGAATTGCAAAAGTAAATATGTATATATTTCTTTTTCAAAACTAAAAAAAAATGTATATATTTATTTGCCTAACAGAAATGTATATACACACATATACGAAGCCAAGAAAAATGTATAATGGTCTGCTTTCAAAAGTTAAACTGTTAACTGTTTCAGTTACACCTTTAAACCCTAAACCCTAGCCTTAAACCTAACCCTAAACCCTAGCCTTAAACCTAACCCTAATCCCAAAATTGTGAAATTAGAAATCAAGTGGAACAAATTAGACTCCTCCTCTGTTCTTGTGACAAAAAAGACTTCTCTGTTAAATTAGGTATTTCAGTTTTTTTATCCACGCGCGCAAATACTCTGTGTTTACACAAGTTAACATTTGAAAAAGTTAACAAATCGGTTACTAGTAGTGATAGTTTTACACACAAAAATACACAAACAATAGTTTTCTTTTATTAAGGACCATTGTGTCTCGAACGTCTTCCACTGTGATTCCCTCTGAAACCACCACGAGACGTTTGGCTATTAGTATTACCACCGCGATGCTTCAATGGCACAACTGTGTCCATATACATCAACCTCCCTGGACTATGTCTCTTCTCTTTCGGTAGCCTACGAAGCTGCTGTATCCAATACGCAACGTATTCTCCTTCCGGATCATAGTTCTGCGCCTGCAAGAAACCCGAAACACGGCTAGCTAGGACCGGATTATTCGACAAGTTAAACAAAGTTACTTACTTGCTTGGGAATGCTGAAGTATCGGTCTTCTCGAGGGTCATTTCCGACTCCTTCAATGAGAAAAACCAAAACTTTAGCATCTAAATATTCGCATTTTCAATGACTCTGTTCACAAGTGGCATGCGTAGTACCTGCTCCGTATGTCCAGTTTCCGTAGTTGGAGCACGGGTCATAGTCCAATAGACATGTCTCAAACCATTCTGCGCCCATACGCCAGTCCAAGCCCATGTCTCGGACAAGAAACGAACAAACAATCTACACAATGAATGTATGAAAAGAACATATAGCTAATTAGGTAAAGTGAAAAATCATATGTTTTCACCTGCCGGCCTCGATTTGACATGAAACCTGTAGTTGATAACTCCTTCATGTTTGCATCTATTAGAGGATATCTATGACATCCATGAACACTCATAAAAGGTTAGGCTTTAAAGCTTTTAAGCATAACTTTGAATTGTTCTTCCAATACGCACCCGGTCTTGCCATCTCTCCAAGACTCAAACAGCTTCATATCTTGAGTCCATTCTCCTTGCACATTTCTCGGACCACCTACGAAGAAACAATATGCTATTTAGCTTTCACTGTAACAACATGGCATTGAGTTTATAATTTAAAGCATCGTTACCTAGTTGAAAGAGCGAGTTCCCGCACTTGATCGAAAGAAACCTAAAGTAATCCCTCCATAGTAACTCAAACAGCACCCTAGAAACATTTTATCAAATCATTCAGGAGGTTAAAAGCCAAAGGCTATAGAGATTTACAACTCGCAAATAAAGACTTACCAGTATGTTGAGTTGTTAGCTACTCTTTCTCTTTCATATCTTTGTACCTGGAGATCGATTTTACAATACCACATTAGTGAAGACTGCTATATGTTTAGGGACGCTGGATAAAGGTTTGAACCTCTTCGTAGATAAACCGAGGAGAGATACACCCAAAGGCAAGCCACGGAGAGAATTTTGTCGAGTAATCAGATCCCAACATTCCGTTCCTCGTGTCTTTGTACACTTTCAATAAATCCTGCATGAAAAAGGGAGATACAACATTATATACACACACAAACATCAAGCAATAGTAGGCACGTGACAGCTCATGATTTGATCTTGCCTTCTTCCAAAAATACTCAAATACTCTGCCTAATCCTGCGGTTTCACCACCCATAAATCGCATTCCCCTGGTCACCTATATCAACATACATATAAAGAATGATATTTACTTCCTTTTCTCTCTTGCCTCGCCTAAAGAGCTTCTTAGAGAAACACACCTCTTGTGGCTCAATCCCAAGTTGACTAAGAGTTGGAACATCTCCCCAGTTATCAACAGAAGGTATTGGCCCTAGCAATATAGGAATGCGAGTGGAGCTTCTGATCCTACAATTAGCTTCCACCGTCTGCAACAGAGTTTGAAACCATAAACAATCATCTATATCAAGAAAACTAACAACAACTGAAAGTAAAGTTTCTCAAATCTATTCAGCTCAATGACGATATAACGCTAAATCTACGGTTATCCTATGAATTCATCAAGAAACACATACAAAACCAAAGCAATGATCGTACCTTACGAAACTGAGTGTACACATCAGGCAAATCAAAAACATCAAACGGAAGATCATCTTTATGATACATTGTGCTTCCCCAAATAAGCTCAAGCTTAGTTCCATTTCCGACCTCTTTCAAAGTTTGATCCACAAGTCTCTCAACATGTATCTCCTCACTACACGTTTCCTTATGAGCAAATACCTAAGAAGAAGAAGATAAAAATCCCATCTTTTCGTAAAATCATTATGTCATTAACAAAGCTATGAATGTTTCAGCACAAGCAAAGGCTTAACTGTGTGAGCTCCAAAATCTTTAGCAATACAAGGAAGAACATCTTCAGGTTTACCACTACGTATAAGAAGATTCAATCCTCTCTTCATCAGATTCTTTCTCAAATCAGCCAAACACTCCATAAGAAACGCACCTCTTAAAGCTGAAACATTGCAAATTTGCAACACAATGAATCATCAAGATCAAAGTTTTGATTTTTAAGACATGAAACATGTGTTTACCTCCGGTTTTAGGGAAAGAGAAGAAATGGGTATTGTGAAAGAGACGAGGATCGAGACAGTAAACAGGCAAAAGGGTATCAGACAAGGACCATGCTTTGTACAATGCTTCGTTGTCTAACACTCTAAGATCGTTCCTAAACCAAAGAATCGAGATTCCTTTGCCGTTTCTCTTAGATGAAGAAGAAGGTAAAGCGTATCTCTCGAAAGTTTTGTCGGCGACGGAGACCATCTCTTCGTCGGAGAGATCAGGAACACGGTGGATTTGTCCGTTCATATTCGCGGCGGAGCAGAGGAAGAGAGAAGAAACGGGTTTCGATTTTGAGAAGTAAAGGCTGAATCTTCGACGAAGTGGGTGTGAGAGAGGAGACGATAGCGACGACGACGAAACCGCCATTTTTAGCGGATTGCTCTGTTAAAAAGTGCAAACGTCGTCGTCTATTTTTCTGGGACGAGCTGTGAAGGTGACACGTCGCGTTGGTTTGAGATGTGTGACGTGGCGGATATGTAGCCTTTTGTCTGGATCTGATATATTTCAGGATGGACGAAGATCACGTGCATATAAAAATATCATGTGATATAATCAATTAGCCAGTGTTGGGCTTATTTTAGGCTCATGGAGCAAATTTTTATTTTCTATGACATAATCGAACAATCATTTTTTTCCTTTTAAATAGTAGAAAATACGATATTTCTCGAAAACAATACAAAATAATATTCAAATTTAGGTTTTTTTGCCTTTTATAGATTGATAAAATGTGTCTCTGTGTAAATAATAATTAGTATAATAACGTTTTTTTCACTCGAATCATTTAGATGAGATGCTAAATGTTATGCGAAACCTAATTATGTAAGAATATTTGCCACATTAGTGTCCGAATATAGTCATGACACGACAAGTTTATACCGTTATAATTACATGTTAGTTATCTTATAAAATGCATCATAATCCAACATATAAAAAAAATATTACAATACTCAATTAGGAATATAAATATTATAATCACATAGATAGATCGATAATATATGCGCTAATTCATGTTGTCAAAAGATAGATGCGCTCTACATTTTTTATTTTATCTATAAGTCCATTACATATCTTTAAATTCTACGATTCAAAAAAAGGAACTAAATAATTATATAGTGTAACTTGAGTATTACGACCTATGTCGCATAAGAGTAGTGTGTACGTGCACTAATGCAATCATTGATTGGATGTACATGCTAGAATAATATTTATGTTAATGAAAGTGAATTAATATTGGTATATTTGCATTATGTCGAATCGTTAATTTATTCTCAAGCAACAAAATTAAAAGATAAAAATCGCCTAACATTATTGTATGCGTGATTCTCTTACAGGTGTAATTCGTTACTATTTTGAGTGTCCATTAACTCACAAAAAGTGTGCTTATAATTGTTAGAATAAGTAAGGATGCTCATTAACCGTCGTATTTTTAAGATGTGCAAAAAAGATTTGTATGCGTGATGACATGGCATTAATTATGGAAGAATAAATTATAATAAAATCGGTGTTTAAACTTTTTATTAACAAAATATTTAAAAGGAATAATCAATCCTTTAGAAAAATATTGTACAATCGAATAATAGAATAAAAATACCTACCATAAGATTTATAATGGTTACAAACTTTAAAGATTCCTAGAAACCTAATCAGAATTTGTACCAATTCTTACTAAATATATGAAGAAAAAATACTATTTTTTAGTTTAGTGAGAAGATTGAGTAATGGCAAATGTTATTCCAGTTTTATATTAATAAAACTAGATTGACCCACAGAATCTAGATAGCTCATCCTTGGAATTTTTTTTAAGTAGTATATAACATTTTGCCAAAAAATAATATAAAGCAATATTTTTGAGTTGGCATAAATTCATATGTTTTGTCTATAGCTTTTAAAAAGTAATGCACAATTTTAATCACGTATGAAAGTTATAGTTATACATCAACGCAAACTTATTGAAGTTAAATTACCTAAAATTTCACAACATTTTTTACAAAGGAAATATTGTTTGTCTATTCTAACAAATCCTCAAAACACAACTTTAATAGTGAGAAGCTGCTTTGATCAGTATTAATTTTGTTTTAACGAAAAGATTATCTTAAGATAAGATCTCCTAAATTTAGGATTAATTAAAGTGAGTCTTTTTCATTAAATTTTGTTATCTTATTGTTACTCCAACTTTTAAACATTTAATTTTTAGCCATAATTTAAAATATTAAGCTTATACAATAGTATAGTTTTGACAAAAAAATGTAATAGTATAGTACTCCACGTGATATTACGTGGGGTTTTAATCTAGGTCTCATATATAACTTTATGAAAAAATAATTGGTGGCCATAATTTTAAACCAAATATATACTTTTAACGTTAAAAAACACTTTTTGTATTTATCCTCTCCTCACATACGTCTCTATAAAAACACTTCCACACACAACTCTCTTCTCTCAAAACAAAACACAAAACAAAACCATCCCACACACTCTCTCTCTCTCTAGCCCTCTCTTTCTCTCACAAGAATAACATATCATGTCAGGCGTGTGGGTGTTCAAGAACGGTGTAATAAGACTCGTGGAGAATCCTAACCAATCAGGAGCCGACACACAAGGCCGAACAAAGAAAGTGATGGTTTATTTACCGACAGGAGAAGTTGTCTCATCTTACTCTTCTCTCGAGCAGATTCTTCAAAGTCTTGGATGGGAGAGATACTATGGCGACACAGAGTTATTACAATTTCATAAAAGATCTTCTATTGATCTTATATCTCTTCCTAGAGATTTCAACAAGTTTAACTCTGTTTATATGTATGATATAGTTGTTAAGAACCCTAATTACTTCCACGTCCGTGACTCTCATTGAATCATTTTTCTTTGTATGTGTTTTTTTTGCGTGTGTGTTGTTTTCATAGTTTGAAGTGTTTTGTTGGGTTTTTGTTTTTTTTAATTTAGTTTGTATGTGCATGTGTTTTATTTAGTCGTGTTTAAAAGGTTTGCATGTTACTGTGCATGTGATTGTGGTTTGATAAACAAAAAAAAAATTGTACGCTTGATCATTTCAATACATGCAAAAATTATCATCTTATGTTTCTCTTTAATTATTCACACCATTTTAATTTTCTTAATTGAGAAATAATATTCTCCTCAGCTTAGTGGAAATCAAATGCCATTTTGATTCCATTTGTTTTAGATACCTCAAGAACATATATATATATATATATATATAAATTGATGCTTTGTATCACTTACAAGCAATTAAAAATCATGATTTTGTAACATCAACAATACTTATATATGATTTTGTAATATCAACAATACTTTTATATGATTTTGCAATCACATCGTCATTGTCGATCTCATGATTGACGAGGCTACATCATAAAAAAACACATATCCAACACACAAAAGTAACCAATAGATCACAAAAGGGGTTCACGTGAACAATGTATTGTCAGCTTCTCGTCTAACCAATGAGAATCAGAAACGTGTCACAAGTGACAGTGTCTTGAAAAAACACTTCCCACGCCCGAGGAGCATTACTCACAAGTTTTAAAGCTTTAATATCATCGAAACACACACACACACACATATATATATATATACATAATACACCGTAGAAAGAAAATTTTTGAACAACATTTATTGGTGAGGGACATAGATTTGTGGAAGGTTCTGATATGTTGTTGACGTGGGATCTCATTGTCCATTAGAAAATAGAGAGAAGCTATAACATAGACTACTTTTTGAGAAACTAGTTTAGGAGACATCACATCTTATTTTTATAAGTGTACTGCATTGTACTGATAGATGATTGGACAATTCATTACTTAAACATTACATTATTTGATTAATCTTATCTTACATTTTTTCTACATTTTCTACGTTGCTATCAATACCATAAAAAAAACTATTTGGTTAATCTTATATGCTTTTGACAATGGTTAACATAATTAGTTTCAATACCTGACCAAATCAAGCTTAGAGAAAAATACTCTTTTTTTTTTTTTTTTGACATCAGAGAAAAATACTCTTTAACACATTTGATTATTGCTTTCTACCTTCTCAAAACAAAGAATATAATGCAATATAACAGTATACATATATAGAGTCAAAACCAAATATTGGTTTTAAATTTCAACTAAAAAATGTTAAATCTGTATACAAGTGAAGTAATTTGGTCCACCTGATCTTATTTTCCAACTGTGTATAAGTATGTAAATTCAAAAAGAAAAAGAAAAGAAATACTTTTATGTACAGAGAAAGATTGTGGAAGTAGAGGGAGTAAAGCACTTTGGTAGTGAAAACAATTTGTAATGAAGAAGAAGGAAATGAGAAGTCCCTGTGGCCATTCTCCATCATCATCATAATCATGAAAATGGATGTGGCTTAGATTCAGCAGATGTTTTGCATATAGGACACCAATTCTTCATCCTTAGCCATTGTTGCGCGCAGCTCACATGATACATATGTTGGCATGACAATGTCCCTATTTCATCTCCATCAACATACTCTTCCTACATAAGTCATCACATAAAAACCATTCTTTTTGAGTTCTCTTTTTCTTCTTAAGTACTTTTAAGCTAACATGGAAGATAGAATTTTAAAAAACCTGGCAAATGCTGCATTTGACATCATCATCTTTGTTCAGGCACATATTGTTACCGGGTTCATCGGTTGGATGGTATATGCTTGACTTGAGGCTTTTCAACAACGCTTCCTCGCTTAAAGCGGTGCTCACTGTGCCCATTTCTTCCTCCAATGCTAATAGTTCCTGCATGGGTTTTTCAACTGTCAATATCCAAAAAAAGCCAATAACAAAAGGATGGCTTTGACTTGGCTCACAATAGGGAAGACTAACCTCATAGGACATGTTATCAATGTCAAGCCTCATATCTCTATGCTGATCATGGAAGCTTGTCACACCATTTAAGAACAGATTGGTCTCTAAAACTACCAATTGCTGCACGATAAAACAGAAGAGTCAAAACAAAACTCTAAGCTCAGATAAAACATCTTAGTTTAAAAGAACCAAGAAATGTCAAATCACCTCGTATGTAAGCTCTTCGTCTTGTTCTATCCTTTCAAGCGCTAGCAACACCTGAAACATAGTGAAAAGTACTTGAGTCGTGTTATCAAGAGGCGGTAATAGCAAGGCTTATGATGCTTACCTCTGCAACACCATTCATGTTATAACGTCTGAAACCATCACGGTTTATCAAAGAGCGAGAAAGGCCAGCGGTTCCCGAGGGGCTACCAGGAATCATAAGGCTACGTAACCTGCCATTACTGCTGATTGGCCTACTGTAACTATTTGAAGGGCTATGCGAAGCTTCTGAAGATCTAGAAGGATAGAGATCAGCTCGTGTTGCAGGTTGTCGAGCATGTAGAGTTGCAACCGCTCCAGAGCGTCCTGTTCTACCGAAATAACCACTTAGTCTCCTAGTACTACTCGAAACAACACTGTTGTCTCTAACACTTGGTGGGTTTCTGTTTCTCCTACTAGATTCAGACATGGTTATGCCGTTGCCCTGAGGAGAACTTTGGTTCCTTGAATCAATCCCTGACCTATCGGTTTTGTTCCCTTTGCTTGAATAGCTGCTCTCTCCATCAGAGTTTTTCTTTCTAAATACATTGTTGCTTTTCTTTGTTGGGTTTGCAGTAGACGGAATAAGAGCATCAGAGCCAGATTTGCTCTTCAAGTTTCTCAATCCTTGCCTACTCAAACTAGCTCTTGTGTTTTGCCCAGTGATACCCATACGAGCATCTCGGGTGGCTATATCTTGTGTTTTGCTTCTGCTATTACCTTTACTTGAGCTTCCTGCCTCTTTCACAACTTCTCCAGAGACATTATCTCCAGTAATGTCTTTGGTCTTTCCACGCTCAATCTTGGCAGACTCGTCACGAACAGTGTTGCTCTCTGAAGAATCTGTTGTGTCCAAAAGAGAAGAGAGTTGTCTCCTAACCATAACTTTAGAGCTCTTTCTCGAGCTTCCAAATCCACACATACCGCGAGATGAACTGCCAACACTTTCCTTCCCATTTAAGGGAGATCTAAAAGAAGACACAGTAGATTTCGCCTTGTGATCAACGGAGGATAACTCGGGGGAACTTACCCGAGAACTACAACCAATACGGCTGCAGAGAGGGACACTCTTATCATCCTTCTTCTTCATATTCTCGCGCAGGACAAAACCATTTGCCTTCCCGGACATAACCTGTCCAGATACTCTTTTACCCTTAAAACCATCCATTCATAAAGGAGACACCTTTACTCTGCAAAACACAACAAAAACCTTATCTCAGATTAAACTTTTGGTTTCCTATCTATTAACTAACATCAAGCCTAAAGAGACAAATACAAACAGACACTTTTAAAATATTTTTGACAAAGTCATTCATCAAAAGCCTAACAGAGAAGCAAGACCAGAGAAAACTCACGAGAAGAACCATCAAACATGAAGGCTTTAAAGCTAATGTAAGTGATTGAGGAAAAAAACAGGAAAGATATAAAAGAGAAGACAGAACCGTACAAAGACAAAAGGGGTCTCTATTTTCGATTTAAACGGACTTTCCATAAACACGACCCGTGATTAAAGCTTCTCCATGGATATAAAAAGGCACAACAAACTCCCAAAGAAACATATAATATACAATTTCAATACAATCGAATACAAGAATCATAACCACAAGGACTATTTGGGTGTGTGTAATACTATATATAGAAAATACAAGATTCAATTTCAAGCCAAAAGGAACAAACTTTCAATCGAATTATTAAAAAAAAACTTTAAAAAATGAACATGTTGAAATCGTAAACAAAAGGCAAAATCATGGGTATTGCTCTTCTTACCGTAGCGAAAGAGAAAACCCAGAAAAAAATAGGACAATAATTTTTGACGAAAGGTATTTTTCTTTGTTCGAAGAAGAAGAAACGTGAAGTGAGAGAGATTCGATGGAGAAGAAGAAGAAGAAGAAGAAGAAGAAGAAGAGAAGGCTTAATCTTCCGAATATGTAAATTTTGTGAATTTTTTTTGTGAAGGGGTTTATAATTAAAATCGGAGAAGAAGAAGAAGAAAGTGGCGTAGCAATGGCGAAACAGTGCTTGGAGATATCAGAGCCGTTGGTTTTCGGTTTCGCCTGAGATGAACGGTTTATATATATTATTACGAAACATTTTTAGATATTACGAAACGACACCGTTTTAGGTTTTTTTGGACGAAATTATAAATGTAACCTTAATTTCCTTTTTTTCGTCAACACTTTAATTTCCTTTTTTTCCTATGTGAAAAAGGGTAAAAACTAAAAAGGAAACATAGGATTTAACAATAAATAACGGAAAGATAAGTAAAATTAGATGGGGAAGATTAGGTTAGATAATTAATTGTGAAATATGTAATAACATAAACATAATAAATAGTCGTGTGGATAATATTTTCGGACATGAGGGGAAGTACTTAGGTGAATTTCATACTTACTTCAAAACGGACTTGAGAACCATTCATTTTTTTTTTTTATTATTACAACAGAGAACCATTAAATTTGTTTGATAAATTATTATTAAATTTAATATTTACGAGATAGTTACAAATTTACGAGATAATATGTAACTATTAAAGGAAAGACGACGTGAGAGGAAGCTAATGAGATCAACATCCCATGATTGAAACCAAAACCAACATAATAATAAACAAACGATAGTAAAATATTATGTTAAACTAATTGAAACCATCAAAGTCATTGGTTTTTTTAATTAAATAAATTAATTTCATTCGACCTTTTTATAAAAAAAGGATTAATAATGGAAGAGGGAGAAAGGTGGGGTCAAATGGGCCCAAGTCTAAGCCTAAGACCAAAACGGACCCACCGTGTGAATTGTGAAAGCAGGAGAGCGTGAAGGTCACGCGCCATCACGACCAGACGTGAGAGGATTGTTTTGTTTTGTTTGTAATAAAAACTTATCTGTAAAAATGTCAACTTGAAGAAACAAAGTTTTTTGGAATAATCTTGAAGCTGTTTTTCTACGTCACACGTCTTTTTCTCTTTTGTATGTGTTGCGTTTTTGTGTAAAATATACATATGTTTATACATAATCCCTTCTTTCTCTCGTACCTAACACCCGAGAAGCATGCAACACATATATACTAATCTTACAAAGATAATATATATATATATATATATATATATATAAATTGTTGGTAGAGTTTACAATCATTATCAACACATACACAAAACAATTGTTGTTTTGATTTTGTAAAGATACGAAGAATTCCATGGGCCATATCATATATGCGACTACTTCGAAGTGTATACTTTTATGAGAATGTATGATGGAAATAATTAATCATATATGTTACTTTGAATATAATTTTAACTACTTCTTTTTTATAAGCTGATAAAAAAAAGAGATAATAATTTTAATAAGAAGATAAAAAGAGAAAATAAGTTTCAAAGACATCTTGATCATCACCATCAAACTCATTAGTATTTTGCTTTGTTGTCGTACATTAGACAATATATATACATGTTTCTAAATAATTGCGACTTCTTACAATTTGTGTTCATCTTACTAATACTAAAAATGTATTAATTTACTAACTTCACAAGCCAATGATATTGTTTTAAACGTCAATATCTTGATTTTTATACATATTTTTCCAATAATTTACCTACGTACTGGCTAGTGGCTACTACTACTACTACTTTGTATTTTGTAGCATACATAAAAAAATATTTGTATTCTAGTCTGATTTTGATTTTGGCAAATATTTTTTAGTTGAATTGGGTTTTTAACTTTATCATCAAAATTTAGTAGGCCTTAGCCTTTATTTTAATTTAGGCCCATAATATAATTATACACTAGTTTCCAGATCAAATATTTTAATTTATTTAATTACAATTGCATAAAGTAGTTTATGACCAAGGAAGTGAATAAAATGTGACCAACGAAGTGAAAAAATGTGCGAAGGAAAAAGATACAAAGTATAAAGGAAGTAAGGGAGGAGAGGTGGAAGACATGACAACATATAATGGGTCCAATTGGTATGATTTATACAAAACAATAATATTTTTCCATTATCAAAACCCAAAAGATTGAATCAACCTTTGCCATTTGGCATGATGTTTAATATAATGTATAATTCCATTTTTGTTAACTTTATATTATTCTATCTAAATTATTGAAAGAGACAGAGAGTGAATGAGCAAGGAATGGGATTAGTGGATCTCATGTTAGATCCTAATTTAATTATGTTTCTTTTATATTCTAGTTTGATTAATTAGTTATAACTCGTAATACGCGGTGTTAATTTATCATGTTAATGACGTGTGGACATGATCTTAGTGACATGTGAAACGGTCCAAAACCAAAACAAAAAAAACAATTCATGACCCTTTTGTATACATAGAAATGACTAAAAAAAAAGTCAACGGCTTTCCACAACGGTCGGAATCGTTTTTATAAGTTTTAATTTAGTTTTTTTTTTATATTTTCATTAGTTTAAGAGATTGATGACCTCCACCAACATCACCACACAAAAGAACTTTCCGACATTTAAGCTCCGTTTAAACACAAAGAAACCCTAATTTTCTTACAAAGATAATCGTTTCCTTGATATACAAGTTTTTCTTTCTTTTCCTTCAAGAAAGCTTTATTTTGTTCTGCTTTCCTTTGATCAACCTTTCTCTTGTGGTAATGGCTACAACATCAAACACAACAAAACCAAACCCAGAAAACCAAAACCTAACCAGATCAAGATCTCTTGGTCGAAAGCCGAAGCTACCTTCACCATCAGAAGATGGTTCTTCTTCTGATAAGAAGCCAGAGAAGCCATTACCAAACTATCTTAAACCAACAATAAGTTCAAGACCTGACCCGGTCAAGCTCTTGAAGAAGAACAACAACAATAGTCTTGATGATAACCAAAAGATTCTACGTAGAAGATCTTTTGATAGACCTACTTCTTCTTTGACTTCTCCTTCTGCTTCTTCTTCTCCGCGTGTCCCAAAATCTCTCAATGTATCTCCTTCTAGATCACGAGAAAGACCTTTGGTTCCTAGAGAAAAGCCTGTCACAGCTCAACGGTCTTCCTCTTTCCATGGAACCAGAGGTGTTCCAAGAGGAGGTTCTACTTCGAAATCGCCTCAAGTGGCAACAAAGAAGAGTGGTTTGAGTAGTAGTAGTAACACTTCTTTGAAGAGCAAGAAGAAAGATTCTGAAGATGTTATAACCAAGAAAGGGTCTGAGAAAGAGATTACTTTAGATACAACTTCTATGTCTTCTGGTCATGAGGAAGAAGAGGAGATTCTCAAGAGTGATGTGCAAGTTTCTGATCATGATCATATAGAAGAAGCAAAAAATGAAAAAGAGGTGCAAGTAGAGGTTGTGCAAGATGATGATCAAGACAATAAAAGTTGTACACCAACAAATGTTGCTTCTTCTATTGGTGATGAAGATAGCATTGCTATAAAGAAAGAAGAAGAAGAAGAAGCATTGATCAATGAAGATGAAACCAAAGAGAAGATAGAGGAAGCAAAGGAAGAAGTTAACAACCAAGACAACGACAAGGATGAAGTTGAGGAAGAGGTTAAGGAGAAGATTGATGAGGATGAGACTACAAAGAAAGTTGACATTGATCACATGAAAGAAGTTGAAAGTGATCACAAAGAGACTATAGAAGAAGACAAGGAACAAGAAAAAGAAGAAGAAGAAGAAGAGAAGGAGAAGGCTAAAGAAGAAGAAGAATCAGGAGAAGAGAAGAAGAGAGAAGTAGTAGTGAAAGGTGCAGGGAAGAAAGAATCACCAACAAGAGCATACAATGATGTAATAGCAAGTAAGATGCAAGAGAATCCAAGGAAGAACAAAGTTTTGGCTCTTGCTGGTGCTTTTCAAACCGTTATTGACTATGAAACTGCTGCATCTAAGTGAATCTATATATATATATATATATATATATATATATATCAAACATAGAAACACACACACACACAAAAAAAAAACAAAAAAACATATCAAAAAATGTCATCATTAGCTTTTTTCCATGTTAATTTACTTTCTATCTTAATTGTAATTTTGTGAACTTGTATGCTTCTTTTTGAGTGAGCAAAGTTAAACACAATCATTTATGTTTGAATTGATTGGAGGCATTGCTGTGTATATGCATACATTTATTAAAAATATTAGTTTAAATACATATCAACAGGTGGTCGTCGTATAGTCCATGCGCTTAGCAAAATGTTTTCTATTAATTTAACTATATGCTAATGCTACTAATTAAGCCTACTAATTTATCCTAAATGCATAAACTTATTACATAAAAATGGCTATAGTTTATAGGGATACAACAAGTGATTTTGGTTTTTGTAATTTCTTTGGTTCTGAAATTAGTTTTTTTTCTTTCTGAAATTAGTTTTTGACAACAACAAAATTTGTCAATTGTTTCCATTTTACTTATACTAGGAGAAAAACCACGCGATGCGCGGGTGCGAATATCATATGATTTTATTTATAATTCGGTTTTGTTATGTTCTCTGCATCCGGGTTACGTTAGTGTACAATATTGACAAATAACACACTATAAAGGACGCTGTTAAATATTAAAATTTAAGGTATATTTGGAAATAGTAAGCAAATAAAGTTGATGCAATATTTAAACAAATTCAAATCGTACTCCCCCGGTTGTCGCACAGTTGTTACGCGTCATGTGTGATTATACGCGTATTCGTCCACGATGACCGCGAGCAAAGGCTGCGGGGTGTAATTGTGTTGCGCGGATATCCATCAATATTTTATAGTAATTTCCAAAAATATTTATATGTTGTTTATGACTGTTTGATGTTGATTTTGTAAAACATTTATTATTGTAATAAATATTTGGTTTGACATTAGATATAAACAACCCATTTTATTTTACCAAATTAGTGGAAATAATATAGTTCATGTGTAACTTTTAAATGAATATTTTAGTCTATTATAAAACTATTATGAAATCAATGTGATGAATTCTAATTTTACAAACTTTATAATTACACCCATTTAAAATTTGAAAAGGTTGATTTACCCTTTGAAACTTCACCAAAATTAATTTTTTTCATTTGGGTTCGCTAATTAGTGTTTAGGGTATAGTGATTAAGGGGTGTGGATGTATGGGTAGGCTTATTTTGAATTTAATTTTTGGTGTTTAAGTGTAGTTTTGTGAAGAAAATTTTAAAATGTGTAGTTTTGTGAAGCGTAATTCAAAAGGTGTAGTTTTGTAATTCTCCTTTTTTTTAATTTAAAGAGAAGTAAAGATTTTTGTGTATTCTTTTAAGTTTAATTACGGGAAAAATATCAATTAAATCATGAACTTTCCAAATTCACCAAAAAAAGCATAAATTTTACGTGAACCATTTAAATCATGTATTTTTCGTTGACTGACGTTTTAAATCATAAATTCTTTATTACCGGAACAAAAAGAGCACAACCTAAACAAAAAGAGTCCAAAGTTAAGTCTATTAACGCAATAGTTTGATATTGTTTGAGGTTTATTTGAAGAATCGATCACTTCAATTGGCTGGAATTGAACATACTATCAAATTTTCCGTTAATAGTTTCAATTTTGTGCTCTTTTTGTCTCAGTAAAAAAAAATTCGTGATTTAAAACGTCAGTCAACGAAAATAGATGATTTAAATGGTTCAGGTGAATGTTCATGTTTTTTTTCGGTGAATTTGGAAAGTTCATGATTTAATTGACATTTTCTCCGTTTAATTACTATTAGGGAGAATTACAAAACTACACCTTTTATATTACGTTTAACAAAACTACATCATTTAAAAATTTCTTCACAAAACTACAACTAAACACTAAAAATTAAATTCAAATTAAGTCTACCCACACAATCCTACCCCTTAATCACTATACCCTAAACACTAATTAGTGAATCCAAATGAATTTTTTTAGTTTTTGTGAAGTTTTAAAGGATAAATCAATCTTTTAAAATTTTGAAATCGTGTAATTATGAGAAATAATTGAATTAGATAGAATTTTGTAAAAGAATGGATGAAAGGAGGTAGTTTTGTGAATTCCTTTTACTATTAATAATTTTTTTTTGTCCACAATACATTTATTTTTGTTTTACGTAGAGATTTTAATATGTTTTTTAAATTACATCATAGTTTTTTATTTTATTTAATGTTATTAGAACTTTCATATGTTTGTTTGTTTATTTTAGGGAGAATTATAAAACTACACCTTTTGAATTACATTTCACAAAATTACACCATTTTCAAAATATTTCACAAAACTACACCTAAACACTCAAAATTAAATCCAAATAAACCATACCCAAACAATCTACCCCTTTAATACTATACCCTAAACACTAATTAACTAACCCAAATGAAAAGATTTTAATTTTGGTAATTTTTAAAAGGGTAAATCAAGCTTTTAAAAATTTGAAAGGGTGTAAATATGTGAAAATATTGAATTAGGTGTAGTTTTGTGAAGGGAGGGTTGAAAGGGTGTAGTTTTGTGAATTTCTCTTTATTTTATATGACGAGTTTTTTCGGTGAAATTTTTTAGTGATTATTAACATTTGGTTTAAAAAGATTATTGAGAACAATTTATGTATTATTTATATGTGTAGTCATGGAGTATTTGATTCTTAATTTTACAATGTTTAAACTTTATTTATTTATATATATTTATTTTTGAATTTTTTATATATTTGTTATTGTATATAATGTCATATTTTATTTTATTATTAAATGAATTTTATCAAATTTTTAATTTTATTTATATATTTAATATTTTTGATGATGATGTGTCACTCCATGGTGAGAAGTTCAATTTTATTTTACCAAACTAATGAAAATAAAATTGTTCATGCTTAACGTTTAAATGAATATTTAGTTTATTATAAAATTATTAAGATATCAATACATGATGAAATTTATTTTTACAAAATTTTTTAATTGAAAGAACAGTAAAAATTGTTGTGTATTCTTTTTAATTTATTTACTATTAATCATTTAGTTTTGTCCACAATACTTTTATTTTTGTTTTACGTGGAAATTTTAACTCGTTTTTTAAATTACATCATAGTTTTTTTCTTTATTGTTATTAGAACCTTTATATGTTTTTTCTGTTTTTTTTATGTGAAAGTTTTTTTTTCGGTGGATAATTTTAGTGATTATTAACTTTTAGTTTAAGAATATTATTTAGAACAATTTATGTATTATTTATAAGCGTAGTCATTAAATATTTGAATCTTAAATTTATAATGGTTAACCTTTATTTATCTATATATATTTATATTTGATTTTTTTGTAATGTTTTATTTTTATTATTAAATGAATTTATGTCTTTAATGATTTCTTATTTGATTTTTATTAATAGTAAATGAATTTTATCAAATTTTTAGTTTATTTATGTATTTAATATTTTTGATGATGAGGTGTCACTTCTTGAAGAGAAATTATTTTTCTTTTATAGTATATATATGGGAAACATATGTATTTTTATTTATATGTTTTTGTACTTTTTGGAGAAATTAAACTTAAAATCATTATATATTCTTCTCAAATTAAATGTAGCCAAATTTTTTTATAAAGCCAAGTGTATAGTATATATTTGAAGATCCTCCTTTAAAAATAAATAATATAATGGGCTATAATAATTGATTTATTTTCTTTTATTTAATTATATTGGAAACAATACAAAAAATGCAATTAAATGTTATTGCCACATGTCATAAGGAGGAGAGAAACTCTTTAACTTTTATAGTATAGAAGACACCGTAAAATAAAAAAACAAATAAAAATAGTTAAAAGAGAATCGATAATGTTGAGATTTTAAAAAACAATAACGTAGTTAATTAATTTTGGGAAATAAAAAAACTACACCTTTTGAATTACATTTCACAAAACTAAATCATTTTAAAACTACTTCACAAAAACTACACCTAAACATTCAAAATTAAATCCAAATAAACATTATCCACACAATACTACCCATAAATATTATACCCTAAACACTAATTAGCGAACATAAATGAAAATATTTTGGTAATTTTTTAAAGGTAAATTAAGCTTTTAAAATTTTGAAAATGTGTAAATATGTGAAAAATTGAATTATGTGTAGTTTTATGAAGAGAGTTGAAATAGTTTAGTTTTGTGAATTTCTCGTTAATTTTCACCAGTAGATTAAAATATAATTAACATCCCGAATCAATTAAAAAAAACTATGAACAGAGAAAGAAAAATAATAATCATGATTAGCATTATTAATCATCATCTTCTTCTTCTTGCAGATCTGTAAGTGCAAAACAACTACGAGACTTAAACGCTCTGTTCTTAAACGAAGATCTCCTTGTAATAACAACAACTCCTCCTCCTCCTCTTCTCTCTCCTCTCTCTTCATCGCTTGATCTCAGATCTTCTTCATCATCATCATCATCTTCGTTTTCGTTTACTGATAAAAGAGGCATCGATTTAGGATTCTGCCACGTGTAAAAAGATCTTCTTGCTAATTTATTACAGATCTGTAACCTTCTTCTCTTATTCAATGGATTCTCTTGCTTTGCCACTTCTTCAACACTCTCTATAACTCTTAAGTTCCCAAAAGATTTCGACTTTCCTTTGTAATGATTCGATAATCCTCTCCTTAATAAAAAAAAGAACAATTATTTAACCTTTTAATTAAATTTTACATTTTTATAATCAAGATCGTGTTTTAAAAAAAAATAAACTTACTTGCTTATAAGAGAATCTTCAAGAGAGGTCATTGAAGATAACCCTCCTCTAAGCTCTAATTTATTAGAAGAAACGTCGTCGTTTTCTTCGTTTTCGCTGTCTCCCGGAGTTCCGATAGAAGATGAACTTTCCGACGAGGAATCCGCCGTGTTTCCTGACCAGATTCCGCTTCCTTCACCGGAGAAGGAGGAGGAAGAAGAAGCTTTCTCCGTCGCTGAAAGATCGATTCCGTACTCTGAGACTTCGATTGAGAAAGTAGGTCCTGACATCACATCCATTAGATCACGAGACCAGACAGGGAAGTTGTTAATGGTTTGGTCAGAAAAATTAAGTTATGGGTTTTTAATTAACGAAAGGTCAGATCTTCGAATCAGAGATTAGTATTTGCCATGGGAGATGATAGAGAGAGAAGAGATAAGGTTTTTTATTTTTGTTTTAAATTGAAGGAAGTAGATAAGGACGATAAAGTGGATAAAATCGAAGGAATTAGTGTTTTGGGTATATTTTAAAAGGTATTTTGACAATTGAATGATTTGATATAGTAATTAAATTTTAGGTAATCTTGTTTAATTTTCGTATTTAAAATGACGAATTTACATTTATTCACATAATTTATTCACAACAATTATTCACATAAAATCATTCACATAGATCATTCACATAGATCATTCACGGAAGGAATCATTCACGATTCATCATTCACATGAATTATGAACGAATATTATTTGTCATTCACATGCATTATTTATCATTTACAGAGATTATTGATCATTCACAGAGACAATTCATTATTCACAATGATCATTCACTCAAAATCATTTACAGACAAATCATTCACGAGATTTGACAATTTCGAAATTAAGAGTAAAATTGTAATTTAACACGCGAAAATCATGTTTTAGCAAATTAAAATAAAATCATCCAATTAGCAAATTTATGTATCAAAATGTACCTTTTTGCCAATTTTCTTTGAAAAATATAATATTTTTTGCAGAGATTAATTAAAAAATAATGACGATTTTGCGTGTGCCTATGCGTGATTTCGGACATTAACAACTGTATATTCACGTTTTCTAGCAGTTCTTTTGCTTGTGGTTCTGTATTTTAATATTTATTTTACCTATTAAAATAGTTGGAATGTTTATTTGACAAGGCAAAGATTTGTGAAATTGTCTAAAAAAGCTTGAAATATTATTTATCAGAATAACAAAAAAACTCAAAAGGGGACAATTATATTTAGGGAGAATCACAAAACTACACCATTTGAATTACATTTCACAAAACTACACCATTTCCAAAATACTTCACAAAACTACACCTAAACACTCAAAATTAAATTCAAATAAACTCTACCCAAACAACCCTACCCCCTTAATACTATACCCTAAACACTAATTAGCGAACCCAAATGAAAAAAATTTAATTTTGGTAATTTTTTAAAGGTTAAATCAAGCTTTTAAAATTTTGAAAGGGTGTAAATATGTGAAAATATTAAATTATGAGTAGTTTTGTAAAGAAGGGGTTGAAAGGGTGTAGATTTGTGAATTCCTCTTATATTTAAGGTTTGTGATAATTAATAGAACTAATATGTATTTGACTTAGTTTTTTTTTTGGCAGTAATTAACTAAGTTACATGTGCCCTATCGTATATTCTCTTTTGTGGAGTATCTTAATTTGAATTAAATAAGATATCTTTAGGATATTATTAACATTTTTTTGAAAAAGGAGAAAAATAGAAATGGTGTATTCAGCTAAAAAGGAAATTAATTTATCAGATTAAAACAGGTTACCATTCGATATGTTTACCATTTTACAATGTGGAATAATTATGTTAAGGGATAGTAGATTAATATCGTCTAGATTTTGGAAAGTGGTGATTGATTTAACAGTGATGAATGGTTTTGAACAAAAACGTGGTTTATATTAGGGGTCACACAGTCATGTATAGGTGAAGAATTAGCATCTAATCTTAAATCAATCTTACTTAATTTTTAATCCAAACTCTCGCTTATTACTCTTTCCTTTCAAATTATTTTTTCTTTATATAAACTTTTAAATTTTGGAATAAAAGCATGATTTGTAGGTGTATTGGTGTGGTTAGCTAAACTTTTTATAGAAAGGTTAATTATCATGTTTCCACCCACAAAATCATATTCTAAACAAACAAAGCAAATAATTCATACACAACTTTCTTGGTAGTTTCCATAAACTATTTATTACATTCTATCTATGAGACTAAACTATAGATCAAACAACAATGTCTTTTGCACTTGTGGCATACAATAATTTTATAACAAGCAAGCTATGGTATACCTTATAATAAAATTAAAAAAAAAATAATGGACTTGGTGTATCGAGACAGATATTGAGGCAAGTTACAAAGCTAATATTAAAATAAAAATAAAATATCACAAAGGAGTAAGAAAAACTAAAATTATGAACTAGAAACACCATATACTACAATATCTTAGACCATGATTATGTGACCTAAAGGTCATTCTTAACCCGCGCCCACGATAATCTTAAGAACACCACTTAAAATCCCTCCCAAGCACCAATCCTTGACTTTCGCGCCCCACCGACACGTGCGCGCCCGCGATTCGTCTGATTATTAATTTAAAATAAATAAATAAATAAAAATAAATAAATAAAACTTAAGTAACTTTTTTTGATCCTTATGGATAATCATGCTCTTATTGTTTAATAACCCTAATGATCACACCATGTTGAGGCTCTACAAGCATTCTAAACACCGGAGAGTGTTGATACGATGGAGACAAAGTAAAACTAAATCTTGACACAATAAGTGACACAAGAACCTTAAGCTCCATCATACCAAAGTTCTTACCTAAACACAACCTTGTCCCTAAACCAAATGGGACAAAAGATTGTGGATACTTGCAAGCTTTAGAGACTCCTTCACTAAATCTCTCTGGCTTGAACTCGTTTGCATCATCTCCCCATATCTCTGGATCTCTATGCAATGTAGGGATCAATGTCCATATACACACTCCTTTAGGCACCATTAGGCTTCCTAGTTTTGTGTCCTCGAGAGCTTCTCTTGACACAAATGCTGCTGGTGGGTATAGCCTTAAAGTTTCTTGTATAACCATTGTAACCTATATATGCAACAAAGTGTTTCTTGTTATGTCTTACGACCATTCTATATATATATATATATATATATATACATGCATGCATGTATTACAAAAATATTAGTAATTACCGTTTTTAGGTTAGAAATAGAGTCTGCGTCAGGTATACCATTCTTGCAAAAACGTAAGACTTCATCGCGAATCTTAGTTTGCCACGAAGGGTTTAAAGCAAGAAGCATAAGACACCAAGAGACAGCAATAGCACTTGTCTCATGGCCTGCGAAATAGATGCTCTTACAATTATCCACAACGAAACTTCTGTAAGATGGTTTCTTGTCTTCCAAGCTACTACCATCACAACTACTCATAGCTCCTTCTAGTATCAATTGCATCAAATCTTTCTTGTGATGATCTCCTACACATTTCTTTTCTCTTTCTTTAACTGTTTCCCATATCAATGTCTCTACGTGTCTCTCTAGCTCTTCTATATTCACGTTCACATGCTTCTTAGTCCCAAACACAATATCACTTGCATGCAACCATGCATACATAACATTCAATAACATTACATTATCATATTATATATATACACCTAGAGAGAATTTAAAGAATTCTTTTTGAAGCTACTTACGTGAAGCCATTGAGACTAAAGAGGATATTATGGTGAGTGATGGCTTTTTGAAGAGATCTAAGCTTAGAGAAGATCTCTTTGCCTTTAGAGAAAGAGCTACCAAAGCAAGCTCTAGAGATGACGTCAGCAGAGACAGCTCTTAAGTCTTCATCAACTCTTATGTCACAAACCATATTGTCTCCATGACTTTTCATCATGACCATATCTTCCCATTTGCTAAGCATAGGCATGGCCGAGTCAACCATCAAACCAACCATACATTTGACTTTATCAAGGAAAAACTCAGGGGCTATGATACGTCGTTGATGGGCCCAATGGGGCCCATTAGAAGTGATGACGCCACGGCCCAAAACTGATTTAAGACGTTTTGTGACGTAAGAGACTTTGCCAAGGTTAAGAGTGTTGGCTTGGTTAAGCTCTTTAACTACTTCAGGGTGGTTCATGTACAAGTGTTGCTTTAGACCCGTCGAGTACGTGTACACCCTTCCTTCATTATCATTTTATATTCTTTTTCAGTAAATAGTTTATTAAAATTAAATGTAGAAAATATATAAGTTGTATATTCCTTTTTAAAAAAAGCAAAATTAATTATTTTATGTGTCGGTAAAAAACGGCGAGAGACCAAATTTATCAACGATCCCCGCGTGCTAGCGAAGTGACAACCTTTTTTTGTACATATCAAATTAAAATTAAAGTTAAAATATATCTTTTATTTGGTACTAGAAATTAAAGAGAATCAAAATGAATCATTGGGAATAAGTCATATAATATAAGCTGGTCAAGTAGACCCCGATGGATCACAAAACCTTATTAATTTTCTCTAAACTATTGAAAAAGACAGCTTTCATATTAGTTGTCAATCCATGCATAATTGCATATGCTACATACAAACATAAACACATATATAATATTTTTTTGTTAAAGGGTTTTCACATATATATTATCATTTTAAAAATATATATAAATATAAATCTTAGCTGTCAATCAGTATGCACAGATATGTATGATCAAAAGTGCATTCATATATGTAAAAATTAGTGGCTACATGGTTATTCAAATATTTAAATCTTATATAATATTTATAGTCCTTGATAAATTATTCCAATTTTCATTTATTATACAAGATTTATAGTAAGAGATTAAAGATTAGAGAGCAAACCGTATTGTTTTCGCCAATGATCAAGATAAGGAAAGAGAGAAGAAGTATAGTCATGTGCGATTATATTATCGCCGGAGTAATACTTTTTAGAGTACTTAACCAACGTTTGTGATTGAATCTCTTGCATCTCCGGCACGTTACCACGAAATAGCGACGGAGGAGGACCCTTGACGCCTTGCATGGCAAGCCTCCTCCGCACTCTCCATTGCTCCGCCATGGCTTTACCGTACACACGAAACCCTAAACCTAATACTCCTACAACTATTATCCACCATGTAGTCTTAGCTATTTCTACTATCAAACTCTCCATTTTTTATTTATTTATGAATGGTTATAGCTTATGAACTCAAGACTATAGTTTCTCTATATATATATATATATATTTAAGGTTTAAATATTTTTAATTAATGATGTATATATATAATGTATGTATGTGATAGTGGGGGTCTGAGGGAGGACTTTGCTTTTTTTTATGAAATAATTGTAATATTAAGTGGTAGCTAGCCCATGTGTTTGTCTACACATATAATTGTAATATATTTAGACTATACATTTAATTTTTGGCTATTATCGTCTCTCGGTCCATACTCAAATTGTTTAGACTTTTAGAATTAAAGAACACCTTTCTTTATTGATTTAGAAAACTTCTCAAAAACTAAATCTCTTTCTTGAGTCTTATGGAACAACTCTCCATAATTTCTTTATTTATAGTGCCTGCGCAACTTCCTATTCCTATATGATAAAGGAAAACTTACAAAACTAGTTCTATTTGTATTTCCTATTTTCTATCTCTTCTAAGATCTTCTGCAAGAGACATTGTCTCCAAGTCTTTGGAATTATCCAACATTCTCCCCCTTAATTCCAACTTGAACTTTGGGTGAATGTATACCAACTCCGATGAGGTCTCTCATTTCCTTGAACTCGATCCTTGCTAATGGTTTTGTGAGTATGTCCGCCTTCGTTCCTTGCCCGGTACATGCTCCACTTTAATTTGCTCATTCTCTATACACTCACGTATGAAGTGATACCTCTTGAGAATGTGTTTGCTCCTCCCATGAAATACCGGATTCTTTGTCAAATCCATGGCCGACTTGTTGTCAATTCCGAGTGTGATCTCTCTTCTTTACTCGAATTTCTTCTAACAATTCTTTGAGCCAAATAGCTTGCTTCGTTGCTTCGGTGGCCGCCATGAACTCGGCCTCGCACGAAGACAAAGCAACCGTGGGCCGCTTTTGCGATGCCCATGTTATTGGAGACGATCCCAAGTACACATGACCCGAAGTGCTCGGGATGTGTTCGATAGCCGTCCATGTGACTTTCTTGGACTCGCATATACCGACTTAGAACCCCCACCGCAAATGCTAAGTCCGGTCTTGTGTGTAGAGATATCTTAGGCAACCAATCGCTCTCCGATATTCTCGTTGCATCAATCTCTCGCTTCATGCTCGCTTTTGATATCTTCAATTTTGCTTCCATAGTATATGCGCCGGGTTACACGCATCCATCTTGTTGTCAACTAAGATTCCTTGTGCGTAACCTTCTTGTTTTATGCCTATTCCATCGGTCCTTGAATCACTTCAATTCCAAGGTAGTACGTTAACTTTCCTAGATCGGACATCTCGAACTTTCTTGACATGTTTTCTTTGAATTTATCAATGATCTTCTTTGATGAACTCGTCACTACCGCATCATCTACATATATAGCTATGATCAAGAGTTCCTTACCATCCGTAGTCAAGTATACCGAAGTCTCCTTTAGGCATCTCTGAAAATTCATTGCCTTAAGTACATTGTCAAGCTTTTTGTTCCATGCTCTTGGTGCTTGACGCAAACCGTACAACGCCTTGTGCAACTTGTATACTTGCTTCTCTTGTCCCTTCTTGACAAAGCCTTCTGGTTGACTTACATAGACCTCCTCAATTAGATCTCCATTCAAGAATGCAGTCTTGACATCTAAGTGATGAATTTCCCAGCTTCTTGCAGCTGCAAAAGCTATGAGTAACCTAATTGTTTCGAGTCTTGCAACTGGTGCAAAAGCTTCTTCGAAATCAATTCCCTGTTCTTGTACATATCCTTTTGCTACAAGTCTTGCTTTGTATTTGTTCACTGAGCCATCTGCTTTTCTTTTTATCTTGAAGATCCATTTTAGTCCAATGACTTTTACTCCATCGTGTTTATCAACAAGATCCCATGTCTTGTTCCTTTCAATGGAATCCAATTCGCTCTCCATTGCATCGATCCACTCCTTTTGTTCTGCAGCTTCGAAGTAGTTTAGTGGCTCTCCATCTATTGTGAGCAGCAATCTCACGCTTTCAATGTCTGCGAGAAGTACATACTCACTTAGGTACCCTGGCTTTTTTACTACTCGGCCATATCTTGTCACCACTTGCTGCGGTTCCTCTGTTGCTTGATCTTCATAGTGGTCTGCATCTTGTTCTTGTTCGATATCTTGCTCCATTTGCTCATTTTCTTGGTTGTTGTTGTCGTATTCAATTTCATTCTCCACTATTAATGGAGCGTAGTGAGGAATGATTAGTGAATTTGCATCTGTCTCTCTTTTGTTTACTACTGTAGACCAATCCCATGATTTTTCTTCTTCGAATACGACATCCCTGCTAACAACAACTCTTTTTTCAATTGGATCATAGAGTCTATAAGCCTTAGAACCCGGCTCAGTTCCAAGATTTATCATACTCTTGGATCTCTCATCTAACTTTTTAAGATGCGGTTTGTTGATCTTAGTGTGAGCTATGCAACCAAACACCCTTAAGTGCTCTATGTTTGGTTTCTTACGATTGAAAGCTTCATATGGAGTTTTGTCTTCTAAAGCTTTTGTAGCAACTCGTTGATGACATACGCCGAATGTCGAATGCCTTCTCCCCACATGAAATTTGGTACCTTCATCGCTTTTAGCATGCTCCTTGTCATCTCCATTAGTGTTCGGTTCCTTCTCTCCACAATGCCATTTTGTTGTGGAGTATAAGGAGCAGTTAGATGTCTTGTGATCCCGTTCTCTTCACAGAATAGGTTGAACTCAATTGATGTAAATTCTCCTCCTCTATCGGTGCGAAAAGTTTTTATCTCTGAGTCTGCTTGCTTCTCAACAACTCCTTTAAACCTTCTGAACCGATCGAACGCTTCAGATTTCTCTTTTAGTAGTATGATCCACATATATCTTGAGAAATCATCAATGAGGACAAAAACATATCGATTGTTGGCTGGCGTTGGTGGTGAAATTGGTCCACACAAGTCTCCATGAACCAATTCTAATACCTTTGATGCGCGAGACATTGCTTTGGTCGGAAACGAAGCTCTCGTTTGTTTTCCGGCTAGGCAAGCATCACAAGTGCTTCTTTGATATTGAACTCTTGGCAATCCTAAGGTCATCTCCTTCTTAGCCATATTGTTCATGACACCAATACTCACATGTCCCGCCCGTGCGTGCCACACTCTTGTAGCAACGTCATCTTCAATTTGTAGGCACTTAAGATAGCTAATCTCCATTGGTGCTTTGTAGAGGCGATTTGGTGATCTTATCACTTTGACAAGTAACCTTCCGTTTGGATCTCTTAAAGTTAACACATCGTTCTTCATGTTTACTTCACACCCGTGTTCTCGTTGCTTGCCCAAGACCGATGATATTGTGTTTCGAGGTTGGGGATGTAGAATATGTCTTGTAGAGTTCTCTTCTCGCATCTTTCCCTACAAACCTAATTGACCCCTTCCCAACTATATCAACGTATGATCCATCACCAAACTTAACTTTACCTTTGATGTTCTCATCTAGGCTTCGAGAAATAACCTCTCGTTTCCCGTCATGTGATTACTTGCTCCATTGTCTAAGTACCAAATGCTTGCATCCCCATTATTTGTATCATAGACTTTTGGAAATACTTTTTCTTCATTCAAGAACACTAATTCATGAACGTAGAGGGCCTCATCCGCTCTTTGTGTTTCGTTCAGATTTGATTCTTGGTTCTTGATGGGTTTTTCGGTGCAAATTGTTGCATAGTGTCCAGGTTTATCACATCTCCAACGCATCACATGCGATTTGTCTTTTGGCTTTTGGTTATTGTCTCCTTTCTCTCCTCCCCGAGTTTCGATCATTCGATCTTCTTCTTCCTCTCTCTCGCCACTAGCCTCTCTTCCTCTCGCCTCGGCCTCTGCCTCGAGGGCCTCCGTAGCCTCCACGGTTGTTTTGATTGCCGCGACCACACGCTTTTCCTCGATCTTCCACATTGGCTTTCGCGGCTCCAACTCGTCTTCATATGCCTTTATTCTTCCCACTATGTCTTCAAAGCCCGTGGTTGCCAAGTTAAGAACTTGTTCTGTGGAAGCTACAATCCGAATGTATTTGTCTACGGAAGTCCCTTCGAAACTTCTTCACCATCTTGGTTTCTTCTATGGTCTCTCCTAGTGAAGTCGCTTTAGCCGCAATTCCCGAGATCTTGCTCGCATAGTCATCGACGAGTCGCTTCCTCCCATGCTCAATTTGTCGAAATCTACCATCAAAGTTTGGAGTCGGCTTCTCTCACACGATCCGCTCCGAGATGCCGTGACTTGATAGCCTCCCAAATTTCTTTTCGATGTTTTAAGCTCACCAATTTGCAAAATTAGAGTTTCAGGGATAGATTGAAACAATAGAGCCATCGCTTGAAAATTCTTCTTTGAATCCGCTGAACCAAGTTCAATCGTATCCCACACCTCATAAAGGTTCAAGATAACTCTTATTCTCATTGCCCGACACGTATAGTTTGTTGAGGTCAACATCGGACATTGGATTGTTGCGCATCCAATCTCCTTAGTCGCGGTTGAGTTCTCGTTGCGTCGACATCTTTCCGATCCGCAACCTCTCTCTCCGTTTTTAACCGAGCCTACTGTGTCTTCTCCTTTGGCTCGATACCAAATCAAATTGTTTAGACTTTTAGAATTAAAGAACACCTTTCTTTATCGATTTAGAAAACTTCTCAAAAACTAAATCTCTTTCTTGAGTCTTTAGAACAACTCTCCATTTCTTTATTTATGCGTGCAGCAACTTCCTATTCCTATATGATAAAGGAAAACTTACAAAACTAGTTCTATTTGTATTTCCTATTTTCTATCTCTTCTAGCATCTTCTAGGAAGAGATTACTTTGTCTCCAAGTCTTTGGAATTATCCAACACATACACTAACATACATACACATACATACAGTTTCCCATCTTTTGGTCCCTCTTATTGTGTGTCTGTTGTAATTAATGCAAAAGAAGTACAATTGTTTTTTTTGGAGGAAAAATAAAATGGAAAATTTGGATATTGATCAAATTTCTGAGTAGATATCTCCCAAAAGGTTCATTTTTTTTTCTTTAAGACATAAAATAAATTGTTCTAAAGATTTTTTTTCACGATTGCAAGTAAAATAACTAATTCTATATAGTTTTAACGGTATTTGAATAAATAAGAAAATTGATGTGATAAAAAGAATGTAAAACAAATTGAAATTGTACGATTTTCTTTTTAATTATGATTTTATAATTGAATGTATGTGCATGCATACGTACACGAGATTGATTATTTATTTGTTATTTGGAGTATATATGTCATTTGGTGTCTTACGCATTATTATGTGAAAATCTTATATTATGTGCGACTAGATACATATTACATTTATTGATCATATCAAACTAGGGACCGTCTCCAGCGTCACGTTTTTTGGTAACATTATTTGAAAACCACCAAAATATTACAAAAGCGTTGTACTTTGTGGCCGAGAGTGAAGATTAATATGACAACATTTTAGTTATTTTTAAATATGTATTTCAATTTATTTAGGTTAATTTAGATTTTTATAAATAATAAGAAAATATGAAATATATACATTTGTTTTTATTAAGCGAAGTAACGTGGAAATGATGTAACGAGCCGAGGATGTTGACTTTTTGTGTGACATCTTTTTGTAAACTAAAACTTTTTTCCTGCAAAATAAAAAGATATATGACTAAGCAATTGGTGATGTAATATGATGAGTATTGGAGCATTAATTAAAAAAAACTTCAACTTGTATGATTTTGTTATTTAAATACAATTTTTTGGACGGAGATATAAGACCATCTTTATAGGTGATTCTTAAACAGGCTTTAAAACTAGGACCCACCATAAAATATAAGAATCGGTGTCAAAACCTTTTCTCTAAGAGGTGCTCTTATTACTGTTTGCGGGTCCCACTGACACGTGGCGGCCCGCGATTAGTGGACTATTTTTTTTTAATTTTTTTTTAAAAAAAGTAAAAAAAAAATAAAAAAATAAAAAATAAGAAGCTCACCCATAATGATGCTCTAAGGTCCCTTTGAGCATAAACATTGCAGTACCACATTTTGGGTTCTTAGCAAAAAAAAATAATTTTAATTAAACATTTTGTTTTTATTTGAAGTGGATCCCACAAATAAAAAAATTATCCTTAGTTAGAACCGGTTCCCATATAAGAGATTTATGAACTAGTCTTTAAGGTTTTTTGTTATTTTAATTTTTTTAAATAGATTTTTTTAAATAGATTTTTTTCTTAAGAATTGTTCATAAGAGACTGCATTGACCATAATTTTTTTAAAAAAAATAGGTTTGGTCAAATTCTATGGTTTCATTCATAAATCAGAAAAACTTAAAATAAGAAGAAGGAAATTGTAGGAATATTTAATGGTTAAAATAATATAAAAGTGAGAAATTCGAAGTACAAAGGTGATAGATAATAAAAGGGACAAAAGGAAGTTGATATTCGTTGAATGAACATTAAAAAAGAAGATCGATTTCTTTTTATTTACTATGTGATGTTGACATTCCACCTAATCTCTCTACTTAACCATCACATTAGAAGAAAAATTAAAAAAAAATGCACAAAAAGTGGTGGAAGATAACTAAAGCACATTAATATTATCAATTTGCATTTCTTATTGATCAACACCGGTGTGAAATATATGATTAGCAATTAAGAAATTGCAAATTAAGAATCGGCCCATCCAGATTTTCTTTGCTTTCTGTTATTGAACATAGCCCAATACTAAATGGGCCGTTATTATTAAACATAACTTAATAGTGAAAATAAAAACACTAGTAAACCTTTATGTGTAAACAGATTTTTTTTTTTTTTTCATCATAATCTAGTGTATAAGCAGTTCTCTCCCAACTGAGAGCGGCGAGATTCGAACCCCGGATTATGCGATTAGAAACAGATGTGACTACCATTGGGCCAATTGCTCATCCGCTGTGTAAACAATTTTTTATTATATGAACTGTGAACTTTTTGTGGTGTTGACTTTGATTATTATAATCGATTAAGCATCCTCCAACTTTGTAACCTTTATTTTCTTATATTTTATAATTTTGCATAATTAAAGAATACAAGAAAGATATGATTTGTTGTATGTCTCACAAAGTCATATATAAATCAATACAAGACATAAATATATTCGTATCTAAATTTGATTCACAAACTAGATTTCGAATAATATTCATGACTTTTGCTATTATGAATAAATAAATATGTTATTTTGGTTACACAAAACATCTATAAGCCTCTCCCACGTACATGGAAACGAATTTCTACGGCAAGCACAAATCAAATCTCATGTATATCTATCTATCTATCTATAAATGGTGTTACCTTACATCAATCGCTTTCATGTCCGAATGTTACAACTATCATTATCATATATATGTGCATAATAATATTAATTTCGATACTTCACATATATTATATATATAATTATATATGATAGAGTCGTGATCAACAAGAGATGACCCTTTGGCTTAACCAACAGGTTGTTTTACTAATTAGTGAAAGGAAAGAGTAACTTTATATGCTTTTTTTTTATGGTGGAAAATAGAATATTTTTGTATACAAGAGTGTTTTTTATTTATTTAAAAGATCCAAGTGGATTATTTGCACATTGTTTCCAATTTAAGAAGAATCTATTTTTTTCATTTAATAATATATTGCTTTAATAGTTATATTTTTTTGTAAGTAAGTAGATGATGAAACTCTATATGAGAGCATGGTTATTGGTAAAATTCTTAAAAAAATCTCTTAAGTTTTTTTAATAATTTTTTTATTATTATTTTCGATTTAAAAAATAAATAAATAAAAAACAATCATGCGCCGCCACGTGTCAGTGGGGCCCGCATATTGGGCAATAACCGGATCTAAAATAAGAGACTTAAGAGTGTGTCTCTTGTATTTTATTGTGGGTCCTACCTCTAAGAACCCTTTTAAATCTTCCATTAATCATGGTCTGAGTCTTTGATTGGTAAACATTAACTAAAAAAATGATACACATATATAATATGTTTTAAATATTTATAGCATGGATTGATACACGTATATATTTATTTATTTTTTTATTTTTGATAAAAATACACGTATATTTTACATTTTACCTATATATTAATGTATGCCAATGCACATACTAAATAAGTATAGATATGTTTAAATGGGTCCAAGGTTTTGAAAGTGCATGTTTACTTTTAGTTGCAAAAATATCATAAAAATATGTACAAGAACCTGCATAATATCATCTAATTAGAGGATAAAGATCCGCAAGTTGACATTAAAATTCTTTTGTCAAGTTGTCACGTCTCTCTAATTCTATCAATATATTCTCAAAATCTCATTCATGAAATCATGCATGTGTTACTAACAGTGAAATTTACTCATGATTAAAGTTAAAAATAAAATTTACTTGATTGATTAAATTTGTATAGTAATCACATTTACTAGTTTTGTATTTTATTAAAAAAATGTAGATATAGTTATAGTAAGTTTAACATAAAAAAGAACTTTGACAAGAATGGATAATAATCGCTTTTAAAATGGGAGAATTACAAAATTACACCATTTGAATTATATTTTAAAAAACTACATCATTTCAAAATTAATTCACAAAACTACATTTAAAAACTCAAAATTAAATCCAAATAAACCGTACCCTTTTAATATTATACCCTAAACACTAATTAGCGAACACAAATGAAAATATTTTAATTTTGGTAATTTTTTAAAGGGTAAATCAAACTTTTAAAATTTTGAAAATGTGTAAATATGTGAAAAATTGAATTAGGTAGAGTTTCGTAAATGAATGGATGAAAATGTATAGTTTTGTGAATTTCTCTTTTAAAATCATCATAATAATTAAATAAAAGCATTACCATCATCTTTTTCCCACTTTATCTATTAATTAATCTTCCTATGGTTTTTAAAGATTGTACGGGATAGGCTAAATCTAGATATATAGCTTATATGAATATCTAGATATTAATATAACATTTATGGATTTTTGGCTAATGATTAAACAAAACGAATTATTCCCTTTCAACTATGGATTGTTTTTGTCGTGGAATATTGAAAAAAGTAACCCATTTATAATTTACTGTTAGCAGCAAATCCTATCCTAATATCACTAAAAAAAAGACAAATATACCCCTAGTAACACAGCCATGTGAATTTGGTGTTGCCACTGCCTAGCCAAAGGGACTTGACGTGAAATTTATGGGCCCGAATAAAAAACACAGCTGGGCCCATTTATATTCCATAATCAAATTAACGAATTATTATGTGTTTTTTTTTTTTGTCTTTCCCATTATTTATCTTATGCCAATATGATGTATTGACGTTGAAAAAATTATAACCACAAAAGCCTAAAAATATTTACTTAATGCTAATATTACGAAATTATGCGTGTTTTTGAAGCTTAAGTAGAAATTTTGCAAGTATTTAATTTCTAGAAATTTAAAATTCGTCGTTTTACCGAATACTATTTATTTTACTATAAATTCACTACCATCTTTGCAAGTCTATAGACATAAAAGCCATCAATCGCCTTCAAAATAAAATTTCGCACAATACATTTTTGTCTTTAAATATAAATACAAACACATAAATGCAGATTTTCGCAGGAATGTTGGTCATTTTTCTGAACAAAATAATATTCCTTGTTTCTCATAATTATACGTACGACCAATAAACCATTCGATCTTGTTCACATTAATAATTAAAACCCCTTATGTTTTAATTTCTGGATGATATTGATTATATATAGATACTTGTTAACCATTGTTACTAATCACTAAAAAGCTACGTGGTTAAATTTTCTTTATAATAAGTTGATTTGTTTCGAGTCTTTCTTCCATCATTTGTTGACATGATTTTAATTTGATCATGAGACCAAAATAATAAATTTTAATCTTGAAATTAGCTTCTAACAATGTATCAGTTCAAATACATTACGCCATTTAACTTTCTTTAATTTCCCACACAAAAAAAATATTACAAAATATCTCCGAACCTGGTTCATGATAAAAGCAACGTAACGTAACATGGTGATACCGTGACCCACTTACCTTTAAATTTATTTTTCAATATTATTTTTTTTTTCAAAAACTACATTTGTTGTGAAATATTTACATATCTCTTTCTCACCTTCTCAGCCACTACTATAAATAAAACCCTAAAACACTCACACCAAATCAAACCTAAAGAAAAAAAAAAAATATTTTGACAACTTTCAAGAAACACATAAAAAATCGAAAAAATGAGAGAATATCCAAAATTAACAGATCAAAAGATGACAACAACAATGGTAGAGTCGTCTAAGTCACATCTTTGGCGTTCACCAGTGCCATACTTATTTGGTGGTTTAGCCACCATGTTAGCTCTCATAGCCTTTGCTCTCTTGTTATTGGCTTGCTCTTATTGGTCACTTTCACGGCGGAGTAACGACGCTGACGGCGAGAAACAGACTGAGTCAGGTGAGAAAGAGGCTGTTAAGGTTTTTGAAGAGAAGATTCTTGTTATAATGGCTGGTCAAAACAAACCTACCTTCTTGGCTACTCCTGTTTCTGCTAAGACTTGCGTCACAAGTTTGGACAGTGTAATAAAGGAAGAGATTGTTGTGAATACAGAGGATAAAGAAGGGCAAATTCGGGAATCTACATTAAATCAGTGAAGTCTGTTCTCAAGAGTGTTTTTTTTTTGCCCTCCTCTGTTTTTTTCGGAATTAGGGTTCCTCTGTTTTTTTATGGACTTTGAAACTGTAAATTAGAATTAGATTAGTAAGTGTGAACAATGAGTTGAAATAGTTTCGGTTTCAATGTATTTATGTGGGGATATATGAAACTATTTTGATATAAGCTTTGTACTAATTCATAGTATAATTTCTTAATCATAGGGACATGGCAAAACAAATTTATTCTTGCAAAACCCGAATTCTGGAGAGCTTTTGTAAAAAATAATTTAACTGACTTTATGAATTAATTGCTTCTTTTGCTTTAAAAGCAAGGCTTAAGTTTTTTTAAAAAAATTAGGTCATTTTTTTCAAGTTAACAAGTTTGTGGGAAGTACGACCATTTTTTTGGTCGTACGAAACTTATTAGTTATTTATGAATCGGACAGTCCCATGGTTTTCTGCCGTCGGCATAATTTTATCGGGTAAAATTCCGACACGTGTCAGTACATTGATTTTGAAGAAGTGCAAAAGTGTTCATGAGTTATTGTCGTAACGGTTGGATATGAGTTAGCTCTATATTTATTACAAAACGCGGCGATGCGACTTTGTTTCATCAAATATAAATTTAATGCTTCCTTCGCTCCTTGTTTTTTATTTTCTTTCTATCAACTTTCAGTATTAAATATTTCGAAAAGGTTTCAATTTCTTTGTATTTATATTTGTTTTGGCTTTTGTCTAATGAGTTTGGTTTTGTGTAGTTGCGTACTCACGAACATCTTGCAACAATAGCCTTTTTTAGAAGATAAATATTTGTTATATCTATGGTTATGACTACAACTTTGACTACCTTCATGGTACTAGTTTTGAATTTGGAAACCTTAATCGAGTTTCAAATTTCTCTTACAAAATTATGAACTTTTGATTAAACTATTTACAAACAACAAAACAATTGTTAGTTTTCAGATTTTGTTGGTTTATATGCTCCGATGGTTTTATGACTCTTTTGCATGTTTTCATTGTGTTGGGCTATAATGGGCCATTTAGTAATAACAATATGTATCATAGAAAAGGACTCTAAGCCCAAAACGAATAGGCCCTAACAAAAAGGATATTATTAAGCCCATTAGTGACCGACATACGAAACAGGCCATTTTACTTTTATTCACATTTTTTTGGTCACGGTTTCGTCTCCATTTTAAGACAGCTTCTCCGTCTCGTGTCTTTGTGGTCCCAACACTCGTAGTAGCAAAGCATCCAGCACATGATTATTCACAGTTTCATTATTCAACTTTGGTTTCATTTCACTTTTTTTTTCAAAATTAACGATTTTTTGTATTAGTCTTTACTATATTAAAATCATTGACAATTTTGCTACGTAATAATAAAACACCTGTTGCCAAATGTCAACAGTGGAGAATTATGATTACAAGTAGATAACACAATAAAGAAATCATTATTATTATTACGATAAATATAAAAAAAAGACCAAAACTAACCTTCTATGAATTATTTTTGTTTGGCTAAGATTAGACCACGTGTCAACTTTTGATTTGATACAGTTGGATACTCATGGCCCCCACGTGGATAGACTCAATGACACGCTCATGTGAAGCCATAACTCACACAAAGAGAGAAAAGTTAGAGCGAAAAGTAGAGAGAGAGAGAGGGAAATAAGAGAGATAAAGAAGAAAGAGAGAGAGAGAGAAATGGCGTCTAAGCTTTGTGACTCCTGCAAATCGGCGACGGCGGCGTTATACTGCCGTCCAGACGCGGCGTTTCTGTGTCTGAGCTGCGATTCGAAAGTCCACGCGGCGAACAAGCTCGCGTCGAGACACGCGCGCGTGTGGATGTGCGAAGTGTGTGAGCAAGCGCCAGCTCACGTCACGTGCAAGGCGGACGCCGCTGCTCTCTGCGTCACGTGCGACCGTGACATCCACTCAGCTAACCCTTTGGCTCGCCGTCACGAGCGCGTCCCCGTCACGCCTTTCTACGATTCCGTCTCCGGCGACGATGGATCCGCCAAACTAACCGCCGTTAATTTCCTCGACGACTGTTACTTCTCAGATCCAGACGGTAAAGCTAGCCGGGAGGAAGAGGAGGAGGAGGCTGCTTCGTGGCTGCTACCGAATCCTAAAACGACGACGATTTCTGCGGCGGCGGCTGATTCGGTGCCGGGAGATACGCCGGAGATGAACACGGGTCAGCAGTATCTGTTCTCGGATCCGGATCCGTTTCTGGATCTGGATTACGGGACCGTTGATCCGAAAGTTGAATCGCAGGAGCAGAATAGCTCCGGCGCCGATGGTGTGGTTCCGGTGAAGAATCAGGCGGTTAGGGTTCCGACGGTGAACGAGAATTGTTACGAACTTGATTTCACCGGAGGATCTAAAAGCTTTACTTATGGATACAATTGCATCAGCCACAGCGTAAGCTTTTCTCGGACTTTAATTAGGGTTTTCTCTAATTAACTGATTAATTTAATTGATTCTGTTGAAAAAGAACCATTTGTTTATCTAATTTGGATCTTATTAAATAAGTAATCAACAAAAAAGTTTAGATCTTTTAACGACACTTGAATTTTATTATTAGTTTATTCAGTGCTAATCATTAGGCAAACAACATGTGTAAGCTAATCTATAATTAGAAGGAATACAATGATAATCTCTAATTTAAGTAAGTACTACATAACCTAACAAGTTAAGAAGTACTAACTATTAATAAGTGTGTGCATTTTAAACATTTTAAACTTGAGTATTTGTTAACTTTGATTGTATATATATTAATGACAAGTCAAAGAGTAGTGTCTTATGATCTTATCAAATGGTTGTTACTTGTAACTTCAGGTATCATCATCGTCCTTAGATGTGGGAGTGGTGCCAGATGGTGGCTCAGTGGCCGACGTTTCGTACCCATACGGTGGTGCTGCAACAAGCGGAACCGATCAGGGAAGCCAGAGGGCTGTTCCGTTGACATCAGCGGAGAGAGAGGCTAGAGTGATGAGGTACAGAGAGAAGAGGAAGAACAGGAAGTTTGAGAAGACTATCAGGTACGCTTCACGGAAAGCCTATGCGGAATTGAGACCAAGAATCAAAGGAAGGTTTGCGAAACGGACAGATGCTAGCGAGAGCAACGACGTGGTTGGTCATGGCAATATGTTTAGTGGGTTTGGTCTTGTACCTACATTTTAGAGACTTGAGTGTAGGAGAGACGGGTTCGGTTGGTTCAATGTTGTTTTTAAGTAATAAGGTTTTTTTAACAAACTTTGTTTCAAGAGTTGTTTGTTTTTCTTTGTTATGGGTGGTGCTTATATGTAACTTTTGTTTTGTATATATCTCAATGTGATTTTGAATATGTTTTGTGTAATCAAAATAATAATTATTATATTGGCTTTAGTCGTAGTGATGGAGCAATTTGGAGAAAAGGATCCAACAAGCGTGAGGAACTTTGTGACCAAAGTGTGTAGACAAAGCAGAAACAATATCTAAAGCGTAACTGTGAACTTCAGGCTTCCTTGCCATCCTAAGAAGCATAGCTGTCCACATACCAGGCGCAAGCTTCACGGCTTCGCGCACACATTTGAATCCATTGGTCACTCTTGTCATCGTCCTGTCTTCTTCATCCCTGAGATTAATGGTCTGCTTCGTGTTGGGATCGATAGCCTTTTCGTCAAAGAAGATATCAATGATCCTGATTATATCCTGAAGAAGGAAGATGCGTACTCTCTGTCCTTTCTCTGATAATATGAACAATAGCAGATCTTCTGTGGCTGAAACTACTGAATGCATGTCGAAAGATTTCAGCTCTGATGATTTCTTTAACGTTTTGTCTTCTGGAGACTCCCCGGAAGTCACGGAAGCTTGTTCGGATATAGCTGCTACCTGAAAGACCAGAGAGTTTGATCTCAATTAAATCTTCAGATTACTTGACGATTCTTATAGAGAAAGAGTTAATCTATGACTTTACCAGGCGTTCAAGCCGATTCCACCTTATTGACCCGTCATTACAAATGACAAGTTCCCTTAGTATTTTCCTCATATCTGGGCTTGGATCTGCCAACAGTCTCCCGACAACAAATGGATATGCGCTCTCTATCACTTTAAACTCTGGGTCGAGAATTTTAGCCGTGCCTTCTAGTGAACCAAGAGATCTTATCACAAGAGCATAATCTGGAGGCAGCGAAAAGTTGAAATCGTACATAACATCATATAGTTGTTCCATCACTCCCTGTACAACAAAAAGTACACGATTACCGTATATATATATATGTAGTGTTGAGTGAAATTTTCATTACAGGATGGAGAAAAGGCATACCTGGAAATCTTGTGAAATTCTGGTAGTAGAACCAAACGAAGTACGCAAAGCATTTGAAACTGCTTGTATATCGACCCCTTCAGGCAAAAACCCCAAGGAAAGGAAATCATTTGCTAAACTTAGAGAGTCGCGGTTGACAAAGTGCACCAGCTGCAATCGCAATAGAACTAATCAAAATCAACAAAGTGACGGAAACACAATTTCAGATAGAAAAGCTATTAGTTCACCATTTGCAATAGAAACTAAACATATAAGGCAGAGAGAAAGGAAGATAAAGTGTAATATAGCTTACAATTTGAATAAGTCCCACACGATAATGGCGTGGGATATTTCCCATCATCCCGAAGTCAAAATAAACAAGAGACCCTTCTTTAGTAGCTACAAGATTTCCTGGGTGGGGATCAGCATGAAAAAATCCAACCTCAAGCAGCTGCTTTAACGAACAGGATAAGCCCTGTGAACCAAACCAAATCAAAGTTTTCAGTGGAGCATTTTTCAGTGGAGCATTAAGCATTTACAAGAACCTAGCCTTACTAAGTCCACACCTATCTCTCGGAATCACAAAGTTCTATCAACATATTATTTTTTCACTCTGAGAGGACATTAACCTAGCATAATTAGATATCAGTTATTTGGTTACCTGATCGATTAAGTCCCTCCTATCAAGAGAAGCCATTTTCAGCTTTACTTCATCTGTTAGTTTTATGCCATCGACCCATTCCATCGTGAGCACCGCGGTTCGTGTATAATTCCAATATATTTTTGGGACTTTGATATTTTCTGCTCTGTGATTCTTGGATTTATTTTTCGCTCCACCATTACCATTATTCGGATCATTCCCTGCCAATGTTCAAATATATATTGTATGTATCTGGCAATGGTATTTCAGAAGAAAGTCCCAACTTGAAACGAGAGAACCTACCTGAATCAAAAGAGTATAGAGAAGCAAACCGTTCTGCGTTTTTGGCCTCACGAACATAATCTATTTCATCAAACATATGCCTAACCTGTTCATCGAAGAGAGGCATGAACAAGTTTGTACAATATAGATAAGCAGAAAACTAATCCAACTTTCCAAATATATGACTCACCATCTCATTCACTGCCACCAACAGATCCTTTCGAGCTTTCGCAAATCGTTTCAGTTGTCCACCAATCATATGGAATAAGAGGGCATCACGTGTTAGAGAGAGTGACATTCCAGGTCTCTGAACCTTAACAGCTACCAACTGTCCAGAATGCAGATGAGCTGGAATACTTGAAGGGAACAATTGAAACATTTAGCTTCTAGTAAATCGAATCTGAGAAAAGTGTCAACTATGATAACAGTTGAGATCAAAAGAATATAAAAATCTACAATCAGTAAAAAGGTATCTAACCTTTGTATACCTGGCCCAGAGATGCAGCAGCAACTGGCTTAGGAGTAATATCCGCAAAAAGTTTTGACACTGGTACACCCAGTTGCTCTTCAATACATCGCATAGCAACATTAGTTGGAAATGGAGGAATTTGATCCTATTATCAACCAGAAAAATATGTTATCCAATTATTGAAACACGGCAATATGGATAATTTGAAAGAAAGATACCTGCAATTTCGAAAGCTCCTGACAATATATAGAGGGCAATATGTCTGGTCTTGTGCTCAGCGCCTGTCCAAGCTGCAACTCAAATAATTTATTATTTTGTGAGGATCTAAAGGAAGAGACTAAGACTGGAACAAAATGTGAATAAGAAACATACCTTAATGTAGAAAGGTCCAAGGCTAATAAGAGTTTCACGGAACTGCATCCAAAATGTGATAAAGTACTATGTATCAAAATAGTTCTCTCTGTTTTATCTAACTAAACAAGTATTGGCATAGAAAAAAACATCATCATAGATCAGTAGCTTACAGACCTTGACAGCCCGTTCCCTCATATCCTTAACAAACACCTGCCAAAAGGCAAGCTTCACCACATGGAACGAAATGATCGCAGCTCTATACAACGCCAAAAACGGGCCGAAACGATACACTGCAGAAAAGCTTTTCGAGCTATAAGCTCCGAGAGCATGACCAAACTCGGTTTCAAGAGATTCTCTCCGTAGCTTCGCATACTCTGCAGTAGGTCTTCCACCATGAACACTGGTGAATTCTGTCGAATACCTGCAAACCCCATTTCCCCCAAAAAAACATTTAGCACAGTAAAACATACTGAAATCCTCTATTAGCAGGATCAAGAACTCACGTTCTGTGTTGCAAATAAAACGGTGAAACCCACGTGTTTGTCTGTCTCAGGAGCTCATTATCGTGGCCTCTGCCTCTCGATGTGTAGTCCCCAAGCTTGAAGCCAATCGTTTTGTCATCACCAAACGCTACAACTATAACAACAACAACAACCACACCAACACAGAGTCCTAATTTCAGCATCATTCATCATTAAATCCCTACCAAAGATAACAGTGAAAATATTCACTGAAGCTGAGTTTAGGCTACAATGGGTTTCAGAAAATCCAGAAATTCAACCCTATTAACGAAAAATCAAAAATTGGCATTGAATGCAAGACCGGCCAAAAGGGGAAGAAATGTGCTTACATCGACGGAGCAGACGACGGTGGTGAAGGCGGAGAGCAACAACGACACTCCTCATCGGCTAATCAACACGAACGATACGATCTACTCCGTCGATTTTTCGGCATGCGATAATCCCATAGTCCGTAGAGATTTAGCTTCTTGCGCATAAACTGTTCGATAAAATGCGCAAACGAGATTCGTCCTTGAAGAAGAAGAAGATTATTTGTGTATCACTCTCCACGTAAGAGCCGAGCCGAGGAAGCAAAAGAGAGCGACGACAAGTCTGCGAGAATTAGTCGCCACGTACATGACACGTGTTAGAGGCCGAAGAAGTCGGTGTTTACTGTTACTTTGAGAAGTTTTATGGGCCTAATAAGGTCGATTATTGCTTAGGCCCATAGTTTCAACGTAGCTGGAATAAGGATAACATTGCTCCTGCTCCCAAACATAGCTATAACTTTTCCAAAGATAAGAAAGTATCAGAATCATACACAATTACAAGCTGCGTCTGAAAACAGAGTTCTACTTCTACATATCTTGTGAGTTTAGAGACACACAACGGTTTAAACCATGAGGTGAAGGTACAATCATCACTATCTCATGCCTCGTCTGTGCAAAGCTTTGTCTCTCTCTCTGCTTCTATCTTGATCACCTTTCTCGTGGCTTGAACTCTTTTCACGCCGGTTTCGGTCCCTGTTCAAATCATGTTGCATATTTCTGTCTCCGAGTCTCTTCTTGTCTCTGTCCCTATCATGATCTCTCTCCCTAGCTGATGATTTCCGTGGCGGGCTTTGGCTTTGGCTCCGGTTTCCCTCGCGGTGTCGCTTTTTAGACGATTCTCGAGAATCTTCACGCCTCTCTTTCCGCTCTACTGTGGAGTTCACTGCGGTTAAAAGCACTGTCAAGTTTTTGCGGGATTGTTACACCAAATTGTCAGAGAATAATTTCGGACCGTTCTCAAATCAGACAGTATATGTTAGGCGTAATGTATGAACTTACGATTTTTGTTGCCCTCGTTAGATCCTGACAAGCCATAATCAACATCAAGCCTCTTCCGCTTGATTTCAACTTTTCTGTCTATCTCTTCAGAGTTTTTCATCCCCTGTTCCTCGAGAGTTTCACGATACTCTATCAAAGCAACTTCTATGCGTCTTAGCTTTTGTCTGCAGTAACAAGTAACAGAGTAAGAAAGCAGACTATTGAGTTCCCTTAAATATTTTCAGAGGTAAAAGCATAGATCAAACCTTTGTTCCACGGCCATTCCATTGTCAGGTAGGGCAGGAACACAATCATTACTCTTGAGATCTTCGTCCTTGAAAGTTATCCCACCAGCATTGTCGCTTTCCGAAGAGTAGCTCTTCTTTTGTCCATCGTCAGCTTCATTATCCTCTCTAGCCCATTTTGAAGCTGGCAATATTAGGTCATTCTTCTCTTTTCCAACAAAGGCTTTCAGCTCAGGCTGTGGGATTTGTATTGTCGTGGCCAGATTCATAGGAGACTCATTCTTAACTTCTTTCAAAGATGAATGGTCTTGGGGGTTCTTCGAAACTTCATCCACAAGTTCATAGCTACGTTGTTTTTCAGTGTCTTCAAGGCTTAGTAGCCGGGCAACCATCATTACTCTACCCCCTATAAGAGACAACCCGTTGTGTCGACAACGTCTCTCAAGCTCAGTGATTGGTAACTTCATCAGCTCTTGCCTTGCAGCTCCTTTGCCTATTGCCAGTGCAGCATCGGGATTGATCTTACCAGTATCGCTCATATTGTCCACAAAACCTTTATTTTCTATTTCAGTTGCATCACCGCAGATAGAATGAAATAAGGTAACACCAGAGTTTCCTGATCGAAGAAATGTTGCACGTAGTCCATATATGTATGCGTCTGAAAAGAGAAACCAATCTGCCCATACATGCAGTACTTTGAGAACCCTTTCCTGCAAAAAGTAAGAATAAGTTACAACAGCATTTCACAAGACAAAGAAAACCGTCAAAGATCGTTTTAGTTTCTGACCGTACTTTTAGAGCCTCAGCAGTAATTCTTCCAGTTATGCTTCGATACAGATCATTGAAGCTTTCCATTATATCGGGTAGTGTTGCTTCGAATTTGGTTCTGTATGCGGATGCATTTTTAACAGGCGCGCTACTATTATGAAGAATATCAGATACAAGCATCAGTCTGGCAACTTTAGTTGGAATTGATGTCTCTTTTAAGGTCAGGGACTCCGTCAGAACTTCAACAACCTGTAGTATAAGTACGCATAAAAACAGGAACATGTATCTAAATATCTATTTACAATGTGTAATCCTGATTATATTCAGAGATTCTATGTGGTGTCGAGAAAAAGAGTGTGAACTCATATTTAATAACGTAGAAAAGCATCTGAATTTGGTCCAGTTACAGGTTATCTATAATGCATTCTTTTACTACGGCATACAAATGTACTAACACATATTTATGCTAAAGCTTCTGAAGGATATCTATGAAGCATAAGATATTCGGTAAAACTACATTGAAACAATATAACTAAAAATAAAATCATACCTCTCCAGCTGCATCTGCATTATCTAAAGCAAACCCCATAGCCTCTTTAATTTGAATCCTTTCTAAAGTTAGAGCACGCAGCATGTCCTCAAACTCATCCCTTTGAGGGTCGGTAAGAGTCCTCTCAATTTCTGCACGCTGTAAATTTTACCAAAGTAAGGTATACCGACGAAAGAACAACTTAGCTAACAAAAAAATAAATCATAAACCAGAAGTGAGAGAGATCGTTAGAAGATTACCCTGCTTCTTCCCGCAGCATATGTGCTTGTAAATTCTTTTTCATGCTCCGCGCTCTTAGTTACAGGCAGGGGTGGCGGTATCCATCTGCAATAAGAGAAAGTAGACTGTTAATACAATAGAAGTGTAAGGGTAAACCTAAATGAACCCCATGATCAGTTTCAAAGTTGTCATGGTTTAATACCTTCCACTACCAGTTATCATGATATAAGGTTCTGTTCTCCACCTTTGAAGTGTATCACCCTAAATAATGCAAAACATCTTCGTTAGCTAATGACAGTGTAAAAAAGCTCAAGGCGAAGAATCTATAATAAACCTAGTTACAACGCAGTTAAATTTACCTGTGCAAAGGAGTAGAGTCTCCAGACGTAGTAAGTATGCTCCTTTGAGCCCAGCTCAAACAAGAACTTAAACAGTGGATTGCCACGACCCCTCTCCATGATAGCTTGTTCAAAAGCACATTCGCCATCCATAACATAGAGGGCCATTGTATCAATCAAATGTCTGAGGTGCTCATTTTCAGGAGTAACAACAGCGATATCCGGAACATTAGGGGTAAGAACCTGAGAATGGAATTCAATGCAAGAAAATTTCATTTGGAATAAGATTATAAAAGAACGGTAGCGAAAAGCGTGTCCACAACTACAGGTGCCACACCAACAAGTTAGTGGGATTAGTTTATTTCTGGTTCTATTTCTGTTCTAAGTCACTATGAGAAATAGAGAATACCTATTCTGAAACTTAACAGTAACATTTTAGACTATAAAGTAATTCAAGCATTCCTCAAATAGTCAAAAAAACATTTAAAACTTCTAAAAAATCAGTTCAAGCTATCTAAAACCAAGTTTTAGTTTACATACCAGCTCAGAATTTTGCTTTGGAACAGAAGTTATTGGTGGACCCGATTGACCAGAAAAAATCAAGTTGCAGCCCTGCCAATGAAAATATAAGAAACTTTAGAGAAACAGTAAGCAAATTAAGAACTTTTGTGCCAGAATGGCAAAATACTAATCACAATCAGGGATCAGGCCCGTTCATAGGTAAGTAAGCAGGTAGAATTAAAGAAGGAATGTATCTCAAGGAGCAGCAAAGCATGCATCACAAACCTCCTTACTACGAATAGCCATATGTCCAGGTGGTGGAGCTGGTAATGCTTGTGATGGTAGAGAAACCGCTTTACCCCATCCAATCTTCAATTCATAATCGTACACGATGATCCCTGTACAATTAGAATTTCCTTTATCTGGATTTCTATACCAGGCTACAATGGATAGTCTAGAGATAAGACAAACTAGCTGACCTTGCATTTCATCTTGTGCAGCTTGTCCATCAGCTCTATTCATGAAGGAAACAAAGCCACAGTTTCTTTGCCGCCTCTTTTCCTCTTCTGTTCTTGGCCACATAATCTTGACACTAGCTATGGGTCCAAATCTTCCAAAAGTGCGAAGAAGGAAATTTTCATCAACCTATTTGAGCACAAAGATCTGGTCTTAAATATAAGTCAAGGACACATATTCAAAGACAGCACATTGATTCAGTAAGAAAAATAAAAAACACCTTTGGGGCCAGATTCCCAACATATAGATTTGTAGTTTGTGGGTCGCCATCATCAAACGATCCTAGCCTTCCACTGGGATCAAAATCATCAAGTAGCTCATCAACACGGCTAGATGGCTGAAGACAGAAGAAAATTTAGTACAGAAAGCAGGACATACTTTTCTACACAGTACATGAGTTACTCTCAGAGCAGAAGACCAATGAAAAGAGCACACGGGTATCATAACTAACCGAGTTATCGCCCTGGCGGTCACCATCCTGGTTTCTTCTTTCCCTTCTTTCATGTTCACGTTTCAACTCCTCCATAAAATTATCTATATTTCGAGTCTTTCCCTTTTCTCTCTCCTTTGGTCTCTCTTCCTCCCTCTACAAAAGTTAAAACAAACAAACTTACAACTAGACCATTCTTTCAAAACGACAAACCCAATAAATAAATAAAAATTGCAGTAACAAACCCATGCTACTGACCTTCTTCTCCGACTCTTTACCCTTAGATGCCAATGGTGGTGGAAGGAAAGAGGGAACATACCTGCAGAGATTACGTATTTACGTGGAAGGTAATCGTCTATATCACAAGATAACACATGCATCGATTTCAACTAGAACACTCAATAATACATCATTCCTAAGACCTCAGATAGTTGCTATATGCATATGAGAGAAACACAAGATTCTATCTAAATACTACAAACACATGATAAATTAAATGGTATTCTATTCAAGACTTGCTAACAAATAGAAATCATATCAGAAGTGTATATACATATCCAACTTTGGACTTTGTTACCACTTTACCTACTCCCCTTCTTTGTTACAGAACCCCCATCGTTAGACTTTTCACCTGTCATCCGCGAACGCATAGAAAAAGAGCCATACTCTTAATAAATGTGTTCTCAATATAAACAAAAGCTTTTGTTTCTACCATTTGACACCAAAGAAGATACAAAAGTAAAATGTAACACACACACAAAAGAGGGCAAAGCAACAACATTTAAAAACCAAAAGTACTAACCTTGAGAAGAAACTTTAGGCTTGTCGTTGGGATTGATTGTACCACCTCTAACAAAAGTCTTAGTTGTTGCATTGTCTCCTTGAAACGATTCAACGAACTCTTGATACAGACGAGCCGTCTCATCCTCTGCTTTCTACATAACAACTCGATTATTATCAATCTCCGATTAGCTCAAATTATACCTATGAAAGCTAAATTGAAAGAAAAATACACTTTGCCCTTTTGAAGATAACCAATAAGCAATAAGCAGAAACGAGAAACAAACCTTCTTCTTAGCTTCTTCTTCTTCTCTGTGTTTCTGGAATGGCGTTTTCTTACGGGTTATCGAGAAAGAGCTCATTTTTCACAGGATCCAATGAATCTGTGAACTTATAGATGCTCAGAGAAAAACCCTTTTGCTCGTCGATGACGAAGCTTGATTCGACTTCGAAAAGTCAAATTTTGGAATTGAGAAGAGATAACAGTAGAAAACTAATCGGAGATTGTGGATTCTGATTCAAAAAAAGAAGCTAGGGCTCAAGTGAAAATCAAATATATTGTTTAAAATAAATCCTCTTTGTTTATGTTTTACACACAATTTATTTTGGGCCTTGTGACTTATTGGGCCTTATGGATTATTGGGCCTCTGTTGTGAATGATTGGAGAAAGAAAGTTTAAAAGTCTTCTTCTTCTTCTTTTTTTTTGGTCAAAGAAGAAACTTATTAAAAGTCTACAGAGTTACTATTATTGTCTTTTTTTTTGTTATATTATCGCATTATTGTCACAAAGACAATGTCAAACTCGTTTAATTACAACCACGCACCATTTATATTCAGACAAACTTTTGTATTACCTTATCTCGGAAATATCTATACCATTATTCGTTTTGTGTGGACATGCTAAATAAACATATCATTACCAAAAAAAAATAATTACATCACGTCAATTTAAAAGATCTGTGTGTTTTTAATGAAAAATACAAAATAGATGAAGACACGAATTAATAGTAACTCTCTTTTCTTGGAAAGACTTGGAATTAGATAGAAAAATATAATTATCTCTTCCTAACTTTATATATCTCCAAACAAAATAATTGTACTACAAAAACTGGGGGACACATGAAATATTTATTTTAAATAAAATGTAAAAAAAAAGTCTAAAGTTGCCAAGTGCCAAATGCTGTATAAATATGTAATCACAACAATAAATACAATTCCAATACAATCATCTCTCTCTCTCTCTCTATAATATTCTATACACTAATACACAGTTTAAGACTTAAAAAGGTAATCTTCGCCGAGCTCGGTATCTCTATCTATTTAGATGTTTCAATATTATCTAATTAACTCTTAATCTATATGTTTTATTGACTTAATCGAATCTTGCATCTATTTTGAACCATCCACTTGATTTCTACTTGTTTGTATTCTCAATTTGTTTTGTATTCTTAGAAACTATCTCTTATTTGTGTATAGGAACCAATATGAGTCTATGGTGGTATTATATCATTGCTACACTTGTCTTCTTTGCATCTATACTCATTGCAAAGAATAAGAGAAAGATCACAAAGACCAATCTACCTCCAGGACCACCAAGACTTCCTATAATTGGTAACTTGCACCAATTAGGATCAAAACCTCATCGTTCCATGTTCGAATTATCCGAAAAATACGGTTCTTTAATGTCTCTAAAGTTTGGAAACGTATCAACCGTTGTGGCTTCAACGCCGGAGACAATAAAAGATGCTTTGAAAACATTCGACCTAGATTGCTGTTCAAGGCCTTACATGACTTATCCCGCAAGGATCACGTACGATTTAAACGATCTCGCCTTTTCTCCTTATAGCAAATATTGGAGGGAAGTAAGAAAGCTCACCGTTGTTGAGCTCTACACCGCGAAGAGGGTAAAATCTTTTAGGCATGTGAGAGAAGAAGAAGTGGCTTCCTTTGTTGACTTCATCAAGGAATCGGCTACATTGGAGAACTCTGTTAACTTGAACAACAAGTTAATGAAATTATCAGGAAGTGTGATTTGTAGGATAGGGTTTGGGATAAACCTAAAAGGTAGTAATCTCGAGAATTCTTATCAGGAAGTCATTCAAGGAGCCATGGAAGTGTTAGGGAGTTTCGCGGTAGCGGATTACATTCCAATAATCGGCGGAATCATCGATAGATTCACCGGTTTACATAGCAAATGTGAGAGGGTTTTCAAAGCAATGGATACGTTTTTCGATCAATCTATAAAGCATCACTTAGATGACAAAAGTCTTAAAGATGATATCATTGCTTTGCTCCTCAAGATGGAGACAGGAGAGACCGGACTCGGAGAGTTTCAGCTTACTAGAAACCACACCAAAGGAATACTTCTAGTAAGTACTATTAAAACTTTATGATTTTACATAGTTTAAAATATAATATATTTGATTATTACAGAATGTACTTATTGCTGGAGTAGACACTTCTGGTCACACAATAACATGGGCAATGACACATTTGATAGCAAACCCAAGAGTTCTCAAGAAAGTCCAAGCAGAAGTAAGAGAAGTGATCAAAAACAAAGACAACATCACAGAAGAAGACATAGAGAAACTCGAATATCTCAAGATGGTGATCAAAGAAACATTAAGGATAAACCCACTAGCACCACTTCTAATCCCAAGAGAGGCTTCAAAAGATGTCAAGATTGGTGATTACAACATACCAAAGAAAACATGGATTCATATCAACATATGGGCACTTCATAGGAATCCAAATGTGTGGGAAAATCCAGAATCTTTCATCCCTGAGAGGTTTATGGATAATGAAATAGACTATAAAGGTTTAAACTTTGAGTTGTTACCGTTTGGTAGTGGGAGAAGAATGTGTCCTGGTATGGGAATGGGTATGGCTTTGGTACACTTGGCTCTTATCAATCTTCTTTACCGATTCGATTGGAAGCTTCCGGATGGTATGGAGGCTAAAGATGTTGATCTTGAAGAATCTTATGGACTTGTATGTCCTAAAAAAATACCACTTAAGCTTATCCCTGTCCTTACTCAATGGACTTAACTAGACTTTGTAGTTTCATAGTTCAATAATATGTAGCCCTTTGAATGTGTTTTAAAGGTTGTTATCATTGTATTTGTATCAATAAGAAATTATGTGAAGGTTAATATCATTATATCAATTTGTTATCATAATTTTATATTTGGTCACAATTTGTTTTTGGCTCGTTACTTATAGTTTGATAAAATAGTCACACTTCAGATTTCATAGTGTCTTTAGACTAGTTTGAAAAAATAATGAATTTTGTAAGAATGATTACAGAATTTTAATCCAGTCGATATTCTTTTACTTGAGCCTTTCAAATTAAATTAATTTACAATAATCTCCCTTAGATTTAATTAATTAGGGCACAATTAGACTTGATGCGTTTACTCTCTGAAAAAACGTGACAAAACTTAATTGGGCCAAAATTAGGTCATTAAAATAAAGCCCATATTTAAACAAGGCCTTAAACTACACGATAGCTTCTGTATATATTAATTAAGAGTGATAGAGAAAAATAGACACAGAGAATAAGACGAAGAAGAAGAGAGAGAGAGCAATGGATCCAGAGCAAGTAGACGAATTCGTGATGGGTTACTTGAAGAAGAAGGGCTTTAATGGCGCCGCGAAACGCCTCGAAGAAGTTCTTCACCAAAACAAGAGCTCGGATATCGCAAACCACAACAACAACAATGGTGGTAGCATCTTCGGTTCAGTAGATTATCACAACGATCCTGAGCTCACCAAGCTTATTCGATCCTTCTCACAGTAATCTCTCTTCTCTCTCTCTCTCTCTCTCTCTCTCTCTCTCTCTCTCTCTCCGTTGATTTCTTCTTAATTACGATTTTGTGTTTAGCGAATTTTTGATACCGTAAGTTTTTTGTACAAGCAAAATCATGTAATACACTTTCTGGGTTAAGCTATTTGCTAAGGTTTTGATTAGTTTAATGTAGAAATTTTAGTTTTTGAGAAGATCCTAATAAACTCTTGATTCCTTACTTTTGTTATAAATTAGGGTTCTTACTGATTTTTTTATACACTATAAATATATGTGGAGTTTATTTAAAGCTGTATTTGGTTATGAGAGCCAATGGTTACTAAATGTGGTTATTTTTGTTTATATAGAGCAGAATCTGACCCAACTCGGTACCGTGAAGGCTACAGCAAACTAAGGTCATGGGCATATAACTCACTGGATTTATACAAGGTGGGGATTTTATCCTTATTGTGTAGCTACTAGCTACCTTTTGTATGAAACGTAAACAAACTGATGAGCTGATTCGAGTTTTTGTAGCATGAATTGCTCCGTGTGATGTATCCCGTGTTTATTCATTGTTACATGGACCTGGTGGGGAAAGGACACACTCAAGAAGGTACTTGTCAAAATACAATTAGATATTCTGAGTGTTGTTACTTAAGTGTATGTATAAGGTTTTTGGAGGTAGTGGCTTATGCTACTTAATCATATGGGTAATTATTTGCTTGTATTTCCAGCGAGAGCCTTCTTTAACAGCTTCCGCAAAGATCATGAAATGATACACTTACGGGATCTTCAGAGGCTGGAAGGCGTTCTTGTTCCATCTCATCTAGAGGTTTAAACTAACCTCACTTGGTCGTATAATGTTGATAACGAATGTTTTTAATCAACTTTCTTATAACCTTGGTTCTTATCAGGAGATGGAGTTTGCTCGTTCTCTTAGACAAAGCAAAGTCAACATAAAAATTTGCCAGGTAAAGTGCAAAAGACTAGTAGCTGTAATAGGAAAACGCTTCAAGGCTCTGATTAACTGAATTCATATGATTGCAGACCTCTGATATGTTTATTGAATGTTGCAGTATTCATATGATCTATTGATTCAGTATCTACATAGGACAGAATCTACTTTAATGCTTGGTATTATTAACGAGCACATCAATTTCCAAGGTAAATGTGTTTTTTCTCATATATATGCAATATCATGTAGCCGATATTTTAGTAGGAGAGTGAATCCACTGTTTTGTCATGGATCTTTGCAGTTTACTCGGGGCAGCCTAATTCTGCATCTGATGACATAGAGGCTGTCACCATTGTTGGAAGTTTTCAGGACACAGCTAATCACATAAATCAAAAAGAAATACAATGGGGAGTACGTACTTTTCGTAAAGCCTTTTTACTCTTTTCTGGAGGAATAACTGTTGATGCCTCATCCCATGCACACTTTTTTCATAGTTGCTTGAAGACTCGCTAGAAGATCGCCTTGAGAAGACAGGAGGTCTGCTATCCGAGTCTGAGAAGGGACAGGGAGAAAGTAAAGATGGGGACATGGATGATAGTAAGGTGATACCTAGCTTTAACTTAGATCATTAATTTCTGAATTGTGAATCCCATATTTACTCGTCAATTTATACCGTCTTCAGAAAAGATCCAACGAAACTGGAAAACAAGGCTCTTCCATGAAAAAGTTAAAGAAGGACAAGGCGGGAAATGCAACAACAAAAGTTACAAGACAAGAGATCAGCACAGTGGCACCAGCGCCACGTGTAAAATCAGAACTTGCCTTGCCAGTAATGTACATTCAAATCCCTTACCCATTTTTATGTCAGGAACTTAGGACTTAACCTCCTTTAACTTTAATTAAGTTTTTTTCCATCTCCATTTTTTTTTCTTTGTTAGGTCTATGGACGTAGAGCAATCCATCCTTGAAGACTTGAGAAACCGTGTGCAGTTGAGTAATGTCGCAATGCCATCTGTCAGCTTTTATACATTTCTTAATACTCATAACGGGTAATGTCCACCTCTCCTCCTAATGTTTTTTACTTATTTCCAACTTATTGCTTATTCATTTATCCTCTTTCAGGTTAAATTGTGCATCTATATCTCATGATGGATCTCTGGTTGCTGGAGGGTTCTCAGATTCATCAATAAAGGTATCTTACTCTTGAATGGTTGGTGTATGTTTCTTTTTTATTTTCTTCACCTCCTAAATAGTGCGATTTATGATGTTCAGGTCTGGGACATGGCGAAGATAGGACAAGGTAGCAGTTGTATTTTTTTCTCTATGAAACAAATTCAATTTTATCCCCCATTATGGGAAAATATTGTTATAACGTCAACAACTAAGATTCTGGCTTACATTTCCCTTGTTGGTTTTGTTTGTCACGAATCTTGTTTGTGGTCCATGTGAATTTTTTATAAGTTTTCTAGTTCCAGGTGCTTTGCAGGATGGAAATGATTCAAATGATCAAACCGCTGGGCCAAATGGCAGAAGAAATTATACATTATTACTAGGTCACTCCGGGCCGGTTTACTCGGCCACTTTCAGTCCTCCTGGAGATTTTGTTTTATCTTCTTCAGCGGATACAACAAGTATGTATATGTCCATCACTTTTCATATCCATATGGTCGTTTGTTAGTTTAAACGTTTCTTATTTACCAACCATGAACTATTAAATGCAGTACGACTGTGGAGTACAAAACTAAATGCTAATCTCGTGTGCTACAAGGGTCATAATTACCCTGTATGGGATGTCCAGGTAAATTTTACACATTTTTCTCACCAACAGTAATTTACGGTGGATGGGAATAACTATATACTCATGTCATGGTGCAGTTTAGCCCTTTTGGCCATTATTTTGCAAGCTGTTCTCATGATCGTACTGCAAGGATCTGGTCCATGGACCGAATACAACCTCTAAGGATAATGGCAGGGCATCTATCTGATGTTGATGTAAGTGCCTCTTCATAAGCTTATTTGGATTGACATGAATACAGATGAGTAACCTTCAAATGCCATTTGGATAACTATTGATGGGTTTTTGTTGTACTTGTCAAATGCATTTTGAGTTCAGTGTGTACAGTGGCATCCAAATTGTAACTACATAGCAACTGGTTCAAGTGATAAGACGGTTAGGCTCTGGGATGTCCAAACAGGGGAATGTGCCAGGATATTCATTGGGCACAGGAGTATGGTTTTATCGTTGGCGATGTCACCAGATGGGAGATATATGGCCTCTGGTGATGAAGATGGCACCATAATGATGTGGGATCTCTCAACGGCTCGCTGCATCACACCTCTCATGGGCCATAATTCATGCGTCTGGAGTCTCTCTTACAGGTGAGAGATCGAGACAGCAAGCAAAACATAAGATATTGACTAAAGTTTCCTTCTAACCTGTCTTTATGATTCAGCGGGGAGGGCTCTCTTCTGGCTTCTGGATCTGCGGACTGCACAGTAAAACTGTGGGATGTCACCTCAAGTACCAAATCGACAAAGACCGAGGAAAAGTGAGTTAACTCTTTCCAAAGCTGTATTATTGGCTACATTGAATAGTAGTTTTCCTGCTAATATGAGATTTATCATTTGTTATTGAACAGAAATGGGAACTCAAACAGACTTCGCTCACTAAGGACTTTCCCCACCAAATCCACGCCTGTTCACGCTCTCCGAGTAAGTTCTGCTCTCTTCACTAGAATTAGTCCATTGTTTTTGGATACCATGATATATATTTCATCTCTGGATTCTCTGCTAAGTCCATCATTGTTGTGCTAATGAATACATCAACTCATCCTTGATCAAAGAAATGACTAGAACCAAAGTTTCAGAGTGTGTACCCTAAAAACTCGTGTTTTTGTGTGTGTGTGTGTGTGTTTACTTGGATGCAGTTTTCTAGGAGAAATCTGTTGTTTGCTGCAGGAGCGATCTCTAAACCCACAAGCTGATCAAAGCCAAATGGTATCAGATTACATTCTTACAAGTAGTTGTTGTACATCATGAGGAGAAAACCAGGTGTAAAATAGTCCTCTTGAATCTAATGTCTCCAAAAATGTTACTTGTTTGTGGCTATGTTTTTCTCATTTCCAGATTCCAAAAATGTTGAGATTCACTCAATAAACTACTACTTGCCACAATTCATGTTTTATCACTTTTGTCAACATATATCTTGTAGGGTCATTGATTTTTCCAAAATTTTAAAGGACAGTAGTAAAGTTTAAAAAACTTGCGATGTAAAATATATGTTTTTGAAAGACATTTTTTATCAAAGTTTTGGATGAGACAGAAAATCTACAAAAAGTAGATTTGGTTGATATGTGATTAGACAAATTGTTATACATGATTTGGAGTTATATGTTGATAGTTGAGTTGTGACTCTCCTCTTACACATCATCTTTCTTATAAGTATTCTCCTTAATTTACTTTTCATAAACAACGTTTTAATGCAAATAAAGATATACACAAATTGAAGAAATTACATATATTTATGCAATTAAACATTATGCTGATCAAGTGGGTTTTTTTAATCTTGCCTACGTGGCTTTCCAAAAGATAAGCTCCTATTGGTGGAATAAAGTGACTTTAGCCATGCAACCTTACTTGTACATTCATTATGAAATCAAGTGGGAAACAAATATTTATATATTGACTAATCCATAAAACTCTTTAATTAAGATTATAAAAGAACAGTGTGGAAGTTTCAAAAACTCTTTTTTTTTTTTTTTACTTTTAGACATTGCACAAAAATAAAAAGTATGTTATCTCCCACAAAGACAAATTATTCTTTAAAGTCATATATACTATATGGTCTACAATATCGCACAAATTATACATAAACAAAATAAATCATTTACTTAATGATCCTTATAACGTCTATAAACTTTGTAATGAATTAGTTTGAGTTTATATAAGAGTACAAAAGAATGAAAAAAGAGAGGCCCACGAGAGAAACAAAAGGAGACAGAAACGACCACTTACCTCGTGGAGTTGCATTAAGTAGTCATAACACAAAACCTGAAATAATATTAGATGGTCCATTTTTCATTATACTTTCAATTATTTTATGAACATCCTTTTCATTTTATTGTCATTTTCCTCTCATGTCATTTCATAATATGTATGTACTACTAATCAGTGTCATAACTGTTTTCAATTTCCCTCTCATCTCCTTGTACACTATCCATAAATTAGCAAACACTGCACATACTCAATTATTTAAGGATTATGTGTTACCAATTACACTCATCAATCACATGAATACATTATCATATAATATAATCTAATATATATATATATATATATATATATATAGTGTATATGGGTGGTGGAGTTTCAATAAGCTAGCTTTTCAAGTGTTTTTGTGAGAAGGTTATGACAGCAAATCAAACCTACTTGTCTCTCTCATCTTCATAGTACTTTGGTCCACTTATTACATATTAAAAAACTAAGTAAAATGTTATAGTGTAGGGTTACTATTTTCTTTGTCTATTCCTTTCTAATACCATCTACTTTTGCTCCCACTTACACATTATAAACTTCTTTCATATCTATTAGTGAGATAGAGAAAGAGAGAGAGAAGAAATCATTGCTTTGACAAAAAAACTTTGTTCCCCTTTTTAGCCCTCATGGATGCTTCAAGTGACAAGCAACTACCTTCATATCAAGATTCTATAAACCAGAGCCAAGAACAGAGTTTCAAAGACCAAGAAAGAGATGGCCATGACTCTAGTGAAGAGCAAAACAATCAAGAACTCAATCTCATAGACTCCATAGACACAAGTATTGATGTTAATGAGAGTTACAATGAATCTACTACATCAACAGAACAAAAGCTTTTCTCATGTAACTACTGTCAAAGAACTTTCTATAGCTCACAAGCACTTGGTGGTCACCAAAATGCACACAAGAGAGAGAGAACTTTGGCTAAGAGAGGTCAACGTATGGCTACATCAGCCTCAACTTTTGGACATCCTTATGGTTTCTCTCATGTTCCTTACAACAACAACAACAACAGGTCTTTAGGGATTCAAACACATTCAATGAGCCACAAGCTTAATGGTTTTGGTGGTCACTATGGTCATATAAACTGGTCAAGACTTCCTTTTGATCAACAACCAGCCATAGGTAAACTACCATCAATGGAGACTTTTCATCATCATCAACATCAACATCATATGATGATGATGATGGATTCTTCACGGTCTAATAACATTGGTCTATCATCAAGCAACATAGGAAATATTCTAGTAGGGGCACCGAATCTTGAACAATGGAGAGGAGATGGAGGATTGTTAAGTACTAATCAAGAAGAGAAGCATAAGCTTGACTTGTCACTCAAGCTATGAGTTTCTTTTTCTTGATTCTTGTATATATTTAGTATATTTTACAATGTTTTTTCATGTGTTTGTTATCATTTACTACTCTTTTATGTGTATATTTTTGTGTAGTAAAAAACTTATAATGTACAACTATTTACACATATCTACTTATTACTTGGTTTGAAATTTTTTGGTAAATGGGTTTCATGTAGACACCCAACAACAATATAAATTTAGTTATTTATTCCTATAGTTGGGAGAGAAATTAAAAAGAAGAGATCTGTGGGAAGATTTGGTTTCATAATCACAAGAAAATAATGCTAATATTATAATGTCAAAAGTTGGTTTACCTGAAAGTTAGAACAATCATTCTATTAATTTTTATAAAAAGTTGTAACAAGACACTCAAAACAGAACAAAACAGATATAGTAGAAAAGAAAGATAGTTGCTGTGTAGGATAATTGTGACACTAAAAGCAAAAGACTACACCAATAAAATGCATTATTAGTGATTAAACAAACAAAAAAAGCATAAAACAATAAAGCATCCTATGCTTTGCCCCTTGAGGATAATCAATACACACATACATATATATTTGATTAGTGCTTAAATATGTTTAAAAAAAAGCATGAGACTAGCGAAAGGTAAGTTTTATCAATAAAGTAGACTAATATATAGAATGCTTAAGGATTTACTCCAACAAATAATTTAATATTCTTGGTGGGTTTTTAATACTTTTAAGCATAGGTGACAGAATGAATAATTACTAATTAGCAAGCAAAGATGAGTATTGAGATTATAATGAGGCCATTACATTATTCAATATGCGTGTTAGGAAACATTTTTAAAAAATTAGACATAGTATGTCATTTTCATCACCAAAGACTTCACGTGTTATTTCGATAAATGGTCGTAAGAATTGAATCAAATAGGTCTTTGTCATAATCTTTTTTACAAAGTAAAGTAAAACCTCTATAAATTAATAATGTTGGGACTTTGATATTTTATTAATTTATAGTGATACTAATTTATACTATAAATTAATAATTATTAATTTAGAGTGTAAATTAATAGTATTTATTAATTTATAGAGATATTTTTACATATATGGAAATATTTTACTAAAGTTAAGATTTCATAAGTTCACAAAACTTGTATAAAGTTCATTTGACACTTACAAATACTAATTAAAATAAGGTTAGGTATAGTTAAAATGTGTCCTTTACGTATTTGTAAACTTTAAATTATACTTAATCTTAAGGAAAAAACAATTATAATATTCATATTTTACTAATAAGTTGTCATAATTATATATTATATGCATAAAACTACATTTATTAATTTATGTTGTTATTGGGACCATATTTTGCATAGGAGTTTCTATAAAAAATATTATCTTATTAATTTATCGAAATTGGTCAATTTTTACATTGTTCCGACTTGGAACCTGCATATTTTATTAATTTATAGTGGTTATTAATTTATAGAGTATTAATTTATAAAGGTTCTACTGTAATAAACAATTTGTCCAATAAAGACATGTTTGTTTGTATCCAAAGATGAAAAAAAAAAAAAAAAATGAACAAAAATCCCAAAAATCAAAGAAGTCGTACAGTTCCATGACTAAATCCAAAACATGTAGGGTCTGATTGGTTGAAGCTGTAGCTTTTAGCTTTTGGCTGTAGAAATTTTGCTGTAGTTTTTTTTGCTGTAGCTCTAGTTTTTGTTGCTGTAAGATTTTGATTCTAGATTTTCGGCTGTGAGTTTTAAAAAAAAATGTGATTGGTTTGATAATGCTGTAAATAATAATGTAGAATTTTATTTAAAAATTAAAATTATATAGTAAGTATCATAATTATAAAATATTTATACATCATTAATATGTTATGTATATACACATTTGTAATAAAGAACAAAATAAAAATACAATCTAAAATTTAAAAAATAAATGATAATCATATATATATATACACAAATATATGTTGAAAAAGTATTATATATACATATATATGGAATACTTTATAAATTTTCAATAAATTATATATTAGTTGAAAAATAACATATACATATGTTAAAGTATATATGTTATCATGAACTATAATAGTTATAATATATGTTATATATGTATTTTGTATGGATATGTTAACATTGATAAGTAATATTGTGATATTTTGGTTTGAAAGATTTGTAAAGCACAATATTTTAGGTTGTAGAAAAATGACTTTCTAAAGTCATTCTAAAGTCATGTTTTATTTTTTGGGCTGTAGGATTTTAAAATAAGGTAAAGCTTGATTGGCTTTATAAATTGACTATAGACTAAATTTTGGCTTTAGAAAGTTTCTACAACCCTTTCCAATCAAGCCCGTAATGTAATAAACTTGATGAGCCCTTAAAGTCATTATCATCTTACTGTATATTACAGTTTAGCCCCAAAACTTTTCTTGCAATCTTACTCAGCCCACACCAAATAGTCGAGGCCCGAGGGTAATTTTGAAAAATGAGAAAATGATTGGGTCAAAAGGCCCACAAATGAAAAAGATTTAAGCGAAAAATATCAACTTTCTTTCTAAAGTTTATAAGGCCCAGTGTGTGCCCTTTGTAATTCTTAAATGACTAGATTCCAAATTCCTAATTTTATAAATCTCTGTTGACTTTCTAGAAAACAAGTTTTATCATTTATGGGTCTTTGACTATTAGCACCAATCATAATTCATAACCAACAACAAAAATTATTTCAAATAATGATAAACATGGTAATTGACAGAATAATTACTATACTAATTAACTAATATTATTGACTTATTGTCAATGAGAAGTTGTCTCTAATAATTATCTAAACAACTTTTTGGTCTTCAAAGTCGTTCTACAAATAGCCATATGACTGACTATTTTATTGTCGGAAGTCATTAAATAGACATACCTTGTTGCCCTTTTAAAAGCCAATTAATAATTCGAGTATTGAGCTAAATAATTAATACTGGGGAACCGTATTAAGACTAATTGTTACTAATAGATTCTTAATTAAAATCTGTAAACAAGAAACCAAAGAAGGTGATTTCAATCAAGTACACTGTATAACACATAGGTCCCACACAAATTCGATTATAATTAGGTATAATTTTTTTTTTGTTAAAATGTTTTCTATTAAAATTGCAAATGTTTGATACAAAAGTGTTAAAACTTTTGAAGAAAAGGAACAACAAAAAGATTTGTTTCACCGAAGATTCGATGAGAACAAAACTAGTTAAAATAAGCATAAATTGAAACTAAGGAGGTATAATCCTTTTGATGTTGATGCTTTTATATAATGCTTAGTTTATAGTTAGTATAATTCATTAGGAAAACATGTTAAAACAAGTTTAATAATAATATTAAAATGGCAGCTCAGCGTAATTATGTTGTTAACCTCACGCCCTAACAGCCGAGTCATCGGTTACTTAAAACTTACAAAAAGACACAAACTCTTGAGACATGGCTCGTGGCTTTGTCGACTTTGTATTTATTTTATATATCAATATATTAGATTTTCAAAAAAAACATTACTATATTTAATGTACAAAATATTTTTAGCACGAACGTCGAACGTGACGCTTAACCAAATAACCTACATTTGTTTTACCTTTTTGTATATATATATATATTTAAAAAATTCTAAAATTTTTTTAGAAAAATGTTAGATATATCAAATATGTGTTGTTTTTTAAATATTTTTATTGATAAAATAATGTTGAAAATGTTCAAGTGATTGTTGCGGCTAGAGACGGATGTCTAGACATTGACAGTCGATATTTAATATTTATACGACCTAATTTTAAAAGCTATGTGCAACTTTGTGCTCTAGTCAGTTTCTAGAGTAGTCCTCGTTGGCGTCGTTGACGTGAAAACTCCAATTTGATAAATATTGGGGGCAAAATTAGAATTCCAAAACTTTATGAGGACTAAATAGCAATATGTTCTTTAAACAAAAGAAGCGAAAGAAGACAGAAAGCAGAAAAAGAATGTAGCTTTTTAACAAAAAGAAGCTTCTCTCTCAATATCAGACAGAAGAAGAAGAAGAAGAATAATCAGAGAAGACACAAACCATAAGATTCTTCTTCTTCGTCTTCTTCTCTCAAAATCTTCGAATCTTTGAGACTAATTGGTCTTTCGGTTTAAAGAAGATGTTGTGTAGAATGGTGGTGTTAACCGGAAAGAAGAAGAAAACCGGTTCGGTTCCGGTTTATCTAAATGTATACGATCTCACACCAATCAATGGCTACGCTTACTGGTTAGGTCTCGGGATCTACCATTCTGGTGTTGAAGGTATCTCCTTTCTCTCTTTATTATTGATGGGTTTTTGCTTAAAAGCTTACGACTTTGTAACTGTAAATTGAAATTACTCATCTCTTGATCTGCTTTTGAGTGTAGATTTGATTCAGCTATAGAATGTTTCCTTTAAAGTATGAAACTTTTTAAGAATTTGATGTTTGTTTGTAGAAACTGAAATTGACCCGTTTCATATGTTTCAATAGATTCCAAAAGTAGAAACTTTTTTGACCCAAATTTGGTTTTATATGACTTTTTTTTTGTTTGAATTTTGAATTGTGAGTTATTTTATTACACAAGTACACACATGTCTGTCCAAAAATGTAGGATGTTCTATTTTTGAGATCTAGTTTCTAGTTTTTGTTTGTTTAGGTATTGATGTTGTTGTGTGTTATAATTTGTTTTTTTGGTTTAGTACATGGGATCGAATACGGTTTCGGAGCACACGAGCATTCGACAACAGGGGTTTTCGAGGTTGAACCGAAGCAATGCCCCGGTTTCACATTCAGGAAGTCTATTTTGATAGGCAGGACCGATTTGGACACAGAGAAAGTCCGTGTCTTTATGGAGAAACTCGCAGAAGAATACTGCGGAAACACTTACCATTTGATCACGAAGAACTGTAATCATTTCTGCAACGACGTTTGCGTTCGATTAACACGAAGATCTATACCTAATTGGGTTAACCGTCTTGCTCGATTCGGTAAGAAAGCTACCAAAAACAGAGCATTTTGGCTTTGAAACTCTGTTTTTTATTGGCTAAAAGCTTATGACATTATGGTTGTAATGTGGTATTAGGTTTGTTCTGTAACTGTGTTTTGCCCGCGGAGCTTAACGAGACAAAAGTGAGGCAAGTGAGATCGAAAGAGGAGAAGATTCCGGAAGCGGAGAAGAAGAAACTAAGGAGTAGGTCAAGTAGATTCACTACTAGTCCTTCGCTTACTTCGTCGGGTTCTGTAAACAGAAGCAGAAGAGGAGAAAGGAGAAGCCAATGTCTTTCTCCATCAACAACTTTGAGTGTTTAGCTTTCTAGTCCTCCTAGTCAATATTATATGATTTATATCTATACTCTTCTCTTTGTTTACGATTTTTCGCAATTCGAATTGGTTAGTCCGTGTAAGTTGTGTGTTTAAAACTATACTAAACAAGACATTTGTATTGACTATTGATGCTAGTTGTGTAAGATCTTTAACACTAGTTAAGCCAAAATTGAACTTTCCTTGGACAAACAAGTCTCAAAAGTCTAATACGACATCGTATTGGTCTGCTTATAGAGAGATCCCCACAAAAGCCCAAAAATAAATCCAAAATTGGGCTTGGCTTGATAAGCATATTATTTCGGCCCACGTAAGAAAAGTCCATGGGCCTTGAATATAGATTCTTTTCAAGTTATTGTTTATCCTCTTTGAGAATTTTTGGTGGAAAGTATGGCTTATTAGATACTAAAATTGTGTCAAATTCATAACGAAAAGTAAGCAAAGCAATGTGGGTATAATAGTTATGGCATAAACATTGAGAATGAAATAAGAGAGATAGAGATAAGTGGAAGAGTGGTCCTTTTAAAAAAAAATTAATTGAATATTATAATGCTTTGTTTTTCTCTCTATTTTTGGTGGTCCACTTTTGATGGAGAACAGACTAATTTGAGAGGCTTTTTTAAAAATTTTGATAACTATACTCTCATTGTCTTATTCCTCTTGACTTTTATATATATATATATATATTTTACTCTCTTTCACATTCTTCAACATTACATGTTTCTATAGTTAGTAGTTATTAACATATAAGATCAATGTTGTCATTAAAAAAAAACATATAAGATCAATAGCTTTAGTTTTATTTTTCCATGCATGCATGGCTCTTTTTTAATTGATTACTTATCGGGAAAAGCTTTTTCTTTTTCAGTTTAGTTTAACGTATAGAATATCACATGATTTTAAGTATTAAGTGTCATATGTTATATTATGAGATATAAATGATAAATCATAACTAAGTTTAATCATACAGTTGTTAGTATTTTAGCTCTAAATCTTTGTGTTCCATTATATGTAACTTATATGCAATAGTATATATATATATAAGTTTGGGAAAATATTTATTTTTTATTTTTATAAACGAAAAAGTATTACAGATGTGATGAGACTTGACTTTGACAAATGGTATACGAGTGTCTGTGTGTACGATTCGTTTAAACCCATCAAAATTTAAAATTAATGATTCTGATCAGTACGCATATAAATCTACGAGTTTTTAATGAAAATATTTGTCAATTAGTTACACTTTGTGTTCCATCTCTACCCCACAATTTTTAACTAATATCTTTGACAAAAAATCCTCTAGTTTCATCAAACTGTCGGCAAATTTAATTAATATCTCTATTACTTCTTAGTTTACCATTTTAACATGTCTTCTAAAACATTATAATGTTATTGGTTTCCAAAGTCTAATATTACATCTAGAGTAGCAAAAATTCCACGAATAAATTAATTAATATATCATATGACTTGTGAAATTAGAAAATGGTATGGATGTTTGTAGCAAATTTGTTTGTTTTGTTGTTATTGTGAGAAATTATGTGGATGTGTAACAACATAGAAAAGGTGGTGAAAATGACACACTTCCATTAAAATAGTAAACTAATTATAATAACCATCTATTGTATAAAGTATAAACCATAGTTACATTTATGTTCTATTCACTTTGTTTCGAAGTTACCGAAGACTAATACTAGAAATATAGTTTTTCATTGTAAGTTTTTTTTTGCGTTCTATATTCTTTCTTTCTTTTTTGCAATTGAACAATTGCGTATATTAAATTATTAATGAATGTTGTTATTATTAACCTTAAAACAAATCTGAATAGTTTTAATTTTTAAAGAAGTTCAATAATATGGATTTCCTTTTTTGTCAGAAAAGATACAATATACAAGAAAATCTTTCACGTAAATGTTTTTTTTATGTCAGACCAGAAATTGATTTTTACCTTAAAGAAATAAATTAAAATGTTTTATTTAAAAAAAAACAATTAATTTTGTAGAAAGTAGGCAGGGGACCATTTGGTGATAGGTATAATAAACAGTTGGCTATTTTAAAACACCCCATCTCACCCGTCAGCAACAACTGGACCCCACGCGCTATGTGGTCCCCACTTTTACATTTTTTGTAAAACAACGTTTTTACATTTATTTTTATTTTTTAAAAATTTATTTATCAATGTTGGGGTTAAATCCGTCTTTCCACTTTTATTAAGCCGGCGGCTGTCAGCGTAAGTCTGAAAAAAATCTAGGACTGGTCCCCACGTTTTTATTTATTAATTTAATTATTTTTTATCAGAAAATAGTTTTGTCGTGTCTGTGATTAATATGTTTATTTCTTACTTTTTTTTAATTATTATTGGTGATGCATCTATCCGAATGTACGGTTGGGATTCTCTTATCCCAAAACGCATGCTATTGCTTTGTGGGGGACCGTTTGTGGTCCTAACGATATTGTTTCGACGCGTGTCCTCTGTTTTTTTGGCCCGCGAGTAGCGACGTGATTTATGGTCCCCTCTTCTTCTCTATTATATTTCTTTTTTTATCCTTTCTCCACCACCGGCTATTCCCGGTTTTCTTTTAATTAGATTGGAACTAAGCACTATTTTTTGTTTTTGTCAATTAGCAATACCAATACTGTTTTTTATTCCGATTAATTAGCAATGATATTGCTTTAAAATTAAAACTATTGTTTTATTGAAAATAAAATTCAAATTAATACGGCTAAAAAGTTCGTATAGTAAAGTTTTATTATTATATATATAAATGTTTAGAAAGTTTTAGTCGAGGTTTTGACTTTGTCACGCTCCTTGGAGTGACGTTTAAAGCACGCTCCAACCTTTTCGGACGTTGGCTGCGTGTGATGGTATTTTTTTTTTGTTAAAAAAAAGGATAATTGTTATGTTATTATGTTTAATTCCTCAACTTTCAAAAAAATTCCTCAACTTTCAAAAAAATAGTTTAATTCCAATTTCGTATTGGTATTTTATTCCCCAATTTTCAACCGCGAAATTTTTAAATCGCTAAAATCGTTGGTATGCCATTTTAATACCTTTAAAAAGTCAACCGATTAGCTCTCTGTTAATTGTCGTTAACACTAAACGATTGCGTTTCTTCGTTTCTTCTCCTTTATTTCTTCTCATCGATAAAAACCCCAAATTAAAACATAAGAACCCTAAATTTCTTCTTCTCAATTTCTTCTCCTCGATTTCTTCTCCAAACGATGAACTCGAATTCAAGCTCGAACGATCTTTGGATTTAAGTGCGAATGCGACTCTCGAACGTGGCTTTCCGACCAAATGTTTATGTGGAAAAGAAGTGCAAATTCTAACCGCAAAAACTCAAGATAATCCGGGTCGTCCGTTTTTCAGATGTTGTACTAGAAGAGATGTAAGTGGTTCAATTGATATTTATGATGTTTGATAATGCAATTTATGTCAATTTTGATATCATTAGGACCATTTATTCAAATGGGTCGAAGAGGCAATGTTGGAAGAGCTTGAAGATGTCATTCCTTTGGTTGCCTTGCTTGAATCGAGATGTTGTTAAAGGTAATGCTAAGGTGGTCGAGTTACAATGTCGGATTGATGAATTGAAAGCCGAATTTTTGATGCTTAAAAGAGAAGTGAAGATCGTGGAAGGTATAAAAAGGGTGTAATGGTGTTTATGTGTGTAATGGGAATGGTCATTGGTTATGGATTAGCAAAGTAAAATGTACGTTTGGACCTCTATTAATGTATGTTTAAATCTCTATCAATGTATTTGAATCTATTTGAATTCAAGATAATGTGTTTTTATCATGTTTAAGTATGTGTTTTGTGTGTTTCGTATTGTGTTTATTGTATTTTTGGCTTGTTTTATTTGTATTTTTACATGTTTTAAGTCTGGTTTTGACAAATTTTAAGTGGTTTTGACAAGTTTTAAGTGTGTTTATTGTGTTTTTAAGTGTATTTTTGACAAGTTTTGAGTGTTTTTTGACAAGTTTTGAGTGTGTTTTTAAAGTGTATTTTTGCAAATAATCAAAAAAACATACACAGGTTTTGAGTGTGTTTTTAAGTTCACATAAACATTAAACATTGGTAAAGGTTCACAATAGCATAAAGTTCACAATGACAAAAGCATAATTTCACAACATCATAAGTTCACAACAACATAAATCAAAAGCATAAGTTCAAACAAAACAAAATATAGTAAATACAATACAAAACAGAATGTACCTTTTGTTTGTCGATATGATGGTGTATTTTGCACCATCTCTAGCTAAATCATCTTTCAAAGTGCTTCATAAACCATTCCCGTTAGGATTATTCTCAATTTCAACCACGACCCGTGCAATGGGAACTATCCTATTATCCCCATCTACCTACAGCGGCTAAGAGTTGTCCTTTGATATCCCACTTCAAAAGCCCCATCTATACCAATTATAGGCTACAACTATCTATCCATGATTCTCTTTGTGATGTGAAACAAACGTACATACGGTGAAACCATTGTTTGCTTCTGGAGTAGCACCTGGTATTGTTTCAATAACCATGGTTGTGTCACGATTAGTCTGCGTATCTCTTCTTGGTAATCCCACAAACGAGAGAAATGAACCTCATGGCTAGCCTTTCTCTCACGATACTGAGCACTTAGCCTTTCCGCATTGATCCTCTGTGACTATTAGGTTGTATTCCCTCTTTATCTCATCCACCATTTCCTTTCTTGACGGTTTTGGATTCGATCTTGGTCTCTCCGAAAACGGCATTGCAATTGATGATCTCTTTAGCATTTTGGAGTATCCGATCTTTCACAACAATGCTCATTGATATAAATCTTCACTTGCATCTTGTGCTTCCTCTTCTCATAGGAGTATATTCTCCATGGGCATTTTGCCTCCAAATCCGAACATTTAGCACCAAGTCTTTTCGCCGATGACTTGTACATCTTTATGTCGTACCGAGTCCTTAGTGAATACCTAAGCAAAGCTAGCTTGAAATCGAAGCACAACAAAAGTCTTCCCCAGTAGAAGTTCTTCACTTTCTAAGGTGTTGGAGAGGAGTTCTTGGCGTTCATACCTTTCTTCGTCTTCGTCGAAGAAATTGGATTTGGGATTTTCTCATCGTTCCGGATATCATCACCACTATCCGCGTCGACATAGGATCTTCTCTTTCGGCATCATCTCCGAAGAACATAGCTAAATCGTTGCATGTTTCTTCTGCAACACCAAATCCATTGGTTTCATCTTCAATCTCGTCGTCTACCTCATCATCACCACCATACGCGGACGATCGTTATCTTCTTCGCGCATTGTCGATCTATCTCGGCGATTTCGGGATCGAGTTCGTACTCGCGTTCTTCTTCCGCCACGTCCTTACTCGCGTTCTTCTTCCGCCGCTTCGAGTCATCTTCTCCTCTTGTTTCCGGCCATAGATTTGATGAGAGAAGTAGAGAAGAATCGAAGAGAATTTGAGAGAGAATATCGAAGAGAGAGAGTGAAAGAGAGATTTCGGATCGGGTTTGTAAATTGGGGATTTTTGTGTTGCTAAACGTCGTCGTTTTGTTTTATTTCATAATCATTTTTGAACGAGTAAACGCGATCGTTTTAAGAGTTAACGACAATTAACGAGAGTTAACGGTTGACTTTTTAAAGGTATTAAAATGGCGTAGTCAACGATTTTAGGGATTTAAAAATTTCGCGGTTGAAAATTGGGGAATAAAATGGCCCAAATACGAGTTGGGGAATTAAACGGCATTTTTTTGAAAGTTGAGGAATTTTTTGGCGTTTTTTTTCCCCATGATTGTTATGTTATGTGATCTTATATATAATATGATATGCTAAGCTTGCTTTACTGTCATCATCCATTGTTATCCAAATAATAGACCTAACTCCTAAGTATGAGTCACTTGTCGAATATTCAATGGATAATTGAGAATTTTCAATATTGAAAATCGACAGATTAAAACGCATCTAAAAGATTAAGGCATCAACGGCGACCTAAAAAAATGTTTGTTGGGTCAACAAAATACTTGTCCTCGGCATTCGAATTCTTTAATTTTGAGATTATGATATTTAGTTTTCTTTGACCGTGAGAGAAATTAGTGAATATATATATATGTTGTTGAATTATATATAGACAAGTCACAATTAGTATATGGTAATATATTATATAAGGAGGTGGAGTAAAATTACGAAGCTCTATTATTATATCAGTTATCAAAGTATCATCATAACATAATGGGGAACATAATGTTTGTCAAAGATGTAACCGTATAATACACGTATGTTATATAAATTTTATTGTAACCGTATCATACATTGATACAATTATATAGTATTTCATTCACGATCATGTATTACATCACACGGATCGTGCATGTTCTAATTTAGAGATTCACACGTGTGGTTAGGGACAACCTCGGCTTTTCTTGGTTGAATAAGGACACGTGTCTCTCTTCCCTTTTTTAACTAATCTCAATAAACAACAAATTAAATTGTATTATGGAATGATTGGACGATTAGCGGACACATTAATTTAGTTGCTTGAAGTTATGTAATTATCAAGGAGAAGACAATAATGTAAATCTTTTTTTTATTCCAAGACGTATATAGCAATTCATTAAATAATGAATTTGTATTATTGAATGTTTTAATCGTTTGTTATATTTTTGAATATTTGGAATTTAAAGGAGTTACCTGTCTCCCTAGCGCGGGAAAATTACAACGCATGACCTGGCAGTAAAAATTGAGCGTGAGACACACGCGCTTATTCATCAAGATACGTTGCGTCTGGAAACACAACAACACGTAGCAACTTTAAGAAAAAAAAAAGGAAAATACATTTATTAATCTCAATAATAATATAAACAAAATACAGACGAGGGAGGCAACGACTCTGCTACACCTAGATCTCAATAAATCCAATCGCCACTTACAATGAACGACTCAGATTAGTCCATAACGACCGACTTTCCTATTTATTTATTTGTCGTGACCTAATCTTCTATTTTGCTGATTAGTCACTAATTTTTATATTTGTATAATATTTTGGTGTTATATGTGGACTTCCTTGATTGCAAAATAATTAACCTTTTCTAATTGGCCCGAATATTTTTGTCAACCACAACTAAATATTATTTTTGAAACGTTACGTTTGTACTTGATAATTATATACTTTTTGCTTAAATATTTCATGAAATATCGAAAAGTAGAGTTTTGATGTTCGAGTTTTTGTTTTTTTCCCCACAAAATCACGAAGAAAGTTTAAATAGTAAAGATTAATCAATAATAGGAGGTAAGATCAATTTTAGTTTCATTGCAAGTTTGTAACTTAAATATGAAAAACATTAGCAGAAAATTTTAAGTACTATTTTCGTCTTTAGCTTATAAAAATTTCTATAATGGAAATTGAATTGAATTATTTTGAAAATTACACCGAAAAAAAAACAAAAAAAGTGAGAATAAATATCGGAATAAATGGTTGTCTATCGTCCGTCTCGATCTCTCAGCTTTATGCAGTCTGCAGACACCCACATATATACTCACCTATACATACACTACCATATATTAATATATACTATTTTTCTCTGTCACTTTTTTCGATTAAAATAAAATAGTATATATTAAAAAAAGTCTATGTTGATTGATAATTGAAACATGAAACAATCGTCATAATAAGAAGCAGCAGAAGCAGAAGAAGCAGAGATTTCACCTTTCTTTATCTTTCCCTCTCACAACACAGGAAAATTAAATAAAAAAATTCAAAACGATGGCGTTTCATCACAATCATCTCTCTCAAGACCTCTCTTTCAATCACTTCACCGACCAACCTCCTCCGCCGCCGCAGCAGCCGCCGCAACAACAACAGCAACAACATTTCCAGGAAGCTTTACCTCCTAATTGGCTAAACACGGCTCTCCTCCGCTCAGATAACAACTTCCTCAACCTCCACACAGCCACCGCCAACACCACCGCCGCTAGCAGCTCCAATTCTCCTTCCTCCGCCGCCGCCGCCGCAGCCAATCAGTGGCTATCCCGCTCCTCCTCCTCTTTCCTCCAACGAACCGGCGGAAACAACAACAACGCCACGGCTTCCGGTTCCGCCGCTGTCGGAGACGTAATCGACGATGTTACGGGAGAAGCGGAGCCGATGATCGGCGGGGAGATGAAGAGCGACGATAACAAAAACGGAGGAGGAGCGGCGGCGGCGGAGGGAGTTGCGAGCTGGCAGAATGCGAGGCACAAGGCGGAGATACTCTCGCATCCGTTATACGAGCAGCTTTTGTCGGCGCACGTCTCGTGTCTAAGGATCGCCACGCCGGTGGATCAGCTGCCGAGGATCGACGCTCAGCTCGCGCAGTCGCAGCACGTGGTCGCTAAATACTCCGCTCTAGGCGCCGGCCAAGGACTCGTCGGCGACGATAAAGAGCTTGACCAGTTCATGGTACTTTCTTCTCTTTGCTTACCTCATAGATTCTCTTTTCTTCTTATGATTGATTACTCAAAAATTCTTTAGAATACCATCAAAATAAGTTTTTGTTTTAAAAATACCTTTAAAAAGTTTTTTATAACTAAAATACTGTTAAAATGTTTTTTATAACAAAAATACCATAAAAAGTAGTAGTTTACAAAAATACCACAAATACAAAAAACGAGTTTTAACACTTAAGATTTTAACTTTTTTCATTTGGGTTCGCTATATAGTGTTTAGGGTTTAGTTTTGAAAGGGTAGGTATAGTTTTTTGAAGGTTTTTGGTGTAATTTCGAAAATTTAAGATTTGTGGTATTTATGAGAAAAAACTTTTTAAAGGTATTTGTAAAACATTCGAAAATATGTGCTAATTGTGTTAAAAAAACTTTTTTTTAGTGGTATTCATAAGAATTGCCTTGATTATTTCAAAATGTAATTAAGCAAGATTTTGAATAACTTAGAGAAGAGTGCTAAATATGAACATAAGCCTTATGGAATCTGTGTAAAAGGATGCTAAATTTGCTTCTTCTTTGTGCTATATATGTAACACAGACACATTACGTGCTGCTTCTGTGTTCTTTCAAAGAGCAATTGCAACAACACGTGCGTGTTCATGCCATGGAAGCTGTGATGGCTTGTTGGGAGATTGAGCAGTCTCTTCAAAGCTTAACAGGTGAGAAAATGTTACACATCTTATGATATCTGTTTCATCTTAGTGAGTTTAGGTATGTGTTAGTAGCAAAGACAAAGCTCTTTTCTTTTGTTTCATTGAAAACTGTTATGTGTGTTGGTGAGAATAGGAGTGTCTCCTGGTGAAGGCACAGGAGCAACAATGTCTGATGATGAAGATGAGCAAGTGGAGAGTGATGCTTCTATGTTTGATGGAGGCTTAGACGTGTTAGGGTTTGGTCCTCTGGTTCCTACAGAGAGCGAAAGATCGTTGATGGAACGTGTTAGACAAGAACTCAAACATGAACTCAAACAGGTATAGCCAAAGAAAGCAAACACACTAGTTTCAAGAACTTGTTTCTTCTCTAAACGAATGTAACGAATCTTTTTTGTTTTGGTTGTGTGTGAGAAAAGGGTTACAAGGAGAAGATAGTAGACATAAGAGAGGAGATACTAAGGAAGAGAAGAGCAGGGAAGTTACCAGGAGACACTACCTCTGTTCTCAAAGCATGGTGGCAATCTCATTCTAAATGGCCTTACCCTACTGTGAGCTCTCTTCTCTCTGTCTCTTACTCATATCTCAATCTCTTTTATAACTTGACATTCTCCAAGTAATAACATTGGATTTGCAGGAGGAAGATAAGTCGAGACTGGTGCAAGAGACAGGTTTGCAGCTAAAGCAGATCAACAATTGGTTCATCAATCAAAGAAAAAGGAATTGGCATAGCAATCCATCTTCTTCCACTGTCTTAAAGAACAAACGCAAAAGGTATATATATATATATATATATACACCATACATACATATAACACTAAACTAACTTAAAGTCTAAGAGACATAACTCAAGACTAAAGTCTGAAACTATGTTTGGATTAAAAGCAATGCAGGTGACAATAGTGGAAGAGAGCGTTTCACATAGAGATTTTCAAAAAGAAAAATATATGGGAATTGGATTGTGATGGGATTCGAAGCAGGGTTTAGGGGTTAAAGGAGGTGGCTTATATATAGAGAAGGGGGACAGTGTTAGAAAGTTACTTTTTGTGCAATTACATTACATGGTACGTAGTTTGGTTATATATGTGATGCCATATATTTTAAATTTATGTAGTACACAAAACCAAAAAGGTGAAAAAAGGAGATTCAGGCTTTTGTTTACTGTTTCTTTAATGCGATTGTGTCTGTCTGCATGAGTTCACATGTTAGCTAACATAACAAAAAAACCTTACACAAAACTTGATGAAATCTTTTAAAGCCTAGGAATAGGATCATAAAAGTGATAAGTATATATCTATACTATTAATTTTAGTATAAAATAATTTTAGATAAATAAAATAAAAAAATAAAAAATATTCCTATTTAATAGGTTAAAATAAAAACGAAATTAAAAATATAAGTAAAGATAAATATAAAAAACTATTCCTAATTAATAGGATTAAAAAGTAAAAAACAAAAAATAAAAATAAATAGGTAACATAATAAAAAAAAATATTATAATTTTTCAATTTTATAATAATCCATTGTACAATATTAATAAAATATTTAATTTTTTTAAAAATAAAATTAAGTTATAAAAGTTTTAATTATGTAGAAGTATTTTTAGAATATTTGAATCGATGATGTAAATAAAAAACCAAAAGTATCCGAAAAACCTTAAAAAATCTAAAATTTTAATAATTTTAGATACCTTTACGAGATGTCATCCGCGACAAATCAAAATATATCATACACAATTTATGATACATAAAAATAAAATTAATATTATGATTAAAAATTTATTATTCAACATGCATCAATAAAAATATTTTATAATTAAATCAAATTAATATTTTGTAAATATTAATTCCGGAAGGTACGATAAGAATTAATAAGTACTCCCTCCGTTCGTATATATCTGACGCTTTAGATTATTTTTTTTTGTCAAAATATCTGACGTTCTCGCTTACCCATGTAACTATCATTCTAAAATGACTTATTTACCCTTTTATTATTTTTAGTCAACAAGTTCAGAATTTTATGTGTTGTTTGATGAGTGACTCTAGATATTGTTAACAATTGACTATATTTAATATTTATGTGTTTTTTTACGTGTATAACACAGTATAAAGCTTCCATCATTGCTTCTTTTTTTTATACAATACACAAAAATTATAAAATCAAACAAAATGAAGAAAGAGGAAAGTCAAGAGAAGGAAGAGCTACCTGTTTACACGATTCATTATCGTGTCGAACGTGATTTCGATTTGAACAAAATATTTTTCTACGATGAGGGAGAATTTAACCCCGATCTTACAGTTGGAGAAGAAGAAGTTGTACTCCAGATGTTGAGTATTTACTTTCCAAATTTCTTCTAAATTCAAATAAAAAATTTAATTGTACTGCTGTTACAAGTTATTTTGGTAACAAAAAAATATGTGAAATATAATTTCACATTTCTATCTTTTACTAGTACAAAAATTATTTCAGAAAAATAAACCCATAAAACTGACAAATAAAAATTCCCCCCAACAAAGAGTCCAACAATTTAAATACATAAACTCATGAAGACGATGTTGCTAGAGTATCCATGACGTTTTGGACAAGCGAAACATCACAACTTATTTGAAGAGGAAGACGATTTTCCCTATCAAGTGTATGTTTTTTCATGTGTGGAATTTTATATTTGTTTGATCCTCCAATTTTCATGATCTCTTTCATGCATAATTGGAGAGTCAAAAAAATATAATTTACCTTTTTTGTTGGATATTCTTCAAATGATTTCTCCACAGCATGAATAAGATCTTCTACGGTTTTGGGGCATGTCTTATGTTGCAGTGACTGAATGGCACTAAAAAATCCAAGATCTAAAATATTTAGATCCGGTGAATTGGAAGGTTGACACATCAGACGTATATCAAAACCATTTTTAGAAGCAGCTTCTTGAAACTCTTTATCGCCACACTCAACATGTGTTTTTGCATTGTCTTGTTGGATGAAAATAGTCTTCCCTCGATCTTCAACTGGCCATCTTTCATGAATTACCGGAATGACTTTTTCAATCAAACATGCTTTGATATCTTTTCTTTTCACAGAATTTGAAGCTTTTATCTCTAGAGTTCCAGCATCTCTATTCTTGCTTCGCCTCTTAGCAGGTTCCATAGTAACAAAAGGAAATACTCCTATTTTTCCAGAAAATGTCTCGTTTCCTTCTTCGTCAAATCTCGGTCGAGCCATCGCTGCTAGAAACATAACTTTTCCAATATAATTCTTACTTTGACATGTGCGATGTGGCACTTCTTCCTCGGGAAGTATATAATACTTCTCTGTTTTCTTCGTCATATAAAACCATTTTTCATCAATATGTACAATATTGTACATATCAACAAATTTTGGTCCATGAATCAAAGTATCTTTCTCCAACATCGAGACACAAAACTTCAGCCTAGCTTTCATATTCTCATCCTTTAAAATTGGTTTAATGGCATTTGTATGACGTCGAATCGTACCTTTGTATGACGTCGAATCGTACCTTCTTTGACATGCCTACCCAAACCCATGCAAAGCGAACGAAGTGTTGTTCTCTTGTGAAATGGAATATCCGTAACTTGATCCAGATCAAGCGAGATTCTCTTCCGGCCACAACGTCCTGATTTTTTGTGGGAGACATTAACTTCTTCACCATTTGAAGTATCTTTTGCTTGTTTCCAAATTCGTTGCACTGTTCGAATAGAAACCAAAAATAGTTCAGAAACTTCTCGAGTAGTAAATTTTTTTAATTTCCCATCTTGACTTCTCTCTAGTAGAGCATTATATATCGCCCGTCGTTCTGTGTTTGACAGATTTCTATTGGTTCCATGCATTAGCTCTACTCCATCCATCTCTGTAGATTAATTTAAAAAAAATATTCAGAAATTAAAACATTAAAAATACTAGTGCAATATCAGCACCTTCGGTATTGGAGAATTCCTCGTTGATTGGGGTTTGATTAAGATCAAACAAAAACTCATTTTCACTGGTTATAGAAGGAAGATTCAGATCTAAATTAGAATTCATGATGAATGAAATTGTGATTCATGTCCTTTTGTTTTACCGATATATATACAGCATCACTAGTTTCAGATTTGGCTCCAATACTAATTTTAATTTTTTTTGTTTTGGCTCCATGTTCAATTTTTTAGAGGAATTTTAACAACAAAATCTTCTGTGTTAATTCATTTGCGTATCAAAAACACATAAATTTGACTACAAACAATAACTACGTTTGCATGGCTACATGCAAACTTGTGCACTTATTAAATTATTAAGAATAAAGAAAATTGGGATCAGCAACAATATTTGACTAGATAATGAATAGACACTATTTATATTTAATACAATGAACATGTAAAAACAAAACGGGAGGCTAAAATTGTATTTACAGAAATCATCTTAATTTGTGTGAAATTTGTAAAACGTCAGTTATAAACGAACGGAGGGAGTATATAATAGGCACAACTTGAAATATTTATATCAATTTAGTTGGTTTTGTTGAATAATGAATGTATTATTGAAAAATCTCCAAAAATTAAATTTGAGAATTTTCTAAGAAATAGAATAACATTTATACGTTACTCGTTTTGCGAAATTTTCTCTTTAAAGAGAAAGTAAAAGTCAACGCAAAATAATTTCGACGACTATATAAATAAAGCCGTCTTCACCAAAAAAACCTAAAACAACGAAAACTACTGATTCCTCGCGAAAAATCCTCAGAACAAAAAAAATCAAACAAAGATCCTTCACAGAGATGTACAAAGTCGCGAGAGCATCGGAGTATCTAGCGATAACCGGCGCCGGAATCGACGACATAAAGCTAGCGAAGAAATCATGGGTGTTTCCATGGCAATCGTGCACCGTCTTCGACGTATCTCCGGTCAACTACACTTTCAAAGTCCAAGCCATGAGCGCGGAGAAGCTCCCTTTCGTCCTCCCCGCCGTCTTCACCATCGGTCCTCGCGTCGAGAACTCTGATGCGCTCATACTCTACGCCAGGCTGATTTCGCCTCACGACAAGCAGTCCAATCACGTCAACGAGCTCGTCGAAGGCGTTATCGAAGGCGAGACACGTGTCCTCGCTGCTTCCATGACCATGGAAGAAATCTTCAAAGGTAAACAATACAATCTATTTAGAATCAAGCCTTAGATTTCAAATTTCTTAGGGCGATTTTGGCTACATAACCTTTTGATTAAAGTTATCATATGGACCTTGTGATCTGTTGAAATCAGGGCTTAGATATCAAGTTTCTGTGCGATTTTGGCTAAACAGAACCTATTGATTCAATGTTATAGCTCTGTGTTCATAAGCCACCTTTGTGATGTTTTGTTGAAAGAGATTTGTTGATTTTGTTGAATGTGAAGGGACAAAGGAGTTTAAGAAGGAAGTGTTTGATAAGGTTCAGCTAGAACTAGACCAATTTGGTCTCATAATCTACAACGCAAACGTGAAGCAGCTCGTCGATGTGCCTGGACATGAGTACTTCTCTTACTTGGGCCAGAAAACGCAAATGGAAGCGGCAAATCAAGCAAGGATCGATGTCTCCGAGGCCAAGATGAAAGGAGAGATTGGTGCAAAGGAACGGAGCGGGCTCACTGTTCAGAACGCTGCGAAAATAGACGCCGAGTCGAAGATTATATCGATGCAGAGGCAAGGACAAGGGACTAAAGAAGAGATCAAAGTTAAGACAGAGATCAAAGTTTTTGAGAATCAGAAGGAAGCGGATGTGGCTAAGGCTAATGCCGAGCTTGCGATGAAGAAAGCGGCTTGGACTAAAGATGCTCGGGTCGCTGAGGTCGAAGCAGCTAAAGCGGTGGCTTTGAGAGAAGCCGAGCTTCAGACACAGGTCGAGAAGATGAACGCTTTGACACGGACAGAGAAACTCAAGGCCGAGTTCCTTAGCAAAGCCAGTGTCGAATACGAAACAAAGGTACGACACATATCAAGATATTTTTCAATCTATAACACCACAATGACATAATCTTTTGCTGTTTAACAATTCAAAAGGTTCAAGAAGCGAATTGGGAACTATACAATAAACAGAAGCAAGCAGAAGCGGTTCTATACGAGAAGCAAAAGCAAGCAGAAGCAGAGAGAGCCGCAGCAGACGCAGCGTTCTACTCGAAGCAAAAGGAAGCGGACGGGCTTGTTGCTTTAGCTAGTGCTCAAGGAACATATCTCAAAACCCTCTTAGAAGCTCTACAGAACGACTATTCTGCCGTTAGAGACTTCCTGATGATTAACAACGGCGCTTACCTGGAGATTGCTAAGACTAATGCGATAGCGGTTAGAGACTTGAATCCCAAGATTAGTGTCTGGAACCACGGTGGTGAACAAGGGAATGTTGGTGGGAGTGGTATGAAGGATATAGCTGGTCTATACAAGATGTTGCCTCCGGTTCTCGACACGGTTTATGAACAGACCGGGATGCAGCCACCGGCTTGGATCGGTACTCTAAGCAAGTAACCGTTGCATCAATTGGCTAAGAGAGGTTGTAGTTTTTGGATAGTGGCGTGGTTTGGTGGTTTGCTTGTGAGTAAAGGTATTGCCCTTTTATATCTTTGTGATCAGTTCAGTGCCTTTTTCTTAAATAAGATTTGTGTTTTCTCTTGTGACAATGTAAATTCATATTTTTTCAATAATATCCAATTGGAGTATTAAATTAAAAAGGTGTGATTAGGTTACAGATTAGTACTACTATAAATTAAGAGGTGTTTTGATATAGTTGGGGGAATTACGAGTTTCGATGAAATTAAGTAATGAGTAAATGATTAAGAGTCCCGAGAGCGGAGGCTTTGGGTTTCACTAATCAAATAATTAGGCGCCTCTAATGGACTTTTTTTTATTAGCTAATAGCTGGAATCTATTATCTAGTCCCTACCATTTTACTAATTAATTAATCGCAGCAAATACTATCAAATTAAGGATTCAGTTTCATGAACCGAGTACACAAATTTGATCATAATTTTTTATTACAAAGAAAAAATAATATATTTGATGCTTGGGAAGTGTTTGTTGAACACATGATCAAGCAACTATTTTATTTTTTTAATTATAATAATAATCACATGACGCATGTTATAATTCGACCTCATTAATGTAGGAAATAATTGATCTCTTTGAAAATTAAACGCTTTATTTTTTTGTTAACTTGTCGTGAGACTGTTGAGAAGTGGATACCGTGTGTGACTGTGTGGCTTGATGGGTTTCATACGTGTCCTTTAATAAAAAGTTTTGCTTGTCTCTCAAGTAGTTGCCCCAACATGACACGACATTGTTGATGTGCTTTGTGCCTATTAATAATCATTACTATTAATTAGGTTAATTTATAATTAAGATAGATTTAATAGATTCGTTGAAACTAATCATAACCGTTACAACAAAAAGGTGCAGTGAACCACAATTATTTATAGTAGATTCCTCCATTATGTTTTAGTTGTATTGTAGTACTATATTATACTACTAACAAAAAAGATATTTCATAATTTTGCTATTAACAAAAGAGAATAAGATACTATTTGTGTTTAAAGAAAGAAGAAGAAGATATTTGTTATGGTGCTTTTACTCGAATCATTTGCTTATTACTTCATTAATACTTTCAAAAGATATTTGTTGAGTAGGTTTTTCTAGCAACAGAGTCAATGTCAAAATTTATTACCCCAAGACAAGTCTTTACATGAAATAAACAGTCTATTGATATAATGTAAAGTCTATATGACTTGACTTCGAGCCTTGAAGACTTGCTACAAGACCAGTCAACTATAAGCAATGTACTAAATAAAAAAAATTCCTTCTTTTTTAAACGAAGTCGAATAGTTTCTATTTATTAATGTAATTACTAATTACGATACATATATTCAACTGTTTACGCATATAATTTGATATACATGTGGTCGTGACATAAGAGAAAAATGTATTACTCTATTCACGCATATAATTTGATATACACGTCTAATGTTAATAAGAAGACAATTCATAAGTTTGAAGTTGAGTTTCAATTATAATTAATTCCAATAAAATTTAAAGATATACCATGGGCGGGCGGATATTGGAAGTATGTGCTACTTATGTCGAAAGATATGTGCTTTTGCTTGAATCTTCTTTTGGTCGTATTTGCTACTTATGTCGACTATATTATCCAACTATTATCTTTGCTAATGAAATTTTTTTTTTCCATCAACAGTTTTATTTTACTTTTGCAAGTTAAAAATCCTTAAACAAAAAGGAATATTCTTTTGGTTTATTTTTGGTTCATTAAACAAAAAGAATCATAGAAGATATACATCATATAAATCTAGATTCCTAATAACTGATGAAATCTTACGGAATCATAAAGGTATCTTAATAAAATCATCAGTCAAAAAAAAATATTACATCATCAAATAATAAATTACACGAGAAGATATATATATAGAAAAAAAATATTATCACGAAGGTGTCACACTGAAATATTTTGGCTCTTGCAAATAGAGGACAATGGCATTCCCGTAATTACACTCAACATTGTAGGGGTATTTTCGTAACTTCAACTAACTTTCTTTATCTATTCTTTATTACGTGGCACCACTACAAGTGCCCCCACAAGTGTATTTCGCTGAATCATCTATCTTTCTTGACCGTTGGATCAAAATCCGATTAGATACGAGACCGCATTATAGGCAAGTTGATTTAAAGATATCAAAAAAGAATCTTAACCCCATCTTCACTAACCATGGTTAAGTTACTTAACCGCAAATCCAATACTTTTAAAAAGACTAAAAAGGTCTCAGAGTTTATCACTAATTACAAAAATGCCATTCATCGTCTTGCTATAAATTAATCTTCTGATTCTCGCTAGGTTTGCCGGAAAAACCTCTCAAGCTTCTTTCTCATTTTTGTCTTCTTCTTCTTCTACAAGCTTCCTTTCTCTATTTCAAAATTCGAATTCTCCAAAGAAAATGGCGATTACTTCTTCTAGAACAAGATCATCAACAAACCCTACGTTTCGTTCCAGCTCACCGTCCGGTAGATTCTGCGGCGTTTACGCAAACGGCGTTTCCTCTCCGTCGTCTTCGTCAGGTTTCGCTTCTTCCACAAGCTCAAGCTTCTCGTCTCCGTCGTCAGCTTTCTTCAGCAACCACCACCACAACGAGCATCACCACCACAGATCCGCATCTCCGACGCGCGTGAACCTCTTCACGTCGACGCCGTTGAAACAGCAATCGTTTCGTTACTCTATCGACACCAGATCTATATCACCGAACAGATCCATCGCCGTTTCTAAAGCAAGCAGCAATAAGATCGTCGTTGATTCGAGTAGGAGGAAGAGATGTATGTGTTCTCCGACGACGCATCCAGGCTCGTTTCGCTGCGTTCTACACAAGAACGTGGCGAATCCGCACGGTCAAGGTCCGGTTACGTATCCGACGAACAGTTTGAATATGCGTAGATCGGCGATGACGAATTCGCTTGTGAGAATCGGCGGCGTAGAAGGCGAGTGGGTGAGAAGAGCCTTGACTACTTTGATTAGACCGTCGTCACATCAGCTCAAGAGGAGATCTGCTTATCAGCCTCGCCGTAGCAGGCTCTCGTCTATGTCCAAAGCAGAAGAAGAAGAGATCTGAGATATGGTTTCAAGGTTTGTTATCGTGAATTAGAAATTGGCCACAGAGAGTTCTCGTTTTCTCTGGTAAAGCTTTGGTTCCGGCGAAGAAGACTGGGATCTGAATCGGAGTTTAAGTAATCGGAGAGGGAAACGACGCCGTTTTATAAGTTTTTTGTTTAGATCGGTGAAGAAGATGAGAGAAAGCATTGTACATAGTAGTACTACTACTTATTTTGCAATTCAAGGACACAGATTTCACTTAAGTTGAAAAATATCTTGGAATTAAAGAAAATCGGAATAGTGTAAAATCAATTTTTGGTGATAAATATCTACAAAAAGGGGATATAAAGGGACTTTTTGGTAAATAGAAAATCCGTTGCCTAGACCGTTAGTTTTTGCCGTGGACGTTCGGTTTTGGCGTTAACCGTTGCGTGTCTTCGTCCGTTATGTGTGTGCTGCCGTTAAGTATCAAAAGAAAAGGTGTGCGTTGCGTTGTTCGTCGTGTAAGGTATGTGTGTGTTATCTTTATTTAATCGGTTAATTCCTTTTTTTCCCCGTTATTGTTGTTGTTATTAACGATTGATCTGTTTTTTTGTTGTTGTATTTTGCAGGTTTCGTACGAAGGAGGAAACTACTTAATTATAGCCACGGAACATTGTGGGATTAACACATCGAATTATGGAAACCTAATTAGTGAATTGCATAGGGACAAAAATATTCCAAGGAATCAGGACAATTTAGATTTGACCTATAACATTAAAAGATTCAAAGGAATCAATCTGGACAAATCATATTTTACCTTAAATTAAAAGATTCAAAGGAATCGAGACAAATCAGGATTTACCTTAACAACAGAAGGAGAAGATACTGTAATAAAAAGTAATTTTTCATTAAACGGTAGAGGGTAATTATAATGGAAAGTAAATATAATAATGGGAGTATTGGAGAAAGTGACAGCTGGCAAATAAATGGGATACGGCTTATATGATTATAATGGGTATATATTTTCTCTAATTGTGCAATAAGACAGACATGTGAGATTGTGGGTTTCATAGTATTTTTAAGAGTATAATTGGTGGGGTTAATTAAAATATCATAAGTTTTGTTACATGGGATGGAACGAAACAATGCGCTCTTAAGAACCTAGTTTATTGTGATTATATAATATGATAAAAAGAAACAAGTAAATCAAGATTATTGTTATTAATCTCTATTGTTAATTAAGGATTAGAATGATGTAATCACGAGAGTTGTTTTGGAAGATAAGATCCTTGTAAGATCCAACATACATACCTCCCTTACTAACATGAAGATTAGAGTATATACGATGGACCATAATTTTTAATTTATATGACGTTATATCATATCATATGCCAATATATAATATATAGTTTTATACTTATTACCATACGCCATTATTTCAAACCTTATGTATAAACATCATTTGTGGGTCTCCTTTTGTTTAGGTAATTAACAAAATACACACGACAGTCACATAGCCTTTTAAAATAATAATCCGCGAAAAAAACTGCCAACGTTTTTGGTTGATTTTTTTTTTAATTTTTATTTTTGTCAAGATTTGATTTTATTTATTAAAATTGAGTTTTGAGATAAGAAAATTCAAAATTTGATGATGTGGCACACACTGGATTACAACTCAGCATACACTAAGCATCCCACTGTTTCTCTACTAAACTGTCCGATCGTTAGCTTAAAGGCTATAACAAAATGATTTTACTAATTAAGTAATTATTATAATGTTTTATGTTATAATATATGACTATAAATAAAAGTATATGAATGATGGAAGCAACTTTGGTATTTAATTATTTACATTGATGTTGTCGTCGTCGTTCCTATCACAATTTTTTTGTCAACAACTGTTATTATCCGAAATTAAATTTGGAATAATGGGCGTCTATAGTGTAGGGGACAAAGAGATAAAAAAAGCAACCGAAATAAAAAAGATGATGAGATAAGTTTTGGTTTTTGATTATAATATCATGGCAATGACTAATTCACATACAAGATTTATGTATTTGTTTCCTTTATCCAAACAAAAGGCAAAGTAAAAATAAAAAAATAACAAATTTATCAGCTTTGTGACTAAGAAAATAGACGTTGTGATGTGAAAGGAGTCATGACCCACATGCCACAATAGTTTTATGAGTCCACATGTTATGTCTCGTGAGCCCACATAGGGATAAGGTTTTTTATTTGTTTTTTTCCAAATTTGAAATACTATATGTGATAAGGTTTTAATCAAGTTTTTTTTGTATTTTATGATTTTCATCATACATATTTTTGGGGAGTTATTAGTAAATGAATGAACTATTTGCAACTTTCTACCAATACATTAGAGGATGCAATGCAACATTAAGATATCTAAAATCTTTATACCAAATTAAATTACTAAACACTATCATTTGGTTGGTACGAAGTTGTGAGAAAGGCGTTCAATCTGTGACCGTAATATCTCACCTAGCGAGAAACGGTGTGACTGCGGTTGCGGCTGAACCGCAGCCGCCGCCGCCGCTAGCGACGTTTCTCGCGATCCAACAATGTCTTTCTTATTGTCTTCATTCTTGACCTCGAGGTGTATCGGTCTCATCTCTCTCTTCACCGATTCCACAAACTCCATATCTATTTGGTTCCCTGAAATATCTTTGACATAGAAAGCGTTAAGAGACTTGTGGCCTTGCGTCTCCACGTCAGCACGGACAACAGTCAAGCCGTTCTCGCGTAACACACGAGATATGTCAGAGAGTAAGCCTACTCTGTTCTCTGCACATAACTCCAACTTCACCCCCTACACACACACACACAAACACAAAGTTAGCAGTTATATATCTTATCGAAATGTTACAACTATGTTTCTTTACCTCGCAAACACGACGTTCTATTGCGGCTTCTAAGCATTTAACCACACGTTCTTTCTCGCCTTCCGTGTTCAAGGCTCTTCCATCTATGTGTCTTATGAAGTATTCCTACAAGTTTCAAAACCAAGACATGAACATCGAATCCTTAAGAATGTAATGAAGCTAACATTCTTGGCCTACCTGAAAAGCATCAGCACCATCGGACCGGAGAGCTGCGTGGAAGATAACGTACTGCATATCGACCAAAGTGCATATTGTATCGAACATGAGCCTTCTTCGATCTTTAGACTTCACTGTCACTATAGAATAGCCTCTGTCTTCGCAGTTTCCTATAGAGACTATCGTCCTCTTCTTCTCCTTCTGATCACAATACTCTAACTTTGACGATAACAATGACAATGGGGAAGGCCCGTAAAAGGGTTCGTCGAAGTCTCTAACAGATAGCATTAGCTGATGTAGCCGTCTCTCCACGTTTGTGTTCATACACCCTTTGCCTTGTCCCGCTAGAAACCCATCCGCCTCATTCTCCTTGTGACCCACGTGTGTGGAGTTGGAGGAGGGATCCGCTGTGGCACGGATCACAGTACTAAGGTGATCTTCGATAGAAGCCAAACGGCTCGGGTCCTCTATGGGAGTGTGAGTATTGTCGTCAGAGACATAGGCAATGCAAGCCAAACGAGCATTGTGGCTCCAAGCGTGAGCTTCTAAGACGTTGCAGTGTAAGTCCGCAAAAGCAGCGAATATCTCTGAGAAAAGACCAGGTCTGTCTGTACCAGTCATCTCTATCGTTGTGTGCTCGCCATGATCAATCAGTGGAGGCTCCAAGGAACTTTTGTTCGGGTTGTTATTTGCTTCAATAGCCTTTACAGAGTCAGATTCTCGCCTACTCGTACCAATGGCCTACATTATAAGTATCATAATTCTAGTCATTAGTACACTCTGATAAAAAAACAACATATGGTTTAGTCAAGGATCGAAGTTTAGGACAAACATGTATGATGCGGTTGATGACAGACTTATCGGTGAGCTTATTGCCATTCTCGTCTTTAACATGGAAAACTGCAAAAAAGTTTTCAAATCGAAGGTCTTAACTCTTAAGCTAATACGAATATATACGAAGAGGAAATGAGAAGTGTGGATATGTATGTGTACCATCCATGAACCATCCACCGTCGGAAGAGATGTAGACTTTGGTGATGATAAGATTCATGTCTGTCAAGATCTGCACCACTTCTAGAAGAAGTCCTTGTTTGTTCTCACTATTCACCTTCAATTTATTACACCATTTTCATGTTACAGGACAGCCAAATCAGATAACCACACAATAACAATTGTTCTGCAAACATGATGTGTCCAATAACACAATTTGATCCCATTTTGTTTTCTTACAAAAACTAATAACAATCTTGTGTGTGTGTGTGTATATACCTTCACAACTGTGCAATCTTGGGTGCTATCATTGTCAATGTAGACCCTGCACCTGTAAATTACAAACAACAACAAACAAGAAGATGAACAAATTTATAACAAATTCACTGATATACACATTTTTAAAGGGATCTATAACAAAGGGGGGAAGAAAGAAAAAAGAGCTTTACGGTGGTCCGTATATACGCTCATCAAGATTGTCAAAATCAGGATCAAAGTAAGGCCAGCAAACTTTCTGCATTGTCTCTACTGCACAAAAATGTGATTATGGTATTAGTAATACAAGAGGAAACTATCTTCCCCAGAGATTGTGTTTCTATAGATATGAGTTTTTGTTTTGTGTATATTCGAAACCGTTAAAAGGAACAAAAGTGAGAATGAAAGGTAAAAAATGCGTTGGAGGCGATGAATGAAGAAGAGATTTCCACCTCCTAATACAGAGAGTATTTAACAAGATAGTCATTTACTAAGTTTAGCTAGAGGAATTAGTGTGTTAAAACGTGTGGACAGAAGCTAAGAAAAACATGTTATACAAAAAAAAAAAACAGATTATGATAATTCAGGATCATGATAAAAATAAAATCATCAGGTCAAGAACTTGTCAAAATTCAAATAAAAAGAAATAGTAAAAAAAGAGACTCTCACTGAAAATAAGGTGTTCCTTGTTTTCTTGATTGTCTTTGTTTTTTGTTAACACCCACATGATTTTCCTAAGTTTTGGGAGAAATCTCTCTCTCTCTCTCTCTCTCTCTCTCTGTTTGTAAAAGTCATCTCCTAAAGTTTAGTTAGAGGTTAGAGATCTAACTCCATCATGTTACTAATTAGTAAACCACATACACAAGAAAATGTGATCCCATATTATTCGGATTTTGAAAACATCTCCACACTTTTTAAAGCTACACATATGCAATTTATTTTCCCCTCACAATATTTAGCAAACACCAGAAAATCTTCAAGGTTATAACTATCTATTTAACCTAATATTAGTATGCATATAAAGAGCCCTTGATACATAAACAAGTGTATACTTACATGAAACATAAAGGAAATGTTGGTCTGAAGAAAGTGAAGACCATAGCAAACAATGTTTATCTTCGAAAGTTGTTGATTTATGATCTTTTTCCAGGGATTTTGAAGATTGATTTTGCAGGAGAAAGCTTGTTTTGTTTCGGTGACGAAGACGAACTCGAAGTGATTTTTATGTAAAAAAAAAAAAAGAAAGGAACATTTGTTAAATTTTGACTCTTTTATGTTTTTTTGTTGGGCTTATCAAATGCTTGGCCCAATACATGTGTTTTTTTATTGGATTATCATCTTACAAAATGTAAAATAGTATTTAATTTAATTTAATAATTTTGTGATATAAACATAAAAATGTTAGCTTTGTATTTTATTTTACTAGTTTTTGTGCCATTAGCCGTAATCATGACTGTTACGGCTCCACGACTAGCCATTAATTATTACCGTTGCTTACTCCAAACCAGCTTTCTTAGTGATAGGAAAAGACAATAATACCCTTACTTCTCAAACACACGACAAATTGCTTCTCTCTCAAGCTTCAAAAGTAGACTCAAACACACCAGGAAGAACGGCTCTAATGCCACTTTCCAAGAAAATACGAGCTTATTTGCCACTATACGTATTCAACTGTATATCTGTATTTATTGTATTTATTTTTAATTGATTTTTCCTTTGTAAAAGACGAAAAAGGGGTGAAGGGTTAAATTAATTACGACCCAACCAACAAATCCAAACCCAAACCCGCAAACCCAAACCCGAACCCGCAAACCCAAATCTACTTTCTTTATTTTGTCTAAACTAAAATCAAAAATCAAATCAAAGGAGAAACCCTAATTTCCTCTCTTCTCTAATTCGCGATTCATCTCTTCTTCTTCATCTCCTCTCAATTTCCAATTTCCAAGTTCCATTTTCGAATTCATGGCTCGTGTAAGAAGGGGGAAGAAAGGAAAAACATACGAGTCAATCAAATATTCAAAAGGTCAAACACAAAAAAAAAAGACGGTGAAGAGGAACATGAAGAATGGTTCGACGCGGAGAAAACGTGGAAGGAGATGTAGGAAATGGAGAAGAAATAGCGAGAAGAAGAAGAAGAGGAAGAGGGAGGAAAGAACGAAGAAGAAAAAGACGACGAAGAAACGGAAACGAGACGAGGAAGAAACGGAAACAGACGAAGAAGTAAACTTAGAAAAGGAAGGCGAAGAAGAAAAGGAAGACGAAGACGAAGAAGAAAAGGAAGAGGAAGAAAAAAAGGCAGACGAGGCAGACGAGGCAGACAAGGAAAACGTTGAAGAAAAAGAAGAGGGAGAAGAAAAAGAAGAGGAAGAAGAAAAGGAAGAGGAAGAAGAAAAGGAAGAGGAAGAAGAAACAGACCAAAACCATGAAGAAGAACATGGCTTAGAAGAACAAGAGCAAAATGGAGAAAAAGGTGATGAAGAGGTAGAAGAAAAATCTGGAGATGATGTTGGCGATGATAGTGACCAGGTATGTAAATAGAAACTAAGATTAAATGTTTGGAGGTGCTATGAGTTTTGTACAATTGACGATAACTAGAACATCTTACTCATGTGAATAATTTGTAGGATATTGACCATGATTCCCAACCTCTGCCGCCAACTCGTCTATTCTTTTCTCCTAGTGAATACACCAAACCATGTAAGTTAGCAATTAGGTGCAGTGTTAGTCAGACGGTTGAATACATTGAGGGATTTTCACCGAAATTGAAGTGGTTTAGAAAGCATTCTCGGTTCGAGGCATATTTTCCACATGCCTAAGGAGCCAAACCATATGACTCAAGGCATGTGGATGCTTCGGTTCGTACGGTGAGGCCGAAATGCCAAAAGAGTCTTGGTTTGTGGTCAACGAAGTTCCGATCGGGTATTCCATGAAAGAACAACTTGTTTGTTGACGGGATTTTCATGCCGTGACTATCCAAACAAGTGGAAGGAAGCGGGAAATACCAAGTTGGTACAAAAGGTGTTTGGAAAGAGGAAAGGCATAAAAATAAAAGAAGTGGAAGAGAAGGCTGGAAGAACTAAAGGACAACGAGTGCATCGAGAGGAAGAAGTTGATGGTCTTGTATTTCTTATGCAAGATATTGAAAGCAAAGGTTAAGAGTGATGGAAACATAGACCCATTCCTTCTACGTATTGTCGATGATTTGTATGCTTGTGAGAAGTTTCCTTGGGGACGATACACGTTTGAAGATTGTTTAGAAGGTATCCCGGGCGTTGTTAAGAAAATGGGAGGTACGGTCAAACCAGAGCACAACCTCCCTTTCCTGGTTTTATTGTTCCTTTAGAGGTAAAATCATGTGTTGAGTTTATAAATTTTAATAGAGAATAGAACAAAATTATTAATATATTGTATATGAGTGTGTAGATTCTGCCATTTGAATGTATTTCGCGTCTTGGACGCAAATATAGAGAAGATGTACCCGCAGAGAAGGAATGTCCGAGGATGTGCAAGCGCAAGTTCACCAAATGTGATATGAAAGGGATTCCAATGAATGCCATACATGAAACGCTTGGGAGCACTAAGGTTAGATGAAGATCAATATATGTGTTTGATTAATCGTTGGCGGATACTCAATTGGTAACATTGTTTTGTGCAGGATATCGAGAGTGTATTGGTACCAGACGCGGATGAAAAGACTCTTTTGGACAGACATATAGACGATGATGTTGATGATGGGATAGGTTTTATTGATCCAATAGTGGATTGTTGGAGGAAGCGTCTAATAGTAGAGAAGAAGAGAATATGGTGGAAAGGTATGTATCAACAAGATGTTGCTTCTCGGGTAAAAGGTAGCAATGTTGGTCCTGAACATGAGAGAGTGGACAACATGCCTCAACACAAGGCTTCGGGTTCTCGTTCTGGAGTAGATGATTCATTTCTCCGAGTAATAAAGGAGGAAATGGATAAAGGGTTTCAGAAGATGATGGGGAAGCTCGGTGAAATTGAAAAGAAAGTGGATGATAAACTTGGAGAATTCAATGGTAAATTGAATGAAGTGAAAAGGTATTTGGATATACCAGAGATCTTGTATGGGACGATACCTCCGGAAGTAGTCGCAGCGGAGAATTTGGGTTTGGTAGTTCCTCTATTGAAGAAGAACTCCGTCGAAAAGAAGGAGAAAAAGAAGGAGGCGAGAGTGTTGTAGTAGAGGAAAAGACGGATAAGAAGAAATCGAAGAAGGAGGCAAGAAGAAGGCTGAACCAAGAGTTGATTGTGAGGATTAGGCGAGAAGAGGACAAGGAAGCCAAAAAAGATGTTCACACCGGAGAGGCGAAGAAACCAAAAAAAAATTAGGTGGTTACTTGTCGTCTAGTACTTTGGTTTGATTTGTTTTTGTATTTTGGTTCAAATGAATCAAATTATGTTCATTTGTGTGTGTTTAGATGGTACAATTGGAACAATTAAGTAAGTTTTCGGACAAGTAAAAGTAATTTTTCGGACAAATGAGAACAATTAAATGGGACAACTAACAGTAGATTAATTTGGATTACAAAAACCAATAGTTCAGCTAAGTTTCAAGAATTTTCGGACAAGGGACAAATGAGTACAATTAAAGGAAAACTGACAATAGTTTAACTTGGATTACAAAAAACAAATAATTCAACTAAAAATCCATTAAAAACAAAAAAAAACATACATAATTGGAGAAGATCCATAATTGGAGGTCGTCGGCGTCTAGGATTTTCAATTGAAGAGGAAGGAGACTGGGCCGCCGTCTAGGGTTTTCAATTGGGGATGAATGAGAGAGAAAGTGAGTATAAGCATATATATATATATGAGTTCCTATATATATAGACAAAGTTAGGTTAGGTTTAGGTTTCAGTCGAGTCACTCCGTGTCAGTTCGAATTTTTTATTTTTTATTTTTTATTTCAAAGTCGGGTCCACTTCAAAAAACCGCACGTGCAACATTTTGGAATAGTTGTACGTAAATGTACAGTTGTACTTTCATATAAACAGTTGTACTTTATATGATTTGGAACAAATTTTAGTTGGACCTTAGGTTTGTAAGATAAATTCTAGTTGTCCAACTCATTTTCCAATATTATTTACCATTTAAGAGGGTGGGACAATATAATTTTCATGTTATCTCATTATTCAAAATTTTGTTGTGCATAAGTTCATCAATTACCTTAACTTCCCTATACTACAAGGGGTTTTTAGATGAAGTCTAACACATGTTCGGTGGAAATTGAATTTAATTGCTTTTTTTTCGTTTAAATAGTTTATTTCTTGATTATATCGTTGTTTTAATGCCAAAATTGTTCTTTTCACGTCTTAAAATATAATTATATAAAGTACAAATAAAGTGAACAAATAAACAGAAGTTGTACCAAGTTGACCAAGTTGTCCAAATGTGATAGGTACATAAACGTAATAATACAAGACAAACAAAACCCATTAACCAAACGAACACATGATCGGTCTTCATGTTCATCTTCTTCTTCTTCTTCGGGTTGTAACCATTGCTCCAAATTTATTCCGCGGTACGCTTGTTTGACTTCTTTCTCCTCCGTTCTCCGGTCGATGGGAATCGAGTTTCTTGATTTCTTCGGGCTTAGGAGTGTACTCCGCGGCAAAGCGTACAACTTTAGAATATCATCGGGAATGGTCCAATTGGATTCATGTGGCACCAAATAAAGGGTCCTGGAATATGCCAAAACCCAAGAATGCATTAAGTAATATTCGGAACATAGATCGTGGATTTGGATATTCATTCTTCTCCCTTCTTTTCTCATGAAGACCCTCACTGCGCTTGTGCATGAACGCACGGATACTTGTCTATATCAAAACATTTGCAAGAACAAGTTTTCTCCTTCAAATTCACCACATACATCTTCCCTGACCGTCCTCTTACGTTGTACTCAAGATGAAAACTATTTAGCTCAACTACCAACAATTTTGCTGCGATTACACATCGATCATGCAATTCATTCTCCACAAAAGGCACTAGTTGCTTGTCTATTGCAGTCCCAGATTCTTTTATGTGTTTGTTGAACCACTCGGAAAATTTCTCCAAAATCGCATCAATCATACTAATTAGATGGTACTTCCTTGCTTTCAAAAACACACTATTCATTGATTCCGCGAGTTGCTAGTGTCTATGTTGTATTTGTCTCCTTCAACATACGCCCTTGTCCATTTCTCAAGTCCTATACTATTGTCTAGATAGACACCAGCTTTGGGAAATCTACACTTCAACTCGGCATATTGTCTATCGTATCGGGCTTCGTAAACATGAGCGCATTCCCGAATTTCTTTGCAAGTTCATCTTTGTCTTTCTTCTCATGTCCTCTAACATTTTGACACAAATGCCAAATACAATTGTTTTGCTTTAGGGTACACCTCCATGATCGATTTGATGATGCTTGAATGTCCTAATAAAAACCAATTGAGGATCATCGGGTATAACGGTTTTAAGCTTCTCAAAAACCATGCCCAACCGACATCTTTCTCGCGATCAATGACACCAAAAGCAATAGGATAATGATGATGATTAGGATCCCGAGCCGTAGCAAAAACTAACATACCTCCGTATATAGTCTTCAAAAATGTTGCATCCACGACAATAACTTTTCTCATTGCTCTAAACCCTTCGATGCTCTGACCTAATGCGATGAATAGATACTTGAACCTATTACCTTCGGCCAATTCCACATACGTCTTTGTTCCAAGATTAACCTTCTCTAACATGTGCAGATAAGAAAACAAAATCTTGTAGCCTCTTTCAGGGCTACCCCTTACATCGGTAACATGTTGTTTCTTTCCTCTCAGAGCGGTAGAGTACGACATCTGCACACCAAGTCGACGTTGTGCAATACTAATAATGGTCTTTGGAACAGGTGTATCATATAAACCTGGATAATCTTCATGTAACATTGAAGCAACTAATCTCTGTGTACCTCTCGACAACCGTACTACTACTTGCAGCCGAATCAAGGCGAGAACATGTGTGCATCTTTTTGTGCACTCTGATGGTCCAAAAAGATGACGCCTTAGTCTTCGCAGCTCTTACATACCATTTACAACCTACCGTAGCTTGTCGACATCGTAGCATAAGTCGATTCGTGTCCGACTTCACGGTTACAACCTCATAGCAGTTCTTGTTTGCAGCTCGGGAAACTAAATCTTGCACGGCTTCTTTAGAACTAAATTCTTGTTCTATTTCCATATCTGTACCATCATCCCATTCACCAACAAACTGAATTTGTTTCACAGTACCTACATTCTCAACATATTCATGCCTCATATCAAAATCTTCATCAGCATGGTTATCCACAGGGCTATCCACCGTTGCAGCCGATTCATTAAGCCTATCAGTAACAAGATTATCATTTATAACATCCGCCATCACCTCTTCATTAATCGGAACGTTCACTATATCCCACATACGACCATTATCTACATCACCAACTCTGTTACCTGAACCAAGTTCCTCATAGTTCACACCAAATGAACTTTCTAACTCTGCTCTTGAATGTTGCTCCACTCTCTGGTTTGTTTCCAAAGTTTGGATTACTTCAACATGCAATACAGGTTTAAGCCCCTCTGTATCAAGTGAAGTTAGATACACATACACGTCCTCGTTATCTAGAATATATGATTCTCTCCTACTTTTAGATAAACTGTAACTCAGTTTGAGCTTTTCTTTGCTTTCATCACTCAAAGTCTTTTTGTAGATCTTATCAAGTAACATTAAGTAAGTGATATCTTCCACGGAACACGTCTTAAGAGATATAGCATACACAGCTTTTCCAGAATTCCATTCATGCTCTTCAGAATAGTATCCTCCAAAATCAAAATGTATGTTTGTGCGTTTGTTCTTCATCACCTCCTGCAAAGAAACAAGAAATATAACTCAATTACAATTATCCGATATGTAACAGTATAACCAATTGTATTAGTTGGACTATTATATCGACAATCACATTTGTATTATTTGAACCAATTATACTGATTATGGAGATTTATAACAGTTGTACCGTTTGAACCAATTGTACTCGATACGAATTGAAATAAAGATCCAATCGATTAGAGATTCTAATTTAACTAAAATTCACACGATTCATCACCTACATTCGCTAAATTAGCAATGCGTATGCACTCAACATGGTTAACAAACAAATGTGGACATAATTAAGCAATCAATTTCATTGAAATCTCTACATTTAAGATTCTTTAAAATAAACACAAAAATCTTGAAATGAGAGTCAAGAACAAACCAATGAACCACACAAATGACCACTAATAGTCGAGTCGACCCACAATCTCAATTTTACAGATGCTCGAGATGACGATGGAGGAAGATGATGCAATCAGGAGAGCTCGAGAGGAAGAAGAAAGCCCTCGAGGAAGAGGACGAGGAAGAAGGGGATCTTTTAATTTTAATTTTGTTTCTTTATTTTTAGGTTGTATTTTTCTTTATTATTTTGTTTAAATCAAAATACAGCAAATACATAAAGGATAGTATGGAAAATTCCACAAATGAGTGGCAGTGTGATTACTAAGTGGCAGAACAGATTTTTTTTTTGCCAAAAGTGGCATTTAAGCCGCGCACTCAACACACCATCAAGACCACCAAAAAAAACTAGCTTTCATGTTTTTAACAAAAAACTCTCTTCCACTATAACCGATTTGGGAGTTTTTTTTCAACCAAACCATTCAACATAAGCCTCTCTACAACGTCTACGTCCATATAGACCCGACTCAAAAACACAAATCAGGTTCTTATAAGTATATGTAGTGATGTATTATTATTTTCAAGGGAACTTATACAATGATCACTTTAGTACAAACATTGCCTTTAAACAAATTAAGTGGAAAAACAGAGCTTTTAGGAGAATACAACACACAAAAAACAACTACGAAAAGTTGTAATGGTGGCTAAGAAGTTATACAGCCATTGCCAAAAGCTCTACAAGGGAAGATAAAGCCCCAAAGAACATGGACTCGTACAAGAACTTGACTGAACATAAAGACATAGAAAAACAACAACTCCAAAAAGACAGGTCAAGACCAAACCCAAACTAGTTTACAAGAACTCACTCACACAACTCCTAAGAACACAACAGTTGTAAAAGCATGCTCAAGGAACATGCCAAAAATTTGAATAAACAACTGATGCGTCTTATGAAAGAATCTGAGTTCCTAGGTGAGATCTATAGGTTTTGCGGCGAACACCTGGAAAAAGACTCGACTGATACTAGTATTTTGCGAAAATTTGTTTATTGGGGGATTTAGTAAAGTATATCACACCTCCATAGATGTTCCAGAAGGTTATCCACAGTTTTGCTGCTGATTCTAACACAACGTTGGATGTTTAATCCCAAGAGTGTGCGGCCGAGTTTTTGTATGCATGCCTTGCTTTTGTCTGTAATGTCTGAGCAGCCACCAACAGAAAGAACCTGAAGATTCAGGTGGTTGGGAGAAGATGCCAAGGCTTTGATTCCGTGATCTGAGACTAAAGTATTTGAGGCGTCAAGGTCTTTGATCGAGTAGCAGTTCTTGGCCACTGCGAAGAGGGTTGCATCAGTTATGTTTTTGCAGCCGTCGAGGTTAATAGACTCCAATGTGCATCCGTGGCACACGGAGACTTCAGAGACTGTCTTGTCTGAAACATTGACACATCCGCTCAGATTCACCTTCACTAGACCACCATTGTTTCTCTGAAGCAACTCGAGCACACCTGCATCTGTCACTCCAGTTAGTCCACAGAGTTCGATATCCTGAAGCTGATGACAGAACTTTCCCAAGAAAGCGAGACTTGCATCCCCAAACCCAGGACAGCAACGGATTGATAGAGAACGTAAGGAGCTGCTAGCGGTTAATGGCAAAGGTGACTCTCGGTTCAAGTCCTGGATGCCTAGACAGTTTGCCAAAGAGAAAGATTTCGACTTTGAGATAGAGTTCATGAGAAAACTCAAAACCCCAATCTGGTCGATCCTGTGGCATTCCTCAAGTTTCAAACTTTCCAGTGACGACGCAGATTTGGCTAAAGCTACAAGTCCTTTGCCAGAAACAAGCAAGCATTTGTTCAGAGAGAGGTGCTTCAGATCAGGGCAACCATTTCCAATAGCTTCGAGCCCAATATCAGTCATGCCTCGGCACGATATTACTGAGAGAGACTTCAGTTTCTTCATCCCTTTTGCATTCCCCATGACCCAGAAGCCTTTCTCGTTCACACCTTGAAGGCCATGAAGCACAAGATCAGTAACTGCTGCTCCATAATGGCCAAGAACGGCAAGAGATAGACCGGTTATGTTCAGCATCTGGAGTTTCACTTTTGTCAAGTAAGAACCAGCTTGAGCCAAAAGGAAAGCAACTCCTTGATCTCCAATGCGCGGGCAGCTCCTGATAGAAATAGATCTCAGATTGGTACATCGTCGTGCAATAGCCCTTAAACCTTCATTCCCAACACCAGAACACGAGACAATCGTCAGATGACTCAGATTCAGACAGTTCTCAGCTATAGTAACCAAAGCCCTGTCAGTTATTCCAGGACATCGTGAAAGGTCAAGTTTTTCGATCATCGGGCATGACCGCGCAATCTCAGACACACCCATATCACTAACGGTAGGCAAATCCCACAGAGACAGAGCCCTAAGAGATGGACAACCACGAGCAATTGACCCAAGGCCAACGTCAGTCACTTCACTATCGAAACCACTTCCAATAATCTGAAGCTTCCCCAACCCGCCACGTGTTGATGTCCCAACCGAGATAGCTGCAAGCCTCAAATCAGTGGCTTTCTTACCTTCCAAAGTTCTTGACAAAAACCCTTCATCCTCCACACCTTCAACAGACTCACTCGCTTTGCTCCTACGGATACTACTCAGAGTGTTAAGCCAATGCTTGGAGACACAAGCGGAGACGCTCCTTTCTCGGCCAGAAGGAAAGCGTCTAAGGATCTCAAATAGGCACTCGTCAGGCAACACTTGGATCGAACTTTCTTTCTGCTCAGAGCCGCTGAAAACCGACGGCGCAGCAACCCGTAACCGCTTGTGTGCTGGGAAACACAAGCCGGGACAGCTCCCTGGCGATAGATGCATAGATCCCACATTGAAAAAATCTTCATCGCCTAAAATCAAACAAGTAAAAAAAAATCGATTATTATCAAATAAAAACCTTAACAATGTGTACAAGTTCAACTTTCAAGGATCTTTCTCACTAACCACAAGCAACACAATTCGTGATAAAATCGAGCTAAATGTACATAGCAGATCAAAAAAATCGAACCGTAGAACCTAACCAGAAGTTCCTAACCAGCTCGAGATTAAGATTGATTTCAAATTTCAGATACAATAGCTATGATCTATGATGATTCAGGAGCGTTACCACTAAATCTGAAGATCCCAGGCATAATTCGAAGAAGAAGACGGTGATTAACGGAGAAGATACGGTGTTAAATAGAGATCGGAGACTAAGATTCATGAAACTCGAAGAACCCAATAGGGCAAAAAGGAGAAAGAAGAAGATTTTGATTTTGAGATATTTAACACAAAACTTAAATTGTGAAACTTTTTATATTGATGGATGGTGGTTTACGGTGGGCAGTAATGTAGAGGATCAAAAAAACCAAAGTTCAATGTATATACAGCCCAATTGTAATTTTAAAATCAATATTATTTTCTGACAACAAAGAAGATTATTATAAAAAAAGGAAAAGTAGCAAAAGAGAAACAAATAATTTTATTTCATAAAGTTTTGATTTTTGAATGCAGTGAAGGTGACAGCCAAGGCTGAATACATTGAAGGAGTGTCGAATACATACAATTATTTGAAAATTTATATTATTATAAACTTTTAATTATATTTTATTTGAAAATTACTGTATCAAATGTAAGGATATTTTGTGACATGTTTTTCAATGATGTTTGCATGCAGATAACATAGTCCAAATCCATGTTAGTCATACTATTAGAGAAAGTCTACAAAAACAATTGGCTTCGAAATATATTTTATACTCGCTCAAGAAGTTATTAAATAGCAAAAAATTAATAGAAAATATATTTAAACATAGTTTTTTTTTGTTAAAGTATTTAAACATAGTTCATAAAATATTTTGCATATATAGAGTTTAGTTGATCAATTTTTTATTCGCTTTTTTCAAATTTGTACGTTCCAATATTGAGAAATGTATTATTTACAAAGTTAGGAGAAGGAAATAGAATAAAAAAACGAGGAAAGTGTTGTTGTGTAGAATAAATTCATTGAAGGAAAACAAAGTGTTCAAGTACATGCATATTATATTATTCATCAAAACCATTTTGTTTTCTGGTTTTGATCAAAAGTTTTGACAAGGCATTGTAATGTTGACTTTTTTGATTTATTTAATTTAATTTCTTAGATTAAAAAGACATGTAAAATCGTACCGACATGAACTAGTTTTTTTTAGTTTTTGTTTGAACAAATGTAACCAGAGATTTCTCTATTGTTTAACAAATGTAACCAGAGATTTCTCTATTGTTTATACAACTTTCTTTCATTTGAACTTGAAAATAGTTTTCAGTTCCTTATATTACACTTAAGGAAATTTTGTTTCAAAACATAAAGTAAAGAAGATGTGAATACAAGTTTAAAAGAGTTACAAAATCAATCATACAAGCCCTCTTGCTCCCACACATCCACCAGAAAATCAACCATTTCCTGTCACATAAAAATCATAAACATCACAAAACCATTGATCACATTTTACAGAGTTCTAAAGACAGTTGCATAAAAAAGAATGCTTACAGGGAGAGGTATTGGCCTAGAGAACCTCTTGTTCATACCCAACAAACTCTCATATGTTGCATTCCAGCTACATAAACACCAAATATCAACTCCATAAAACTTCTTGGGAATGTTTTGAAATCACGACAAATCTTGACTTTATATCAATCATAAACTTCCTAGCTTTCAAAAACTGTAAGAAACTGTTAAGAACCTTTCCTTCTCTATAACCTAAGAAGAGACTAACAAGAAGAATCAACTCTTGGGTTAATAAGAAGTTCAGCTAACTTTCACTAACCTTATTGTAGGTTCTCGAAGTTTAGACTTTGTCTGAGAAGTTCCATGTGAAAGCCATTGTTGCCTAGTTTGGTTCCAGAGAATCAATCCTGTAAGAACAAAACACAAATTTTTCACAGATATAAAAAAGCGGTTTTGATCAGCATTGTAAAAACAACGGTTTTGTAGCAAAATTTCAAGCTCACCGCTGTTTTCAGATTCTATGGTGGGGTTGCTAGTACTTGCAGTGTTGTTAGTGAAGCTTATAGAAGACACGCTTCTCTGAGACTGCATCGTGCTGTTGTTATCCATCTCGCAAGTGCTTGTCGTGCTCCAGAAATCGTCTGATATGATTGGCTTCTTCACCAAACGGCCTTGAATCCTTAACCCTTTAGACGGCTCATCCACTGCAACTATAAGCGGTGGTTTATTGCAGCATCCAAAACAACCTCTGCACTGTTTGCAAAACCACAAACACACACACACAACAAAACAAAATATGCCAGTGAGAAGACTTCTACATGTGGTTTCAAGTCACAAATCTAACCCTCTAAAGATTACGAACCGATGTTTCGAAGTTTGAAGACACTCACAAAGCTAAAGAAAGCAAAAACTGATCACTTGCTAGATGCTTTTGATTCAACTTGTTTGTTTAAAATGCAAGCAACAACAACCATATATAATAATAATAATAATAATAGCTAACCTAACTAACACATTTAAGAATACAATATAGCTACTAATCTTCAACAGGTGATGAGTCAAAATCAGATTTTAAAGTTTCAATTTTTACTCAACTTTCCACAATTTTTACACAAAATGTAATAAGGAGAAGACGAAACCAATAAGAAACACTCAATAAAAATCGAGACTTTCAATTTATAAAAAAGCTTAGAGAAATTGGGTAAGAAAGAAAGATTATTCATCACTTACCCCATGCAATCAAGAAACGGGTAGATCCAAGAAGGAATGTAATGACGGATATGCATCTACTACATCAACCAAATCAATGAACTTCTTATCCCTGGTAATACTATTCTTACTATCCTGCAATTTTTTATTACAGAACAAAAAAAACTCAAACTTTATCTAAATTGAAACAAAAAAAAAACACACACACACACATTGATTATATGAGAGGTTAAATAACCTCAAAAATGGCATTATCAGGGCAAAATAGGATTTGGGTTATGTTCCGACACTTACAAAGCAGCTTAAGTTTGAAGCTTTTGTTTTGATTTCAAGAACAGATGTGTCTTCTTCTTTATTCGTCTTTTCTTTTTCTTTCTTCCTTGGTGTTGTTTTATGCGTGTGTGGTGGTTCTGCTACTTCCCCCAAAAAAGAAAGAATATTATAATAATAAATCATTAAATCCATTTCTTTTTTTACAGATAATTTGGTCAAATTTATTCCTATTAATTGTACTTTTTATACCCATAATACTATTAGATAAAAAAACCTCTCTAAAAGGATATCAAAAGATTTTTTGGTTCTGAAAGTAAATAATTGGGTTGTTTTCATTTTTATTTAGTATGTCTATAAAAATCATAAATTTTTTATATTAGGAAAAAATAAAATAATTGTGTGTTGTTGAAAAAATGATTTAAAAGCATTGCTTCCTAAAAGTTTTTGTTTTACCAAAACTTTTATAAATGCTTTGTGCATGTAACTAGGCAACCATTTCCTTTTTTTTGTGCCAAGGCACAATTTGTTTCCTTTTGTTACTCTCACGATTTTAATAAATTTGAATATTTCCAAGCTAAGTAATCTCCTTTCGTGTAAAAGTGATGACGTTGTTTGGTTTCTTTTTAGTTAATTAGTGGACATCAAATAAATTTGAAAAACTTTGTATAAAACAAAAGCATTAATGAATTAACATGGTTTATGGATAATTTGTGTCGGCAATGTAAATTGATAGATTGAGTTATGTCTCCATCTCAATTATTCGTAATAATGCGGAAAAAGTGTGAAGAGTAAAGATGTTTATCCATATACATATTCGATCGAAAACGTTACAAAAATTAGTAGAATGTGGAAATATTATTAATTTATCTCTACGTGGATCTCTAAGCCCATGGTTGATAAAGCCCAAATATTCGTATGACGTATTATGGTGTAAAATGAAATATCGCTAGTGGTTATATGCATGTGTTCGTCACATATCCATAAATGTTTTGTTAATGTTTTGTTTTTAAAAAAAATTGTATGATGACAACATATAAAAAGAGATATACTTTTGGCGATACTATATGATAGTGAATTCATTTATTAAAGCTTAGAGCACTAATATCAATACTATTAAGACATACACTAAAGCCCATCACAAACTCAACCTTATGATCCAATACAAGTTTACAATACCATGTTATTAGGGCTTTCTAGATTCTATATATATATGTTGTTATGAGCTTGAATGTAATCAACCTAAGAGTTGCCATTTGTGCAACTCTCTCTTATCCATATTTATAAAATATTAATTTAGATTCATAGTGTTCTTGGTGACACTCTTAAGTTCTTTTCCTCTTTACATTGTAAAGCGGTGGTGCTCTCCTCGGGCTCCTTGATGCTATGCTTAGTGAAGGTGTTGCAAATGGGGAGCCGTATGGAGATCCTTGTACTGACAACGGTTTCTGAGCAGGCCTCCCGTGGAGTCCACCGTTGATGCTGAATAGGGAAAGCGATTCCGTGGCAGAGACGGATCTTCTCATTGCATCATCAACGTAAAGCACATCATCTATCCTCGCCGTGATGTTGAAGGCCATGCTCTCAATCACCCTTGAGTAACTCTCTAGAATTGACTGTCCTACATCCTTGTTGTATTGAATTTTGTTCATGTCAAGTGTTGTCTGTGGAAGACCAGGGAAACGGATCCTCAGGCTCTGCAAGAGAGTCTCAGCTCTCTGCACAAGGAAACTGTTTCTGCCCGTGTCGTTTACAAGGCCTTTAACCTTGCCACTCCATGAAGACAGCTTTAGTTTCGCCTGCTTCTTGTGCTTCCTCCCATTCTTCCGTCTCCAAACGCAGTAGCAGAGAGATTGGTAATGGCGTTAGAGATAGCAAGAGTTGTACAAAATAAATACCTCTTAGAGCATTCTCAATGGCATTGCTTAATGAGATCTTAACCGTATAATACATGTATTAAAATCCAAAAGAAATTAAATAAGTGTAGATCGATTCTTAAACAAGCAATTTAAGATCTCTTAAGATCGGACACGTGTCCAAATGGGATTTGTCGAGAATTTTTTTTTTCCAGGGTTTTTCTTATTTTCTTCATTCTTCTTCGTTTCTTTTTTTCTCTCTCGACGGTGGATGCGACGACGAAAGCGAACGAAGCTCTTCGGTAAATTACGCCGTGTAATCGTCGGAGGATTGATGGCGTGAGATGGCTATGCAAGGGAGATCATCGTGTGGGCTGATTGAAGTCGAAATCGACTCGATTTGGGGACTAGGGTTTTCAGGTTCATCGATTCATTTGGGGGAAAAAAAAATCAAGGTACAAAACTTCTTCTACCTTCTTGACTTTGTCTTTGTCTCTGTCTTTTTCACTGTGTTTGTCTTTGCCTTTGTCTCTGGGTTTCAAGTTCATCGATTCGATTTGTTATAGATTTAGATTAGAGTTTGTCTTGTATGTATGTATGGGTGCCTAAACTACATCATACATCAATATGTGTTATAACCATCATTGAGATTAGAGTTTATTTTAATCGTTTGCTTGTTAGGTGTAGTGTAGTTAAGTTGGTAGCTTTGTGTTAAATGGTTGATTCTAGTGGTTAAGTGGATAGGTTTGTGATAAATGGTTGAAAGTAGATTGATGTATGATGTGTTTAGACTTACCTTAAGTGTCATTGAATGCTAAACTATAACCCTTACCTACCAAACTCCAAACTCTCAATTTTCTTTTGTATAAAACTTAGTGATTAGCTAACACAAATTTAACCAAATCTAACTCAAAGTTAAAGATAAGCTTTTAAAACACATAAACTTTCCATTAAGATGAATCCATTTGGTTCATCTACCTTTATTGACTTACTCAATAGCCAAACGATAGAGCCTGCAACGGATTGTGAAGAAGTAGTTGAGGTGAAGATGAAAAGGAGGAAATGGAATCCCAAGGATGAAATTGTGCTCTGTAGCTCTTGGCTAAACACTAGCAAAGATGTTGTGGTTGCCAATGAGCAAAAACACAATGCTTTCTGGATGAGGGTGTGTAACTACTACAACGCATCCTCAAACCTTGCTGGAGCTGCAAACAGAGAGCCTATCCAGTGCAAAATGAGGTGGCAAAAAATCAATGAAAAAGTTTCAAAATTTGCAGGATGTGTTGCTCTTGCAAATAGGCAAGTGACAAGTGGACAAAATGAAGCAGACGTCTTGAAAGTAGCTTATGACATGTACTTTCAAGACAACAAAACTAAGTTCAACATGCAACATTGTTGGTTGGAGCTGAAGAATGATCAGAAATGGTGTCCTATCAAATGTGATGAAGGGTCAAAGAAGAGGAAGTTGGATGACTCTGGTTCTTCATATAATGTGGGTGAGTCAGAACCTGTTGAGGCAAGACCTCCTGGTGTAAAGGCAGCTAAACGCAAAGCCAAACAAGGTTCAACTACAGAAGATAGTCTAGGAAGTCGGTCCAGCACTGTGAAGCAGTTTCAAGAGTTGTGGTGTATTAAGAAGGAGGAGATAACAACAAAAAAAAGAGGAGACTGCAGCTAGAGAGAGGATGTGTAATGGGAAGATCCTTGACAGTCTGCTCAACAAAACTGAACCACTAACTTTAACTGAAATAGCTCTCAAGGATAAACTTATCAATGAGATGCTTTCTGTTTAGTAAACCTTGTGTAATGCTATGTTTAAATGTAATGTTGTGTAATGTTGTAAACCATGCTTCTGTTTTTGCTTCTGTTTTTGTTTATGTATCTGGTTCTAATGAAATGTTTTACTTCTAATGAGATGTTTCTGTTTTTGTTTAGTAAGCCATGCTTATGTTTCTGTTTTTGAATTGTTTTAAGTTTAAAGTTTTGGTTTCTGTTTCTGTTTTTAAGTTTATGTTTTTAAGTTTATGTTTTTAAGTTTCTGTTTTAAGTATCTGTTTCTGTTTTGATAAGTTTTGTTTTTTGATGTTTATCTTTTCAGATTAGGTACTTCTTTCAACATCTGATATGTGGTGTTGACTACTGCCACTATATGTGTAAAGACAAATCCGTGAGTGGAACAAAAAGACAAGTCCGTGAGTGGAACAAAGCCAAGCTTCTATATTGTATCCGTGACTTGTTGTTTTGTTTTGTAAAAATTCATACTATAAAAGCACTGTGTATAAACTCATATCTCATAAACACAAAGCTCATATCTCATACTTTTATATATTCAATGGCTTCTTCTTCTAATAACAATCCATTTGATTTTAACCCTTTCGATTTCAATGATCTATTCGGTGAAGCTCTAGATAATGCTTTCGAAAAATCTTTCGAAAAGCTATTAGATCAACAAGCCAATGCTCTTGAAACGTCTCCTAAAAAAAAGAAAAAACGAAGATTCATAGAAAGAGACCGTGAGCAAGGTCATCGTCGTTTATGGAACGATTATTTTAGCGATGATGCAACTTATCCATCTCATCTATTCCGACGAAGGTTTCGAATGAACAAACCTTTGTTCACTCGAATAGTTGACCGCTTATCACATGAGGTTCCATTTTTCAAACAAAAGAGAGATGCTACGGGAAGATTAGGTCTTTCCGAACTACAAAAATGTACCGCGACAATTCGTATTATGGCTTATGGAAGTGCGGGGGATATGGTCGGCGAATATCTCCAGCTCGGTGAAAGTACGACCCTTATGTGTTTGGAAAAATTTGTCGAAGGAATCATATATTTGTTCGGGGATGAGTACCTCAGAACACCCACATCGGACGATCTTCAACGGTTACTATATGTTGGCGAGGCTCGGGGATTTCCCGGGATGATAGGGAGCATCGACTGTATGCATTGGGAATGGAAGAACTGCCCCACCGCTTGGAAGGGACAATATACACGTGGTTCTGGAAAACCCACGATTGTTTTAGAGGCGGTAGCCTCCCACGACCTATGGATTTGGCACGCCTTTTTTGGGGCTCCATGTACCTTTAACGATCTCAACGTTCTTGCGCGTTCACCAGTATTTGATGATGTTATATATGGTCGAACTCCGAAGGTTAAATACTTTGTCAATGGACGCGAGTATGGTTTGACTTACTATCTAACCGATGGTATTTATCCTAAATGGGCAACATTTATCCAATCCATTACACTTCCTCAAGATCCCAAAACATCAATGTTCGCAACGTATCAAGAAGCTGTTCGAAAAGATGTGGAACGGGCTTTCGGAGTTTTGCAAGCTCGATTTGCTATCGTCAAAAACCCGTCACTTTTTTGGGATAAGATAAAAATTGGGAAAATAATGAAAGCATGTATCATACTCCACAACATGATAGTAGAAGACGAACGAGATGGATACACTCGTTGGGATATATTTGAATTCACTCAGGGAGACGACACGAGTCCTACAGTGGATTATACGTTTTCAACGAATATGCCTTCGAATGTCACCAATGAAATGGTTAACCGATATCATCTAAAGGATAAAAGAAGACACGAGCAACTAAAAGCGGATTTGGTGGAACATATTTGGCAAAAATTCGGATCATGATAAATTAAATATGTATTGTAATATGTTTTTATGTCATGTTTTTTTATATTTTGTTTTTTTTGTCTTTTAAAATATGTTTTTATGTAATGTATTTTTATTTTTAATTGTTTTTTAATAAAAAAAAAAATTATGTTTTATTAAGATTCCGAGATTAAGATCCATCATTGGACTGCAAAAACATTAAATACAATGAAAGTTTCTTAAGAGTATAAAGTTTGATTAAAATTCAATATAAATATTAATTAAGAAATTATTTTAAGAACCACCATTGGAGGTGCTCTTACACCACATCTAACTTGTGGGACCTACAGTTTTGAACAAAATCACCTCTAAAATTGAACAAAATAAGAGGTGCATCTTATACTATTCGCGGACTCCACTACCACGTGGCGGCCCGCGATTGGTTTATTTTTTTTTTCTTCAAAAAATAATAAAAAATAATAATAAAAATTTTAAAAGTTTTTTTTAACATCTACCTTTAGTTTTTTTTAAAAAATTTTAAAAGTTTTTCTTAAGGTATCAATAGTTGTTTGTCTCCTTTAGTTTGTAACATTTATTGTACAACTACTACTCCAAATTCCGTGGACATTACCGACAATTCTTTAGTTTATGTCATCAGCTAATTAATTATTTATTCTTAGAGATTAACGTAATTTGCAAAGGTAACAAGGTTGTTACCTTTTTTTAGTGATCATCAGGCCTGGCCCAATAATAATTACTGCTTGAAGCTAAAATGAAATATGGTGCCCTCTGAGATTCGAACATGAGTGGATTGGAACAAATTAGGTATACACAAACCACTATGCTATGACAGACTTTTATGTTTTGATGCCTTTTGTCTGTTAATAAAAATGGCGCCGGAAGCCCTTGTTTTGCCAGCTTCCCATCAGGGCCGGCACTGGTGATCATAAACAAAAATTACGTGCTAACAACAACATAATTAAGAAAAAAAACATTGGCACGAGAGAGAAGGAGATGGCAATAAATACCATAAGAAATATGGTAGTGAGAGGACGTGCAAAAACAAAAGAGTTTTAAGTGAATTGTCGGAAGGTAGAGAGAGATCTCTAACTTCCTCTTTCTCTACCTTACAATTCCTTTAATTTTCTCTGAGTTCATGTCAGAAACTCACAGAGAAAATAAGAAGAATCCTAAACTATATAATAAGAGCAAAATGTTACATTCGAAGAAGTTTAGAGGTGTTCACCAACGTCAATGGGGTTCTTGGGTCTCTGAGATTCGTCATCCTCTCTTGTTAGTTCTCTCTCTCGCTCTCTCTCACACACACACACATGTATACTATATATATATATATAACCTTTTTTGTTAATCATTTATTTTATATATATAGTTGTACATCATAATATCATATAACTATATATCATTGCTTATACTTTCCATGCAAAACGTTTTCCTTGGTTTCCTGAAATTAATGTTTACATATGTGTTACATGAGGCCTGAGGGTAGTCTTTTTCAATTTTTTTTTTTTTTGTGATGGCGTATTTATTTTGTATATGCATGAATTACTGCTTTGGATTATATAAATTGATACATGAGGGTAAAGTCTTTTAAAATTTTGAAAGAATATAAATATGTGAAAAAATTAAATTATGTGTAATTTTGCGAAGGAGGGGTTGAAAGAGTGTAGTTTTGTGAATTCCTCTAATATAAATTGATATTTGATACCTATGCATACTATTTAATTCATGTTAGATTAATTATTTACTAAAGTTTTATATAACTATAATTAATGGGTGATCATGAGAATTAAAACAGAAAAAGAAGGGTGTGGCTAGGAACATTCAACACGGCGGAAGAAGCGGCTAGAGCCTACGACCAAGCCGCTATTATAATGAACGGTCAAAACGCCAAAACCAACTTCCCATTCACCAAATCCAACGGTCAAGATTCAACACACACTAATAATAACTATCCGTTGTTGAGATCACCAAAATCATTATCAGAAGTCATGAAAGCTAAACTAAACAAGAGCTGTAAACACCAAACACCGTACATGACGTGTCTACGCCTAGACAACGACAGCTCACACATTGGTGTTTGGCAAAAACGGGCCGGGTCGAAAAAAAAGAGTCAAAGTTGGGTCAAACTTGTTGAACTTAGTGACAGTGTCAATGGCCACGTTGGGATTAATAAAATGGAGAAACGTGACAATGATGTCGAAAAAGAAGATCATATTGCTATGCAGATGATCGAAGAGTTACTAAATTTGACTTGTCCTGCTTCTACTTCTACTAAATGTCTAAATTAATTAGTTACATATATAATAGTACAAAAATGAGAATAATTTCAAGGGTATAATTAATTTAAGGAGCTTTTCTTTAGTATTTTTTTCCGAGTATATGATACATATAAATTGAAATAAGTACGCATATACGTAAACATATATTTCCAAATATATAGAGTTGTTTGCATGTATTTGGTATACATTACTATATATAAAGTTTTTTAGTTTTGTTAAAGAGATGATTTTCTCTGTTGAATTTTGTCGACATGATATTATTAATAAGGTACATATTGTAGGTGTGATTATTAATTGGTTAATTAAAGAAGAACGAATTAACGTCAATAATAAATGTGAAAGAGACTAGTCTTCTTCTTAACCTCGACAAAGAAAGCTTTTACTAGCTATGGTGCGTAAAATTATTGTCCTGTCCTATATTGTCTTGTTATATTTCTGTTTACGAAATTTACGAGGTGAATAATCTTTGCAAGTACCCATATTAAATTATTAACCTTTAATTGCGCCCTTATATCTTTCAATATTGTTAATTATAACATTTTTATTATAGAGTACATATTTATTCCCAAATTTGTTGTAGACAATTTAACCAAAAATTTACACATAACCGAAAAAATAGTTATAAATTGGTGAAACACTACAATTACGTGGTAGACTTTGTCTTTCACGTAAACACTCAAAGCATATTTTTAGGATCTCACACAAAGCTCAACAAACTTCAAACAAACCACCACAACCACCGTCTCTCCGCCGTATAACCACCGTAACAAAAAAATGGGAAAAGGAGGATCATTAAGCGAAGGAGTAATCAAAAACATAATCCTCTCCTACACATACGTATCAATATGGATCTTCCTAAGCTTCACCGTCATTGTCTACAACAAATACATTCTCGACAAGAAACTCTACGCTTGGCCTTTCCCTATATCTCTTACAATGATCCACATGTCTTTTTGCTCAACGTTAGCTTTCCTTCTCATCAAAGTCTTCAATTTCGTCGAGCCCGTGTCCATGTCACGTGACACTTACCTTAGATCCGTCGTGCCTATAGGCGCGTTGTACTCACTCTCCTTGTGGCTCTCTAACTCGGCTTACATATACCTCTCTGTCTCCTTCATACAAATGCTAAAAGCCCTAATGCCTGTAGCGGTTTACTCCATTGGCGTGTGCTTCAAGAAAGAGGGTTTCAAAACAGAGACAATGGTTAACATGCTTTCGATCTCTTTAGGTGTGGCCGTGGCGGCTTACGGGGAAGCGAGATTCGATGTTTGGGGTGTGATTCTCCAGCTAGGCGCTGTCGCTTTCGAAGCTACGAGATTGGTAATGATACAGATCTTGCTTGCGTCTAAAGGCATCACGTTGAATCCGATAACTTCTCTTTACTATGTTGCTCCTTGTTGCTTGGCTTTCTTGTTTATACCTTGGATCGTCGTCGAGTTTCCCGTGTTGAGAGATACGTCTAGCTTTCATTTCGATTACCTTGTGTTTGGTACAAACTCTTTGTGTGCATTTGCTTTGAATCTTGCTGTGTTCTTGCTTGTTGGGAAAACCTCTGCTTTGACAATGAATGTGGCTGGTGTGGTAAAAGATTGGATATTGATAGCGTTTTCGTGGTCGGTGATTAAGGACACTGTGACTCCTTTGAATCTATTTGGTTATGGGATAGCTTTCTTGGGTGTTGCTTATTACAATCATGCCAAGTTACAAGGCTTGAAGGCTAAAGAGGCTTTGAAGAGTAGTGGTCAGAAGAGTGATGAAGAGAGTGGTCGGCTTTTGGAAGAGAGTGTTGATGGTAATGAAGTTGTTAAGAAGAGTGAGACAGAGGATTAAGACAAATGGTGTCAAAGGATTTTTATTGGTTATTTATAAAAAAAAATTATGATATTTCTTTTTTTGCTTTAATTTATGTTTTTGGTGGAATAATTAAGAACATGATCGGTTATATAGACTTATAGTAGATGGATGATTATTATTTTTTTTGGGTGTTTTTGATTATGACTTCTTGTTATTTCAGACTTTTTTCAATGGTTTAATAATATTTAAAGAATATTGTCCAAATGGACCATTTTTAGGGAAATATTTAAAAGTTGGACCATTCATTATTTATAATTGTGAATTTAGACCGTAGGTCCCATTTTACACCCCCTTACCATCAAATGCAATTTACAATAATAGGTATATACAATAATAGAATTATATATAATTCTTATATATTACAATTGTGCCATTTATTTTTTATATTTATCTTTTGTTCTTTCTTCTTTCTTCTCTATCATCTCTCACATACTATTCATTCATCTTCTTCCTTTGTTTTTTCATATTTTTTTCTCAAATTTTTCGTTTTTCTATGCTCTTCTTTATTTGTCTTTCTTCTCATTCTTTCTCCTTTCCTTTTCTCTCTCTTTCTCATTTCCTTTTTTCTCTCATCTCTCACTCTCTCTCTCCTCGTTCTCTTACTTTCTCATCTTTCTACTTCTCTTTCTCTTTTTTCATTTTGTTCATTAGCGAATATTTCTCTAATGATAATATTCCACTACTAGATGTTTCTTTAGCGGTTAACATCCATTTGTACAATGTATAATCTCTCAAATGATGTTCTCTAATTTATGTTAATGAATGTTTTTGTATAGTGGATGTTTCTCTAGTGAACAACATTCGTATAGTCTAGTGGATAACATAATTGTACATACAAATAACATTCGTTTGTATAAGTTAGTGGACAATTTAATTGTCCAATTTGATCATCCACTGGCTATACAGATGATTTGAATTGGTCATCCATACAAATCTTTGTATGTACTAGGGCTGGGCAAATGGGTAACCCGTCGGGTTCGGGTACAACCCGATCGGGTTCGGGTCTAGTGGGTAATGGCATGTAAGACCCAATAGGGTAATTGTAGAACATCGGTTCGGGTTCGGGTTCGGGTAAGTCCCGGTCGGGTTCGGGTCGGTTCGGGTAGTTAATATCAAACCCGAAAAAAACCCGATTAGATGGGTACCCGAAAAAAATCGGGTATTTTTACATGAAAACCGAAAAAATTACCCAAAACCCGAAAAATTACGCAAAACCCGAATTCATCAACAAAAAAGTGTAAAAACAGAACAAAAACAAACGCATTCTTATCTAAAAACAAAAACTACTAAACATAATATCACCAAACATAGTTTAACAACAAACTTGTTCAACATAAAGTAGGCTAAATAGCAACACAAAAGAAGAGAAAGAGTACCAAATAAAAGTCTCAAACATAAGCAACACAAATCCAAATTTCATAAGATATAAGAGAACAAATCCAATTCTGCGAACACATATCCTTCATTCTAAAGGACCTTGCATGTTGAATTCAGGTTCAAACTCTATATACAATCAAAAATTAAAGAAAAAAATGTTAGAAATCAAATAACACTTATAAAGTATAACTAAAACAGAACTCAAATAATGTGTTTTTACCTCTCATTAGTGCATCTTCAAGCTCTACTTCTGCAAGCAATTGTTGAATGGTTGAGACTCCTTTTTCATTAATATGGATTTCACATTTTAACCATTGTTCGGTGCACATCAAGACTTCGATCATGTAGTGTTGCAAACAGCTTCTAAATGGATTTAAAATTCTACCACTAAGACTAAAGGCGATTCGGAAGCCACGGAAGACACTTGCATAACAAGCATATCTTTAGCTATTAGTGATAAAATTGGATATTTTCCACCGTTTACCTTCCACCAAGCCAACAAATCATACTCTGTACCCATTAGAATTTTTGGGTTCTCCACTTTCTCTTTCAAATATGATTCCAACTCATTATCGGAGTTCAAGTCCTGTTTCTTTCAAAATCTCATCATAGATGCTTTCCATCCTTTCATAACCAAGGCCATTACCAAGTATTGTCCTCTCACAAAAATCACTTCCCACTTGCTCTTGTGACTCGAAAAAGCTCCGTGCGGCGAGAAGATGACCCGCCGTTACTACTTTTGTTCAAGATATTGGCTCTTGTATACTCATCAAACAAATCCTTTAAGATTCCATTCACCGAATCGAAAGATTAGTAGACTTCGTACTACCTTTACCATACATAGTATCAAAACAAAGCTGAGCAAACTTCATCTTTTTCCTAGGATCAAAAACACTTGCTACAATCACAAGCCTATTCATCTCTACCTTTTCTCCAAACGGATCCCAATACTTATTTAACTTAACTAACATAGACGTAGCTTTCTTCTTTAATTCTTCATCAGGTCCTGGACTTGTGCTTAATGCACTGATGTTTCTAGTAATGGTGACTATCTCATTATAAATTTTATGACAAGCCACAGAGGTTGAAGCCGAAAGAATTAAAGTGGATTTGTAAAAGATTACCAGAATTTGAACTAACCTGTCAGCAACATCCCAATCACTTTTACTTGGTGGTCCTAACCTTTTCTTCCCCTCCACATTTTCTAGAAAATAATCATTATATGGTTTATCTTCGGCTTCCATCTTCTCAAATGCATTTCTGAACTTTAGAGCTTGTTCTAGCATAAGGTATGTAGAATTCCATCTTGTTTTGACATCTAAGGGTAAGCTTCCTCTTTTAACCTTTCCCGTTTCAACTCTGAAATCAAATGACTTAAGTCTGTTCGTTGAAGACCTCACAAACTGAATACCATTGCGAATAGCGACCACATTTTGATCAACCTCAATCAGCCCTTCCTTCACAATCAAATTCAATATGTGTGTAACACATCTTAAATGCAGATGTTCACCTTTTAATATCATTGAGTCATCTCCAATAAGCTTCATTCTTTGCCTTAAACCTCCTCATCGCCGAACTATTGGCCGTAGCATTATCGACGGTGATGCAAAACACTCTCTTAATATCCCACTCGGCTAAAACCTCTAGAAGAACATTGCAAATTGTTCCACCTTTGTGATCAACAATATTCTTGAATCCTATAATCATCTTCCTTAACTTCCAAGTACTATCAACAAAATGAGTTGTTACTACCATATAACTAGATCCGGTGACACTAGCAACCCATATGTCTGTAGTCAAAGACACCCTCTGTTGATTATGCCCAAGAATCTTTTTCATGGCTGCTTTCTTTTGAACATAAATCTCCACGATGTCTCTGGTTGCTGTTCTCCTAGAATGAGGCCTATACATTTGAACTTTTGAGCAAAAATGTTTCCAGGCTAAGCACTCTATGAAAGCTAACGGCAGTTCAGCTAATACTATCATTTCATTAGAAGCTTCTCTCCACACTGATTCATTAACCTTAACAACTCTACCATCAGAAGATACACCAGTTTGATTTCCATATCTTCTAGCCTCATCCCATACCTTGTATGCTTTGCAGGCAATTTCTAAATGTCTTTTCATCGCAGAGGTTCCTGATTTGGATGGACAACACAACTCTTTCAAACAATAATTGCAATTGCACTTGTCTGAATTTTTCTCCTGTTTGGTAAAGTGATCCCAAACCCAAGACCTTTGCTTCTTGTTTGTAGAACTAGGACCTCCTTCCTCACGTTCTGTGTCATTCTCTTTCCTCTTATTTGTTTGACCAGAAGCGTGGTTTTGAACATCATCATCATTATCACTTTCACTTAGTTCAACATGTGGATCATGAGAAGATGCCATCTGCATAGAAAATTATTCATTCAAATTCAAACATCAAAACCAAGAATCAATTAACACCGACGATAAGAAGAAGAGAGGAACAACAATACAAACCTCAGAGTAGTTTCGCGACAAAGCTGGCGGTGGTGAGTGTGAGTTGATCGAAATCGGTGACGGTAAAGTCTCCGATAAGTTGTTAAAAATTTCCAGATTTGTGTTTGAGATTTGATGAAAATAAAGAAAAGAGAGAGGCGCAGCTTTTTATTCAAGTCCAAGACCAAGACATAAACTGAATCGACAAAAGAGGAAAACAAATAAACCCTAAAATCATTAAGTGTATTTTTGCTAACGGGTATTTGGGTACCCGATGGGTATCGGGTAAAAACCCGACCCGAACCGATACCCACGGGTAGAACACAACATGACCCAATAGGGTAAAAAGCAATTACCCATACCCGACCCGAACCGGATTTTTCGGGTCGGGTTCGGGTCGGGTTTTCGGGTTCGGGAATTATGCCCAGCCCTAATTTGAACTTTTGAGCAAAAATGTTTCCAGGCTAAGCACTCTATGAAAGCTAACGGCAGTTCAGCTAATACTATCATTTCATTAGAAGCTTCTCTCCACACTGATTCATTAACCTTAACAACTCTACCATCAGAAGATACACCATTTTGATTTCCATATCTTCTAGCCTCATCCCATACCTTGTATGCTTTGCAGGCAATTTCTAAATGTCTTTTCATCGCAGAGGTTCCTGATTTGGATAGACAACACAACTCTTTTAAACAATAATTGCAATTGCACTTGTCTGAATTTTTCTCCTGTTTGGTAAAGTGATCCCAAACCCAAGACCTTTGCTTCTTGTTTGTAGAACTAGGACCTCCTTCCTCACGTTCGTGTCATTCTCTTTCCTCTTATTTGTTTGACCGAAGCGTGGTTTTGAACATCATCATCATTATCACTTTCGCTTAGTTCAACATGTGGATCATGAGAAGATGCCATCTGCATAGAAAATTATTCATTCAAATTCAAACATCAAAACCAAGAATCAATTAACACCGACGATAAGAAGAAGAGAGGAACAACAATACAAACCTCAGAGTAGTTTCGCGACAAAGCTGACGGTGGTGAGTGTGAGTTGATCGAAATCGGTGACGGTAAAGTCTCCGATAAGTTGTTAAAAATTTCCAGATTTGTGTTTGAGATTTGATGAAAATAAAGAAAAGAGAGAGGCGCAGCTTTTTATTCAAGTCCAAGACCAAGACATAAACTGAATCGACAAAAGAGGAAAACAAATAAACCCTAAAATCATTAAGTGTATTTTTGCTAACGGGTATTTGGGTACCCGATGGGTATCGGGTAAAAACCCGACCCGAACCGATACCCACGGGTAGAACACAACATGACCCAATAGGGTAAAAAGCAATTACCCATACCCGACCCGAACCGGATTTTTCGGGTCGGGTTCGGGTCGGGTTTTCGGGTTCGGGAATTATGCCCAGCCCTAGACTATGTACATTGTCCACTAAACTGTACATACAAATGATTGTTATTTTGTCTGTACAGATGAGTATCGTCCACTGAACTGGGTAGTCAAATTATTTTATAATTTGTACAAAGAATGTTATTAGAAAAGAAAAAAAAGATGAGAGAAGTGAGAAGTAAGAGGAGAGAGAAAAAAATGTGGGAAAAAAACAAAAAAAAATGAAAGAAGAGGAAAAAAATTTAATGAAAAAGATGTGCATTTAATGCAAATCTCTCACCATATATCTATATACACGTCCCGAAAAAAAAAAATATCTATATACACTTTCACATATACAAACAAAAAACTCATTTTGGTCATTTAACATCTTTTTTTTTTCAATCTCTTACCTCTCTCTTCACTCTATATCTCACAAAAACTCTATCTCACACATTGGGTCCCACTGGTTTATTTCACAATTATAAATAGTGTATGGTCCAAAATTTAAGTATATTCTAAAAATGGTACATTACAACAATTAACCCTGATATTTATCGTTGGTCTTGATTATGCATTTGATTATGACTTGTTGCTATTGAACTTGTGAGATAATCATAATAAAGGACTCGTGAGATAAATCATAATATTGGACTTTTATGCTAACCATCCTAGTTAATTGGGCTATTGGACTTGTGAGATAATCATAATGTTGGGCTTTTAATTTTGACGTCCACCGTTAAATTTCAACGTTGACCTAAAATGTGTACAATTTTGAATCATCAATGAGTACTTGGTAACTTATTTTGCAAAATCTTGACAGTTTAGGAATAAATCGCCAATACTTACTAACTTGAGAAATTAAATTACCTTTTTATTACGAAATAGTAGTATTCTTTTCTGTTTCTTGTCAAAGGCTTTACATTGTTTCCACAATTATTTCAGTCAAATATTTTATATTTCTTTGGTCAAAATATATGTTACCTTAATCAATTATCAAAATTGTGAAATGTAAAGTTACAATATTGCTAAATGTTTGCGAATTGAGTTAAAGACAAGAAAATTATCGAACTAACTTTTCTGTAGATTATCTCTCTAAAAATCTCTTCCCCTTGTTCTGAAACTTTTCATATTTATAGGAGGGTATTTATAGGAGGGCTCTGAATGAAACTTTTCCTATTTATATGGTCTAAACTCTTTGGCGCGCTTGCGGCGTGTTCTGTGTTCTGCTATGTACTCCGCTACGTGCTATGTCTGTATTATCGGTGATAACCTTTAATGAGATTCGCGCTACTTGTACAAAGATCATTTAAAATTTCAACTTTTAAGTTTCAAACATTTAAATTCATATTAACGTTGAACAAACCATTTGAAACCCGTCAAAGGTCAGCAATTAACTCAACGGTAATTGTTGTTAAATGTCAAAACGACTGTGTTTTTCTATCCCGTTTAAACTAGTACAAAAATGACAAAACTACATCTTTTTAACTTTTAAAAAATCCTCAAATTCACAAAAGTAAATCCCTAAACCAAAAACATGATTTCTTCTTCTCCTTTCTATGTGTAATACATGTGTAATTTTGCCCATGTGGAAATATTAATTTGATATAGTTCTTAATAATTTTTATTAATGCATGTTTAATAATATATTTTTAATTATATATATATATATGTATGGTCTGATAATTTTTAATATAGATCCCATAAAAGGAACCTGCAACATTTAAGCGGTCCACTGCAGTGACCACATAATTATTTATAATGAATACCGATTAAAAAAGAATTGGATCACCGTGAATGATTAATGATTTTTCTTCTTTAAATGTTAGAGTATTTTTGTAATGGTATTTAATATTTTTCTCTAAATAATCAATAGTTACTTTAAGTATAATTCTCTAACCCATTTGTCTCAAGACTCTCAACACAATTTCTTCTTCTTCTCCTTCTTATCATTGTTCTTCTTCTTCTTCAAAGAAAAACTTTTGAACCAAGGTAAACTGAGTTTCTTCTTCTTCTTATTGTTCTTCTTCTTCTTCTTCCGAGGTAAACTTTCGATAGATTCACACACCCAAGAGTACGAATGTTAGTTTTAAAACAGAAAATCACATTCTAAGAAAATTTCTAGTTCACGAAAGCTTCTTTTTTCTCATTAATCTTTTTTATATCAAATAAATTTCATCATTTCTTTTCAAAACTTTTCAGCAAATTTCAAGAAATATTCTTTTTTAAGAAAGTTTCTTTTTTAGGAAAGTTTGTATTTACGGAAAGTTTTAAATAGAGAACCTAAAACGGTAACTATATTGCAGTTGTGGAAAATAATTTTTTTAAACTTCGAAAATAAATCTCAGAGAAAAAGAAAATATTAAGAAACCCATGTAATAAAACACCAAAAACCAATACTCCCCTAATAACTCTTGTAATAAAAAAAATATGAAACCCAAGTAATGTCTTAAATTTGCAATTTTTCTAAATGAATTTGGTTGATCTTTATGTTATTATTGTGCAGATGGGAGCAGAGCCGTACGTGGAGGATCCGATATCTCGCAAATACTTTCTACCGGTGGCTGGGATTATCCTCGTTTTATTAGTGATATGGGGATTAGGTTATTTGTGTTTTAAGCGATACCGTACAGGGAATGCACCTTTACGTATTTCCGAAGTTGAATTAGCTTAGAGTTTCTAAAAAAAATGTGACGCAATATATGTATTTGTAGTACTTTATAATTTATATTCTAATATATATGAACTAGCTATGAAATTCATTTATAAATTTTGTATTGATTATTAAAACTACCGTGTCAATTAAGAATGAAAATTTATTGAAAATAATAAAATATCATTTAAAATGGTTCCAATAATAATATAAAAAGTTGACCAAAAATGATTGTTTTTCTTTGCAGTATCCTTTTGTCCTTTACCATATGAACTTTTGCAAAATTGGACACATTTTTGGTTAACGGTAATGATAACTTAACAGTCCACGTGAAAACAAAAAATTATATTTTTTTTTTGTGATTCGATGATCGGCTAAGCTTTTGGTTTACTCTAGCTAATGGGATTTAGAGTGTGACAGGTGTTAATCATAATATTGGGCTTTTGAACTTGTGAGATAATCATAATATAGGACTCATGAGACAAATCATAATATTGGACTTTTATGCTAACCATCCTCGTTAATTTTGTTGGAACTCAAATTTAAATATGATACATTTGTAAAGTTTATGTCATAACTTTGAATAATCATATGTTAATATTGAGTTAATGTGAATAAGAAATGTGGGGTAAAATGTATTGGATGCTTGGGCCAAGAATCTTAAACCAAGTGCATTTGTCCCACATTGGAAATGTTGGTCCATATGTAGATGAAACCAAGTGCATTTGTCCCACATTGGAAATGGAGAACATTTTACACTAGTATATATAGTGAAAGACACATTATCAAGTTCAATAGGCTTGGGTACATGATGATGCATGTGAGAGACGATGGACTGCCCTCGCGGGCGCGCGCCGCTGCCGCCGGCTCTGGGCTCGGGGCTCTGGGCTCGGGGCTCGGGGCTCTGGGCTCTGGGCTCTTGGGAATGGGGCCTGAGAGGCCCGTCAAAGATTATTCTTTTTGGAGAAAGTTTGTAATTAACATTTTGGTTTAATACAACGATTTTCGGTTTCAATTCAAATTGAAATCACTAAACCGAACCGATTTTTAAATCGAACGGTTTCGAATATGCCAAAGAATATGCTCCCGAGATCTCCGCGCCTGATATCTCGCAACTACCCGAGATCTCCGCGCCTGATATCTCGCAACCGCTCGGCTTGCGCAGAAAGTCTTCCTCGCCTATAAAAGTCACAAAACAAACACCAACGCGTTCCTTCCATAGTAAGTCTCGAGAGTATCGTAGGGTTTAGTGTTCGCCGATTCTGATCTTGAGTGTTGCAAATCGAATATCACGCTTTATCCCGGGATTCTTGATCGATTATACCGTCACACTACGGGCGATCTTTAGAATTAAGGAGAGAGTTTAACTCGACTCTGTGAAAAGTTTTACAAAATCGTTTTTAAAACCGTTCTTGTTTTCGGATTTCATCAAAACCTTTTATAACTCTTAAAGCGAATTTCAATTCGATTTTAGCATTCCTACAAATTTGGCTATTGGACTTGTGAGATAATCATAATATAGGGCTTTTAATTTTGACGTCCAGCGTTAAATTTAAACGTTGACCAAAAATGGGTACACTTTTGAATCATCAATGAGTATTTGGTAAACTATTTTGCAAAATCTTGACAGTTTAGGAATAAATCGCCAATACTTACTAACTTGAGAAATTAAATGACCTTTTTTATTATGAAATAGTAGTATTCTTTTCTGTTTCTTGTCAAAGGCTCTACATTGTTTCCACAATTATTTCAGTCAAATATTTTGTATTTCTTTGGTCAAAATATAAGTTACCTTAAAAAATAATCAAAATTAATACCTAGTTTGTATATAAATAACAGAACATTCTTGAGTCTTACTACTAAAGAAAACAAAATAAACCAAACTTGAAAAGATGCCTACAAGAATTAAAAGAGATTTTGCAATGAATCTTTTAGCTATTTTCTCCTTTGTTGTGCTATTTTGTTCCTATCAAAGTAGTTCATTACCTCTCAAATCTTTCACGGTCAGCTTTTATATTTAATTAAGTTTCTCTTTATTATACATTAAATATCATCTAATCAACAATTTTCCCAAAATACTTGTGATTATATTATCGAAATAATAATATGCATAGGAAGAAAGAATACTAATTAGAGGCTCATGGATACATGAATGAATCATGAAGCTAACTTGATTTAAATACTTCATAAAACATGAACTTGTGTACTTTTGTTTTTAAATTGTTCATGTCCTTTTATTTGTTATTAACAGATAGGTGGAAATGTAACATATGATTGCGTTGATATTAACAAACAGCCAGGACTTGATCATCCTTTGCTCAAAAACCATAAAATCCAGGTGCATTGTCTCAAAAAATTTATCTCCTCGTATATACATTTTAAGATTTTATTTTCGTATAAAATGTTATTCGAATTTTGACAACAATAATGTTTTTTGTTTAAAGATGCAACCATCAGTTTCACAACTTGGGTTTAACAGTAACACAACATATGTGAGGAAGAATGTTGGATGTCCATATGGAACTGTTCCTATATTAAGAAATCCAAAACAATTTTCCGCCGAGAATCACATCCATCCGCTATCACCCGATAACCCTGGAAAACATGTAAGCACTCGATTCAATTATCTTAAAATTAATGAAACTTTTATGACATGAAAATTTTAAATGTATAATAATAAATTAGTATATTGTATTTTTGATAGATTGTTGGAGTAAGGTCAAACAAAGGTCCATTTCGTGGTGTAGCAGCTTGGTTTGATGGACATAACCTAAACGTCGGAAAAGATCAAGCTTCGTATAGTCAAATATATATAGGCAGTGGCTTGAACAAGCAAATCAATTTCATTTCCGCAGGGTTGATGGTAGCTAGGCGCTTTACATATTTTTTGGTTCTTTTTTCCTTTAAATAAATTTTATGCCTTGGCTAGTTTTAAAGTATGAAAAGTATTATTTTTTTTGACAGATAAATCCAGGATTTTACCAAGACGGACGTGTTTGGAAATATGGATTTTGGCAGGTATATATATATGCAGAAAAGAGTTATGTTTTGGTTTTCGCATATTAATTATGTTTATAATATGGTTTTGAAATTTTGATAGGGTAAAGATGGAAAAGGATGTTACAATACAGCATGTCAAGGATTTGTTCAAGTATCGCATGTGGTACCTATCGTCGAACCTTTTGATCTTACGCCACATAATAACTGGTTGCACACTTCTATCCATCAGGTATATATATAATATCATTAACTATAGTTTTGCAAAATTCATATACTACTTCTAGTATACTAATTTGTTTTTTTTCTTTAATATATGCGAAAAGGATAAAAACACGGGACACTGGTGGCTTACAGAATTGGGTAAAACTAACGTTCATGTAGGATATTGGCCAAACGAACTATTTAACCTTTTAAGTCAAGGTGCAAGTAGTATCGGAGTTGGAGGTGTGGTTCAAGCGTCGCCTTCAGGTTCAAGCCCTCCGATGGGTAATGGTAAATTTCCGATTGGTGCTCGCTTGGATTCATCGTTGTTTACGAACGTCGAAGTTTTGGATTTTAACTATAAGCAAAGTAAAATCAATTCATTTCCTATAGATATATTAGTAGACAGTCCTAATTGTTATGGGTTCAGAATTGGTACGGTAAAGAGATTTCATTATACTAGACTTGGATATTTTTTCAATTATGGTGGTCCAGGAGGAAATTCTTGTGGAATTTGAGAATCGCTGATGTAATTTTGAAATTTTAAATAAACGAATTAAAAAAATTCGACCTTTCGATAAAATATTAACTGTTATACGTCTATGGTATTTTTGTTTTGTGAAAGAACGCTAATTTAGTGATATTTTTTAGAGTTAATTGGTGCAATAGGTACGTTTTGGAAAATAATTTGCCAAATGGGTGATTTCGGATTACTAATTAAATTTTAGGTGATTTTAACAATTTTTAGCGCAAGTTGACTAAATTACCCTTCTATCTACTTAAATCTTAAAATTTGGTTTATGCAAACCGATTTATTTGTACCAAATTTTTTTTAATAAAATTTATTTTTCCTAAAATCTAGCTTGAGATATATAATATATTTTTTCTTAAAATATATTATATTTCTTTCTTTATGAGAAAAACATAAACCTAGCGTATCATAAAATATTGTAGGTTACATTTTAGTGGCCGTCACGCCATTGTTAATTGGTTTCATAGTTTTCTCATATCGATTTTGGCTCATGTGTTTTGAAGATGATGCAAGATGAATTTGCTTAATTAGTTGAAGGAGTGTCTCAGAAAGTGTCTTGTGTTGAAGGTACAATAGTAATCTAATTTATTGTCCATGTGTAGGTTTTTATTCGTTATAATACAAAATTTCTTGTCGAGACAATACTTTCAATGATTTCTTATGAATGAAGTTTGTGAATCTTGTTTGTTGATTGAATTTTGTGAATGTTAAACCGTGGTGAATGAAGTTTGTGAATGGTCTGTGAATGAATTATGTGAATGATAATAGGTTTGTGAATGAATTATGTGAATGGTAACCCGTGAATGAGGTCTGTGAATGAGTTATGTGAATGAATTATGTGAATGATAATAGTGAATGAAGTTGAAGTTTGTGAATCTGGTTTCTCGAGTGAATTATGTGAATGTACAATGTATAGTAACCCGTGAATGAAGTTTGTGAAAGAAATATATGAATGGTAACCCGTGAATGAATTTTGTGAATGTAAACTCGTGAATGAATTTTGTGAATGATAATAGTAAATGAAGTTTGTGAATGATGTATGTGTGTAAATGTCTGTGGCACAGTTTGTAGATGTTTTCTTACTATATTTGTATACTTTATGTAGGAGGATTTGCAACACTATCTTTTGTTGTGATGTGTGGACGTTGGATTAAGTATATTAACGGTTCTTGGATTTTAAGATTGATTTCTCGAGGATGGGGAGAATTGTCGAATGCAAGCAAGTATAAGGTGATTGAAGAGAAGATATCAAAACAGTACGACAAGAGAAGAGAGTATTGAAGGAGATTTTGAGATTTTTGGGTTTTTAGGGATTTTGAGATTTTGGGTAAATGTATCGAAGGTATTGTTTTAGAAAAAACCAAAAATATATTGTAAAATAATCACCCAATTATTTTGTGGATTTTAATTATTTTTTAATGAAAATTGGTTTGATTTTGGTATTGGTTCAATTAAACCGAAAATATGATGTAAATAAATTAGAGGGTAATTTTGTCATTTAACTCTCCAAAATCACTCTTTTGCAAATTAAAATCAAAATCACCTATTTAGCAAATTATAGTCTTTAAATGTACCCCTTTCTCTAATTTTCTTTATTTTTTAATTTATCATAAAGTTTTTTTCTTCTTCAAATAACCGATTAATGGCAAAACAATCATAAATCAAAAAGTTAAGATGCTGACGTGTCAAGGCGTTCAAATTAGCAAATATTAAATCAGAGAATTATTGTTAAGAACACAGTTGGGAATCAAGGCTGGAGAATTTCGCGGTTTATTGTTAGTTATTATGTGACCTAAACCTTTTATTTATTACCCAAGCAAACAAATATTTACGTTCTTCGTTATAAACTTTAGCCAATCATATTCTGCCACCTCAGCAAATTCAAGTTCTTTCCTTTTTGCCCCCTAACGAGAATCTCTCTGTTTTTCTTCGATTCTCCTCTGATTTCTTCCTTCTCTCTCTCTAAAATCCTAAAATATTCAACGATTCTAAAGAAAGAGAGAGAGAGGCAAAGAACGTCTTCGAGTTCTTGAGCTCTCCAGGTATGTTGAATTAAAGATTCATTTTAATATGTTCTTGCAAGAGATTATGGTGTTCTAGGTTTTCATAATTCTGTTTTATTTCAGTTCTTGTCCGAAAACAATTTTTTTTTTTAGTTTGTTTCATGCATGTTTGTGTGTTATATAACACGTTAACAACGTTGTCGCAGAGATGGAGAGTGAAGGAGGAGGTCCATTTCAAGGAATCCTCCGTGATATCAAAGGTAGACGCCAATGCTATAAACAAGATTGGCTTCTCGGTTTTAAAACCGGTTTAAGGTATAATCTTTTCAAATTCACACAAAATCCCTAATTTAATCTTTTCATTGATGTAATGTAACATATTGAATCTTCAAATGTTTTTCACCAGAATCTTGGCTCCAACTTTCTATATTTTCTTCGCCTCGTCTCTTCCTGTTGTCGCCTTTGGTGAGCAATTAAGTAAACATACAGGTAGGTTCTAGTATAAATGTTTCTTCTTCTTCTTATTCTTCTTATCATGTTGCGACTAATTTATGAGCACCTTCATTTATATTTATTCATCTATGTGTTAAATAGGAGGAGCTTTAAGCGCGGTGGAAACATTAGCTTCTACTTCGATATGTGGTATCATACACGCGATTTTTGGTGGACAGCCTTTGTTGATACTTGGTGTTGCAGAGCCAACAGTCATAATGTACACTTATCTTTACAGTTTCTGCATTAGTAGACCTGATCTTGGTCGCGAGCTTTACTTAGCTTGGGTGGCATGGTAAATGATACTAATATACTATACTTACTTAATTAGGAAACAAGTGAAATGTATATGTTTTATATGTGGACCTGATCTTTTCTTGTTTTGTTTATGGCAGGGTTTGTGTTTGGACTTCAGTTTTGCTTATCCTTCTTTCGATATTTAACGCGTGCACAATCATCACTAGATTCACAAGAATAGCCGGTGAACTCTTTGGAATGTTAATAGCTGTTCTGTTTTTACAAGAAGCTATCAAGGTACAAACCAACATTGTCCTGTTTTTAGCCACATATGTAACACAAAAACAACATGCTTAGTATACATATACATTATATGTGCAGGGATTGATTAGTGAGTTTCAAGCCACAGAGAGTGAAAATCATCATGACTCAGGAGAGTCTCAATTCCTATGGCTATACGCAAACGGTTTGCTCGCGGTGATTTTCTCGCTTGGCCTACTAATCACAGCTTTGAAGAGTAGAAGAGCTAAATCTTGGAAATATGGGTTTGGTATGTTATTATTGTTACATTAGTTCCTTTTTAAGGTGTGCAAAAGTATTTGCTTAAGACGACTAAACAACAGGATGGCTTCGGAGTTTCATTGGAGATTACGGTGTTCCTTTAATGGTCTTGTTTTGGACTGCATTGTCTTATACTATTCCGAGTAAAGTCCCTGAAAGTGTTCCTAGGAGACTGTTCTGTCCTCTTCCATGGGATCCAGCTTCATTGTACCATTGGACCGTAATCAAGGTAAAGTCTAAGTTGCATACATGATATGACTAACAATACTAATTATTCACATAGTATCTACTTAAAGAGAATTATGCAAAAACTTATGTATAGGACATGGGGAAAGTGCCGGTCATGTATATCTTTGCTGCGATTATACCTGCCGTGATGATAGCCGGGCTTTACTTCTTTGACCATAGTGTAGCTTCACAAATGGCACAGCAGAAAGAGTTTAACCTAAAAAACCCTTCTGCTTATCACTATGACATCTTCTTGCTTGGGATTATGGTTAGTTTCAACATTTTAAAACTCATTACAAAGATGGCGAAAAAGTTTGAGAAACCAATAACTTATATGATATGATGTATGTAGACTTTGATATGTGGACTACTTGGACTTCCTCCATCAAATGGTGTTCTTCCTCAAGCTCCAATGCACACAAAGAGTCTCGCGGTTCTCAATCGCCAAGTAAGATAAAACAAAACACATATGAGAAGAAGAGTAGAAACAGAGATGATGTTTGTTTTCTAACAAGTTCAAAACATGGTTCTGTTTTATAGCTTACGCGCAAGAAAATGGTTAAAAGTGCAAAGGAGTGTATGAAAATGAAAGCAAGCAAATCAGAAATCTATGGGAGGATGCAAACAGTGTTTATAGAGATGGAGACATGTTCACCACAGGATAATTCAGTAGCCACTGATTTAAAAGACTTGAAAGAAGTTGTGATGAGACCGGACGAAGGAGGAGATACTAAAGGAAAATTCGACCCTGATGTTCATATAGAAGCTAACTTGCCGGTTAGAGTAAATGAGCAAAGAGTGAGCAACTTGTTGCAATCAGTACTAGTGGGTCTAACACTACTTGCAGTGCCGGTCATCAAAATGATCCCAAGTTCAATACTTTGGGGCTACTTTGCTTATATGGCAATAGACAGTCTCCCCGGAAACCAATTTTGGGAGAGACTGTTACTTCTCTTTATCCCTCCTAGCCGACTTTTCAAGTAAGTGATTTTTTCTTTCTTTTTCCTTTTTTTCGATAACTAGTCCATATATAGTCTCCCTAGGCTTGGGACCAGAACATCTTATATAGCCTTGTCCCAAGTGCTACTCGAACTTGTGATCGCTAGGATTTGAAAAGAGAGCTTTACTAAAGCCATTGGTTCTTTAATAAATGCAGAGTACTTGAAGGAGTACACGTTTCGTTCGTGGAGTTAGTACCATACAAAGTGATTGTAACATTCACATTGTTTCAGTTTGTGTACTTTTTGTTGTGTTATGGCATGACATGGATCCCTATGGCCGGGATATTTTTCCCGGTTCTCTTCTTTCTACTCATTAGTATAAGAGAGCATTTGCTTCCCAAGGTGTTTGATCCGCAACACCTTCATGTGTTGGATGCTTCTGACTATGAAGAAATAGTAGCAGCACCTATTAAACACTCAAGCTTTGCATACCGGGTAAGACTTTCTTCTTTTAGTAACTTTTTATGTTTGTCTTAATGAGTCTAAGTTTGGTTAACAAGTTATAGTGATATCTTTGAAACCATTTTTGTGAGCAGAAGCTTGGATCTTCTCGTCATTTATCAGAAGGCGAAGACGAGTTCCACGACGCAGAGATATTGGATGAGATGACTACTAGTAGAGGCGAAATCAGGATTCGAACATTAAGCTTGAAGGAGGTAATTTATAATAATTTAGTGTATAATCTTTATACTAATCTTGGTTTTGGTTAAATTCAATCTAAGTAAGAACAAAATGTATGTTTCAGGTGCATCCAGATCCTGAAGAGAGGCGTGTAAAGTTTGAACCACATTAAGACACACACACACACAAACTTTTGTTGTTGTTTTTGTATACAAATGTATATGTGAAAACATGTTTTTAAACATTTACAACTCTTATATTGTCTTCAGATTTTTGATATGATATTCAAATTGATACAACACTTGTTGCCAGATATTAAACATTTTTTTTCAGATGAACAATGTGCAATGAGTCTGGTGAATAAGTCTTGAGGGTAGGATAAAGGTATTATAATTAATAGTTTGGTCAGTGGAAAACGATATTGATCTTTATTTTGAAGACATTTCCATGTGAATTACATTAACACTTGAGGGGCCTAAATCATTAATATATTACTTTAACAAAAAAAAACAAATTAAATGTCAGTAATTAACTCTCACTTCGCAATTAGTATTATTCTTGATTATTATATATAGTTTTTTCCCCGAATACTTGATTATCTATATATTATAAACATTGGCATTGAACTTACATATAATTATTATAATTCACTAGGATTTAACCCGTGGCACGGTTTTATGTTTTTTACAAATAGTTTTATATATATATACAATTAATTTAGAAGTTTGTAATATTTTTTCTGTTTTTGTAAAATAAATAAATATATTCAGAATTTATAAAGAGTATTTTGTTCTTTTATTGTTTATGCAAATAAATATATAATGAGAATTAGATTTTATATAGCAAAATTTTAATATAATTTGTAAGTTGGTTTATTCCAAACTATTATAAACTATAAAAATTAGGGATGGGCAAAACTTCCGAATCCGAAATATCGAACCCAAACCAAACCGAAATCCCCAAATCAATATTGATCCTAAAAACAAATAACTCGAATGTATAGGGAAATTTACTACCATAATATCCGAAATCGAATTCGAACCGAACTCAATTTTTTAGAACTAAACTAACGTACTATACCTACCCAAAAATTATTTAAAATAATTATAATTATATTTGAAGTACATAATTGGAACCAAACCGAAATTAAAGAACATAAACGAATTGAGAAATTTACTACCTGAAAACCCGGAGCCAAAACAAATTTCTAGATTTGAACCCGAATTACCCGAATTTTTTTTATGATAAAGTTTAATCATTATTTTCAAACTTCTTGTCATTTATCTAGAATTTTTCCAGAAATCGAACCCGTTAATAAATAATTGTTTTTTATTGTTTGATATTTTTAACAAAAATTGTTTCAACTCGTTTTTAAATTCTTAATAATATTAATTAAACATGTTTTGATTTAAATAAAATTTTAATGGTAGTTTTTATAAAAAACTATGTAATAATGTATTTATGTGAATTACATATTTTTATTTTGTTTTTCAAATATTTTTTACATAATTTTTTTAATATTTTTTATTTATTTTTGGAGAGGATTGTAATATTTTCTTATTTGGTTTTTCGTAATTAAATGTTCAAAAATATTTCCTTTTATGTCAAAGGCATAATATGTAAATAAGTGTGATTTTTTGACATATTCAAATTAATACTTCAAAAATAATATATAGATCTTTAATATTTTTTATTTATTTTTGGAGAGGATTGTAATATTTCCTTATTTGGTTTTTCGTAATTAAATGTTCAAAAATATTTCCTTTTATGTCAATGGCATAATGTGTAAATAACTGAGTTTTTTTGGAAAAATTCAAAAGAGTACTTCAAAAATAATAATATAGATTTATCTATGAGTATCATTAACGGGACCTTAAATAATTTTGTCTTTACTATATGATTAAGCTAATAATGTTTAAAGATTTGTGGTTTATATGAGTAGTTAACGTGTTTATTATTATGAAAGCGATGGGCCCATGAGAAGAGAAGGAGACAGAGGCATGATCCTTCCTTTTTTGCGATCTCATCTTTTCTATATGGGCCCGGTCCCACTCGTTCGTTACCCTATGGGCCCACCCACGTTTCATATACTTAAGATTATATTTGTATATATTTAATTCCCGAAATAATGCCAAGAAATTATATAGTTAAAGCGAATTTTGGTATAAAATAAACTATAAAGAAAAGTATTTTGTTAAAAGATATAACGAAAAGCTTTATTATTATTATTGTTTTTGTGTCGATCATCGTTGTTAACAAAACAACACAACATGCTCTTATATATAAAGTGTTATAAAAGTCGGTTGTGATAATTGGCGGTTGTGTTAGTGGTAGTTGATACGCTATTATTTTGTAACACTCCCCTTAATTACCCATCAACGCCGATTATATATCGCCTCGTTAAAACCTTTATCACTTTAAAACCCGATAGGGATAAAAACCGTAATAAGGAAAAAGAGTACAAGAACATAATCTCCCCCCGAAAATTTCAACTATATCATTCACTTTAAAGATCCCGTAAATGACGCATTCCAATGCTGTGAATATGCTTTCTAAACGTCGTAGTGGGAAGCGCCTTTGTAAACACGTCTCGTCGCATTTTCGCTCGAACGAACATATCGAATGTCGACTTCTTGGTTCTTCTCAAGTTCTTCGAGTATAAGATATGAACCTCTCATGATATGTTTAGTTCCGTCACTCTCGATATATCCTTCTTCGATTCGAGCAACACATGCGGCGTTGTCTTCAAAAAGTAGTGTTGGCTCTTTGTCAACGATTAATCCGCTCGCTTTCGTATATGTTTGACATGGCTCGTAGCCATACACATTCTCTCGCAAGCTTCATGAAGCGCGATGATCTCGCATAATTTGACGAAGTGGCAACTAACGTCCGTTTTCGAGAACGCCACGAGACGCCAGCCCACCTATCAGTGAAAACATATCCGTTTGCGATCGAGCTTTATGCGGATCCGATAAATATCCCGCATCCGCGAAACCAACTAAACAAAAACCGAGTTTTTAGGATAATATACCCTAAATCAATTGTATTTGGAGGTAACGGAATATATGTTTTATTCCGTTCCAAAGGTGTCTGCGAGTAGAGATGAGTTGTATCTTGCAAGCATTAGTAAAGCAAATGCTATATCCGGTCTTGTGCAATTCGCAAGATACATTAATGCGCCTATAGCACTCATATAAGGTACTTCAGACCTAACACTTCCTCGCTATCTTCACAAGGTCGAAATGGATCTTTATCAATATCAAGTGACTTCGTTTTCCATTGGAGTACTCAAAGGAGTTGCTTTATCCATGTTAAACCGATTTAAAACTCTTTGAGTATAATTTGATTGATGCACAAATATTTCATCTCGAGATGCTCTATTCGGAGCCCAAGACAAAACTTTGTTTGTCCGAGATCTTTCATTTCAAACTCTTCTTTCATATGAGTTCGTGCATCATCAATATCGTTTCGAGTACCAATCATGTTCGTGTCATCAACATAAACAAAGAATGATCACAAATCCATTCCGGGATTTCTTAATAAAGACGCAAGGCATATTTCATTATTTACATAGCCCTTGTTTAACGTAAAATCGCTTAAGCGATTATACCACATGCGTCCGGATTGTTTTAATCCGTAAAGTGATCTTTGTAATTTGACCGAACATAATTCACTCGATATATCATTCATCTTTGATCCTTCGTGATCTTTAATCCTTCGGGATTTTCATATATATATTATTTTCCAGTGATCCATATAGATATGCAATCACAACATCCATAAGGTACATCTCCAAATTCTTGGATGCCGTTAGCTCATTAAGTACCTCGAATGTGATTGCATCCATAACCTAGGAATAAGTTTCTTCATAATCAATTCCTGCCTTTGAGAAAACCTTGTGCCACAAGGCGAGCTTTATATCTCGTTATTTCATTTTTCTCATTTCTTTTCCGCACAAAGACCCATTTACATCCAACTCGGCTTTACATCTTCGGTGTAACGACAATGGGTCCGAAAACATCTCTTTTATCGAGAGATATCAACTCGTTTTCATGGCAATTTGCCATTTTTCCCAATCATGCCTTTTCGGCCTTCGATACGTACTTTGGATCTAAGTCATCATTTTCATCATCTATTTCTGCATACGTAAAATGAGAATATCACATCATCATCATCAATTTCATTTCTAAGCCACATTTTTCCATTATGGGCATAATTAATAGAAATCTCATAATTTTCCGTGTTACATTTGTCTTCGTGACATTTCTCATTTTCTTGTTGTTCCTGAACATTTTCATATGTGTCTTCGGGACATTTTTCGTTGTTTGGTTCTTCGGAACCTTTTCATTTATTTCTACCTCTTTCTTTTTCTTTCGAGGATTTTTATCCTTAGATCCAATAGTCTCCCCTTTTCAATCGAACCTCAGTTCATTTATTTTACTCCCATCATTATTCTCTTTAGGAATATCGATTCTTGATGGGACATTTGTCGGGTATATATGATTTTGTTACTTTCCGCGTATCCGTAAACGCATCCGGAATTTGATTTGCCATATTTTGTAGATGAACTATTCTTTGAACTTCAAGTTCATGTTGTTTAGTAGGGATCCAAATGTAATAATGTAGATGTATACCATGTAACATCTTTCGGAATTTTCTCGAATTCCTCCCCCTAAAGTTGGAAATTCATCCTCATTAAAATGGCATCCGCAAACCGTGCCGTAAACATATCACCGCTTTCGGTTCCAAATACCGAATTATACTTGGTGATGTATATCCCACATATATACCCAATCTTCTTTGTGGTCCCATCTTTGTTCTTTGCGGTGGGGCTATGGGTACATACACCGCACATCCGAATACACGGAGATGGGAAATATTCGGCTTCTGGCCAGATGTTAATTCCAACGGGGAAAACACATGATAGGCACTTGGTCGTATTTGTACCAAGTCGCCGCATGCAAGATGCGCATGTCCCCAAACCGAGATTGGGAGTCGTGTTCTCAATATTAACGGTCTTGCAATTAGTTGCAACCGTTTTATTAAAGACTCGGCCCATGCCATTTTGTGTATGAACGTGGGGAACCGGATGCTCAACATCGATCCCCAATGACATACAATACTCATTAAATACTTGTGAAGTAAATTCACCGCATTATCTAGCCTTACTTTCTTTATGGCATAATCCGGGAATCGAGCCCTTAACTTTATTATTCGGGCAATAAACTTTGCGAATCGCCGGCCCTTAACTTTATTATTTGGGCAATAGACACACATGTGACCATCTACCGGATGCGTCAATTAATACCATGAAATATTGAAACGGCCCGCACGGTGGATGTATAGGTCCACATATATCACCATGTATTCTTTCCAAAAAATCGGTGATTCATTCCCAACTTTTGTTATCGATGGCCGAGTTATCAATTTTCCTCGAGAACATGCAATACATGAAAACTCGTTCGATTGAAAAATCTTCCGGTTTTTCAATGAATGGCCATTAGAGTTTTCTACAATCTTTCGCATCATCACCGAACCGTGACGACCGAGTCTTTCATGCCACACTTTAAACGTACTAGTAAACTTCGGTTTACTATGACATATGTTTCAATTTTGTTTATTGTTGTGGCATATAAACCTCGAGGATAACATTGGTAACTCTTCCAATATATATTTATCCTCCGATGTAATGCAAAGATATTCAAAGGCCATTTTTACTCATCGTTTTTACATGATATCCACTGCTTCGGATATCTCTCGAAACTTAACAAGTTTCTTTTAGATTTAGGGAATATAACACATTTTTTAATTCAAATTGTGTCCCCTTTGGCATTGAAAAACTAGCTCTTCCGAGCCTATAATTATTTTTGCATTTCCCGATATAAGACTACGCTTCCCTTTAACCTCGTTAATTTAAGATCGGAAAAATACTTTCTATCTTTGAGGATCAGTATGCGTTGTCGCACTATCTCGCCAAACAGATATCCCCATCTTTGATCTCAAGCTTAGACATTTTCTTCAAGTATAAACTGCATGAACGGTAGAAGCCGTACGATAACGTGGTATAAAATAAACTATAAAGAAAAGTATTTTGTTAAAAGATATAACGAAAAGCTTTATTATTATTATTGTTTTTGTGTCGATCATCGTCGTTAACAAAACAACACAACACGCTTATATATATAGTGTTATAAAGTCGGTTGTGATAATGGCATAAGTAATGCTATTGACGCTATTATTTTGTAACAAATTTATATTTAAAAAACGAATTTAATTTTGTGGCCGACTTTATAAACCGTAACTATTAGCCAGTGAAATGTGGCTAAAATAAAAACGCATGAAGAGACAAAAATCAAAGAAGACAAAAACACAATTTAACAATAAGGAATTTTTCGGTGTAACAACACATGACACTATAAAACGATAATAATCTTTGATACCTCCACCGAATAACCGTTTGTCATAATAAATTAATAATTGAGAGATATATATCGTTGTAGATTCAGATTTAAGATTACTAAAAAAGCACTCAATTAATTAAAAGTTTTTAAATTATTAAACAAGCTTGGACTAAAGTGTGTTTGTGGCATGTGGATTAAACACTTAACAGTTCAAGTTTTAAGTGTTTTTGTTGTTTTGGTACCAGTCACCGCCTCACCGAGATATTACCCTTTTATTAAATTAAACTGTACTTAAAACTTATAAAAGCATTTAAAAGTTTTGAAAAGTTAATACCAAAAGTACCCCTAATTGTCAATAAGATTTCAAATCTCTGAACAAAAAAAAAAAAAGTGAGGTCATGACCCCACGTGGGATACGCGTACCAACATAAGTGGCATATACTCGTAATTAATAGTAACTTTCAAGGGTAATTTCATAGTCTCAGCTCCTTATAAGCAACTTGCTCCAAGTCTCTTTGATAATTACATAACTTAAAACACTTTATCTCTGTTATCTCTTTAGCTTCCGACATAATGGGAGGTGTCACCGTCGTGTCTCTTTTCCTTCTTCTCATCGCCACCACCGTCAATTCAGCCGCCGTCGTCTACTTCCGTGATGGTAAGCTTTATTAACACCTTTACTTACACAAATAATATACTAATATCTCATATTAGCCATTACATAGTGTATTTTTTAATTATTACCTCAATTTAAGTATAAATAAAACTCAAATCCTTATCCTACTATTATCATTTACATTATTATTTTTATTTAAATCGTGTAAGAATTTTGTAAAATTCATGATTTATATCTGAAAAAGACTTAAAACCGTTGGGTACATTAAATTTAGTTGTCTGAATTAAATCAAGCTTCTTAATTTTCCACAAAATATTATGAAAGAAATTGTAATTATTTGTCTGAATGTTTATGATGAGATTGATACCTGCCTCTGCTAGCAACAATACTAAAAAAAAACTTAAAATTATAGATTTCACATTAAAAAAAAAACCATGTCAAAAGATTTACAATTTTATCCCCAAGTTTCTGACACAATAAAAGTTTTTGGAGATTTCTAATCAATAAAAAGTTAGTGGGCCCATTAAAAAAGCAAATAGCATGTTACGAAAGGCCCAAATTAGGCTGTCTTTCAGACAAAACCTCACGTGCCCCTTTAATTTTAAAAAGGGCAATTTCGTCATTTAAAACAGGAATGTTACCGAACGGTGATTTCGAGCTAGGACCAAAACCAACAGACATGAAAGGCACAGAAGTAATAAACAAAATGGCAATACCAAACTGGGAAGTCACAGGTTTCGTCGAATACATAAGCTCAGGACACAAACAAGGAGACATGCTCCTCGTCGTCCCCGCGGGCAAATTCGCCGTGCGTCTCGGCAACGAAGCTTCGATCAAACAAAGGCTTAAAGTCAAGAAAGGAATGTATTACTCTCTCACTTTCAGCGCAGCGAGGACTTGCGCGCAAGACGAGAGGCTTAACATATCCGTGTCGCCCGACTCGGGAGTTATACCGGTGCAGACTGTGTATAGTAGCAGTGGTTGGGATCTATACGCTTGGGCGTTTCAGGCAGAGAGTGACGTGGCGGATGTAGTGATTCATAACCCTGGTGAAGAAGAAGATCCGGCTTGTGGTCCGCTTATTGATGGTATTGCCATGAGAGCTCTTTATCCTCCACGACCTACCAATAGTAAGTATCATATACTATAATATTAATGTTGTTACTATAGTATACTCTGTTTTTTTCTAAGTTATTCTTGAAATTGTTGTGGTATCTATGATATGTTTTGAGGTTTATTATCACACAAAATATAGTACTAAATCATCAAGTTTCTTTGACAAAGTAATTTAGAAATTCCAAAGTTTTGCAAATACCACTAAAGAGTTTTTTCAAAAATACCACAAAACTTAAGTTAGCTTAAAACCTTCAAAACTTAACCCAAAACTTTCAAAACTAAACTTTACTCTTTTCAAAAACTAAACCCTAAAATCTAAATGTTTTTTTTTGTTTTAGTAAATTGGTAAAACATGTTTTTTGGTATATGTGGTGTTTTTGATAAAAAAGGGATTTTTGGAATAGTTTTGTAGTTCTTGTGGAAATTTTAAAAAAATTCTTTATGTTTACTGATATGTGTTTGGGTTTTAACAGAGAACATTTTGAAAAACGGAGGATTTGAAGAAGGACCGTTAGTACTACCCGGCGCGACCACAGGAGTATTGATCCCACCTTTTATAGAGGACGACCATTCTCCTTTACCCGGATGGATGGTCGAGTCGCTCAAAGCCGTGAAATACGTCGACGTGGAACATTTCTCGGTTCCACAGGGTCACCGAGCCATTGAGCTTGTGGCTGGGAAAGAGAGCGCAATCGCTCAAGTGGCTAGGACAGTCATTGGGAAAACTTATGTTCTGTCCTTTGCTGTTGGAGACGCAAACAACGCTTGCAAAGGATCGATGATTGTCGAGGCTTTCGCAGGAAGAGATACTCTTAAGGTTCCTTACGAGTCACGCGGCACGGGTGGGTTTAAACGAGCTTCAATACGGTTTGTTGCGGTTTCGACGAGGACTAGAGTTATGTTTTACAGCACTTTCTACGCCATGAGGAGCGACGATTTCTCGTCTCTGTGTGGGCCTGTGATCGACGACGTAAAACTTATAAGCGTTCGCAAGGCGTAAGATGAAATGAGATCTTGATTACAAGAAAAACACAAGTGTTTGTACTTTAGTGTTTGGTTTGTTTTTCGATTATATGAGGGGATAAAACAGAGGTTTTTATTTATTTAAAAGGTATGCTTTGCTTATTTGCTTGCTTATATTGTATTTTCTTATATGAGAAGGCAAAATTAAAAATATACAACCATCCAAATCACAATCAAAGCAAGCATCAAAATGTAACATAAAAGTTCCTTAAAACTAAACCAAACATAAGAGTCATACTTAAACATTACTGCAATAGCAAGTTAAACTCAAAGGAAAAGAGACTTAAGAGAGGGACTTATTTCATGAGGTGTAGCCTAACATCAGTAACAAGACCACCTGAGAGTTCAAGCTCACAAACCAAACTGTCTCCAAGCTTAATATTGTTCCTTCTGCATAGTTCCGCCCAGCCGCTCAAACAAGGATGTTCTCCATAGATCTTAAGCTTCGCTGCCTTTTTCGCATCTGGAAGGATGTAGTTTATGATGGAACCAGGAGGGCCAAACTTCAATGCATACTTTTTTACAGCAAATCGGCTAATATACTACATTCATCCAAGCCTTAGACACTCAAGATAGACTCATAATCATATGACTAATGAACTCTTTAAGCAAAAAAAAAACAGTTGTTATTACCAGAACATGGTTCCTTTTAGTAATTGTCTTCACAAAGAAAGGGTTTCCAGGGTTCAAGAGGTATCTCTCAGGGTCTTCGAGATTAGCATCATTCGGGTTTGTGCCTCCATTAGCTTTAAGAGTTCCACCACAAAAGAAACATCGCAAAATAATCAAGCTTTTGAAAATTTTGAAGTAACATATACAAAAAAATGTACAACTTTTATAGAAAGTGAAATAGCCTTTTACCAGAGGAAGATGCAAAGGCAGTGGTGACATTCTCTTTGTGAGGATTCTGTTTCTCAGGTTTAGTTTCAGGTTCAGCTACAAGAGCTTCATAAGTCATGATCTCTTTCTCGTCTTTGTCAAAGATCTTGACTTGGAAAAACATTGTGTCTTCGTGTGTGAAGATCACTGTGTGTTCTGGACCAAAGAAATTATCGTTAACAAACTCATTCCAGTCTTCTTCAATCATGAAAGTACTACCTTTCTTGTCTTGCTCAAGCCAAAACATCCATGAGTTACCCCAACGAACACTAAACACAACCCTGTGCTCTGTACTTGTGCTTCTCACTATCTCGTCAGGGATATTCCTCTTCACAAAATAACAACAAACAAAGGAAGCTATTAGAAGATAAAGCAAACACACAAAAAGCAAAGAGGAGAAGAAGAAAAGAGTTACCATGGATTTAGATTTCCAGTTTCCACCTAAAGGAAGAGACTTGTAGAAGCTATTTTGGGGCTTACCATCTCTAAGATGCTTGGGCAACATTTGTCTCTCTCTTTTTGCTTGAAATCGGAACCGGTGCTGTTACAGAAAAAAATCAGGGTTTTAAAAAGTTAAAGACAAGAAGAAGATGCGTTCGTATGTATGGTATTTATAAGAGAACATTTAATGTGTGATTTTACTCGTCCACTTTTTTCAGGATAATAAAATAATAATAATAAAATAATGAAATTGAGTAAAAGCAGTCAAAGGATGCTGACAAATTACAAACTCGTACCGAAAAAAGCTGTCGCAACATGACGGACAAGGCCCATTAAAGCGTTGGCCCATTAATACTGAATCTGAAAAACCCAATCGAGAAAACAATATCATAATTGATACTATATAGTTATAATCCTAGTAATCCTAGTGTTACATTGGAAGACAACATATGACGCAATTTCATGTCAGCTAAAAAAGAGGCAAGAGGCTTGTTTTGGGAGAATCAATGTTTGTGTCACTTACTGCTTCTTGTTCTGTAGTTAAGATGGAGAAGAAGAATCAAATAGATAACGAAGCAGAGGAGATACTACTGCTACACTTAAACTGTTTCCAAGCATTGCATATCTGCACCAAAGACAAAGATGTTTATGAGTTTTACACTTGTATTTGTCAACTTCTCCCTCATGTCTGTGTTATAGGCGCGCTCTCGTATTCAAAAGCAGTGCCTCCGTTAGTCAATATAGTCTACGTAAGACAATAGTGTGTTCTGTTTTAAATGGTGTTTATGGCATGGAAGACATTAGCAGTGTACCTCTGTCGAAGGCTTATCTGACTCGGGAACTCGAAATCCTCAGGGAATGAGTGAAAGTTAGCTACCTGATAATCAAACAGAAACCAGCATCAGCTTTTCTCTAACGTAAAGAACAAAGATGATCCCTCTTATGAGGAAGACAGTGGCAAGTAAAAACAAAAAATTGTAAACTAACCTCTCTCGGGGTGAAGTATCTAAGCCGTTGCTCCTTCAAACAAGTTTCCTTCTCCTTGATTTTAGGCTGCGTGATCACATACTCGTGATAAGCATCTTAGTGCACTCGCAAGTAGAGGAAACTAATATTGTATAAGTTCATTGCAGAACATACCTGAACAGTAGCCAAGAGGGAGCCAGTACCCTTCACGTATCGATAATAACTCTTTGTGAAACAACAGCATCTCTTTGAATCGGGGTACACAATATCTAACGAAGGATCAGGAAAATAACTAGCTTAGAACAAAACAAGTGTCCCACAAAACAGTATATTTGATAAAGAAATCATAAAAGGATACCCATTGCGTTTCCCCATCTCTCGATCAAACTTAACGGTACAAGATATGGTTGTACAGGGTCTGTGATAGAATTGTCTTTTTGTCCAAAACAATCTTTAAACCCATTCTCAGAGCCATCAAAACTACTTGGCTCACCGTCTACATGTGCTGTTGACTCAAGAAATTTCTCTACTGGTTCACAAAACTGAAACTGAAGTAAATTTTCCAATCCCTTCTCTGTTTCACATTTTACAAGCTCCGCCTGATCATCACCACGCCCATACAACGGGTCTGGAGACCATATTAGTTTGTTATTATTATGTTGGGACTTAAATGACATTGGTTTTCTTTTCGCCTACAAAGGAAACCAGATGAACCAAATGATTTCTAAGTTTGTGAGAAGCTGAGAACTAAAACAAATCCATGCAAAACAAAGGCACACAGAGAGATGATTCAAATGCATCACACAATAACAAAAGGTCAACAGAATAGTACCAGACAAAAATAGCGTGGTCTTGAATACGGCACACCAAACTGCAACGGGCTCAAAATAAACTCTTGAGTAACATAATCCAATTTCGTCAACGTATCAATCATTTCCATATGTGTATCTGAAGTCTGCACCAATAAAAAACAACCAATAAGTTTTTAAAAAAAAATTCACAGAAGACGACCAAGAACATACCTCAAATCCAACAACATTCTCTACAAACAACATCTGTGGAGGCTTAGACGTATGCGGAATAAGCTCGAGGATATTAAGAAACGAAGAAGCACGAGCATCACCAGAATGTTTCTGAAGGCCTAACCACAAAAAAAAACTATTAGTACACAACAGAAAGAAAAAAAACCCAAAGCTTGTAATGTAAATAGTAAACAAAAACAGTGAATGAATCAAACACCTTGTCGAGTATAAGGTTGACAAGGAGGAGAAAGTAGCCAAGCATCTGCATTATACTTATCTAACTCAACACAAGTAAGGCTCTGTATATTCCCCTATGTAAACAAAAAAAAAATAACATAACAAATATAATAAAAAAATAATTCTTCTTCTCCTTCTTCTACACAGAAAGTGATAACAAAGAAAGGAAACCTGATAAGGACGATGCCCAAAGTTATGCTGATAAACATCATTAGCAACATCATTGATCTCAAAAGCTTCTACTACTTCCGCGACGACTCCAGACGCCATTAACGAGTATCTCTAAAAGTAAATACGCAAAAATCATCAATTAGGGTTTTAGAGAAGGAGAGATTATAGAACTGAAATCAAATTAGTGTTACCATTCCACCGATTCCACTGTAGAACTCGAGAACTCGCCATGGCTTTTCGTCGTTCTCGTGCAAGCTTTCCTCCATGGATTTGGAGGCTGTTTCGATTTCGTCTTCCTTTCAATACAGGTTAATGTTAATTTCATTTAGCGGTTAAACCAATTTTCCGGTTTAAACCGGTTTAAGAATGACAAAAATAGGCCTTTTAATTGTTATTTATTCGGCCCAATTATTATCCAGGCCCAAGACCATTGTTGTAAGAAGAAAAGATTTATATAAACTTAACTGAATTACAAAGAGTTTCATATTAGATATGATATATAGCGTAGTTTCTTTGCTTCCTCACACTTTAAAAGGAAGCAAAGAGATTAAGCATTACAACATCACAAAGATATATAATTTTACAAGGACCATAAAGCTTAAGCAAAAGCCACTTCACCATCATCTTCTTGCTTCTGCTCGTGTCGCTGCTTGATTGTCTTGAGAATTGGGTGTAAGCGCGGCAGCGCTACTTAGCAGGCAATAGAAGTTGCTAAAGGAGTTACAAGAACAGCTGTTTTGCCCGTCATGGGCTTCATGCTTGCTGCATTCTCTAGCCTTGCCCATATCTCTTTCCTCTGTTCAGATTCGGAGCATTGCTTTGCTTCGTCTTCGTGAAAGCGGGCGTGGCAAGACATGAACAGCGCCTCGTCCATTTCGCAGAACATCTTCCTCACGTTTAAGGTTAAGTTTAGCACTGATTGGTTCCAATGATTCTCAGCATTCTTCTCTAATGCAGTGAACATGATTGGTAAGATTGCTTGTCTGTTATGCGCAACCAAGTTCACGATTTGATCGTTGTTCCACAAGAACAAAGCTCTTTCAGAAACCTAAACCACAAGAAACCCAATTCAGCAAAACTCATTACAGGTTTGTTTCGTTTAAAATAAACATGAACATACCTGAAAGTGTGAACTATTGACACAAGAAGCGATCCGCAAGAACAAAGGTAACATAATCTTTTGAAACTCCATAACACTCATGGCCTCTACGATCTCTTCGACCTCACCGAGGAACATAACTTCCTTCTGACTATTCGTTATAGGCCAAAACTTCAACAAGCCTTTGATCACAACACTGCCTAGTTTCGGCTCTTTATCGACAAACTGCGTGATGCAGTAAGACAGCTGCTGAAAATAGTTCCCTACAGACTTGGCCTTGTGCAATGGAATCAACACTCTCCACAAGAAGATCTTGTGCTCTTCTTTCAACGGCAAAGCGAACCCGCTCACTATACTCCCGAAAATCTCCAAAAGCTCGGCGATCCCGCTGTGTTTCTCCGTCTCAAACACAAACCTGTAGAAGATGTTGCTCATGGACTTGCGTATAAAGGGCCTGTGAACCATGAACTTCCCGTAGACACGGTGCAGGATTGTCTTCAAACACTCGCGTTCTCTAGGATCCTCGGAGTCGAAAAGATCCAACAGCCTCACAATGAAAGCATGGTCAAGATACTTTTTAGCTAATCTAGCGTCGAGACACGGTGAAGTTATAAACTTTAGAAGCAAATCATAAACAATCTGCAAATGTGGCCAAGCAGGATCAAACATAGGCTCATCATCATCGTTTTCGCCACCGCCATTGCCACTAGACCGATAATTCGGAGGAAAGACCCTAAAGAGATTAACAGCACACATTCTACACATTGCTAATATAGCTGGCTCAGTGAATCTAATTGAGCCAGAGGCTACGAAATCGAGAAGCTCTAACAATGTCTGTCTTTTAACATCTTTCTCTATAGAGTTCTTACTCGGATCCGAGAAATCGAATGTTACGCAGCAGAGGCTAACTTTGCTCACGAAGAGGTTTAGCTTCTCTGAGGTTTGTACGTCTTTGAAAGGCACCAATGGCTCGATTCCGGCGACGACGCTCGCCGGGAAGACGGCGGATGACATTCGCTTATTGCCGGAGTTGGATCTAACCGGAGCTGAGGCTAAACCGGTTTCGGATCTTTGAACCGGGTTTGAGCTCGAACGATTCAGCTCAGACGAGTCGGGTTTTGATGATTTCCGAGGAAGCTTACTTAGAAACTGCTTCAACATTTCTTCTTCCTCGCAAAAAAGTTCAAAACTTTACTCGAAGACGGATCTGAACAGAGAAGACCCAATAGATAGAAATGGAGAAGAATGTGTTGGATGATGATGAGAGATCTCCGTGGAATTTGGGTAATTATTAGATCCGAAACAAAAAGGTTGATTTTTTTATATTGAAACCCTAAATCATTATTACCTGCTTTCCTCCTTCAAATCTCATGATTCCATTATCCATGGACATTCCTAAGAGAGAGAAAGAGAGGATAGAAAGCAAATCTGTGTGGTAAAAAGAACAAAAACAATGATCTTTTGAGAAAGAAAGAGTATACAAAAAAACTTGAGTTTTGGATCGAGAAAACTTATTTTATGATCTTTTGGTGGTATCTCTATCTTGATTTTGTTTATTATTTTTCTTTTTTTCTCGATTACAGAGCAAAAAATAAATATAAATTACAGGATAATTACTTTTTTTTTTTTTTTGCTTCTTTTACTTTTTTGTATGGAGAAAACAACGGCTTTGTTCTGTTTTTCCGACAATATCTAAAAATCTTAAATTAAACATATTTTCACATGCAATTATAGCGTCCGTCTGATGTGACTCTTACACGTAACTCTAACCGTTGGATTCGTTGAAGAGGAATCCAAAGTAACCGTTTGCTCCTTAAGGCCCATTTATACTAAAAAATCTAATTGTTACCACCAAAAACAGGCCTTTATTGAAGCCCATTTAGGATTTGGCCTTGTTAATATATTGCAATTGTTATTTGAAATTTAAATTTGTGAGAGGCACTTCAACTAAATATTTGATTTTGAAATTGTGGGCCTATAAATAATGAAGTCTTTTAAAGCATAAAAGTTTGAAATTTCAAGTAAGCAACACAATCAAAGATTTTGTACATGTTTACAAACACATCAAAAACATGCTACAAAACAATGAAACAACATAAGACTCAAAGAGCATTGATAGTCCTTTAGATCTAAACTCATCAACCAGCTAAAACCCTTTTAAGCGCGGCTTTCTGCTCCGTAGTCAATCTTGTCGGAAACTGAACATCGAATTTGATCTTGAGATCGCCTTTGTTTCTTGGTTCTTTAGCAATAGGCATACCTTCTCCTTGTACAACAACCTCGTACCCCGGACTGATAATATTCGTTACGCTAACGGGTAGATTCCGCCCATCTAGCATTTCGACACTCACCGTCGTTCCTCCTATAGCTTCCGCCAGCGTCACTCTCTTGCTCGTGATTAGATCATTCCCATCTCTCTTGAAATAGTCGTGCGGCTTCTCGTCGATGACAAAGACTAAATCAGCTGGTAACTGATTCACTTGCTCGTTTCCTTTGTCCGGAAACTTCACCTTTGTACCTTTCTTCCACCCCGGTTTCACATCGATCGTTAGAATCTCTGTCTCTTGAGCTTGTCGCCTACAAAGAATCAAAAGATGATGCATAGAAAACATGAAACTAAGGACAGGGACTTGGCAAAAAACGGGTTTTTAAGTTCTTTACCCGTTGGCGTCGACAATAGACCTAGAGATCTTCATTTTCCTAGTTGAACCAGAGTACAACTCTTCAAGGCTACAAGGCAATTTGCTCTCGACGGGTGGCGGTTTCTTAGGGGCAGTAGTGCCGTCGCTGTAAGTTCTGAATATATTATTGTCGTTGCCGTTGTTTCCGCCTCCAAATCCACCAAACATACCTCCGCCTTCGGATTGAAACCTTGTAGACCTACCAGCTGATCCAAACCCAAATGGACTGCTTCCGAAGAACTCCGCGAAAATATCTTCCGCGTTTCTCGGGTTAAAACCGCCTGATCTTCCGTTGTTTCCCGTGCTCCCCGGAGGCGGCATATCGCTTAATCCTTCTTCACCGTATTGATCATATACCGCCCGCTTCTGCGGATCACTCAAAACCTGAAAACGTTTCACACAAAAAAAAAACAGGTTATCAGTACGTAATCCAGATTGTATTCAGATCTCATAACACACATTAAAAGAAAAATGGTAGCTTTTGGTTCCATTGATATACATTTTGCTTCTATTACAAGGAATGAAGATAATTGATATATAAAAAAGATACTTGCCTCATAAGCCTCAGAGATCTGTTTGAATTTGGCTTCAGCTTCATTTTTGGTGTTAGGGTTCTTGTCAGGATGCCATTTCATAGCCAATCTCCTGTAAGATTTCTTGAGATCATCCTCTGTTGCGTTTCTGTCCACTTTCAATATGTTATAATAATCCAAACCCATGTTTTATATATCTATTTTGTTTGAATCTGCTCTTCCTCTAAAGCAAAATGAGAAAAGAAAGATAAAGAAAGAAAAAAAAAATCAAATCTTCAAGATCCCAATTGATGATGGTGTGAAGATTTGTGTATCTCTATAATAATGTATGAAAGATCACCGACTTTTGCAATTAAGATGGGGCTTAATTGCTCTAAATCGAATTAAGACAGCTTTTGCATGTCTTAACCATAAGAAATCCCAAAAATCTATTTTTCTCCATTTTTTTGGAAGCAATGACATATTTAGATGATTCTAATAATAATACTCGGAGATAATGGCCTCAAAAGTAGCTGGACATGGATTTAATTAAGGCAATTTACAGGGGAGACACACACAGACAAATACTAGTTTTAACTTTTACTACCAATTTCTACTTTTGAGTTCAAAGTGCATTATGGTTTGTGGGGGCTTTTAAACATAAATTATTACGAGGATAAAACTTAAATACATTCACAATGTTAACGTACATTTCTGTTGATTAAGTTAATTATCGTATATTTTGGTGATATTTGACATTACCATATGGAAGAAAACTACAAATATGAAGCTGAAACATGTGCAAGCAGACGAGACTCTCTTATAAAATGACTAAAAACAATAGAGGTTTGTTGAATCATAGATTTCCCCACCAATCCCATTTCTCAAACTTAAAAACGTTTTGAAAAAAAACTATACATCGTACTCTCTTTTCCCAGAAAACAAAAGGGGGGAAATATGTAAAGAGAGATCCTACGATAGCCCATAAACTTCATATCATCCATTGGAAACAAAGTAGAAAGAATCCTTGGCATTTAAAGTATCATCAAATCAGGCTACATGGACATTAGGAGTACCCGAGGATGATGATGCATTTGCTTCGCTATTTGCGTTCTTTAGCTCTGGAGCTATCAAGCTTGAAGGTTTGGTGGTTTCAGGCACATCTCCAATGTCTAGTGTGTCTGGGAGGTATTCTTCGGCTTCAGTACTGTAAATCTGCAAATTCATTGTTTAACCTTCAGGTTTTGTTAGAATCATAAAACTTGAATCTAGTAAAGTGATTGCAGTGAACCCTTTGATTCAACATACGAAAGCTTAAAATCCAAACTAGTGAAATGAATTTACCTCGAGCTGAGTAAGCATTTCGATAGTTGCGTCCAGATCGCCGTTGTTGGCCAAGTACACACCATTGATAGATTCATAAGACAGACCAGAGAAAGTGACTAAAAGGAACTCAATGTCCATGTCCATATCCAAATCATCATCATTCATATGCTTATAAGCATTCCCCTGAAGGCCTGAACCACTTCCCGTCCCTTGAATTCCTAAACCATGAGCTACATGAGGTTGGTGTTGCGTGGGTGGTGGCTTTGCATGCCATTGCTCTTCATCGACCACAGGAGCCTCTCTTTTCGCGAGTGGCACGTAAGCTTCCGCGTACGGATTCAATGATGATCCGCCTGGCTTCATTGCTAAGCGAGATACTGCCAAAACTACACTTGCATCAATATATACAACAGAGCAAAAATATTCAATCAAGGCTAATACAGCACAATCTACTATAGCGACCACACAGAGAATACGATAAGCTTTCCTAGATATTCTTCTTCATGCCTTATCAAAACTAATCTAAAACAACATCAAATCAATCACAAGATATTGGTTTCCACAAGATCTATAAAGAGAAATCTAACAGAAACCACAAAAGAAAGCATACACACTAATCTATCTACCATCTACATCAAGATCGATCAAAAAACGAGTCGCACTACGACAATAATCTATAGAAACAGAATCGAATCGCTGAGAAGAAACCGAGTCAAACAAAACGGAAGAAAACACGAACCACGTTAACGATAATCGCGAAGAAAGTAGGAGGCGAAGGAGAAGAAGACGAAGAAACGAAAGAGCGTTGAAGAAGAGACGATCGAAAATTGCAGAGAGAGATCGAAAAAGACGCTGAAACGAAAACTACTTTTTCTATATCAATGATGGGATTTATAATCGTAAAGCGGAATATCGAAAGAACGAGCGTTTACTTGAAAGACGTATTGGGGCTTGTTTGGTAACTTGATTTTTTATATCCTTGACCTGGTTAATGATTTTTTTTTTCTTTTTCAAAGGTTAATGATTTATCTCACGAACTAAAATATCTTTGATGATTTTTTTTCTCGGTATGGTAATAAACCGAGATTTGTGTTAGGAATCACTATCATTTATTAATAGGGATTTTAAAGTTTATGTTTATTTTATTTATTTTTTGTTAATATTTGGACCACAAATGATCGATGCATTAGTCATTCTTATACTGATATAGGAGTTGAGAATCGATACCGGATAGGATGGTGTTATCTCCCTCATGTGGATTTATGTCTGCCACTGCTACTAAATCAAAACCGCTTCGCGGACGTTTCGGTTTCATTACATATTTTTTCAATACCAATTAATTACTATATTAAGAGATTTTGATCTTAATATTTGTTTTAGATTTCACGTTTAAGCATTACAATGTCGAATCAATGTGGGGGTCAACTTGTTTTATTTAATTTATTTGTATTAAACTTAAAACAATTTTGGTTAAACAACGGTCTTGTTTTTTTGATAAATTTTCCCGAATAATGGTTCTAGAATTTTAAAAAATAACGAGATACCTAAAATGTAGTAGATGCGAGATAATGTTTCTTTGCAGATTGAAAATTATTTCAAGTTACACAAATCATTAGAGATTTGGTTTGAAAATAGATAACACAAATCATTACAAAAACCTTTTTTAAAGTTTGAAAATGGATAACACAATCCATTCAATAGCAAATGATAGTATGACTTATGAGACACTAGTGTTATGCCCGGTGCATAGATTCGATTGAAACACATGAAAATAAAATTTGATAACTTAAACTATGTTGTAAATACCTGTAAATGCTAATCTACGTTAAAAAAATTATCTTCATGGATTTATGTTTTAAGGAAATCACTTTTCTAAGTTTAATCATTATTTTTCTATTTTGATAAAGTGGTTTCGATCGATCATATGAGATTTGGATATTATAGTTAAATTAAATACAATGCAAGTTAAGGATTTAAGCAAAATATCTTTTTTCAAATTTATTCATAAAAACAAATTTTTTTAAAGAATTAGACATACCTTTTACTTTTGTGCAGTATGCAAAAATTTGATCGATTCTTGGGAACTATACAAATTAGAAGTTGTTGGAAAACCTGTAAAAAATTCAAAAGGAAATCACTTTGTTAGTTTCTAACAAATTAAAAGAATTTACTCTTGTCCGCAAAATGTTCACCAAAACTAATAAAAGATATAAGAAAATAGAGTAAAAATATAGAATATCAACACAATAGAAAATAATAGTTTAGTTTTTTCAATCTTTCTCCCTTTTTTTCTAAAAGTGGAAGACTGGAATCAGAAATATAGTTTCTTTTTTTTTATCTCTTTTTACTTTAAAATTTAATTACTATTTAACAAACATAAAAAAGTGAACGTGGATTGCCAAAGAAGGAGAAATTTTAGGAGATAGTTATTAATAAAAGGAAAGTGAATGTAGAATATTGTATGCTTGAAATTTATTTGTGAAATTAAAAATATTGATTTTCAATTGTGAAAAATTGTTAGCATGACACGTAATGTTTTACTTACGTGTCGATTATCTAGAGCGGTAGTTTTAGAGAATATTACTTGTGACTTATATAATAAAGATTTGGAGACTATTTAGTGACATGTGTATACTCTATTATACATTTTTCTGCCTAATTTCCTTTTTTTTGTAGGGAATTAATGAATTAGATATTTTGGTGTCAAATAAGAAATACAATAATAAGCAAAAGTAGATAATCTTCCTCAAGTATCGTCACCACCTCTGATAAACTCATTGTTTCTCTCTCCGGCGAGGACGCCGTCACGCTTAATCGGAGTTTAGCTTCTTTGGAGATTCTTATCAACGAAGATCGTCGGAATCGAAAGTTCGTTTATCTCTGATAAGATTCACAGCGTCTGATTTTTTGATTCGTTCCTCTGATTTAGATATTGTGATTGAATCGTTTCTTTTATGTGTGTTTTTGATTTGTGTTCTCGTTATATGTTAGTTTCATTGATTGGGTTCAGTTTAGTTCTCGCGAACATAGGATGTGTTTAGTTTATTGCGTTTCGCAGATTTTAGAGCTTCTCTTGAGTCAATATGTTTCTCTATTGGATGTTGGAGATGGTAGAAATCATAAGCCTTTCATATGATTTTATAAATCTCTCAAGCAGCTTTGGTTATAATAATGATGTTAAGCATGACATTATATCTTACATGAACAAAAATACATCTAAACCCTGACCATGAAGTAGTTATTGAGTAGGTGAAGGTGAGTTGTGGCGTCTTAAGGAATCCTTTGTTTGGTATCGTTGGAGAGATCTTAGGTGTTTTGATTCTTGTATCTTATGGTTTTTCGAGGATAGGATCCATAAGAATGAGATTTGTAGGTATACCTTCCTTCTTGATGATCTAGTGTAAATCAATTCTCCTCTATCAGCTTTTGTTGCTACCCTTAAACGTGGTTTTCTTCATCGATATTTTTCTTTGCAAACCAATACTTGTGAAGTCTTGTTTCTATCTAAAGTATTTTCCTTTGATCATGCAAGCCTATTTTAACTTTTTTTTTATCATCTCTGATTTGGCCAAGAGTGTAGTTTTTCAGCTCATCTAAGGTGGATCAGTAGTTTTCTCTCATAGACTCATAGTCATTCCAGAACAAGGCGGCCTTTTTGCCCACTTTGCTTGTAGTCTGTCTATCTCAGCTATAGTACATATATTGGTTTCCGAAGAGCATATCTCATGGTTGTCTATGATGAAGTATCCGCTCCCTCGAGCTTGCGGTTGTTATGAACTTGGTAGTAGAATTTTCCAGCTACTAGCATTAGAAGGTTTTGATTCCTATCGTTATGTACCATTGAGGCAAAGACATATCAGGCCAGCTTGAAAGATGGATTTCTATAAATTTAAGAGTACTCAGGCTTTCTTTCTTAGTAATTTCTGATTCGTATGTTGACTGAAGAAAATTGGTGCAGACAGGCAGTGAGAGGTAGGTCTGTCCTCTTTGAACTTTAACGCCTCTTTAACCCGTTTATTCCCATTCTTATGACAGTCCCAAACAGTGTTTGATCGTGTTTACATTGCTTTTACCATAGGTTGGGTATATCCGGTCGAGCATTCAGTAATTCACTATGCTAAGCTTTTATTTCTCTATGAGGGCTCCATCGACCAAGAGCGATATCTTTAGTTGTTTAACAGGATACTTGTAAATCTTCTTGTTTTGATGATTTTTCTTCTCGGAGAAAGCTGATTGAAGCCGTTTCAAAACTGGATTGTCTTGGTGCTGATTGGATTGATCCGCTACAATGTAGATGGAAGCAACATTCGAGTTTTTTGCTGGATATTCAGGTGACAAATGATGTTTTCGAAATGAAGAATATACCTTCTAAATCTTTTCTTACTTGCAGGTATCACAAATTTACCATCAGCTAGTAGTGCTTGCCAGTATCAGTTACAGATAATCCGTGATGGGAGACGTGCATTTCAACCATTTGGCTAAGCAATCGCAGAAGTCTGTCGGAGACAAAGGGGAGATGTCAAGAAATCTTCACCAACATTTAATCTTTGAGTCGTCAACTCTTGAAAGGGTAGCAGAAGAGTCATTAGTAAACGAAGTCCTTGTTAGAGGACTGATGGAGCATGGGTAACTTTTTGCTTTCTTATTTGTATGTTCGTAGAGTGGAGCATGTTTCTTGGATTAATATTCTGCTGTGTTCTTGCAGATGTCCACATTACAAAAGAAGGTGTTGCATTAGAGCTCCTTGCTGTAATGAGATCTTTGGTTGTCATCACTGTCATAATGAGGCGAAGGTAGAGTTCTTCATTCCAAGTTATATATCTCAAGAAACTGTCTCTTTAGCAACTCCAGTTTTTTCAAGATCTATATGCTAATGTTCATGATCACATCTTCGGATCAGAACAATATCAACGCTGATCAGAATCAGAGGCATGATATTCCTCGCCAAAAAGTTGAACAGGTAAAGTAGTCTGTAAATCTTCATTGCTCTATGTTTATTGTTTTTATATTTAATTTCCAGATGACAAGGCCTCTATCTTTTTCTTCTTCACAGGTTACTTGCTTGCTCTGTGGCACTGAACAAGAGGTGTGTTCAAATTCTTATGCTTTCTCTGAACTTTTGTTGTGTTTAGTAATCAGAGATTTAGTATGCAGCGAAGGAGTCAATAACAGGCAAGATAATATCATACATTTTGTTAACTTTGTCTTTTCTTTGGCCTCCTTTAGGTACGCCAAAACTGTATCCACTGCGGAGTATGCATGGGGAAGTACTTCTGTGAAACTTGCAAGTTCTATGATGATGATGTAATTTGTATCCATTTTCTATTTATGTTACAGACTAGGCTTTAAGATTTTCAGGTTTCTTTATTGTTGTTGGTTAATCCTTATGTTGCTATCTTGTTTCCAGACGTCTAAGAAACAGTATCACTGCAACGGGTGTGGAATTTGCAGGTACATTAATGAACTCCTCTTTAATAAACAACACAGTTTGATTTACTCCACACTATAACTCTGCTCAAGTAACTAAAATCCTGTTTCTTTCCAGAATCGGTGGACTTGAAAATTTCTTTCACTGTTACAAGTGTGGTAAGCCAACTTCTACATCAAACTTTACAGGGTGAACATTACTATAATAATCTAACTATCTCTCTTGGCTCTTAACCAGGTTGTTGTTATTCAATCCTACTCAAGAACAGTCACCCTTGTGTTGAAGGAGCAATGCATCATGACTGCCCAATTTGCTTTGAGGTAAAGATTACTGTTGGTTTTGCTCTACTTCTTCACTGTAAACATGAACTTTTCTTGTTAACAAAACTTATCTGGGTGGTTTTTCGTATAGTACCTGTTTGAATCACGGAACGATGTAACAGTTTTGCCCTGCGGGCACACAATACATCGGAAGTGCTTGGAGGAAATGAGGGAACATTATCAGTACGTATATAAAAAATAACACAACACTTGTGTCTTGTTTTCAAAGATTGTTATTGTAGGCATCTTTGTCTTAATCTATGCCCGCAGGTACGCGTGCCCACTTTGCTCAAAATCCGTATGCGACATGTCAAAGGTGTGGGAGAAATTTGACATGGAGATTGCTGCCACACCAATGCCAGAACCATACCAGAACAAAATGGTTTAAGTCTGAAATTTTCTCTTTACAACCAAAACCATATGTTACATAACTTTAAAATATATAAAACAGGTTCAGATTCTCTGCAACGACTGTGGGAAGAAATCGGAGGCACAATACCATGTGGTGGCTCAGAAATGCAAAAACTGCAAATCATACAACACTCGCCAAACCCGAGGCTGAAGCTGGCTTTTAGTTTGCTTTGCATATCAGATGCACATTTTAAGAGCAATTCACTTGAGCCAATTGTGTCATTGGCTGAACTCATCCATGTAGTCTTAATTATCTCTCCAAAGCCTCTTCTTCAATTAGAGTGTTCTCCTTTGTCCCAACTCTGAACTAGTATTAATTAATGGGAGAATTACAAAACTACATCGTTTGAATTACATTGCACAAAACTACACAATTTCTAAATTACTTTACAAAATTACACCTAAACACTCAAAATTAAATCTAAATAAATCTTATCCACACAATCATATCTCCTTAATACTATACCCTAAACACTAATTAGCGAACCAAATAAAAAGATTTTAATTTTTAAAATTTTGAAAAAGGTGTAAATATGTGAAAATATTGAATTAGGTGTAATTTTGTGAAGGGAGGGTTGAAAGGGTGTAGTTTTGTGAATTTCTCTTAATTAATCTGATTTTTCAAAATAGATCCTCTATTTTCAAAAAAATCAAAGAACACTTTTAAAATATTACATTATTTCAAAACACCTTGACATTGCTATTAGCCTATTACTGTCATCAAAGCGTGAACTCAGAAAAATACAAGTGTCTGAATTTCATTAGTATGACTCTACTACACACACACCTCTTGGTCTCGGATTAAAATTTCATAAAAAAACAGATCAGTGGAATTAGCTCATTAATCAATTTAGTATAAGGAAACAATAATGTACTGTTCAGGTCTGGTCGAAAAGAAAATTGTACTATTACTATACAATTAGTACAACTATACACTCTTAAATATGAGCCAGAAATAATTTAAAGTCGAAATACTATAAATTTTGAAAAAACAAACACCGAACACAGGTAAATCTTATATTATTAATACAGAAGACGGAGAAAGAAAATCATTTTAAAATTACACATATCATCTGAGCATTTCTGGTCCCACGTTATTAAAAATTCATAAAAACCCAAAACAAAAAGCTCAAAACAAAAAGCTCAAATTTAACACAAAATGACTTAAATTGACATAATAAATGGATAATATTAAAAAATGTTGAAAAACTCATAAATATAATATTAAAAAATCATAAGAAATACAATTTTATAATTTCTAATAGATCTCTTAATATTTATATATTATATTCTATTAAATAATGATAAAACATATTGTTCATTTACAAATAACAATATTATTTTGTAAAATTGTATTTAACACCAAAATTCATGTCCAATGACAAAACTTGAACACACAATTTACCCGACTCATCGGTTGAACCACCAGTTCCCAAACTTTGAACAAAGAATTTTCGGATAAGTTTAGACATGAAAGAGTGATTAAACCTTCTTAGAAAATATGTTTAAAATATTTAAAAAACCAACGAAAAACCAATTTTATAATTTTCCTAATGTTTGTATGTTATATTCTCGCACAAAAGAATGATAAAACATATTGTTCATTTATAAATAACAATATTATTTTGTAAAATTGTATTAAACTTCAGAATTCAAGTAAAATGACAAAACTTGAGCACAAAATTGACTCGAGCCCTTGAAAATTCAGTGGTTTTATATATCCGAGGTTTTAATAGTCCGATTTTATGACAAATAAAGACCAGATTGACATACTTTTCATTGTTAAACGAGTCATATCAAAGTTTCAAAACACTATGTAGTTATTGTTTTTAATGATAAATAGTAAATTATACGTAAAGGTAAATATTCAACATCGAAATAGCAATGATAATCTTTTTCGATGATAAATATTAAAATAGTAATAGTAATAAATTTTTGTAAATAAAACGTTGTAAAAACCAAAATACAATATATTTTCTATATATACTTTAAATTTAAACTCCGCGTTTAACGCGGATAACATGAGATACAAATTTTTTTTATTTCATTTTATACTACACATTGTTTTTACAAATAAACATTTTTTCTATTACGTAAATTTTTATCCCGCGCTAGGCGGATAAATTCCTAGTGATATATTAAAAAGAACAAAATAATAATCGAAAATACATGAAAAAATGGAAAAATAGTAAAGATATGAACCTAGGGCGTGGAAGGGTAAAACAGTAAATAGCAAAACCCGTTTTGGCGGGAGAAATTTCCCCTAAATTTTTCTAATTTAACTCTCCCACTCTCACAAATAAACCCATTCCATCTTCTCTTGTTTCCACTTTTTCTTTTTTTGTCGTTTCTCTCTCTCTCCGAGAATGGTAACGCTCCGCCGGAGATCAACGGTCGTGACCGGTGAACTTGAGCCGGAAGTGGAAAAAGAAAGGCACAACGGCGGCGACTTGACGATTGTTGTGGTGGACGATTCTTCACCGGAAGAGGCGGCGGTGAAACGCTTGCGTGGACGCTGGGAACTCGCTTCTGTCCTCAATTTCTTAAACGTTTCTCTCTTCCCTTGTCTTAGATTCATGTGTTTCAACACATCGATTTTGTTTAAGACCTAAACATATCTGAGATTGTTCATGTGATTTCTGTGTAGGGTTTAAAATCTAAAAAATAGGATTTTGTTAATTTGACAGGTTTTTGGAACACTTGTCTCGGATAAATTAAACTTAACAGCTGAAGAAATTGAGATGGGTCTTATCGAATCCAACACGACGAATTCTCAGCTTCACATTGCTCTCTTGAAGGTTTTATTTTGATATCATCTGTTTATTGAACAAGCTTAAGTTTATAACTCTACTGAATCTCTATGTGTGTTTATTGTCTTGTAACAAAATCTTATGGTACTGATAATCCACAGGGGATACCACCTGTAAACAAAACCCTTGAAGATGGAGATGCTTGGATCACGGTTTTGTGTAAGAAACTTGCTCCATGGTGGCCATGGGTAAGGGGGCAATACTGAACCTTTTTTGAAGATTGTGTATCATATTACAGGTTTTGGCTTTTCACTTATTGATTCCTTGTATTGTAATTCTTGCAGATTGCTAAGGATGAAATTCCTATAACGGCTAACAAAGGGTAATGGCGTAACAATGTCGATTTTTTTGCATTATTTATTCTTTTTATTGAGGTTGAATTTGTGGTGATAACAACTTTCTTTTCTCTTGCTCTATGTTTAGGGAGGAAATATCTCAATACAGAGGACTTGACCCTATTGATCGCCTGAGGTTTCTGAAGGCTCTTTGTGAGCTTCGAGTCGACGTAAATTTCTTTTTTCATTTAGTTGTTGAATTCTATTACTAACGCATGCCTCTTTGGTTACATATCTAAACAAGATGACTCCTAGTTGCATTTGTCACTTTTCTTATAAGTGTATTGATCTTCTTGTTTCCATTGGTTGGTTGGTATAGCAAGATGATGCTCGTACGTATATCCAAGAGAATGCCAAAGAAGGAGCTTTCGTCTCTGGTTTCACCAAAAGAAAGATAGGAGGAGATGGAAAGAAGACTTCTTACTGGTAGCTACATCTCCTATTACTTCTCTCTACACTTTACATTTGGCATTACTAACTTTCACTTCTTTCTATATTCTAGGTTTGATGGTAATGACATCCAGGGGTACAGATTATATAGGGAAGTCAATGAAACCTCAAAGAGCGTTAAAGCAAGGAAGAGTGGATATTTAGATATATCTTCCATCTACTGGGAAACCGAAGCAACCAACCTTGATGAATTTCAGAGAGTCGCTGTAAGCTTTTGGTTTTCTGTTTGTGTGTCTACTCTTTAAGATGTAAGGCATTGTTTTTCTCATTTTGTTATTAATATACTGTAATGGCAGAGAGAGTTATCATCCAGCAAAGCTTCTTCTTTAGCCGCAACCGGGGAGATGATTGAGACAGATGCAATACCTGTTGTTGAGAAATATCAAAAGGTTAGCTTCACTATCCCATATTTGTTGCTAATGCTTTTGCACATCTGCTATATCATGTGTCTTATTATATGTTCCTGTCCCTTTTGAAATAACAGAAGAAAGAAAGAGCAATGAAAAAGAAAATGAAGCAAGGGAAGGTTGTTAGTGTGAATTTCTCACGCTCTGTTCGCGCTACTCGTTCTTGTCGTAACCGGGTGCCTGTTAATTACACCTATGGTAAAGTCATTTCTTTCTTGTGTGCTCTTGCACTTGTTTGATGTATTATTTCTCGTAGTTTATGAATTTGTGTGTCTAATTATTGCAGAGGAGTATGACAAGATGATTAGTGATGCTGTGGAAGAAACAGAGTAAGAGTTTGAGTTCTTTGTTAAGTGAACATATCTTCCCATCATTTACATAGCACATATAATATATCCATTTGATTAAACCAGCTATGAAACAATCTTTAACTAGAGCTTCAGAATTTCTTCAAAAAACGTAGCAGCCCAATTTTGTTTGTAAAGTCACGTGACTCATTGGGAGGAAACCCATCACTAACTTATTTTCTTGATCAGGGAAACATATCGAGATGACGAGGAAGGAACAGAGCAACAAATTACCTCCATGGGTTCAGACAACAGTTCTGAAGGAAACAACAAGTTAATAGAGTATATAGAACTTGAAAGCGACAATGATAAAGAGAATGAGGAAAGCAAGGAGGAGGAGGAGGAAGAAGAAACAGAGCCAAAGGGAGAAGTGTTCAATGGTAAAAACAGGTTGAGACAAAGACTGACTCGGAGCTCAGCTCTGCTAGTTTAAAACAATACATATTGTTTGAAGAAATGGTAAAAAGCTTTTGAACAAGACAACATCGTTTATTAGTCTGTTTTTTGGATGTAAATGGAGGATAGCCAAGCTTTTGGTTAGTTAAATGGCTTAGGACTTGGGGAGATGTTTTTTGGTCGGTTCTAGGACGAATTGATGATACCACATTGGCTCCTAACAAGTAACAATGTAGTTCTTACTCTTGTTAATCTATCATTGTCAGTTATTTCCAAGATACTTGTCTTTAGAATTCTCTGATTTTTCAAAAAAAACACCAAGTCGGATTGTTTTCCAATTTTACCCTCCACTTCTTAAAAGTGCAGGCGAGACCAATAACCCATAGCATAAATCTCGGATTTATTTTTGAGACAGTGATTTTAAATCTGTTGAGACAAGTGAAAATTGTGTAATGTCTCTCGTCTTAAGGTTCTCTGCTAGATATCATGGAGTTGTTTTCTTAAGTTAAAACTTCTACAAACTAATTAAACAAGAGTTGCTAAATACATAAAGCACAAAGAGAGCTACATCTATATTTTTTGGTTGAGAAGTTCAAGAAGATACAGTGGCTTTCTGAGACTGCGATATGATTCTGAGCTTGTCGTATGAGTCGGAACAAGCGTGAGCGTAATCAGAGAGTGCCCTGAAGATCTCAGGCAATCTTATCTTCAAGCTGTTTAGAGATTTCTCTCTTACCTGAACACAATGTCTCTGGTGAGCTTCTTCTTCCTCTTCAAGCCTTTTCTTCAATGTCTCCACAACAATTCTCCTCTCTGTTATGTGATCTCTGCTCGCGTTTGTTGTTCCGTCTTCTCCGAAACCTTCGGCTTCCTCTGTTGGTCCTCTCTTCTGCAAGTGTTTCTGATACCATTCCTCGAAACCTTGCTTCTTCCTTATAAACTCTCTTCGTGTCTCTTCGCATTTCTCCTTTAGTTTAATCTCTTCTTCCTGATGAAGCAGGATGGTTTTGATGACTGCTGCGAAAGACGAGATTGCTGCTTTCGCAACCTCATCGGGCAGTTTCTCAAGACGGTCATGCCACGAGTGGAGAAGGGCTTGGATTGGCGGGTGCTGAGGTCTAGTAGGGGAAGAAACCTTGTCTTTAAGACTGCTCTCGATGGGGATAAGGTTAAGCTTCAACCATGCGTTGAGAGAGTGAATGTATAGCTTCTGATGTGTCACGAGCGTATCGAACTGAACATGCCATTCTTCCAATACAGAACAGAACTGCTGTGTCTGTTGGTGATGTTGCTTTGTGGTCTCTTTATGAGAAGTTGAGATTTCCAGGGATTTTAGCTCCCCAACAATCTTTAGTTGTGTGTCGTGGTGTATGCACATGTTTGTCCACATCTTCGCCATCCTACAAGTTTAGAAAATTGGTTCGAGAGGGTTTAAAAGCTAATGCTTCACAGAGAATCGTTTAAAGGAGAGAACTTACCCTTCAACTAGAGAAACAAGCCTTGGATACAATTGCTCGTCTCTTAAACGGTTTACTTCTGAAGCCGTCGAGTCCATGGATTGCATGTCGACGATATACCTTGTGTGTAGATGACTCACGGCCGCCTTTGTTTTCTCCACGGTCTCTGCACTCGCACCTCGTTTTTTATGCCTGTTTAGTAGAGATACCTTTTTCTGATACTCTATCTTCATAAGCTCACCTTGCTAGAGAGAGAAACACCACAACAAAAAGTGGAGATTCAACTAGATATCCTTCAATCTTCGTAGAGAAAATGAGCAAGCTTAAAGTTACTTTACCTTCACTTCATCATAGAGTTTCTTCTCCCAAGCTAACAATTTGTCCAACACAGTCGCATGAGTTTCATGCTCATCTGATTCTTGATCATCTTTTCCACCTTCGCCATTGGAAATGCCTCTTACCGATTTATTCCAAGTTATAACCCGCATAACTTTAGCCGAATGGTCAACATATCCTGAATATCCATGAAACATAATCATATTCCATTCAGTATATAGAAAGCATTTGGCTCCACTAGTAACAATGAACCAAACTTTATAATGAATCATATCATCGACATATACCAAACCAGCAAGGAAGAAAACTGCTTTCAATAATACCTTTGTTATCTGCGAAATTCGAGTGATAATGTAGCCTTGTAGCTTCCAACATCTTGGAAACCTCTTGAGCACACTCTGATGCCTTGAGGAATCGATCATCAATCTCATCCAAAATCTTCATCAGATTCACGCTCGATGGCGTTGTCTTTGCCACTGCACGGCGAAACTCAGGTGGAGCTGTGTTGGAATGCTCAAGCTCAATCTTAGCTTTCCCTTTCTTTAATTTCCTTGCCTCTGCCTCTTCTTCTTCTTCTTCTTCTTCATCTTCTTCCTCTTCTTCTTCAACTTCTTCGACTTTCTCCGGCGTCTTAGGCTCTATTTCGTCAGCCACATTGTGACTAGTATTCTTATGGAACATAACAGATCTTTCATCATCATCTTCTTCTTCTTCATGACTAAACTTAAAATGACTATTATTACTACTCTGAGATTTGTAACTGTTTCCTAATTCTCTATCGTCTAAGTTGGGCCCAGGCATATTCTCAACCATGAAAAAGTAATCCCAAGCCATACTATTCGCCGGAGAAGCACTCTCAATCTCCGGCGTCTCCGGTCGTTTTCTACCTTTCCCAACATTCTCCGGCGTTCTTGGCGACTCCTTCAAAGCCGTGGCTCTAGCACCGTCCTTCTCTTCCTCTTCCTCTTCTTCTTCTTCTTCTTCTTCTTCTTTGTCTTCCTCTTCATCTTCCTCATCAATAGCCATGGAATCAACATTCCTTAGCTTCCTACCTCTAACCGCCATAGAAGGCAAGCTAATAGCGCGTTTAATCGGAGAAGGGGAGAATTTAGGGAGAGGAGGAGGCGGAGGAGGGAGATTCTCGATAGGCGGAGGCGGCGGTGGCTGTGGAGCTGGATCAGAAGCACTGTCGTTACGCTGCTGCTGCTGCTGATAATGGCTTTGATCCTCCAACACATGAAGCGATTGATCAGATTCGCCGTGGCCGTAGTCACTGAGAGCAGCACCAGTGTTCTTCAAAGCAATGGCGTATGCGAAATGGCCGGCGGCGAAGGCTTTGCTAGCAGCCACCGCTTCTTTGATTACGTTTCTTCGTTCTTTGCATCTAGCCACTGCTTCTTCGTTATCAACCCTAGATTGTGCACATCCCATTGCACAGTAGAGAGAGAGAGTATTTTCTCAGAGATGCAGAGAAGAGAGAGAGAGAGAGACAAAGATGCAGCGAAGAGAGAGAGAGAGAGAGACAAAGATGCAGCGAAGAGAGAGAGAGAGTAGTAAGGTTTCCCACGCGCTACGAGTGGGGTTTTATTGTGTACTCGCTCTCTCACGATATAGTAGTGGTGTCTTCTCTGTATGACTGTTTTCATATTTTTTCTTTAATTTTTTTAAAAGATGAGATAACGGTCACACATCTCGACGCACTACGGCGTCGTTTTAACATATTTTATACACATTTTACGTTTCCATTTTTTTCTATAGCAACTTTTACGTTTCCTTTTTTTTGTCTCTTTTCTGAATAATTTAACACTTCCATATATTTCTACAAGGAGTTTTTAAATTGTGAACCAATCTTTCCAAAAAAGTGGGTTTATAAAATTTTGTCACAATTCCGATTATAAAAGTTTCTTGGTTATCTACTACACCAACGTTAATCCAACCCAAAAAAAAACAGTTTTACCGTTGAAAAGGTTGTTGGTGACTAGGCAACATCAGGTCTAAAAACAAAATCTCGTGACTATTGTTGTTATGTGTGTTCTCCTTCTTCAACACAAGAAACTAAAACTCTTTAGCACTTTTGTCTTTTTTTAGATGATTCTGAAACCCTAAGCAACCTTTGGATTGAATACCAACCGCAACTTCTTCTTCTCCTCAAGTTGTCTCTACAAAAACATTTTTAAGATTTGAGTGCAAACTAAAATTGGAGTCGAGGAAAGTAAAATAGTATTGCTCTATGAAACAGATAACATATAGAAAGAGTGAACAACACACATCAAAACTAGAAAGATAAGTTTAAAAGTATTCAGCAACCTACTTATCTTATTAGTAAACGTAACCTATCAATCTTAAGTTTAAAAGTTATTTTCATAGGAAACAGAGATCAATGTTTACCTCGATTATCTTTTTTCGAGTAAGATCGTATCTGTCTAGGAGCAGGCACCATTCCATGCTCATATCAAATTCAATGGTGTTACGTTGAGAACAGTGCGATGTAGCCACAGCGTTTTTCTGAAAAATGTATAGAAGGAAAAAGGTAGGTACGTTGCGCAACGAGCTGTGCATGTTTATTTGTATGTGGATTAGACGGAGTAGAAAAACATTACCGTCCCTTGTCGTTTCTGAGTTCTGGGTTTAATATGGCCATTGAATTGAAATGGAGGCATCACTGGAGGATTCACCTTATCAATTTTGGTAGCAACAAGTACCCTGTCAAGTAGAAAAACAAGAGAAGTTCTTTATACAAAAATATATGCCACTATGCTTAAATCACCAAAATAGAGTTATGACCTATGAAGCTAAATGAAATGAGCATATAAAGTTTGTATGTTTCAAAGTGCTTTTGGTATATACATATGCCAATAAGTGCCTATTCACTTTTGCATTATTACCTTTAGAAGTTTTACATCGAGGAGATCCCTTGACAAACAAATTCAACAAACATATCTTAGGAGAAGCCTACCTTCCATCTGATAGCAACAAGCATCCCTCGTCTAGTCTTCTAACTGCCCTATTTGCTGCATCCATTGTCTCGAATATCACCAAAGCTTCACCTAATAAACAGTGGAAACGAGATGACATGGTAAGGCTACTTCGTCTAGTTCGAAATTAAGATGGGCAGAGACTATCTACGGTCAACTTATGTTGGCCATAGTCTCTGTAAAGCCAAAGTGAAAAGCATTTTAATCATTGTAATGCCACTATAATGGTAGACCTACCAGAATGAGGAATATTAACTAGCGTCCGCTCTATCATCCTCGCCCTGCATTGCTCATTCAAAGCAGAGAATACAATGTCCTGAAGCACAAGTCGTATATCCTTTGATGAAGATTTACATGATAGGTGCACCAGCAAAAAGCTGCAATGCATAAACTTAAGGCTATTTCAAAGTAAAACTCTGAATTGGATAGTACCTCCACTTCAGAAGATGTATAAGAAGGATCCAAGTTATGAAGGAGAACCAGTGTCCCTTTTCCTTCAGCACACTTCAATTCTTCTTCCCATGACTGGTTATGATTTAAATCATTGCAAAGTCAGTACACATGTACATAAAAACAATCAAGATATCAATGGCAACAACAACAAGAACAGATAAGCATGTCACTCTATTCACGTCATAGAACAAGCATGTGGAACACAATAATGAAGGTAAAGCAAACTGGTGTTGTACAGAAAGAAGAAATACTTACAAGTTTTCGGAACCATTTGCTTTCTTCCTACAAAAAGAAAACAAAATACTCCAAGTGAAATTCCATAAGCATCCAATTCTAGGCCAACATCATTCAAACTATATGTAATGATTCACATACAAAAATTGGTTTCGTATGTACTATAACTTACGGCAATCGGCTTTTGGGTCACTTCAAATATTTGATAATCTCTTCTGTAATCAGCATTGGCTAGCATCTTCGCCTCGGTGTTTTTCGATCTTTTACTATCTGTGCTGGATCTCTTGGATAGACCTTTCTCAGTTGCAGGTTTTGTTTCTTTTCCTTCAGAAAATCTTGGAATTCGCGGATCTTGATTCTTGTCATTAAACCTAGGTTTCTGGGAATAGACTTCCTCTCTGGTGACATTGTCTCTAGGACATCTAATAGGTTCGATCTCTTTTCCACCATCAAGACTTATTTTCTGCGACTCTTTTGCCCTTCCATCTGATACTGCAAGAGAATTAAGTAGCTTCCGTTGCTTCAAAGGCATGTGATCCAAGCAGTAAGAATCTTTGTTGAAACCTTCCTCTGTGAGCCTTGGTTTTTGTTTAGTCAATTGCTTTTCAACATTATGGTCTTGGTCTTTCTTTCCATAGACATCATTTCTCCTAGAACCAGAAGGGTTACTATAGTCATGCTCGCTACCACGCCGACCATTATCCCTGTTACTACAGTTATGTTCACTACCACGCCGACCATAATCCTTTTTTGACCTTTCTTCTGAAACTGTAGATGTTCTCCTAGCCAACTTCCTGTGACGTTCATTGTCTTTTGCATTGTTGTAACCGTAATCTCTCTCCCTATGAGCGGAAATATCACCAACATTACTTTCATTCTGCCTGACTGAACCACTAGTCGAAAGAAGATTTGGTTTCAAACTATCTGCAGTCCCTAGTATGCCGGTTGCTACTTTTTGCACATTACTAGCTTTCTTCTTACAGCTGGTTCTGTTAAAGATAAATCTAACTGCAACAATTACAACAAAAGGAAGAGATTGAGGTGATTATGTACTGAATATCAAAGGAATTAACTGAAATAAAACAATATGTACCATCAACACCGGCAATTTTATCATCCATCTTTTCTGAGATTTGGGAAGTTCCAACATCATAAGTTCGGTGAAAAATGAAGTCAGCCAACTTGATTTCTTCTTCTGAGGGTTGCGGATTTCTTACATCCTTCGAGATGCATAGAACATTGCATTTACCAGAAATTGTTTCCTGGTGTAATAGTGTTACATCAATACAATAATAAGATAAACAAATACAACAAAGGAGAAGGAAAATGCTAAACAATATAGATAAAGAAAGTACCAATATGTTTTCATTGGAGAGGCCAAGACCTGACCCTGAAGCCAAAAACAGTTCGTTCGAAAGCACATCTTGAACTCCTTGAAGTTGGAACAAAAGCTCACAAGGTTTGAAGAACCAGAGCAGCTCGACTCTCCTCGGGTATTCGCGTTGATCGTTGTATTCCCACATTTTTATGATCTTGCCAACAAAGAGCTCAGTGGAGTCTGTTTTGCTGGTATCACCGACCAAGACACAGTCGTAAAGACGGTACTCAGAACCGTCGTAGGTGAAAGATTCATAGAAGGTGACATCCTTATGTTCCACACCGGTTTCTCTCTTTTTACCCCACTTAAACTCTAAGCCTTCAACTTTTTCTGATTCTCCCATTTCCCTGTAGAGCAGCTTTCTCTTACAAAACACAACAACAGCAACAAAATAGCCCCTAAATCAGCACTGCACATCATCTTGAAACAAAGATGTAAGGGCAATGATAATAAGTTTACATAAAGCATAGTTTCTTGAAATCAAATTAAACAAACAAAAGTGGGGAAAACAAAATCAACAAACCGTAATGCATAATAATCACAAATAGTGCCTTAGCAAAAAAAAACAAGAAAATTCCAAAAATCGAAGCAAAGCCCAAGACAACGAAACGCAGAAAAAAACCCTAAAACGACACATTATCGTTCAGTGATGTTCATCATCCTATCTAATAAACACACGATTGAACACAGATTTGCTCTAAGAAGGCGAAAAGACAAAATAAAAAAATCGCGACAAAGTACGATAATAGAGAGGAAGACGGCGAGGCTAACACCTTTCCCGACGATCGGGAGAAAACAAAACCCTAGATTCTCGTGAAACCACAACGCTCCTCCGTCTTCTACAAAATATCTTCAGAGAGAAGAAAAATCGATATTTGGCTAATAACTTTTCGCAGTTCCCAATAAGGAAGGAGAGAGTGTATATAGGAAGCTTTCTCTACTTCCCCCCTGTTTTTGGCTGTTCATTTTATTACTACATATATTGCTTTTCAATAAATCTTGCTAATTGTGCTTAATTAACGTAATAATCCCCCCAAATTTTACTTTATTTTCGAATAAGTCCTCTAAGATTAGGTTTATACTAGTTTGGGATTAGGGTTTTATTTTGATACAACGGTGTCTATGATTTTTTTTTGGGCGGGGATTATAATTTAAAAAATAATAATGTGATTTTACACGTGGACATTTCGTTTACTATATAGATACTTTTTTACCATTACTAGGTGTATTGTTTGATTTAAGTTTTGATGAGTTTTTATAAGTTTTTAAATGATTTTGATAAATTATAAAGTTTGTTATGATTTTTTATGAAAACACATTGAAATTCCACTTAATACCATGTGATTTGAGCATTTACATTTTTAACTAAATAAATACATTAAAACACATTGAAATCACTTAAAACTCATCACTTAAAACCCATCACTTAATTTTTTCCGATAACAGTGGATTTTAAGTCACTTTTTTCAAATCACTCCTCCAATAACACTGAATTTTATAAGATATTTTAAAATTATTGTTTGAATAACACATGAATTTGAGATTTTAACTCAAATCACTTAAAATCTTTATCGAATAAACCCCCTAATACTTATGTGTATTCATAACCAAAACATTGCAAAGGTAGATTAACTCATAAATTATTATTTTTATTTTTTTTTGTCAACATTTGGGCCACAAATGGTCGGTCCATTAGCCAAACCTACACTATCGTAGGCGCGGAGAATCGATCCCGGGTGGGGTGGTGCTATCTGCCTCATGTAGACTTATGAGTGTCACTAAACCAAAGTCACTTCCCCACTCATAAATTATTACATAGCCCATTTTTAATATAACATTAATAAGCAAATCTTTAGTATTTGAACCACACAACATGTGTCTCGGGTAGGAAATGGCATATTGGAACGGTCCCTGGCTTCACTTTTAGGACTTTAAAGGCCAAGTGGTTCGGGTTCCAAGCCAATGTGTTCTTGTGGCACACCGCAACCGCTTTAGCCCGCATCGCGTTCTCTCCTATGAGAGGAACGGAGTAAACGGTTGTCTTCATAGCCTTGTGGCAATAGAAAACCGCGAATGGGAATTTCTGTTTGTGACACACCACCGAGTTGTCGTCAGACAATTTCTTTACACCAGCCGCCGCGATTTCGTACTTTTGCATTGGCGCATTCTCCTTATCCACCTATAAATCAAATAGTTTGTAATGGAAAAACCTTTCAACTAAATATTTTTAATGAACTAATTACCGGTATGTTATACCTTGGTCGAAACGGCCCGAACACGGTTTTTACCGAGTTTTGAAACGCAAAAATCGACCATCGCCTCCAAAGATGTCGCGCAATACTTCTCCTCTCCATCTACTTTCTTAGCTTCACACTCTTCAATAGTCTTCTTCATCATCTTTGCTTCAACTGAACCGGGTTTCACCGAAAACGTCTCCAATATCTCCGAAAACTTCTCCGACCCAAACGACACGGTTTCAGCATCAACACGCGTCAAAAACGCCGCTTTTCCGCAGTAGCCGTCTTTCACGTTAAACCTCAAGTTCATACTTTTTCCGGGAACCAAATCTTTCTCTAAGAAGAAGAGAGCCGCTTTGGGATCATCATGTAGCTGAGTTTCGCTGGCTGCGTAGTAATATACAAAAGGGTTTGGTCCAGGGGTCACACCGACGTAGACTGGCCTTCCCTTGTGGCGCGTGCGCACTATCACGCCTCCTTTACCTACTCCTACGTCGGTTCTCTTCCCGGGAATACCCGTATGGACGCCGACGCCAGGGCGTTTTCCGCCATTAACACTTACATGTGTTCCTTTGCCTTTACCGGTGTCCACGTGTACATCTCCTTTGCCGACGTTAACGGTGGTTCCTCCTCCGGGTTTTCCGGCGTAAACGTCTACGCCGCCTTTCCCTACTTGGACGTTGGTGCTTTTCTCGTCGGTGAAATCTGTAACAATGATATAATTTGTTAATTAAGGAAACATTTATTTGCTATTAATGTATAGATTCACATAATTGTCACTGTGACCAATCAGCATGAGACACATATCTTGGAATATTTTATGAACTCACACATTTGGTAGGTGAAAAAGAATTAATTCTAATAATAAATTTACTGAAAGTAAATAAAATAAATTACCGGTCGTCAAAAGATGGTGAAGAGAGTTGGGCATGGGAGTGTTTGGTAAAGCTGCGTTCCAATAACGCGCTGGTCGCAACTCAGCCGCAATCGCGGTGACTGAAACAAGAAGACATATCAAAGGAAGACAAATCGCCATTTTTTTGTGGGAGTTATGATAGAAAAATGTTTTTGATGAATTTGAGGAGAAGAAGTGTGTGAGTGCACATTGAATTTTATAGTAAAAAGAGATTTAGTAGAAAGATACAAATAGAGTGTATAATAAGTTTGAAGTTATTACTCTCTAACTACCACTAGCTTTCTACTTCTTAAATGCTCTTTGTGTCCATGTGTGAACTAGTGTTTTATTGTTTGTGTTTCACGTTATGTATGGGCTTTTTTTTTTAATGAAAATTCCTTACATTTAAAAGTTAGCGTTAAGTATTAGGGTGAATTTGCCGTTTGGACTTTGGACCATTTTTACAAATATATCTAAATTTTAGAACATTTATTATTCATTATTGCAAATTAAGTATGTAGGGACCATATACACAAATAGAAATGTTCAAGAGATACAAAGGGGAAGTTTGTTGTGTAATGTAAAATGAGTGGATTTCGGAAATATCAAAAAAATGACATATATAATTATATATATATATATATAAATGAATATACGACAAATATATACACAGAGGAAATGAATGTATACATTGAATATATATAATGAAAGAACATTTAATGCAAAGTAAAGTGCATTAAAAATCAGATTTTTGGTTTCTCTCATATTTTTTTTCTTCTCTTCTCTTTTAATTTAGGCTTCTTCTTCATTTTTTTTCTCTTTCTTTTTTATCTCTCCTCTTTTTTTTTTCTCTTCATTCTTTTTCACTTATCTCATCTCTTATTTCATAAAATTCACAAATTGAATCTATAGTTAAATTCGTATGTTTAAATAGTGGATTCGAATATTGTACAGTGTACAATTTTACTTATACAACTATATGTACATACGCATAACTAGATAATAAGACGTACAACTGATTTGTACACTTTGTAAAAGTGGATATTGAACTGTACATATATATATGTACAACTGAATATATCGTTTATATCATCCAATGGATAATTTGACTATCCACTATTGTGGACAACATGAGAATAAGTTTGATTATCCACTGAATTGTAAATATAAAGTTGTATGAGTGAGTTGTTGAAGTAAGTTATTCACTGGATAGTTCGGTTGTCCAGTGGATAGTCTATTGTCCACTTAATTGTACATATAACAACGTTTTTACGAATCAGTTGTTGAAGTAAGTTATCCACTAGATAGTTTGATTGTCCACTGGATAGTCTGGTTGTCCACTGAATTGTACAAATAAAAGTGTACAATCAGCTGTTGAAGTAAATCATTCAATGGATAGTCCGGTTGTCCACTGAATTGTATAAATAAATATTATTTATACGTACAATTGCATAGTTAGATTGTCCACTGATTATTATTATAACTGATTATTATTCTCTTATATTTATAAAATTTATAAGAAAATGTACAAATTCACTACGAATTGGACTAATTAATTCAACTTTCTAATTTTGTAAAATAAGAGAGAGAATAGAGAGAAAGAAAGATCATTGCAAGAGAAAATGTGAAAAAAAAAATTAATTAAAAAAAAGAGTGTAGAAAAAAAAAACTGAAAAATAAAAAAATCTCGTGAAAGAAAAAGAGGAAAGAGAGAGGAAAGAGTAAAATAATTTTGGAATTAATTAAAATTCAAATGGCACAAACGTAATATATGATTACTATATACCCATTGTGGTACTATTTAATAAACGTGAATAGTGATTTCAGGTGGGTCCTACGGTCAAATTTGCAATTAGAAATAGTGAATGGTCTAATTTTTCATTATTTATCAAAAAATGGTCCAAAAAGACAATTATTCATAAGTATCTGTCGGTTAATTATTTCACTTCAATCGAGAATAAGTTTCAAAAATAAACCAAAAGAGTCTCGAGGATATTGCAACTCTTAACTTTCGTGTGGACTTTTTAGACAAAGATAAAATCGAAACGAACAACTAACTCATTTATTATTGGCTTCACAATATATTCATAACTTTGTTATCCATTGTTTTACGAATGAGTCTAGAATTATTTATTTAATGTTGTTGATATATATTGATATAGTTTCAATGGAAACCCTACCAAATCTTTTGTTGTTGTAATGATGGGCCATATCAAAGAGGCCCAAAATTAAATGCGAACTAAACCCAATACCACCATTTTCATTTTATCAGTCTCGCTAGGGTTTATTATTATTTATAATTTTATATAGGATTATTTGGGTTATTTGACTTATAGAATATGGTGTAACACCCATCTCACTATCAATGATAAGTAATAAGAAACTTTGATACTAAAATATATAAATATAGTATTGGAATCAAATAGTACTTTGTAATATACGAAAAAAATAGAGAAGAGAGAAACAAGTATTCCAATAATGAGCATGCACGATCACAATGAATAGTCTTGATCGATTGACCAATTAAAGGGGAAAAAAAGAGAGAATAAGAAGTGGACCATAAAGTATACAAGAGACCACATCACTTTTTAGTTTTATTTTTGTAATAATCTTAATTCGCTTGCATTGCACCTACAAGGCATCATATTATAGCATAATTATTCACGGTACTTAAAAAAAGTCCTTAGAATTTTTTTTGATTTTTTTATTATTATATTTTTCAAAAAAAAATAAAATAATAATAATAATAATAGTTGGACCAATCGCGGGCCGCCACGTGTCAGTGGGGCCCGCGAAAAATCTAAAGCACCGGCATTTAGAGAAGCAATATTAGCATTGATCCTTAATATTATTGTGGAGCCCACGGGTTAAGACCCTTTTGGGCCCCGATAATCATGGTCTAACGAGCATCTCCAACAGAAAAACCCTCAAAATTTATTAACTATTCAGTGGAGCTCATAAATAGTTGGTTTAAAAAAAATAAAAAACGCATCGATCATGGACCGCCACGTATCTATGAATAGTTAAGATCCGGATCTTAAATAGGAAATATAAGATTCAGATCTTAACTACTAAGATCCAACTAAGAAACACCATTAGATTTGTCGTTAGTATCTTATGAAGACCCTTTTAGTTAGGACCACTCTTTTTACTTCCCACTATATATAGAATCTTTGTCTCTTCTCTTCGCATGTGTTTGTATGTACTCATCTGATTTTTCACACATGCATCCTTATATTGATACACTTTTCATCATTATGAAATTTTTATCAATCATATTTTATTTTTAAGAATAATGACATATAAAACACTACGTATTTAATAGTCATTCACTTTTTCATAAAAATAGCAAAATATTTAACCCTATTTTTGTTATGTACGTAAGGAAGAATTGCGGATCGAAACTCTTAATCTCTAATTTATAGTGAATGATAATGTCGAATAATCTACTTAACGGATTTTTTCATATGTCTAAAACATGGCATTATATTTTCGATTTTTCTAAAACGTAACACCATCTTCGGCTCACACCATCTAACCCTAATTTATATCAAAAATTAACCTAAGTATTTTTCATTTTAAATTGCCCCAACACAAACTTGTGATTATGTTGGCCAATGAGCTTGAAAACAAACTTAAATGTGTAACACAATTCTTGAAATTAATTACTAATTAGTATACGAGTTCCACAACTTGATTAGAAGAAATCAAATTAAATTGAAAAAAAGAAAGGAAACAAAAATAATGGTTAAAGTTTGGTGTGGCTTTTATTAGTAAAAATCCTAGTGAGTAGGATATGTATCATCACGTCAAATCTGTTGACAAATTAAGATTAGTCTTTTTCTAATCATTAATCAATAAAAAGATTAAAAGATCCATAACCGTGGGATGATAGGACCAGACACATTTTGTCACTAGCCTCACCGTCAGATCATTTCTTGCCACCATCTAATTAATTTAATTTAATTTAATTCATTAATTTAGAGATTAACGGTCCAAAACTGAAATGGTCCATTTTGTGACCGTTAAGGTAATGAATGCAAAAAGGACCAGTTTTAGAGTTTAAAGCTTTAATTTTGGAATCGGATGGTTGAGATTTATTTAGGACCCACCAGTGCCACGTGTACGATCGTGGCTGGTTCGTCCAGCGAGATTACTTGCCTTTGTGGAGGAGAAGTTGCATTGACGACTCATATTATATGGACCACATTTCTTGTATAATTATACTAATTTGTGAAATTATAACTATTTTTTACGAGAGTCTATATTTTTTGTTTTTGTCAAGCGCTGCACCTATATTCTTTAACGATTATTTTCTTGTAGTGGCATGAAAATATCTTTAAAAAATATTCTAGTTTTACCCATTTTCCAACACAATTTGTCAAAACCACCTATATAATTCAGAGCCAAGAAAAAAACAGAAACTAAAAAAAGGAAAAAAAATAAAGAAAAAGAACTTCAGAAAAAAGCAGAAACAACATGATTTTAAAAAAGTAAATGCTACTTATGTTAAAAATGTGGGACTAGGAACTGTAAAGATATATCAAATCTGTTTGCCTACTTGGGGTCAGCCACTACTAATTACTTCACATATGTTTTAAATTAAAATAAAGTGAAGTTTCGAAAAAAGAAAGATTTGATGTTGACAAAACTCAAAAAAATAATTGAAAGATTTGATTTGGGATCCGAATATCTGATATTTGTTTCCTAAAATTTCCCCAACAGCTTGGCAAAAGTGTTTGGGGCTCCAGCTTATTACTTATGTATGCTTTTTACTAAAGTAAAATTTATGTAAGATCCTTGTTCCCCTTTTTTCTCTTTTTTTCTCCAAAATAGAATCTTTTATTTAACGTTTTATTAATTATATCCTCTGATGGAAGAAAAGTTGAGAATTTTAATGAGTATATTTCTGAAATCTAACACAAATTTTATTTAGATTTTAACAAAGGCACCTGGACAGTAATAAAATAAACCACCCACATGGTTTTAATGTCAGTGTACGTTCTCTAATCACATGTCTTGTAAGGTCAGCCACATAACTAATGATCCAATGACTTCAAAGAATAAATTCTCGTATTAATTTTCTGTTAATTAAATTCGATTTTTCATTATATTTTACAACCTTTTGTGGGCACAAGATTAATATGAAATTTGTGGTTTAAGTAACTTACAAAATGATTTAATATTGTTTTTCTTGTTTGAATATATAGTATGATTTTTTTTTCTTTTGTTAAATCACCGTTTATGATTTTATATAGACGAAAAATACGCAACATGATATGCAAAGGAGTATATAATTCATATAAAATAATTTGTGAAGATTCGTACGAAACAAAAACATCATAGTGAAGTTGATCTATAAGCCACATATAAGTAGTAGCTTTCTCAAGTCTTAGTTTATGTTATGGATAGTCCATAACATATATCGTTGTCCAAAATAATTAATAACTCTGAATTAGTATTTTCGGAGATAGAAAAGTAAGAGACGTGATTCGAATAATATGGCATTTAAGCGTTGGCTTATTTACTATAAAGTTATTTTAATAATTTGTTTGACATTTTGCTTACTTCAAAACATATCTTATATCATTTATTTCGTTCACTTGTAACAATTTTTACTAATTTTTCTCATGAAACTTTGGACATCCTGTTTAATAAGGCCAAGATATACAAATACATAAAATCGAATCTAAACCTAATTAAGGATCTATCTGACATGAGATCTATTATAGATTTATACATAGCTAAATTAATTTCAAAAAAAATGACAAGAAATCATGTGGAGACCGTACATTTAGCAATAATTGGAAAAAAGAGTCAGCAAGAATTATAATAAATGTGCAGGTCTTAATTTCTGACAAATGTACAAATTAACCAGTGGTCCATTTTATATGATACTTCTACTAGGGAATGAAATAATTTCGACAACGAAGTTTCATTGACAAACTCAATAACATTTATTTATTTTTAAAATGCATTAGGTATAAAAAGAGCATTAGGTTTAGTTAAAACAAAATATTATGTATATAAACAAAAAACCTCACCACAATACTCTGCCAACAAAAATTAACAAAAAAAAACAGATAACATACCTAACTAAAGAAAAAAATAATAATTAGAAGAAAGGTATAAAAAGATTTACAAAGTGGGGTTATATAAGCATGCAAAGAAAAGAGAGGGTCCCCTACTCTTTCTCCCTTTGGCCATATGATCATTAATACCACACCACAATCACTCTCACTAAGTTTCCTTTTCCTCCAATTTGCAATTGCACCTTTGGAAGATAAGTCTTTAATTTACATCACTCCCCAAACCCATATTCTCCATTTTGAAAAAAACCCCGAAAATACCATCAATTTTTTTCGATATCTACCCGCATTTTTGAAGTTATGTTTTCTTTCTTTCTTTCTTTCTTCTTGATAGAAACCCTTTGTATATAGTTTCTCAAAACCGGCCTATCTAGCTAGCTAGTCTTTAGGGTTTGATTAGATCTTCTTGACAAGAACACTTGTATATATCTTGAGCTATTCTTTTTGCATCCATTGATGCTCCAAAAATACCACGTTTTGTAAACCCTACCGCGTATAGTCCACATTCCCCTCTCCATCCCTCGGGAAACTCTTGTATTGGAAACCCATCTTTTTTACTAAACATTTTATTCTCCTGCAAATTAATTTACCCACTTAATAAAACTTTTCAATAGATATTCTTGGAGAAACGTATAATAACTACATAATATTCACTATTGACTAATACCTTTAGCCAAGAGGGTACGTTGCTTTTATAGCCAGTTGCTAATATTATGGCGTCAAATCTCTCCATTTCTCCGTTATCGAACTCAACTTCGTGCCGTTTTAATCTTCTAATACCGGAACACACCTTTTAACAAACCAAATAAGGTCACAATTAGTAAACCGGTTATTATTTAGTATAAATATACATATCATATTTGATTAGATAAATATGGTAAATATATACCTTGATATCTCCGGTTTTGATCTTGGCGAGTGTACCGACATCTAGAACCGGAGTTTTACCGGTTAGATTTTTGAGCTGTAGTGGGCCTAACCGGGGCCGGTTAAGACCTAATAGAGTGGTGTCACCGAGGATGAACCGGGAAACAACCAAAAGGAAACGGTCAACGACACGAATGGGTAGCCATTTGAGTAACAACATGGACAGCCCAAAAGTTGAAGTACCCAACATCTCTCGTGGTAGGACGTGTACCTTTACCATTTTAAAAATAATAAAAAAAACATAATTAGCAAATACTATTATTTCATTTATAATTTGAATGAAAAAAAATTCTATTATACTTCTTAATTAATTGAAGAACTATGACTTTTTCGTGAGAATGTTTGCGCGTGCTCTTGACAAATCCCAATAAAGTTGTGTTGTGATAGTTTTTATTCTCTAAAAATATTATAAAAATAGGATTTCCGCATTTAAAATTGTATTAGCAAATTGTTGGAACTTGAAGTCACAAGGAACTTAAAAGCGGAATAAAATCTTAAAATTGGATAATACCAGCCTCTGTATTATCCCATAAATATTTTTATTTTTCTGAACAGATTGATAAAATCAAATATTTTTCAAACTGAAAGTATTTAAATAATTATACAATTTTCCAAATTTTTATTGTAAATACACATAATAGGAGACAAGTTACAAGAATTATTTTTCTCAAGACACAATGATTATTTGAGAGCTACTATGTTTAAATAATTCGAGTTCTTCATGAAAAGAGTACAATGATATATATATATATATATATATATTTGAAACACTGCTTATGTGAAATAATAAATTTTAGTAAAACCAGTTTCATTAAAAAAAACATATCAATGAGAATAAGAATATCAGAGAAACTTTTTATAAATCTTCAATAAAGAATCTGTTTTTTGGAAAAATGTAAGTAGGTAGACCTTTTTCTTCTAAAACATTTAACAAAAAAACCTCTCGAAAACATTTGTAAAAACGGAGTATAACTTACATCAAAAATAGTTTTTAGAACTTAGAAAACAAAATATACAAAAATTAGAAAACAAAGTAGGTTTTGAATGAATGAAAAGTGAAAACAAAACTATTATATTTGATTTTGTTTTTAGCATAGAAAAAAACTCTACAAAACATGAAACTTCACTAAAAATAATCGAAAACGCTCAACAGAAAATATAATTAATTTAATTAATCACCACACTAGCTAGTTTAATTTTTCTTTAAAAAAAAAAACAATAAAAAGATATAAAAAAAAGAACTCACAGCGTCTCTGACAACAAGAGAAGGCATAGCACCAAAGTTACAAAGATCCAAACAAACCTCCATACCAGAATTTCCACATCCAACAACAAGAACTTTTTTTCCGGCGAAATCACCACCGCTCTTATACTGACTCGTATGCTTAACCACCTCCACAAATTTCTCCATCCCTTCAAAACTAGGCACCACCGGCTCCGCATTCTCCCCCGTCGCCGCCACAATCCATCTACACACATACTCCGTCGTCTCTCCCTCCTCCTCCCCCACGCTCCTCACGCGCCACATACCTAACTTCACATCAAACTCAGCCGACACAACCGTCTGTCCAAACTCTGGCTTTATCTCAAACCTAACCGCATACTCTTCAAGATACTCTATAAACTGTTGCTTTGTCGGATACGTTGGAAAGTCAACGGGGAAGGGTAAAATCGGAAGTTCACAAAAATGTTTGGGAAGGTGTAGATGTAAACGGTCGTATGTTTTTAGCTGCCATAGTGAAGCTATACAGTTTGATCTCTCGAGAAGTACGGAGGATATTCCTTTCTCTTTTAGACACGCGGCTGTGGCTAAACCGGACGGTCCAGCTCCTACTATAACCGGTCCGGTCACGACGCATATGCGATGACGTTTAGGTGGTGATGACGTCATCGTGGTATGGCTCTTTGATGAAAAGTGATGGTCATGTGCTAGTTTGCCTTCTAACTCTCTTTTCGAAGAGAAGTCCATATCAAGAAAACCAAGATTCGCTTCTCTTTCTATGTTTCTTGAATTTAATTATAAGATTTATAAAGAGAGTGAGAGAAAATTAGGAGAAAGAGAGAGAGAGAGAGAGGCTTGGTGTGTCTATTTTGTAATGTGTATAGTTAAAGAAAATTACAAGAGAAGGGTTTGTAGTAGAAGAGAAGTTGTGGTGGGGAAAGTAATGATCAAGAGGAGGAGCAAAGGACAGATTGAACAATTTGACATTGATGGCATGGGAGAGTAATAAATAAGAAAAAGAGATATATGTGTATTATATGTGTTTTATATATTTTTTAAAAAATTAAAGATGATATTTTGTTAAAAATATATAAGTGGTTTAAAAAATAGAATAAAAATTAATATATTATCGGATCGGAGAATCAAAGAGGTTAGGGTTTGGATTGAATCGGCTGAAAAAGAGGGAGAGAGAGATCTTATCCAAATTATTAATAAGAAGAAGAATGAGTAAAGAGAGTTTAGAGAGATAATCGGAGAATTATATGATTAGAAAACTACGGGTCTCTTTAAAATGACATTCAAATAGATTATTTTCTCTTAAGTTTTGATGATGTGACTATCTATCATTTATGTGTATATATATATATATATATATGTGTGCTTCAAAAATGTTTATATAGAATTTTAGTTATATTTAATAGAGTTCTCTTTCTTATTATTTATTTTTATTTCTAACCGGTGAGATTTTTGTGCTCCACTACACTTTTGACTCGATCTTTACCTCATGGAAATCTCAAAGATTAATGTAACTTAGCTTTTGATTGTCTTATTATGTCTCCACACCCCAATATGCATTTATAATATGAAAAGTATATCATTTTATAGTTTTTCCTTGTATTGCATCATTTTTCAACTAATTTAGTTATTTTACATAAAGATGATCTAATCTAATTAACTATTCCCAGATACTATTTATAAATGTTGTTAAAAGATTAAAAAATTGTTATGAGTATTTTATTAAATATATATAAAATGAAAACAAATTTTTAGTTCTCCAAAAAAAAAGTCTTTTAAAATAGGGAGAATCACAAAACTACACAATTTGAATTACATTTCACAAAACTACACCATTTCAAAAATTCTTCACAAAACTACACCTAAACATTCAAAATTAAATTCAAATAAATCATACCCACACAATCCAACCCCTTAATACTATACCCTAAACACTAATTAGCGAACCCAAATAAAAATATTTTAATTTTGAATTAGGTGTAATTTTGTGAAAGAGGAATTGAAAGGATGTAAATATGTGAAAATTTTGAATTAGGTGTAATTTTGTGAATGAAAAATTGAAATGGTGTAGTTTTGTGAATTCGTCTTTAAAATAAACAAATGAAATATTGGTTGGGCCTAAAGCCCTAACAGTTTAACCCTGCAAAGGAGAACTGTTACTCTCTATATAGTTTGTAGGAAGTTAAAACGTTGAAACATTTCAAGTGTTGGATTCAAGGAAGTGTTGTCTCTCGTCAGCACACGAGAGATAGTACATATGTCAAATTTGTACTTCATGTCTTTTTTTTGCTCACAAATGGTATACCATTCTTTATACATTCTTTTTGGCCCCTCTCTTAATTATCATTTTACTATCAAGCTTTTATATATTGGGTGTGTATAGGACATTATTATAACCATTTTTCTATTATATGTTAAGGGGGTCTTTTGCTTTTTTTTTATAAAGATGTTATAGAAATGATAATTTAATTAAGGTGATTGATGAGTTATTAATCATGAGTAACAGTTCAATTAGAAACATTGTATATATCACTAATTATATATGTGATTTTGTAGCAAGCACTACATATGAGATCAATAATATAATATAAATATATAAATATATATATTTATATATATATTTATATATATATTTTGAATTCATATTGTACTAATTATAAGCCATTTATATGCTTATTATAGTATACTAGGTAAGTACCCCGTGCAAAGCGCGGGACATGATATTCATAAATAATAGTATTAAGTTATATTATGGAAGACCACGAATTGATCAATTTAGGCATAAACATTTAACCCGAGATTCGAAACCCGAAACCGAATTGACCTGAAAAATCCGGTTTGGTCCGATTTCGGTTCTCAAATTATCCTATCGGGTATTTATATATTATAACTCGGGTTTCCGTTCTAACCCGAACCGACCTTAGGCCCGAATTGTATTCGAATAGACCCTAAGATATACACATGTATATATAGTTTTGATAAGGTAATTTGGATTTTAGTAGGTTATTTCAATTTTTTGTGGGTTATATGAATAAGCCGAACCAAAATCCGAACCGAATCCGAATCATCCGAAATAAGACCGGAAGTTCTTATCAAAAATATGTAAAACCTGAAAATTTGAACCAAAAAATCAAAAAACTCGAACCGAATAATATTTGGTTCCAGGTCAAGTTTTGTTAAATATATAAAACTCGACCTGAACCCGAATAGATTTGAACCGAACATAATTGTATTTGTAAATAACCCGAACGGATCATATATCCTTTAACCCGAAAAACCCGAACGAATCATATATCATTTAACCCGAAAAATCCGAACTCGAATGAGCCTGACCTGAAAACCAAATGTCTAGGCTCCAATCCACTAATCAAAGTTTCCGATACCCGTTGGCAATTTATGAGACATGCATCTATAAAAGACCATTATCGAAAGCCGAAATAACTAATCAAATTTTGCAAGCTTATTCAAAGAAAAAGACATGCATTATGCATACCCCGGTAAATGAAAGCGCAATCCATTTACCAAAATCCATATGTCAATTAGACGAAGGTCCGCTTTAATGATTTTGTATGTGATAAAGTCTTATTTATATTAGAAGATTTCTTATTTTGTTTCTTATTGTTTTCAATATGGAAGAAATTTAATTCTTAAAAGTTTTATACGTGGGTTTGAATTCGTTGGACCGGAAATATAATTTATAAAAATTCGCCGAATAAAAATTATTCAAAAATATAAGGACTAAAACGCAAAAAATAAAAAATATCCTAAAAGCTCTGACATCGCGACACGCAAGCGTTTTGTCTTCTCTTTTAATAGTATAGATTGAATACATCACCTAAAATAATTGGCCAAATAGGTTTGCCACTTAAATTAAATTCGTTATATTCTCATAATGCCCTCTAATTTGTTAACTTAAATTAATACCGACTTCGTACTATTTCTCACTATATATAGTTTTTTTTTGTTAATTTCCACTATATATAGTTTGCATGCTCTTTTGGAATTTAAATTGATTTGATAAATTATATATGCAGAAATTTTGTCATTTAGGATGTCACAATGAGAGAAAGAGAGACTTGATTGGATAGGGATACGAGTGGAGTAAAGATCCCAAGCCAGACAAAATATTCACACCTAATAATTTTTACTTAATTGACTACTCAAGATTAAACCTAATTAATAACACTTACCCTACCATTTACCTTGTATATGTGTTTTTAATAAAGGGAGAATTGCAAAACTTTTTGAATTACATTTCACAAAATTACACCATTTAAAAATTTCTTCACAAAACTACACTTAAACACTAAAAATTAAACCCCTAATTAAGCATACCCACACAATTCTACGTACCCTCCATTTTCACTAAACTCTAAACACTAATTAGCGAACCCAAATATAAAATTTTAATTTTGGTAAATTTTGAAAGGGTAAATCAACCCTTTAAAATTTAAAAGGGTGTAAATATGCGAAAATATTGAATTATGTAGGGGGTGTTATTCAACTCGGGTTTTAAAATCTTAGGTGATTTGGTGTGATTTTAAATGTTTAATGATTTAAAATCAATTCTAATGGAGATCATTTCTTTAGATTTGAAAATCTCACCAAAATACATTGGATTTAAAATCTCTTCTTTTGTTCATTATAATCCATATCAAATCATTTAAAATGAACTAAAATTCAATGTCATTGGAATGTTGAATAACACTAGATTTTAAAAAATGATTTGAAATCATTTATTGAATAACACCGGATTTTAAAATCCATTGAAACATGATTTATAAATACCATATCCAATAACACTAGATTTAAATGAAAAGTTTAAAAACATCAATTGAATAACAATGGATTCTAATTAGATTTCAAATCTATTAAAAACATTGATTGAATAATACCCCCGTAGAGTTTTGTAAATGAAAGAATAATATGGTGTAGTTTTGTGAATTCCTCTTTAATAAATAATATATTAAACTCGTACTATAAATCAAACACTTGTCTGAATAAATCCCATTGCAGTACATAAAATTGTTAGGTATGGTTATCTTACTTCAACACGTCATTATTGCATGTGTTGTAAATTCTCACAAACAAATTTTATTTTTAGAAACTATTTCCGTATAAACATATTTGAAATGCATGAGTTTGATACAACGTTATTATAAAACAACAATTATATATAAAGCAGATGAATATATATAGTAAGTTAGTAACAAAAGAACAATAATATAATTTAATCAAGCTGATACCTGAAAAAAGGCCATAGGAATTAGGAAGTGACTTTAAGTGTGAAATCAATAAAAAAGTGTAAAGAATAGACATTACTAGCTATAGGCTTTGTAGTGCCTATAACCTAGCCTAGGCTTTAGATTGTCTTAATTTAAAATTGACTTATGCAATCAGAATATTATCATAAAACTATACTAAAGTGATTCACCATCTACATGGTCAAATATGTAGGCACGATTTCTTAGGGCTTCTTATTTATTTTTTTGTATTTTTTAAAAAAATAATAAACATACCAATCATAGACCGCCACGTGTGAATGAGGTTCATGAACAGTTCTAGAACCGAATCCAAGTAGAGAGACAAAACAATATGCCTCTTATGAATTTAGTGGGGCCAACAGCTTAAAAGCCCCATTAAATACAACGATAATCATGCTCTAAGTTAGATTGATTGGAAGAGGTTCTATTACATAATTATATAAATGCATGTCATTAACATGGATTTGAGATTGTCTTATTTTTATTTTTCTATATTAAAATTTACATGTAAAGTTATTTATATAAATAATTTTTTCTTTTTTGTGCATCACATGAAAATTATGTCACAAAACTATATATAAACACTTACACTATTTACTAGAACTTGATTATACTAGTTATTTTTCTCATTAGTACAAAAGCTTAATCTATAAGACTATAACTAATAATCAATAACTAAGCCAATAAAAATTTTATAATAATTAATACAAATAGAATCAAGATGGATTTATCAGTAATCGAAAGTCCACTAAGCTCCACTTAGCTAATGATATCCCCTTTTCTATTATTTTTTCTTATTCTTTTGAGATCACGAGACATTCGTGGGGAAGAATGACTTCTGATTTTGTAAAAAACAATAATTAAAGGAATATTCACACTGGCCGGTCAGGTGCTTTATACTTAAAATATGATAAAAAGAAGGAAAAAACAAAGTAATGAATAATTAATTGTGCTAAGTTTTCTATTAGCAATGGGGTATAACTAATAATTACCCAATCCGTCTAATGATTATAAGATTAAGTGGGTGTTGTGAGAAAAGACGAAAGCAAAGGTTGGGATACTAACATGATGAAAGTGTTCAGATGCTTAATTAATCACTACAAGAATGCAGGCAATTTCCGACCGTAGTTTTGGTCGGAAATCGGTCGGAAATGTCTATTTCCGACGGATTTCCGACCAAAATTGCGTCGTCGGTTTCAGATGGTCGGAAACCGGTTTTGGTCGGAAAGTGGTCGGAATTTTCCGACCATAATTGTGGTCGGAAATTTCCGACCACTCTCCTACCAAAATGTGGTCGGAAATTTCCGACCACATTTCCGACCACATTTTCCGACCAAATTTCGACCACATTTTCCGACCACATTTCCGACCACATTTCCGTAGGATTTCCAACGGAAATTAATTTATTTTAAAAAAAATTAAATTATATTTCCTACGGATTTCCGACGGATATCCGACGGAAATAAATAAATTTAAAAAAAAATTAAATTACATTTCCGACGGTATTCCGACGGAAACAAATAATTGTTTTTAAAAAATATATTAAATTTCCGACGGAAATCCGACGGAAATCCGACGGAAATAAATATTACATTTCCGACGGATTTCCGACGGAAATGAATATTTTTTTAAAAAAATAAATAAATATTTCCGACGGATTTCCGACGAAAGTAAATTTTATAATAAAAAAAAATTTATTAAAAATACGAATATTAAAAAAAAATTACAAAAAACGAAAATTAAAAAAAACGAAAATTAAAAAACGAAAATTAAAAAAAATTACAAAAAAGAGAAAAAAAACAAATAATGAAAATAAAAACTAAATTCCCGTTCCCGACCCCGAACCGGATCCCGGAGGATAATCGGGGAAACGGTTCATCAAATACTCATTCATCTTCCGGATTTGAGCGCTTGTTTTTGCCGATCTTCTCAATTGCTTCATCTTTTTCTTTATTCGCATTTCGAAGCGCATCTTTCAGCTCAGAGATCTCGAGAAGAAGCGATGGATCGGCGTTTGGTACGTAAGGCAAAGACGTCTCTTGGGATTCGGGAAGGGTCCCTAAACCGTAAGGTTTACCTCGATACATAGGAGTCTCCTACGATCGGAAATTTAAATTATTAATATAATTATATTTTTTTAAAAAAACTATTTAAATATAAAATATTACCTCGAGAACCAACCGGTTTATTTCCGAATTGGTTAGGGTGTTGGAACCGGTTGATTCGTCGGAAGATTGAGTTAACCGGGTGACTTTCGTTTGCACCCGTTCGACGACGTTACGAACCTTTGGTATAATTTCACCCGTCTTTTTGTTGGTATGGGTGGTCTCCATAACCTTCAACCAATGAGGTTCGTGACCACCCTCTCGACTCTCTATTACGGAATTAAAATTTAAATGTTAGTATGATTAATCATAATTATTATAATTTGTATATATTTAGTTGGTTTAAAATATACCATGACATCCGAGATTTGTTCGAAAGTGTTTGCGCCGGCATTGTGAGTTGGAGGCGCCTTCTCGATGGACCCGTCCCCACCTCTCGCGGTTTGTGGCGTTTCGCTTGGCTTTTTTTCCGCCGCTTCCGTCGTCCAATAGTTTTTAAACCCGTCCCAAACGAAGGGTTTAGGAACGAAGGTTTTTCCCCACCCAAACGCCATTTTTCCTTCCACTCGAACATATGATTCGAGTAGGAAGTCGCACAAGCCTTGTCAAATTCTTCTTGAATTTGACTAGTGAGTTGTGGTTCCCAATTAAACTCTTGCTTTGGAAATTTAAAGTTTATAAATAAATTTCATAAGTTTTTTTTATTTATTTAATAATTTTTTGAGTAAATAAAAAAATTTATTTACTAACCGCAAAAGAACGGAACCATAATTCCCGAAGTTCGGTCGGGAAATCTCGGTATTTTGGATACGGAGCGGGTCACATTCCGTGGATGCATTTAAGAATAGCTTTTGGGATTTTTCCCTCATGTCTAAACCTTAAATTATTTTATAACTAATAATTAATATTTTTAGGTATTATTTTTTTGTAAATTTAAATGTTTGTAAATATTTACCAAGTGACTCGGTTATCGGGAATGGCTTCAAAGTTGGGATCGAGCCGAATCGTCTCTCCCGTCCTTCCCGCTGGACCAAATCTTGAACGACATTCTCACGGATTGTGAGGATCCAATACCATCATTAGACCTAATTAAAAATATATAAAAAAAACAAATTAGTATTAATTAAAAAAACAAATATAAATAATATTTGAAAAAAAATGATTTATAAGAATAAAATTACATTTTTTGGAGAGATTTGGAGAGATTGTGTAAAATTTCGGAAGTGTTTTTTTTTAGAGAGATGTAGAGAGATGTTGTTTGAGTTGTGAAAAAATGAAAGGGGAAGGGGGTATATATACGAAAATTTCCGACCGAAATTTCGGTCGAAAATCGGTAGGAAATGAAAATTGACCGCCAAAGTGAAAAATTTGGCGGAAAAAGAGCGGTCAAAATTCATTGTGGTCGGAAATCGGTAGGAATTTCCGACCGAATTCCGACCACAATTAAATTTTAATATAATTAATTATTGTGGTCGGAAATCGGTCGGAATTTCCTACCGATTTCCGACCACAATGAATTTTGACCGCCAAACTGAAAAAAATTTGGCGAAAAAAAGAGCGCTCAAAATTATTTTGGTCGGAAATTGGTAGGAATTTCCGACCGATTTACGACCACAATACTTAATTATATTAAAATTTAATTGTGGTCGGAATTCGGTCGGAAATTCCTACCGATTTCCGACCACAATTAATTAATTATATAAAAATTTAAATGTGGTCGGAATTCGGTAGGAATTTCCGACCGAATTCCGACGGAAAATGCATGTCATTTTATCATCCGAACACTTAGCAGCTTTCGGATAAATTTCAAGAACTACGGTCGGAAATCGGTAGGAATTTCCGACCGATTTCCGACCGAAGTTCGTGATTTAGTGTATATTTAGTGTTTCGCATAAAAACGAATTTCGAATAGGTTTAATGGAGTGTTTATATAAGATTTCTTGAACATAACAATATATAAGTATAATATGTTTCACGTTTTCAAATATTTTTATGAAAATACCAAAATTTTGAAAAAACATATGAAAGTTACTTAACTAAGTTGTAATGAAACATATATTTATAAAAATTAAAACTATTTTGCATTTTATGATCATTTTAGACATTTGTAGAGTTTATTTTTTTACTAAAACGTATTGTATAAAGGTATTTCATTGATTCGACAAAAAAAAACATCATTTTGAAATGAAACCCTATAACGGTCGGAATTCGGTCGGAAATTTCCTACCGAATTCCGACCACATATCAAAAAACGGTAGGAATTCGGTCGGAAATTTCCTACCGAATTCCGACCGAATTTGGGGTTTCGATTTAGTACGAGGTAATTTAGTTTTGGCGGCTATCGACGGATTTCCGACCGATTTCCGACCGTTTTTTAAAAATTAAAAAAAAAAAAAATAATTTTGTACGAGGTAATCGAGTTGGTACGAGGTAATCGAGTTTCGACCGATTTCCGACCGAATTCCGACCGCAATGTAAAAAAATAAAAAAAAAATTTAAAAATTTGAAAACGTGTAAAATTTTTAAAAACTCGTTGAAAACTCTTTTCAAAAACTCTTTTCACTTAAAACTCTTTGAAAAAGTGTAAAATTTTTGAAAACTCGTTGAAAACTATTTAATTGAAAAGTCTTTGAAAACTCTTTCAAAAAGTGTAAAAGAATTTAAAACTCTTTGAAAACTTTTTTTAAAACTCTTTGAAAACTCTTTGAAAAATTGTATAATATTTGAAAATTCGTTGAAAACTATTTGATAAATATAATCTTTGAAAACTCTTTGAAAAAGTGTTAAAGAATTTAAAACTCTTTAAAAAACTTGTTGAAAACTTATTGTAAAATCTTTAAAAACTATTTCAAAACTCTTAATTTGAAAACTCTTTGAAAAGTGTTTTAAAAATATTTTCAAAAAATTTGAACTTTTTTGAAACATTTCATTCGGATTCGGTTGAGTCTTCGGTGGCGCGAATCGGATCCCTCCTCAAATTCTCCAACCTCTTCTTCGACTCTTCATGTACAACAAAATCAAGCATCTTCGTTAAATCTACAACCAAATCCACTTGTAATGAAACATCCACTTCTCCCAAATGCCCAACTCGTTGTCGCTTGCAAAGGAGGATCGACCTCTCGAAGAACTACCATGAACTCTTCCCCTCGGGTTTATTTCTCGTAACAACTATCCAAGGATCCCGTCTACCGTGTGGTCGCGGATAAGTCATGTATGATACTTGGTTGGCCTGCGATCCAAGAATGAACGGATAATATTTTTGTAACCTCCTCCGAGAATGTATTGTAGTAACACCAAACTCGTCCGTACGTACACCATGTCCCGCAACGGGGCTATACCAATCACAATATAATGTAACACATCTTAGATCGAGCATCCCGCTATAATGCACTTCTAATATCTCATGTAATACCCCGTAGTAAACCAAATCTCCGGCTACCGCCGACACCCCATGGTTTGCCGTCGACCTTGAATTTCCCTCACGAAATATTTTAAAAGCGTATCCACGCGTGCGCACATCGGGTGTGAAACAAGCAATATATTGTGGACCGTTCACCACCTCTTCTAACCATGTTGGAATTAACTCTCCTTCGCGTTGCCCGCCGTATACATATAACTTTAACCATTCTCGCAAATTCTCTTTCTTTGACTTTATTTAATTCATCGTCCGTTGCTTCCGAATGTTCAAATCGTTTTTGCGCCATGTAAATCTCCTCGTACGGCACCAAATCTTCGCAGTTGGTCAAAATATACATGTGCACATTAGCATGCTCAACCTCGCCGAGTCTTCGCCTTTTACCCTTTCCACTTAAACGCCCAACCCGTCTAAAAAGTTCTGGTACATATACAGGATAACAAGCATGCACTCCTCCATCATCATGTCGTTTTTGTTTTCCACTCTTTGTTTGGGTTTGTGGTGGAAAGTAGTACCCGACTAAGTTAGATCTCTCTTCGTTTATGCTTTGGGCAATAATTGAACCTTCAACCCTCGCTAAATTCTTCACTTTTTTCTTCAAATGGTACATGTATCGCTCGAAAGGATACATCCACCGATATTGAACAGACCACCGAGTTCTACTTCCCGAGGCAAGTGAATTGGCAAATGTTCCATAACGTCGAAGAAAGAAGGCGGAAATATCTTCTCTAGGTTGCACAATATCACGGGGATCTTCTCGTCAAGATTTCGGATTTCTTCGGCGGAAAGGGATCTCGCAGAAATGTCTCGAAAAAAGCTCCTATTCCCGCAATCGCTTCATGGACTTTTTGCGGAAGAAGCCCGTCGAATGCAAATGGAAGAATACGTTGCATAACAACATGACAATCATGACTCTTCATCCCCGAAAACTTACCTTCTCCACGATCAACACAATTTCTAAGGTTAGAAGAGTAACCATCCGGAAACTTAACACCGTCCATTATCCAGCTAAAGAATTCATGCTTTGTTGAAGCGTTTAACCGAAAAGCAGGTTGGGGATATCTTCCTTGATCGGTGACATGAAGTTCCTTCCGAGAACAAATAGTCGGCAAGTCTAATCTGGACTTCAAGTTGTCTTTCGTCTTCCCTTTCACGTTCATAATGGTGAACATGATGTTGTCAAAGAAGTTCTTCTCGATGTGCATAACATCTAGGTTGTGCCGAAGTAAATGATCCTTCCAATAAGGCAAATCCCAAAATATGCTCTTTTTGTGCCGGTTATGATGTTCACCATATCCATCCACAACTTGATGTCCGTTACCACCACAACGTACTGTCTTCTCAACTCCAAAATCTCTAAGTTGAGTTAGTATATGTTCACCGCTTACTTCTTCGGGAGGTCCTTCATAGATTTTCTTCTTCTTCGTAAACAAAGTAGTGGTTCGACGGTATGGATGATCGTTTGGTAAAAATCGTCGATGACAATCAAACCAACATGATTTACGTCCGTTCTTCAATTGGAAAACATCGGTGTTATCTTGACAATAAGGACAAGATCACCGTCCATGTGTGGTCCATCCAGATAACATACCATATGCCGGAAAATCGCTAATAGTCCACATTAGTACTTGCTCGCATCATGAAGTTTTGTTGCATTGATATGTCGTACGTTTCAACTCCACTCTCCCATAAAATCTTCAACTCATGTATCAACGGCTGCATAAATATGTCTAGTGCTCTCTTCGGATGCTCGGCCCAGGAACAAGAATAGATAGGAACAAAAACTCCCTAACCATGCACAATGACGGAGGCAGGTTGTAAGGCGTGACGATCACCGGCCATAAAGAATATTGTCTCCCATGTTTCCCAAAAGGGTTGAAACCATCGTACTTAATCCCAAATACACATTGCGACTCTCACTTGCGAAACTAGGATACACATTTTGAAAATGTTTCCATGCTTGAGCATCCGAAGGATGTGCTATCTCTCCATTTAACATCTCATGTTCCGCATGCCATCTCATCGAACTTGCCGTGCGCTCCGACCGATATAACCTCTTCGCCTATCCGTTAACGGCAAATACCACATTCTCTTATAAGGTATGGACACTCTTCCACCAGTTTCTTTATATCGTGGTTTCTTACGAACCGGCATGCCGAGCGGTTTTCATCTCTTCTCCAATATAACATACGGTTATCGACGCACACATCGATAATCCGATACGGTAATCCTGCACCGGATACCAACTTCTCGATTTCATAATACGTCCCTGGTGCCATATTATCTTCGGGCAAAATGTCTTTGATCAGACCAGCCCACGCATCCACACAATCTTCGAAAGATTGTAATCCGTTTTGATAGACATCATTCTTGTCGCAGTGAAAGAGGTGAATGACCTTCTCTACACCCACCATATAACGGGTTTTTAGCGGCATCCAACATGTCAAAGAATTTCTGCGCTTCCACATTTGGCTCCTCCAATGTAGGCTCATGATGATCTCCAACAAACGACGGCATAGTTTCGCGAAAAATATCATTTACCATTTGCACGGTCCTATCTACAGATATAGGTTCTTCTACCGGAGGGACAACTAAATTATTATCATAATATTGTACATTACTACTACTAGGATAATTTACCATCAAATCATTTTCCCCATGAGAATACCATATTTTATACCCCGGCGTAAAACCAACATTATATAAATGCTTCCATACTACTTTTACCAAAACATTTCTACGATTATCGCAATTTTTACAAGGACAATACATTTTACCCGTTGCTACGGTTCTTTCTTGAATTGCGGCAAACTCCATAAATTGTTTAAGCCCCTCCGCAAATTCTTCCGAAAGTAATCCCGTCGCGGATCTTTATGATTTCCATCCATCCACGATCTAAAATAACTCATTATAATAATTTTTATTGAATTTTGTGGTAAATGGAGATTGATAAGAGAAATTGTTAATTTGTATTGAATTTTGTGGTAAATGGAGATTGATAAGAGAAATTATGAGAAAGAAGAAGTGAGGGTGTGATATATATAAGAAAAATTTCCTACCGATTTCCGACCGATTTCCTACCACAATTGATCCGTTGCACAACGGTAACGAAACGTTCAAATATCGGTCGGAAATCGGTCGGAAAAGTTTTCCGTCGGAAATTGGTCGGAAATTGGTAGGAAATTTTCTACGAATTTCCTACCAATTTCCGACCAATTAGTTTTCCGACCAATTTCCGACAGATATTTTAACGTTTCGTTACCGTTGTGCAACGGATCAATTGTGGTAGGAAATCGGTCGGAAATCGGTAGGAAATTTTCGACGGATTTCCGACCGAAATAAATTCCGACGGAAATCCGACCGATTTCCTACCAAATTCCGACCAAATATTTGTGTCGGAATTTGGTCGGAAATTTCCGACCGATTTCCGACCAATATCCATGTAGTCGGAAATCGGTCGGAAAGTGGTCGGAAATTTCAGACCACATTTTTACGGTCGGAAATGTGGTAGGAAATTACCCTGTTTTCTTGTAGTGAATATAATACTTAGATTTTTGTCAAAACTCCAAATAAAGAAAAGCTTAAACTTTTTATTTTAAAGAATGTTGGAGTTGTTTAGAAAAATAATATTTGGAGTGGTGGGAATAGTTTTATTACTTCAGCCTGGTGGCAATGAATAGTTTTTGTAGGGGAAAATGTTTTAAAAAGATATTTCATGTTGTATTTTTATGCACTTAAATCAAAGTTAATTAGAAAAGGACAAATTAACGATAAATAGGCCAATAATGATTTAGTTATGAAAGCAAATTAAATAGTACTTACCAAATTAGAATATTATAATTTAAATATTTTCAACTTTTCTTTCCAATAAAATCCAAATGATGCTCAAGTTGCAATTAAATTGTTAATTAAATATTTCCACAAGTTTCTAAAATTCACATTGAAAAGCAATGTGTATCAGTACCATTCTCAATTTATAATTAAAAAATATTTAAACTTGTTTTCAAATTTTGAACAATGATGCTAGTAAGTACAAAACAAATTATACGTTTTTGGAGTTGAGATGTTGAATAATCATATTTGTATAATGGTAAAATGACATATTACGTGGTAAAAAACTGAAGGACATTAACATTTTTGTTTGTTTGTAGATGTGCATAGAATATAATTTAGGACAAATCATAAACAACAATAGAATATAGTTTAGGTCAATGACAATGTACATTAATTGACCTAATTTCTAGTCATTGGATTAGACTAAAAACTTAACCAATAAGAATATAAAATGGACGTAATATAATTAAGTAAGTTAAACTCTCGAATTATAATTTGATTGGATCAAATACCATAAACAGTCCATTTATAGCAGAAGATGATGTGTCAAACAAAACAATGATCCTTCGTCTGCATTTACGGCTACATATATCCACGTATTTAAACAGTAGCAATCAGCTTCAAAACCTGAATATAAACTAATAGTGTAGTGTGATGTCAATGGTTATAAAAATATAAATAATAAACCTAAATATTAGTGGAGTAATTTGGTCTTAACTCAAAAGATCCCATACAATATGCATCGTATAAGTTTAAAGAATTAATGGGCCATAAGTTTATGGATCAGCAGTGAAACGTTTCATACATTGTGAATAAATTTACTTGGGCTTCCCGGATTACATTTTTGGCTATTTGCTATTTAGAGGAAAAAAAACACACAATTTTTTTTATCACTCATTACAAATGTTTAGTCAAATTTATTTTTTCTTTAAATTGTTTTTAAGTTTTGTAATAACATAAATCCTTGTAAAAGAAATTAAACAAAGAGAAATATATGCCTAAAATTATCTAAAGAAAATAAAAGAAATATTTTGTGGACAGAAAATTAAAATTATCTTATGACCATTGTCCTCTTTATCCAGAAAAATAAAAACAAATATTTTCCTCTTTTTTTTTTTTTACGTATGATGTTTGTTCATTGAGATATCACTCTCTCTCTCTCTCTCTTCCAAGAACTAGAGAGAAGATTGAGAAATTGAAAGACATGTGGCGTTTCTTTTAAGTTCAAATCTGTAAAATTTACACATCGTTGCATAAGCAGATTCTTTCTCGAGAAAAAAGCATGGGAGATTTCTTGAAGAAGAAAGCACTTATTTTCTCTGATTCAGAAAGATCCACCACGCTTATCAACAAGGTATCAAATCTCAAGAATCTCTTGAAACCCGGTTTCGAACATGGAATCTTTATACCATATCTTAGGTAGATTATAGCTTATGTCTGATTCTGACACACTTGATCTTGGTCTCTTTATAAAGAGCAACTTTTGATGTAATGGTTCTTGATTTTTAGAGCTATGATGAGTAAAAAGCTTCTATTTTTATGCAGACTAATGTTAACAAAGGAGGAGATTATCATTGCAAATCATGCATTGAAGGAAGTAGTTGCAGGACAGTGAGGTCAAGAACAAAGCTAATGAATGTTTTGATCGAAAGAGGACGACCACACGAGGCGCAAACGGTGTTCAAATCACTGTCTGAGACCGGACACAGACCCTCTTTAATCACTTACACAACTCTCTTAGCCGCGATGACTGTTCAAAAGCAGTATGGTTCCATAAGATCTATAGTCTTGGAGGTTGAACAAAGCGGGACTAAGCCTGACTCCATCTTCTTCAATGCGGTTATCAACGCTTTCTCTGAGTCGGGTAACATAGAAGACGCGGTACAAGCTCTGTTCAAAATGAAAGAGCTTGGTTTGAACCCGACAACGAGCACTTACAACACTTTGATCAAAGGGTATGGGATTGCAAACCGTCCTGAGAGATCTTCCGAGCTTTTGGAGCTAATGTTAGAAGAGGAAAACATCGATGTTAGGCCGAACATAAGGACTTTCAACGTGCTTGTGCAAGCTTGGTGTAAGAAGAAGAATGTAGAGGAGGCTTGGAGAGTTGTGTGTAAGATGGAAGAGTGTGGAGTTAGCCCTGACACGGTGACTTATAACACGATTGTGACTTGTTATGTGCAGAGAGGAGAGACAGAGAGGGGAGAGAGAGAGGTTGTGGACAAGATGGTTGTTAAGGAGAAGGCTGGACCGAACGGTAGAACTTGCGGGATAGTGGTTGGTGGGTATTGCAGAGAAGGGAGAGTAAGAGATGGCTTGAAGTTTGTTCGGAGAATGAAGGAAATGAGAGTTGAAGCTAACCTTGTGGTCTTTAATTCTTTGATCAAAGGCTTTGTGGAGATCATGGACCGTGACGGCATCGATGAGGTAAAGCCAAAACACTCTATAGATTCTTCATTAAACGGTGTTTGTGTTAGCTTCAAAGTTTAGTAATGCAAAAAACATGGAAGTGCAGGTTCTTGTCTTGATGAAGGAATGTAAGGTGAAAGCAGATGTAATAACTTACAGCACGGTGATGAACGCTTGGAGCTCGGCTGGTTACATGGAGAAAGCCGCACAAGTGTTTCAAGAAATGGTCAACGCCGGAGTCAAACCAGACGCACACGCATACAGCATTTTAGCCAAAGGTTACGTCAGAGCTAAAGAGCACGAGAAAGCAGAGGAACTTCTTGAGACAATGGTTGAATCTGCAAGACCCAACGTTGTGATCTTCACCACGGTGATAAGCGGATGGTGTAGCAGCGGAAGCATGGAAGGCGCTATGAGGGTTTTCAACAAGATGTGCGAGTCCAATGTCTCTCCAAACATAAAAACCTTCGAGACATTGATGTGGGGTTACTTAGAAGTGAAACAGCCATGGAAAGCAGAAGAGGTTCTGCAGATGATGAGAGGGTACGGAGTGAAGCCCGAGGATTCGACCTTCAGGCTATTAGCAGAAGCTTGGCGTGTAGCGGGACTCACTGATGAGTCTAACAAAGCCATCAACGCGTTGAAATGTAAAGACGTAGAGATCGAGAAGTTAGAGATGCTTTACCAGCAGAAACAGTCTCCAGGGAGCTTTAGCCTATTGCAGATACCTGTCGGGAGACGGGAGCTTCCTACCGCGAAAGCTGTGAATCTTTCTGCTTGCAAACTCGGACCTCGAGTGTCAATCATATGCAAGAAACAGTCCCAAGGCCAGTTCGGTATAAGTGGGCAGTTTGTGCATTCTTGTACAGTCTTCTTGAACTGAAACTACTAAACCGGCTTTAGTACTTTGTGAACTTACTATATATGTATATTACAAACATGATGGTGTCTTATTGTATCTATTGTACAGTTTCTGTTCTTGATGTTATGATTTGGCTTGAACAAGTTTATCACTGATGTTACATATAACATATGAACATGTCAAAATCTTCAAAGCCATGTCTTCTTATTGTTTAAGAAATTTATCAAACCAATCTGATGATTCTTTGATCATAAAGCTTGTTAGCTCATGTTCAACTCCATCTTCTGCTATGAACTGCTCTCCAAAGCCAAAAGACACAACATCAAAAGCACTTTTAATACTCTGTATATGGTTGCAATAAAACTATAGCTTACATTAGTGATTTACCTTGAAATTTTCGGAAGAAGCGGTTTTCTTATATGCATGTTCAGCTTTCTTTAAAGGAACAACTAATCCGCCGAGAGGACACCGAGGATCCTTTGCACCTACGCAAGAAAAAACATGTCAAGTGAATCTTGGTTTTGGTTGGTATATGAAGGGCCACAATATATATTCGATTTTGCTCACCGTTAATGATGTAAAGAGGCCGTGGAGCGATCACTGGTAATGAGTATGGAGAATCAAAGTTTGAAGCTAAGCCAGGAGCTATTCTGTTCCACACCTGTTTCGATAAAATAAAATTACAAAAAACCGATCATCTGAGTCGTAAACTGAACTCAAAGTTACCTTCTCGACCACCTCTTTGTCGATTTTGTTCTTTCCCATATCAATCCTTGCTGCTGAAAACCATTAAAAATTAGAGTAAAGGAATTAGAATCCTGATCATGATTAATAATCTTAATCCTTTTTTCTGTTTAATCAAAGAAATGTGACCTTCAAATAAAGGTTTTAAACTGTTGACTCTTGCTTCCCACTCATCATTGTCTATTGCCCATCTAAATCCCTACAAAACTTGAAGTCTTATAAGTATGAAACAATACTCATACAAACCAGTTATAAGTTTTATAAATGTTATATCAGACAGGATGATTTTGAACCTGAACACCGATTATAGGGACACACACGGAATATCGAGTATCAGCTGCAGTAGCAAACCAAGCATGCATACCTGTATTTGATTTCACAAACAACAAAAGTTAGTAATATATCTAAAAATACCACAAAAGCTACAAATCCTAGTACTAAGTTTGTTTTTTATGACTAACCTCCTAGAGAAACACCGGTGATTCCTATTCTTTCCGCGTCTATATCTTCCCTTTGAGTAAGATAATCAGCTAGTTTTATCAAATCCCATACCTTAAGTAATAAAACCGATATAAATATGATAAAAGTCTTGCAAGCTAAAGAAGAAACCAGAGAAGCGGAGTTAAATAGAGGCAATGTTACGGTATCAAAGATGAAAGGCATTGTGTTTCCGTTTCTCCAAGATGATATAAGAGCCTGCAATAAAGATTTACACCAAAACCACCATGTTAGAACTCATGTAAACTAGAGAAAGATCAAAAGTTAAAAGAACCATAACAATGATTTTACATCTTCATAGGCGGTTTTGCATTTAGCGCGTTCTCCGTGGTAACGAGAGTCTAAACCGATAGCTACATAGCCTCGTGATGCATATGCCTTGACAAGAAAGCATATCAAGTTATGTTCAAACACAAAAGGAATAAATTGATTAAGAAGTAATAAAAAAATGTATAAGCTATAAGAATTGTTTATATATAGTATTTATACTTCGAGCCATGGTCTTAACCATTCTTTGTTAGAGTTAGTGCCATGCATAAACACAATAGCTGGTCTTTTTTCTTTACTCTTATTCTGCTTCAAGCTTAAGATAAGCAAAGGTAACTTCCCTTGTTCTCCAGCCTAGTTCCATTGCATAAACAACATTTTAGGATATTACAAGAAAGTGTAATTAAATCAATAAATGATTTACCTCGGTGTGTAAATGAAGGTTTTCTTCATTAAGCATCTCTTTTAAGTTATTAATCTCTTTCTTTGGACAAGACTCTAGTGCCTGTTTTCGTAATGAAAAAAAAAACAGATCAAATTCAAGAAAAAAAAACAAAAGAGGAACAAAAAAGAGTGAATATTTATTTTTGTAAAGATGTAAATATATATTTACTTGTGTTGATGGAATTATATTTTGGAATATAGGATTTTCCACTTTCTTCGAACAATCCGCCACAAGTGGAACTAGATAATTTAACATTTAAGGAAAGATAATCACAAATTAAATTTTGTCATTATTAAGATTGATAAAAATTAACAGATAAATTTATTACAAGTATTTTTTTTTGACATCTTTTATTACAAGTATTTTAACTCTTTATTTTCTAGGAAAACAGGGAGAAGGTTTTGATCATCAAACACAAAATAAAAACAAATAAATTAAAATTAAAATAAAAAAACCTTGAGCAGATCTTCGACTTCGAAGAACACGGAGAAACTCCGATCTAAACGCAAACGCTTCTTCGTTAGCCGGCGTTTCCATTTTACAACGGCGGTGATCGCTTAGAAACAGATAAGATGTTCTGTTTTGTACTTTTTTTTATTACGAAACCTATTTTTTAATGATGTCTAAAGGCAGGAGACATGCATGTGCAGTAGACAACTTCGCTGCCTGCTTTTTTGGTGCTTATCTCTTAATGACGTGTGTTAATGAACAACCAAAGTTTGTTTCGTTAATTAAATAAAAAGCCACTTTTTGGTAGATAGACACGCTTAAACAAATAGGAATTCACAAAATTACACTTTTTATAAACTTTTTGTTTACAAAACTATACATAATTCAATATTTTTACGTATTTATACCTTTTCAAAATTTTAAACGGTTCATTTAACTTTTTTAAAAATTACTAAAATTAAAATATTTTTATTTGGATTCGGTAATTAGTGTTTAAGGTATAATATTAAAAGGGTAAAACTGTATAGTAGAATTTATTTGGATTTAATTTTGATTGTTTATGTGTAGTTTTGAGAAATAACTTTGAAATGGTATAATAGACATATTAAATACAAGATTTTGTTAGTAGGTGTAAAATTGTTCGTACTCGATATCAACTAATTAATATTGTTAGTAGGAACATAGAGTTTTCATTAAACCTTCTCAATATGTGAAATCACTAAAGATGGACTAACACTAGTTAACCTACCCGATCTTCATATAATTTTTCTCTTTTAGAGAAATGTGACATGATCGTATGTTATAAGGAGTTAGATGCTAAAGTTTTGTAAGAGAAGTTACCTAATTACCGTAAACTTGAATCTCTGCGTCTTTGATCTTCATCTTCTGCTTTCTTTCTTGTGTTGGTGTTGATATTTGTTCCTGAATAATCAATGTCTTAAATTACCGCATCTCTTAGTTGTAAGTTACTCAACATGGATATGGTCTCAAGCTACAAAGCAGCTTACCATTTGTGTTCCCACATGTCGACAGCTGAATGAGATAGTCCTTGAAGCACAACAAGATCTGTCTTTCTTTTTCCAAGTAAATCTCAGAGACTATGTCTTTGTCTTCTTCGCCTGTTTTCACTGGGGTCGATGCCTCTTTCTCTGATATGATCATATGTTCATCATCACACATCAATGAACGTGTTGCTGGAGATAAAGGTGTCCCGTCCATTCTACTAGTATGGAGGACACAATCCGGAGAGTCATTGATCGCGTTAGCATCTCTACGGTATGAATCAAGCAAAGGGTCTTTCTCGTTCTTCTTCCCTTTTTCTATTTCTCGTTCCGTGCCTGTAACCACATATTATCAATTGTCTTGACAAAAATGGTATTACATGAACATATCATCCTCTATACCTGGCAATGTCTTTGCTACACCCACCAATTTTGTGACCATAAGTGAACATAGCTCTTTGATATGATTCAGCTGGATAGTATTTGACAGAGAAGACCTATATAAGTAAACAAGGAAGATAAATCCTTAAGATGGTATCACCATTACTTTTAATAGGCATATCATGTAAATGAAGGATTTGATATTTGCCAACCTGTAACTACATGTGGTAGATCCGGATATCACCTTGCTGTTAGGTATTGAAATTAGAGAAGTGTCACCGTTCCTTATAACGGGATTTACCTAGTTTAGAACAAGAAAACACACAAAGAATTGTGCTTTCAATGCAAGTAGTGAAGATAAAGAACATGTGTTCAACATGTAACCATCACCTTAAACACATAAATATAGTACAGTTGGGAAATTACCGCCTGATTTTGGACAACAAGCGGAACAGCATATGAACCGCTAGCTGCTACAGAATGTGAAGCTTCCTCGGTCTTTCTCTTTCTTGATACAGGATGGTTCATATAACTAGACATGTCAATAGCATGGTTAAAAGGCGCATTGGTCCTCTGGTGTATATAGGTTTCTGAGGCTTGAGGTATATGAAAAAGGGCGTGTCTTTCTTCGCTTCCTTGAAAGTTCTTGCAATGTAGACATCCACATTTCTCTGAACACAGGACATTCTTACTGAAACACTCACAGTACCTCTTGAGACATCCTTTCCTGCACTGGCATCCTCTGTTGTTCTTTCCCTTAATCAGGGTTTGCCGCACATCCTCCTACAAGTCGTTCACCACACCAAGGACTAGTTACAAAAGCATAAGCTAAGCCTTATCCCACTGTTTCATTTTGGGGTCCGTCTCCTAAGCAAACCTGAAAATCTTCCGTCCCGCGAGGAGAAGCAGCAATCTTGGGCTTGAAAGCATTCTGATTACGCCAAAAGATCGTCCTGACGGCTTCTCCTCTCAAGGCCTCATTCTCGAGATTGTTATGACAATTCAAGCAGTTGCAACCGGCGCAGTAGGATCCAGATGCCAAGCATTCACAATACCTTTTACATATCACAAAAACAAAAAAAGGACATTTAATGAATTAAACACCAACCTTTCAAGAACTTCAAAAACTAATGTCAAAGTCATCACATTGAGATATCATTATCATCATCATCATCATAAACAAATATGAAATATTCTACAGGACACAGGTCAAAAAGATGGAGGAGAAGGAGTAACTTACATCTTCAAGCATCTTGAAAATTTACAGTTACATTTCTTTTCTCTATACTGAGTAACATCTTTGGACTCAGATTCTATTTCACTTCGTGGTGTTAAAGGTTCTTGGTTACTACATTAAACAATCAAAACGCTAAACGCTAAACGCTAAACGCTAAACGCACAATCAAAAGATTTTCGAATCAAAAATTGATGATAAACTATAATAAAAAAATACCCCAATGGGAGATAACACCGGTGAAGCGGAGGTTTCTGTGTGCTGACTTCCGTCTTCGTCGAAGGCGGCGTCGGCGTCGGCGGAAGCGGCGGGAGTAGCGATTTAAACCCTAATCGCGATTCATCTGACGGCGAAGGAGAGTCTTCCTCTCTCTGATTTTCACGAGACGACTTTGAATCGAGAAGAGGATGCGACTGATTCTTCACAGCTTCGTGAGAAGAATCCATCCTCGCCGGAACGGAGAAATCTAATTGACGCGGCAGAAAGTTCCGATTAGAACCCAAATCATGATTGGAGTTATCCTCCATAGATTATACACAGAGATTTCGCTGCTTTAGCAGAAGAGCTCTTCGTCTTCTTCGTCTCTTGGGATCTTTTTGAAAAATTAGAGACAAAAAAAAATTGAAGGTTTGATGATTTTGATTAACAAATCTAACGGCTGCGATATAAAGAGATATTCAACGGTTTGGATCGTTCTATGAATATCGATTTTAGGTTTTCTACTTTTCTTTGAGGTTATACGAGTGGAATTTTGGCGCTAAAAGGATACGACTCCGAGTAATAGAGTATGGTCGTTTTTAACACGTGTTTGTAAACTAAGGAATTTAGGATTTAAATCATTTCATTACTAAGGAGTATTTAATTAGTTTACTCATTTCATTAGTTTAATTAGTAATACTCATTTCATTAGTTTACTGCAGCTTACAGTAATTTATAAAAGAAAAGATCTCTAAATTACATTTTTTCAGTTAATTTATTTTACAAGATTTGTCTTACATTTATATATTAGTATAGAAATCTTTCATCTTCAAGCTTAGGACATATTCTAAATGTAATTCAGACTAATATGCGTGATTGTGCTTGAAGCTATTTTGGTTTGTGTATACAATGGTTGTGTGACACAACTTGTGTCCTAGTTAGATCATCAAGGCATAAAATAAAATAACTTCAAAGTAAATTACAAGATTCGTAACAGTGAGGTTATGTGATTCTAGGTCATGACATATTCTATCACATATCAGAAGTAGTGCCAAATCCATGACTGATAAAAAAAAAACGATATCCATGGTTTAGTAACTTACATTTTATTGTCTGAGATAAACACAATTCTTGCATTTATATGTTAATTAACGGGATGAATATAATTAATTAATATTTTCTAATTATGGTACTTTTATATAGCTTTTTTCCATGTATAAATAACTGTGTACGCAACGGGTGAATTTATATATTACTGATCTGTTTGGTGGTGCGTTATGCACGTACACGGGAATGCATGCAAAAAATGATACACTCATTATCTATTTATGTGTGTCGTGTGATTCGGTGTTATATGCAGTCTGCATAGAGTTAATTATAAAGAATGTGAGTGTCACATGCAAGTTTACAATGATGCTTAAGTGGTGGCCATTGCCTTTAACCTCACATTATCTCTCATAACTTATTATGCATATGAAATATAGCATAATTCTTTTTTTATTCTCTAATATCCAGTATTTGTTGCTCTTTATAGTTAATCTACTCTGTTACAATATTGTATTTTTAATTTAGGTAGAATAGTCATGGCTTAAAACTGTGTGAGAGGGATCAAATATAATATATAGACGACAAAAAGATACAATATTTTGTCACGAACTTTCAAATCCATAATTAATTGCGCATCAAACAAATAAAAGTGGTCTTATGTAAGAAAAAGGACAGATCATGAGAGACTTAAACAAAAATAGAGGAATAAATGTGGGGTACTATTTCCCCCAAAATAACCATTTTTTTTTTTTTTTTTTTTTTATCAACATTTCGTAATAACCTACGCCATTACCTAATCCTACACTGCCAGTAAGGCCGGATTGATCGGGTGGGAGAAGTAAACCGCTCTGCGACTTATGACGCCACTGCGCCAGGCCACTTCCCCCCAAAATAACCATTTAAATTCTGAAAATTGTATTTATTTAAAATAATATTTGGTATCTTGTCACATGTACAATCCGAAAAATACTTTTTTATATATAATGGGTATTAATCTGAAAAATACTTGTATTTACGATTTATACTAAGCTGTATTGAATTAGTGATACGCCAATAATTCCTTCTCGTCCTATATACATTCGTTTATGCAAATTAGTAAAAGCAGATAATTTTTTTTCAAAAAGTGTTAAAATTCAGCATACATCATAGGTCATCTCGACGGTGGGGTATCATGCGGAGATTCCACCATACCTCAAAACCAGTGGCGAATGCAGAGTGATAGCAAGAGGTGCACTTGCATCCCATAAAATATTAAAATTAGTCTAATTTTGTTAAGAATTTTGAAAATGCACCTATTGATAAAATTTAAATTGTAGGCTATTAAATACTTTTCACCGGATAAATATAATTTCTAGATTCGCCCATGTTCAAAACTACACTTAATAAAAGAAACTAATATTACAAAATAGATTAAACCAAACCAAATTCATGTGAAATGTAAAACCAAAAAAAAATCATGTGAAATATATAATCTCTCTGTAAAGATGAAAATGATAGTATTAATTAGGGTTATGTAAACTTAATTACATTTACTTATCAAAAAAGGGATATCGCAGTTTATATTGCTTCTTCTTTAGGGTTTATTTTATTTATATATACATTCCACACTTTCCCTTTGTTCCGCGTGCATCACACGCACCAATGAGTTTCAAATGATGTGCTGAGAAGCCTCTCGGATCCGCATTATGATGCGAACTCTATATCCCACGCGCGGAAGGAAGCTCCTTGAACTACACTCGCGGCTTAGGGTTTTGCTCTTTAGGACACAACTATTGTACAGTTTGGTTTAGTTGAATATGAACCGCACAATACCATTCACGTGTCACTTTTTGATTGGCTTTTTATTTATCCACCCGTCGCATCGGACAGAACACAAATTGTAAATAATGCAAGTATTGTTTAGAAAATAATAAAAATGGTAAAACTAGCTTTTAATTTTTGCCTCTACAAAATAAAACCTTATTTTTATTTTTCAGCATTAATATGTTTTACAAGAACTATTTTTTTGTGACTACTAAAACTAATTTATATTTGCATAACTTGCATTTGATGTGTGGATTTACACATGTATTACGTGGATGCCATGGCCTTATATATGGGCTTCTTCTTACTTTACTTTTTTTTTTTTAAATAATAATTTCTTTTCTCAAGAATTATTTTATTATTTATTTAATAGAACCAAACCCTTATCTCAAGGAAAAAAAAGCCAAAAGCCAATTTACTCTCTCTTCTCCTCTCGACAAAACCACACACTCTCTCTCTAAACCCAAAAAACCCCCTCTTCTCTCTCATCTTCTTGCGTGAACGCTTAGGGCTTCTACAAGATTCGCACTCAAATTATTCACTTTACCAATAGAATCGATCTTTATACCTTCCTTAATCTTCATCTCTACAAGCTTCTCTATCTCCTCACACACTTTTCTTCCATCGCCGTTAAAGATCTGATTTGATTCCGTGTCGGATTATCCAGGTACGTGTTTCAGACCCGAATCATGGTCCTTTGAGGTTTAGATTTGTCTGATCTTGTCTTAAAATTTGTTATTGTTTGACTTGATGTTGACTTTAGATCTTGATTTTGTTTCGGTAACGATAAGCTTCACTGTTCATTTCACTCGCGATTCGTGCTTAGTTATTTACCTAAAAAAATTAGAGATTGTATTAATTATGGGTTTGTCTTTAGTTTAGCGAATCTGAATTTAATTTTGTGTCTTAATGTTTCCCTAATTTTTTTATTAGTAACCCTAAACGACTTTAAACATTATATAATTAATAATCTTTAGGTCGGTGTTATATTTTTTTTTTATCTTGAACTGTTATTTAGTGAGTGGATGTTATCCACACAATTAACTTTTGGTTAAGAATCTTTATTAAATTCGAAGATTTTTTGTTCTTGATTTTATGTAAACTTAGGGTTCATTATCTCATTAGTCCATGTATCTTGGTCTAAGAGATCTTATCTTATATGTTTATTCATGAAACTATATGCTTAAACATCATAACTTTCGTCACGTTTAATCTTTTGTTATCTAGCTTTGATGTTTGAAGTTTGAACATGTTATATAGTGTTATTATACTTTAAAAGTAATCATCAATTATAAGTAGATGTTTTTATATGTTATATATTTGTAACTTTTGTTGCAATAGTATTACAATGGGGATTAAAGAGTAAGCCACGCGTGAAGCTTCTTGAATCTTGAATGCTAAAATCATATAATGGGATCATCCATCAAGATAAATTCGATATCTATAGATCTAGCTGATGAAATCAATAAGGCGAAATGCGAACATTTCTCAATACGGTAAAACCATAATAATGATTTATTATAATATAATGTCACACTACTCGTTTTATAACGATGTGAACTTAGGTTATATATATTGTTTGATTATTGCAGTGGCTTTGTAGCTGAGATACGCGGGAGAGATCATAGAAAGTGTTGGCCGTTTTCAACGGATACTGTCGAGTTAGGAGACACTCATCAAAGCTATTCTCTTCCTTCTTTAACCGTTTTAAAGTCGAGATGGTGGCGTTGTCCGAGTTGCATCAGAGATATAAACACCAAAGAGATTATAAATCATGGTAAGCTACAAATTAAGTACATTCGTTTGCTACTATTGTTTCGTGTTCGAATGTATTAAAATTTGTGTTGTTCAGATTGTCTGTTGAAACCGCGCTCGAGGTCTGTTATTGAGAGTAAGCTTGATGTTGGCTCATCAGCCATGCCAAATAAAAGAAAACTCAAGTCGCTTATTGGCAATGGCAAGAAAGAAAAGAAAAATGATAAGAAGAAAGGTAGTTTTCGGCTTATATAATGTAGAATCTTAGTCTAAATTAGTGATTGTTGTTCTCTTATATATAACTTATGTAAGCTATATATATGATGGTACTTTCTTGATAACTGCAGCTACATTGCTCAAGAAAGTTTGCGGCAAAGCTAAGGATAGTTCTATTTTTAAGAGAAAGAGTAACAAACTCGCCAAACCGGATAATGTCAACAAAAAACGTAAAGAGAAGGTAAACATTTCGATGAATATTAGTCGAAAAAAGAGCCGAGAAGCTGTTAACACTAGCGGAGAAGCTGTGACGGCTTTTAGGTCGTCTGATATTGCTGGTGTGGTTGATGATACGCCCGAAAAGACAAGCAAGAAGAGTGATAGGAACAGTCGTGTTTTGTCCAAACGGGATGGATCTGATAATAACGTTTCACCAGGGAGTACTAGAAGTCTTATTGGGATGCACCGTAGGAAAACTCGGAAGGTTCGTCTACTAAGTGAGTTGTTGAGTGATGGAAACAAACGAACTCCGTCGAAAACCGAATCTGTTAGAGGTAGAAAAAGGAAATATCCAGAAAATGAAGCTACGATGACCAATTACGCCAGCCGTGTATTAAGCACCATTGGCAAAACTTCTGAGAAACCGTCCAAGAGTTGTGACTCCGAAGAGAATACCGTCTCTGCTGCAGAGTCAAGACCAAGTGATGATAGCCAGTCCACAGACAGCGGATTAGATAGAGAACCTATCAAAGGAAAGCAGAGAAACAGAAGGTTTCAAGTAGCCGAAGAGCGTTTTCCAGAAACTTTGCAAAAGAATCCATACGACTATTCTTCATTTGCTGGTAAAGAGTTGGTTCCTTGTACTCTGCATACCCAAAGAACAGAGAAAGAACCCGGTTTAGTCCAAAAGAGAAAGAGGAAGGCCATGATAGATAACAAGAAGAGTACCGTGATTACTTTTGGTAACAACATGGATGATAGAGATCTGACTAAACCGAGAAAGACAGATAGATTCTCGGAAGCCGGTCCAAGAGATACAATGCCACAATCTACTCGAGATTTACTTAATTCGAAATGGCTCGACCGTTCATTGGACAAATTTTTGGAGCCAGGTGGACATTTCGATAAGTATACCCCTCAGGTTGATGATAGGAGAGTCTTTCCGTTCTATTTGCAAGAAAAAATGCATTACAAAGACGACGATCTTGCAATTAGAGGGACAAACTATTTTCGAGATTTTGGTTCTTACTCTACTACGCCCACCAACGCAGATGGGTGCTTGAGAGGTGGAGTAAATGTTGACTTCAGCAGCAACAGAAACACTACTAGACCGTCTTCAATGAACGATAAGCTAAAACACATCTCTTTCACTGAAGTTGGGGATAGTTCACGTGATCGGCAAAAGGTATTGACTATAATTATGATCTTCTCACTTTTGTACATATCTATGTAGTTTTATGGAGCCGGGCTAAAAAAAATGTTTTGCTTTTACTTGGTAGGATATTTCTGTGGCACGCAACAAGGGCAAAGAAGTTGCGGTTCAAGAACTTTCAGCAGCACCAAGAATCCAAAGCAATACATCTGAACATATGGATGATATCCCTATGGAAATTGTCGAGCTTATGGCTAAAAACCAATACGAAAGGTGTCTCCCCGACAAAGAAGAGGACAAACAGCCAACGAGTAGCGTATCCAAGAACGCTCTGTTGATTGATCTTAATGAGACGTACGATTATAGCATGGAAAACACGTTAAGACAACCTAAACATCTTGGTTCGAATACTTGGAACGGCGAGGCAACCGCAACCACTAATAAGCAAAGCTCTTTAGAGTTTTTCCCGACGAGTCAGTTTGGTCAGCAGCCTTATAATAATGTGCCTTCCGGGTTTGCTTTTAACCGCGAAAACCAATCTAGCTCTATCCATTTCACCGGTTTGGTAGGGCCGAATCGGCAGAGCAGTGGCAATAGCCAGTGGCTAGGTAATGTCCCAACAACTATGGCTAATCATCATAACCAATCTCCATCTTCTTTCCGGGTGTTACGTCCGTGTAATACGTGCCAAAGTGTTCAACAACATCAGTATAGAGAAGCTCCTCATCCTATTTGGCCATCTTCTATGGCATCATCACATGGTCATAGACAAACTTTTCTCAATATGTCTCACACGTTTATGGATCATCATCATCAGTCAACTAAGCTGGACAATCCGAACACGATGAATCTGAGTTTTGGTAATGAAAGGATCAGTAGCAAAACGTCGGAATCTTATTCTAACGAGAGCAGTATACCAGCGATGCATCTACTGAGCCTAATGGATCCGCGGCTGAGATCAAACATTCCCATTGACCAAAACAGAAACACTACATTTATGGAAAGACCGTTTTCGCCAGTTAACCAGCTCAAGGAACTCACTGGAATTCAGCACAACACAAAGCAATGGCCTTTCGGTTTTTGCAGCACGACACCGGAGACTTCCCGTGAGAATTTCGCCGTTGTTCCACAAGTTGGGACATCTTCATTCCCATTTCAAAGCCAAAATACTTCTGCGGAAAACTCTGACTTAACATTCAAAGCTTCATGGAATCATCGTCATCATCATCATCAGGAGAAACAATCCAAGAGAAAAGACAACAACTTTACGCCGATTTACAACAACAACAACCATCATCATCAAAAGCCTATCTTTCCGAGCACGGACAGCGATCCAGGGAGATTCCGGCTTCTTGGAGCCTCTGATTCCATGGCGTTACCTCTTAAGTTTCACATGAAAGATAAAGCTAAGAAACATAAGACAAGAAAACCACAGAGCAACAACAACAACGCCGCCTCTGCTTGGCCGCCTCCAACGAGCACCCCGGGATTTTTTTTCTGCAGTGTCAATAGAAACCCGGCTGATTTCACCGTCGCTGATGCGCCAGGGAACGTTTACATGATCAAAGGTGAAGATCTTAAGCTAAGAAAAGACGCGGGCTTCAGGAAAAAACAAAGCTTGTATAATAAGCAGAATGCATTAAAGGGAAACAAGAACTCTATTGCTCCTGCCACAGAAAACGCCTGAAAATATACAAATTCGAGAGCTCGTTTTTAAGGTAACTCCTTAAAACTAGTTTTATGTGACTCTGAAGATCTCTAAGACACTAACTATCTCATCAAAGCTTAGTTCTTGAAACAGAAACTCTGTGTGCGAATCTTACACTCAAGTCCACCTCTAACAAAACCTGGTTTTGTAGGCCTAGATTCACAGGTCAAGAGAAAAGTAGGAGGGAGGGATACACAGAACTTGTGTCGGAGAAAATCATGAATAATTCAGACGAAAAATGGGATATGCTTCATGTTCTTGTATGTATTATTCTTTACAACTTAATGTTTGGTGTCTCATGTATGAAAGTTGTAATATGTTATGAACAGAAACAAATTTGAAAACATGTATTAAGGTATAAATTGTATCTTTTTGTTGAGCTTGACTCCCTATGAATCTCATTTTTTTCCACTATATTTGGCTCCAAAATCAATTAACTTGTGAGGTGCTAAATTATGCAAAACAAATAAAACATGACATTATCTATGGATTATTCAATCAACTAGAACTAGTCAAAAAATCTGTTTTTGATATTTTATAATAGTTTTGGTATCATCTAACCACCGTTACAATGTCTTGTGAATTTAAACTAATCTTATAAAATGTTATATATTTAAGTTTTTAAAAAAACTTAGTTGCCAACTCTGCAATGATAATATAGATAAAAGTTAAGATGCATGAATGGTTTCTTTCATGTTTGAGTATTTGAACAAGATTCTTTTCAAACAGTCGTTGACCATTTATACTCTTCATTTTAGCATTTCTTAAATTTATCCCCTCATTGGAGATAGAGTGGACCGTTAATTTTTCTAACTATCCCTAATATAAATGAATATCAAACATGTTTTTATAATTTTTTTTGACTTTAGGCTCATTTTAGTTTTATATATTTTGTGACAGTAGATAGAGAGGTGGAAAATAAACATATTGGTTCTTTTAGAAATATTATTAGTTTATTATTGTTTGTGACAGATTTTAGATGTATATGACGTTTAAACCTACCAAGAAATATTTCATATTTTTGGATTTGAAATCATATGAGAAGACTCTAATACACATTTTGAGTTTAGTATAACACTGATAATTAAACAAATAAACTATAATATTTCAGACTAGTTACTTATACCAGATGGAGATAGTGATAAATAAATAATATTTTGAAATCCTGATATATCTTATAAACTTTTTGTTAAAAATATCATGTTAACTTTTCTAGAACATCTATATAAAACCTAAAAGCAACAATGCGAATGAAACGGCTTTGAAGGGGACATTATTGTAAGGTAGTTATTATTTTAATCAATTATTACCTGAACGTTAATTACAAAATTTCACACCAAAAGATTTGTCATCTTTTTATAACTTCTTTGATAAAGCTAAGAAAAGAAGAATGTTTTTTTTTGAAATTTGTCCATCTACACCTTTTTATTTTATTTTTGTCCATCTATGACTATTTTTAATTAAAATCTTATTTTACCCTTTTAATATATTTTATTTTTAAAAAAATATGGCAATATATTTGTACTTTATTTTTAAATCTTGATAACAATTATTTTTTGTAATTATCTTAATTTAAATAGCTAAAATAGAAAAAGCAAAGCCTTCACGTATCTATACTATTAAAACATAAGACAAAACGTCTACGTGTCGCGACGTGAGAGCTTTAAGATTTTTTTTTTATTTTTTGCGTTTTAGCCATTATATTTTTGACTCCTTTTAAAACCGATTTTTATAAAAAAAAATTAAAATAGGCTGGTTTACGAATATATTTTGGGCTTCTGCAAATATGTTTTTGGATTCGTCCGATTTGTAACATTTCAATAAATAATATTTCAACGCCCTTTTATAATAACATAAATAATTAGAATATATATAATTCATAAAAAAATCTATAATCGCTATGTATAATAAATAATAATAAAGATAAGGGATATTCGGGTCGGGTTCGGGTAGGAACCGATCGGGTCCGGGTATTTTGGGTAGGGGGATTTAGGAACCGTATAGGTACTTTGAGTTTTTCGGTTCGGATTCGGGTCCGGGTCTTTCGGGTATGAGATGTCTCATATTATATAGCTTATAGAACATAATCTAATAATATCTTTTTTAGATTTGAAAAGTTTTTACGATTTTCTTTTTTATATTTATCTATAATTATGACTCCATTAAATTCATTTTCTACGCTTTATAGAAAGTAAGAGAAAATATAGAATACATATTCTAGATGACCTAGAACATAATAAAAAATTTAGAAAACATATTATATCTTCAATAGAACACATGGTAAAAGATAGATTACGTATTCTAAAAAATATAGACCATAAGGTTAATTTTAGATTTTGTTTTCTAAATATTATAGAATAAAAAACATATTTGTATTCTACAAGTCGTAGAACATGTACAATATTTAGAATATATACAATATATAGAATACGTAATCTAAACTTAATAGATCATATACAACTTGTAGATTACGTAATCTAAATATCGTAGAACATATACAAATTGCAGAATACGTAATCTACAATATAGAATATATATTCTAAACGCTATAGAACAATATTTAAAATTGAATTTTGGAAAATATTCGACAATTTTCTTTCTCATCATATGTTCTTCGTTCTTTTTCGTTCACGTATTTTTCAACTTATATTTAAAAATTTGTCTAAAACTAATAAAAGGGTATTTTAGGAAGAAAATACATTTTACAAAAAAAGGTATAGATGTACAAATTTCAAAAAAAACATCCTTGTTTTTCAATTTCCCCTTGAAATTTTATATTAAAAGTTTCCCTAAAAGATCATTATGTCTTTTAAAGGTTTTATGCTTAATTTTCATTCCGAGATATTTGAAATATTTGAATTTTTAGTTATCATGACTATTTAATTGGATAATTGCAGTAAATGGACACTAAAGAATGAAAAATTAGTTGTAGACTTTTTATTTAGATAGAGAAGGGAGATAAATTTTTTATTTCACCCCTCTTCCTTCTTCTTATTCATGTTTTTTTTCTCTCTTCTGTAAATTGATAATTTGCATATTTTACATATTTTACCTTATTTTATGCATTAGAATTAACTCATTTATGTTGCATTTAGTATCATATAGGTTGCATTTGGTTGGTTTCGTGTATTTCAGGTTTCAGAGCGTTAAAACGGCAAAAGACGGAGAATTCAAGCCAAAAAGAAGCGGAAACAGTTGTATCGACTTGTTGTAGCGGTTTGTTGTGGCCGATATAGGAGAATTATTTTGCCGAGACTTGTATCGACCTGTTGTACCGGTCACACATGGTCGATACAAGCTAAAAAAGAACCTGAAGATCATATATCGACATGCTGTAGCGGTTTGGAGTGGCCGGTACAGAGGAAAAGAAGAAAAAGCACTTGTACCGACTGATGGGTATCGACCTGAGGATCGATATCGACATGTTGTATCGGCTTGGCCTGGCCGATATCGACATGCTGTACCGGTTTCACTTGACCGGTACAAACTGCGAAAATAATAGGAAATTCGGTTTTTAATTGTAAAAAGGAAAATCAATTCCTAAACCAAGTTGGTTTTCCTTTATTTCTTTGGTTTAAATATATATTAAGGTTTTTGCTTTGTTTTTGAGATTCGATCTTTAGTTTTTGTTTTTTATCCATCGTTTTGTTTTTTTGTGCTTTTGACATTGGAGATTTCTTGGTGATTGCTACTTGGTCACATTTGTAATCTTCATCATCATCAATAAGATTTTTTTGAACCCTTATTCTCTTGTCTTTGTTTATGCTATTGTTTCCTTTGAATCTAATTGCTTTGAATTTCAATATGCTTAGTGAGTAGTTCCAAATAGACAATTGGGTTAGGGGAAAAAGGGGTTCATTGAATTTAAAATAGATGATTGTCTAAAACTTAATTGATTATAAAACTTTTGTCTTTGGTAACAAACTTAAAACCTTAATCGAGTTGACCATTCGATTATTGAACCTAGGAAACTTTATGAATCGAGAGATTATAAAGGTTCATGAACAATTACCTTAGAACTAAACCTAGCTTAACCGAGAGATCTGTATTAATAAGCTTAGTGGTTAAAATTGATTTGTTCTTAAAGTTTCTCGACGATTAAACTATCCAAGACATTGTTTTAGTTTAATTGTTGAGAAAAGGATCATTGCCACGATAGTGGATTGATCTAAAATCGTTTTGAAAACCTTAAAGTTATTTTTGTAAAAGACAATTTGAAATCTGAAAGTTTAATCACCCTTTAAAACACTTTAACCTGATTGTTTAGTTTTTAATTAATCTTTTAAAACTCTTAATTCACGTTTTCGTTTTGTTTAATTTTCGGTTACAAAATCACTCAACCACAACCTTTTGATTACACTTAAACTGAGTTCGTTTCACATAAATTCAAGTATATTGTTTGCTTCTGATTTGGTTTGACATCTTAAATACTACATTAAGATATTAGATTTAACGGGGTAAAATCTCCTTTATCATAAATATATATTCCTCTTCTCATATCTCTCCCACAAATTTTTTCTTTATCTCTCAATCTTTCTTTTTTTCTCGAATATCTCCATTTTTTCTTGGTTTTCTCACTATCTCTCATGAATTTTTTTTTTATTTTTTTTTTGGTTTTGGATCTCTATTTCTCTTTTGGATATCTCTCCATGTTCGTTCTCTCTCTATCTTTCTCGGCGAATTTCTTTCGGTTGGATCTCTCTCGGTTGAATCTCTTTCGAATCTCTTTATCGGTCGGATGTCTCTCGGTCAGATCTTTTTCTCGGTCGGATTTCTCTTGGGTTTTTCTCACTTGGTCGAATTTCTCTTTTGATATCGCGATATCAATTCTGTTATCCCGATTTTTTCTTATTATCGCGATATTACTTTTGTTATCGCGATATTTTTTTCTTGTTGTCACGATTATTTTTTTGTTATCACGATATTCTTTATGTTATCCTGATACTTTTTTTGTTATCACAATTTTTTTTGATAATTATGTTATCGTATAGTTCATATCGCCTAACTTATATATTATCATAATAAATTCAATTTAATCGCGTTGTTTATTTGATTTAAAATTATAAAATAAGTTTACGATAATAACAAAGTTATCCGATAATATTTGCACATAAAAAAAACAGGGGTATAATGGTCAAAAAAAAATTCTCTCTCCTCCCACCTAATAAATAAGATGACACATAATTAATTGATCTTCTATAGCATATATTTAATTGACCTATTTAATTTGCGTGATATTGTTTTGATACGTGAGAAAACACTCTAAAATACCACAAAAACAGTTTTAGTTGATCCTGATTAATTATACATATATATACATATATATATTTATATAGGGTAATAATCATTTCGATAGATTCTTCTTTCAAACTCTCTAGTCAAGAAAACTAATGGAAAGTGACATATTCTAATCAAAATTAATCATTAAAGTTGATTAGTCTTTTTTCAACAACAAAAAGAAAAGGGACGCAAGAATGTGACGCATAAAAAAATATACAAATTAGGGGTCCATTTTGAACCATACAATTAGAGTTTTAATTCTTGTCCTAAACTTATTATAATCAAATTAGCTAGCTACTTGTATTACAATATTACACTATTTTAGACTCTTAGTGCTCGAAAGGTAGAAGAATAGATTCTTTTGCATTGCAAAATGAAATGCAATGATTAAAATCATATTATTTCATTATTAATACAATAATACAAGAAACAAGTGTTGGATATATCTTAATGTATATCACAAAATATCAAAATCCAATAACTTATAGTGGGACAAAAGAAAAAAAAAAGCTAAACATATACAATTAGTTAATCAAGATTAATTTACGATAAACCAGAATATACATATATATATATATATATATATAATTCGCACTGAAGAAAACAGAATAATGGTCCAAATTTTTTAATTAACCAAAAAAAAAAGAAAACAGAATAATTAAATGAATAAAACAAATATTCAACAACCTACATTCAAATATAGAAAGGTACGTGACTTTCATTGGCTACTAGTCAAAATATTATTATTATTTATTTTCAAAATTTTCACACACATTATGTACAAGTATTCACACAAACACACAAACAAAATGAGAAAAAATATCACATAAAACACAAATAACCCTAATATAAGACTCACCCCTATTACAAAAATAAAATAAAAAGGGTCCACTAATACGTAATTACACACATATCATTATTACTAGTAACCTTTTTTAGTCTTTTTTACACAACAGGATTGTTAATTAATTAGTAACAGTTAATCATCATAGAGTCTTTGAAGATCCCAATCTAAAGATAAAGAGCCAGGGATCATCATCATCTCATAATCCCAAATATCAGAGAATATAAACTCGTTATTATAACCAAGCTTACTAGAACCATCATAACTCGTTCCTAGGCTAGGCAGCTCAACAATCTCTCCTAACTCCTCTGATTCTTTAGTCACAAGAGACTCCAACGAAGAAGACGACGAAAACGTAAAAGAAGATGAAGAAGAAGAAGAAGGAGAAGAGACACCAACAATCTCCATGTAAGCAGCTTTGAGAGCAGTGGCTTGGATGTCTCTAGGGCTTAATGAGCTTGGCCTTGGATAAGAGGCGGCTAAGTCGGGGAAGTTGAGTATTGTGGAGGCTCCTTTGATGCTTAAAGCGGCTACGTCGTGTGCACGCGCCGCCATCTCCGGTGAAGGAAAAGTGCCTAGCCATATTCTTGATTTCTTTCTTGGCTCTCTTATCTCAGAAACCCATTTTCCCCAGCTTCTCTTACGTACTCCTCTGTAAACCGGTTTCTTACCGGTTTCTTTAACCGGTTTCTTGGAATTAGTACTACTCTTTGTAGATATCATTTTTTGTGATCTTACATCAATGGTACATTATTGAATAATTGTATTGTTTTTTGGGGAATTTGGAAGTTTTTATGTTGTAAAAGAAATAAAGTTTGAGAATTTGATGAAAATTATAATATTTTTTTTGGGGGAGTGAGTTAATGAAGGAAAATGAGAGACAGAGTTTGATGGGTATTTTGTCTATACATTTCTCAATCAATACCTTATTTATATACAACAAAATAGTTTTGAAGTTGTGGTGTGTGGTAGGGGGTAATGGGAAGATATGTGACAAATATCTCACTAAATTTAGTAAGTAAAAAATAAAAAATGACCCACTAGCTAAAAAAATTGATTTGCTCTTAGAAAGACCCGTCCATTTATTTTTATTTATCATCATGACAATAGCATAAGTCCATATTTGCCTTAAACAAAAAAAAATAAAAGTTACTTTAAGCAAAAAGAAAGTTTATTAGTTTTTATTGTTTACTATCGATAGATGTGTTTTTTCCGGTGTGTTTTGTTTACTATTGAGAAACATGATGAAATAGTTATTATTAATATTTGTATATTACTTCTTTTTTAGTATGTTTCTTTTTGTTTGAAGTAGTAATATATCTAGAAAATTAGGGTTTAATATACAATTAATAAGATCTCCTCGGTCCTCGAATCAAATTATTTTGTTACCGTTAAGAATAAAATACTAATACAGAGACAAACCAAAGTTGTTTTTAGAATTCAAGACAACAACAATGTAACGGATAAAATACTTTGTTATGTTGCCGACTAAGTAAATACTTTGTTATGTTGCCGACTAAGTAAATACTTTATTATAATACATGTTCGTGGCTTTTTCTTCGACTTTTGTAATTTTCTTTTTCGTGTTGAAAATGGTGTGTCAACAGTTTTTAGTTATTATAAGTTTTTCAACTCAAATTTACTATTCATTTATCCCTTATCTTGACCTAAGTGCATCATCACTGCAAAAACATATATTATACAAAAACTTACATTTTGTTAATCTTATATATATACTTTTTTTTGGAGGGGGGGGGGTGATTTTTTATATATATTTTACATTCAAAATAATATATAATATTAATTTTCAATATTTGTTTGATTAAATCTTCTCTATGTAAATTATATTTTATCATGCATAACTTCTATATTTGTTTGGAACTAGTCTAACATAAACATACTAATTAAAGACCAACTCTAGATAAAGAAATAACTACAAAACTAGTGATGTATATATAAAGACAAAGTTAGATACAAAAATGTATATGAATAACTGAACATATATATATACTAATTCCAAGTATACCAAATAATAATACCAAAAAGATAAACTAATTCAAGTAGCCGCAACGAACAACATTATGGCTTCCTAAACCGCATGTCGAGATGCATAAATGCATTTTAAATAATGATTCTTTATAATAATAAGGGAGTTATGTGATTAATTGTTTGTCGTTGATGATCATTTGGTGGATGGCTAAGTGCTAACAAATCGATTAATTAGATCGAGTAGACGATATACAAGTGGAGCAATATGTTCATAAATTAAATTGTCCATTTAATATAAAGGAGAACAAATTTTTAAAACGTTGAAAAAAAAATCAAAAGATGTGGGAATCTAATTGGCTACTAATGGACATAAGAGCACTATAGGTTTAATCTTTTTGGGAGACAAGAAATTTATCGTGAATTGTTATTATCAAAGCATTTAATTCTATATTAACAAAAAATGATAATTTTGGACCCGAACTTTAATGCTATAAAATGAACAAAAGTTAGGGGAAAATGTGTGAAAAAGGATAAAAAGGCATTTTTGTTCGTTTTATAAAAAGGGAGAAAAGACATTTTATGTGTCGACGGAAGAAAAAGCCAAAATTAAATCTCAAAATTAAATTTTAAAAAATGAAAAAGCCTTATTGATTGGGAAAAAAGAACCAAGTTGTATGAAAAAGTGGTCCACGAGACATCTAGAAATGTAAGAATATGATATGACCCATAAATTTTTGATTTTCCTGTGAGAGTGTATAACAATAGGTAGTCAACGAAACGCGCGTTTGGTTGTCGTTTTGGACCCACTTAATACATAATATATTACACGCAAAAATTAAATATGTGCATGTAACAGTGCCAAGTTCAATTATTGCACAAACTTCAGTGTTGGTCGAAAAAGTATGCTACAGTTATTCACCGACCGATGTTTATAATTTGTCGACAATATTATTAAATTGAAAATGATCGAACGATAAACTCATTTCTAACCAAACAAATTAAGGTTTTTAGGGGTTTTGTAGTAATTAACTAATTTATTTTCTTATTTGCATAGTTAGTAATTAGTTTCTTTGGATATACATAGCTGATGATCTCTTAGACCATCTCCAACCGAGAAACCCACAAAATTTCTTAACTATTCAGTGGGTCCATGAACAGTTGGTTTAAAACAAAATAAAAAAATAAAAAATAAAAACGGACCAATCATGGGCCGTCACGTATGCATGAATAGTTAAGATCTGGATCTTAAATAAGAAATATAAGATTCAGATCTTAACTATTTAGGTGGGTTCCACATGCTAAGATCCCGTTAAGAAACACCATTGGACTTGCTCTTATGTCTTTAGTTGTTTCTTTAAAAAAAGATTATGTGGATAATTTTCTTTAAAATAATGTCTTAATTCTTATAATTTGTTTGGGTGAAAAGTTAGAAATGATAAGGTTTATGTAAAAGACATACAGAACATATTAAAAAGAAACATGTTTATAGTAATGTCAACATCACCATCTCTATTTATTGCCATCTTCTCTCTCTTTTTTTCAAGAAAGTTACAACTTTGTAATTAATTTTAAAAAAGAATAATATAGAAAGATATCTTCAGATAAATTCTAGAGACTGAAATTGGTTTTCAGAACATGGCAGTTTCAGTTCTGCTATTTTTGTTTCTCACATGCAATTTCTTAACTACCGAACATATCTATGTTATTATTTTTGAAGTATTAATTTAAACTTTTTTAAAAAAACACATTTATTTACATCTCATGTTAACAAATGATTACAATTTTTAAAAAGGGCAAAACAATAACTTCCAAAAATACAAACAAAACTATTAAATGATATTTTTATCCTTAATTTGGATAACAAACATAAAAGAAAATAATTCTAAATTTACAACCAAACATGTTTTAAATTCATTTTTCTTATATTATTAAAAATAAAATAAGAAAAAGTTATACAGAGAAATAAAAATGAACTAAAATTTGTTTTGTTCAAAATGTTTTAAATTTGTTTTTCTTATATTATCAAAAATAAAATACGAAGAAGTTATTTAGATAAATTTAAACGAAATTAAATTATTATTGAGTAATTCGGGTTGATTCCTTAAAAAAATTGTTTCAATTCAAATTCAGTTCCGGGTTTTCGGTTAGTAAATTTTTCTACCCGTACGAGGTATTTATTTTTTTGGTTGATATTTCAAATACGAATTATTTTGATATGAAATGATCAAATTATATTATTTGTTTGTATAAACAATAATAATACTGAAACTATTAATTATTTCTATTTATTCTATAAAACAAAAAAATATATTACAAACTTCTAAATTAAATATATAGATATATAAAATTATTTGAAAAAACATAGATCCGTGGTGTAACACGGGTTAAATTCTAGTTGTATCATTAATTATACAAACCGGTTCAGTTTCATACCGGTTCAATCATAAAATGTATAAACCGGATTCACATGTCAATGTAAAAAAAGGAGAAAAATCTACTACACAGTAGAAGCTATTTGCTTTTTTTGTATTATTGTTGTGGTAAATGTACAAATTGAATCATTTAAACCAAAAAAAATTACTAAACCGAAATTTGAAAAACCCGGTTAAACCAAACCGAATGAAGAATCATATGAAACATATCATATTTCTCAGGCTTCACATGCCACAGAAAATGCTTCTGCACCTTCTTGACCCTCATCTGCATTTGCTTGTACCTCCGGTCCGATATCGACATCAAAATCTTCTTCAAATTCGGTACATCTTTCTCCGGTACGAAAACCGCGAAAGCCTCCCAATTCAAAACCCCGAAAAAAGGCGGCACGAAGTTATCCGATATTATAACCGGTACACAGTCATAGAAAATAGCTTCCACCACTCTAGGACTGTTCACTTCAAAGCCTTTCGCGCAAATGCAGTACTTGCTTGTCTTCATGAACTGAAGATAGTTCTTGTTTCCTTTCGTCCGAGGAAGTTTACCGAATATTTTCAAGTCTGGATCTTTGTTGTTACCCCAGTAAGAGAGTAGTATCGGTCGAAGATAGCCGTGGTCGGGTTTCCCAGCAAAGAAAGCGAGCGTTGGCCTTTGTGACGCGGGTTTTCCACCGAGGTTACTTAGAGGTTTCTTGGGATCTCTTACATTTGTCTCCGGTAAAGATACGTCCTTCCCAAATACGAAACCTTCTCTGACATCCGAGTTGCACAATGCTCTTATACTCTTTGCGAAATTCTTTCGGGTCTCTGATGGAGCCTGAAAATATCAAAAAAATACCATACATTTATCAAGAAATGCTCACAAAGACACAATATTTATAAACTCCTACAGAGCTGTCACAAGAAAGCCATATATAAATGTTCTTATAAATCACATTTTTATAACTTCATCTAGAAATGTCACAAAAGACCATACATTTTCATTAAATTATCGCAAAAAAAGGTGGCAACTTTATAAAATGAACTCCAAAAATATTGCAACTATATAACTACATCAGAAATGTCACAAATGAATCTTATAACAATGAGGAGAAGACATTACCCAGTCATGGCATGCTCCAAGGAAATGATCGGCCCCAGAAGTCCGGTTCCAAAACGTGTATCTAGCGGAAATGAAGTCTATATACTCTTTTAGATACTTTATGAGATTGCGGTGACTATGAGAGTCTTGAACATACAAAGTCACCTCGAGCATCCGAGAACTGAATGGCAAATAGAAAAGATGAGCTTTCGCAGCGTCCTTGGTGACAAATCTGTTACCGTTAGTTTCCATAGTTTTCATAAACCATCCTTCTGATGCATAAATGCCTCTAAGTATTGGACTATGCATTATTGGTCTATCACCTTCTTTGTATACATAGACTTTCAACATCTTCTCCATCAACTCATAGCTCCTAATGATGAGTTTCAATATCAGGATTTCGATGTTTTTTTTTATCTATCTTTCGATATGAAGAAAGAGTTACTCACCGTTTGAACATGGAAACGTTGCGGTAGAGAGGAGCGAAGAGGAGAGGGTCTTTTTCGTCGATTGGTGCATTCTCTATCTCATGTTTTGCTTGTAAAAGCTCAAGGTCAGGTTTAGTAACCCATTTTGGTTTCTGTGAAAAACTCAAAACATGTTAGTTAGTTACATTATTGCTACTTGTAAAGTAAAGAATGTAACATATCAAAAGAACCTTTGCTAGACGGTTATGGGAGATACGGTTTTGACGCAACTGCTTGCTCATCTCGGATATAGACATAACACCGTAGCCAGGTATTTTCGCGTTCTCCCTTGTGTCCGGAACAAATCTCACAACAGAAGAAGAAGCATCAACAACATCTTTTTTAGTCGTAGGCCTTGTTGCCTTCTCCTTTACCGGAGATGGGCTTAAACGCGGTAATGTAGACGGGGACTTTGCACTAGCCGCAGGAGCGGTTGCATTATCTTGGCTTGAACCAGGTAATGCAGCTGGAGCCTCTGAACTAGCGGCAGGGGCGGTTTCGTTTTCCTTAGCCAAAGTTAGGCTTAAACCAGGTAATGCAGCCGGGGCATTCGCACTAGCGGCAGGGGCGGTTGCGTTTAAGCTAGTTTCCGAAGGCGGGAATGCAGCCGTAGGAGGCGAAACGGCAGGAGCGGTTGCGTTTAAGCTAGTTTCCGAAGGCGGGAATGCAGCGGTAGTAGGCGAAACGGCAGGGGCGGTTGTGTTTAAGCTAGTTTCCGAAGCCGGGGATGCAGGCGAAACGGTGGGAGCGGTTGCGTTTCCACTGGTATCAAATATCTGATCAACCTCAACTTCTTCATCATCTCCTCCAGAATCATTCCTAGGCGCAATAGACGGAGCCAACAAGCTAATGTTGTGATTCTTGAATTCTCCTATAAGCGAAGAATTTGAGTTTCTTGAAATTGGAATCTTGGAGGAAGAGAAGAGTGATGATATAGCATAAGGTAGCTCCATGTATTGAAATGTGATTATAACAACAAATGTGAGTCCTAATAGCCATAGAAGCCTTTTGCTTTCTACTTTCCATAGCCATGGAAACACATGTCTCATCTTCAAAAAAAAACCCTGTGAAAAATTCAACTTTTTATAACCAAGAAAGTATCAATCTTTTATGATCAATTCAATCATAATGTTAAAACCCATTTAACAAAAGTTGTGAATTTTAGAGATAATTCGAAGCAATTCACAAAGCAAAAGTAATAGGAATCAAAGCAAGAGTGTTACTTTCAAAGATTTTTCTTTAGTAATTAAATAAAGAGATATTTAGGTAGTTGGACTATTTTTTAAAAGTAATTAAAAACAAGACCTATAACTATTTAAAATTAGGAGAATGGACCGTAGGGTCCACTATTTTTTGTTTAGCGTGCAATGTAAGATTACCTATGTGGTATATTATTTGTATAATTTACGGTTTTGTCATTATGTATAATATTTTTTTATATTTATCTTTTTCTCATTTTCTCTTTTTCTCTCTCTTCCTCTTCTTCCTCATTTTTTCTTCACTTCGTTCTCTCTTTTCTTTGTCCCTCTTTTTCTCTCTTCCTCTCTCTCTCCTCCTAACTCTCTTTTCCATCTCTCTCTCTCTCAGTGGATATCGTCCGATGTACAATCTAATCTAATGGATGATATGATATTACAATTTGATCATACAAGATATTGGACAGTCTGATGACAATTTTAATTTGTATAATCCAGTGGACAACATAAATGTACATACAAATAACAAACGTTTGTACAATTTTGTGGACGGTTTGTCTATACACTCAGTGAGTAATTCGACTAAGCATTTAAGTGAACAACTTGATTGATTGTATGTACAATTAATGTTCATCTCTACAATCCAGTGGATATCATTTTGTACAATCTAGTGGGATTGTTGTACGCAATCCAATGGACAATTGGACCATGCATTTGATTGTACAATCGATTGTACAATCAAACAATATTCATTTTGTACAATTGAGTGGATAATGTTTGTACAATATAGTGGACGGTTTGTCTATCCAATCTAGTGGACAATTGGACCATGCATTGAGTGTACGATTTGATTGTACATACAAATAATATTCATCTCACAAATGGAGTGGACGGTTTGTACATATAATTAGTGAACAACTGAACTATTTGTCTTGAAAAAATGAAAAAGAAACTAGATATGAGAGTGAGAAGAGAAAGAAAAAAAATGAAAAATAAACAAGTAGAAAGAGAAAAGTGATGGTGATGATAATTAAAAGGAAAAAAACAATAATGAAGACACAAAAAAAGAGGAAAAATAATAAATTATGTATGCAAAAGTCAACATACAATAAATGTTTTTTCAACATTTAATATCATGTAGCTTTCAACGTCATATACAAACACACATAATATATATAAACACTCTCACATAAATATATATATCTCAAACAAACACATTTTCATTATACCCATTAATGTCAATTCACTTTTCCACTCAATTCTCTATTACACAAATCATCTATCTCTATGAGTAGGACCCATAGACTCATTTTGCAATTGTGAATAGTTGTGTAGCCTAGTTTTTGAATTACTTCTCTAAAAATAGTCCATTTTGCTAATTTACCCTTAAATAAATCATTATGCTAGCTTTTTGATATTCTTTAGAAAACATCATTGCATGCAAAAATATGTTAAAAAGATGATAAATATGATTAACAAATAATCTCATGCTCTGTCTCACCAAAAAACAGAGAGAAAAAGAATCTGAATTAAACAAAAAAAAAGAAAACTTACAAGTTTCGAAGTTGATCAACAAGTCAAAGAAAGATCAAAAAGAGACATATAGAGTTTTGATTATTGAATCTTGATCGGTTTTCTTGATAAACACAAAGAAGCAAGAAAGAGATTTTTTTCAAAATAAAAAAGTTTCTCTAAGAAAAAATTGACTCTCGTAACTATGATGGTTCGCTGTTTACGAGAGACACGATGGACTCTTTCAGATCAAGAAAGATATTATTATTAGAAGAAAGAAAGAACACAGAAGGGTAGTTTCGGAATTTTGAGTTTGAGCCGCCACGCTATTGCTTCTTCCTTCTTCTTTTCTCTTTTTAGTTTTTACTATTTTCTTGTTTTCTGTGAGCTGAGTTTCGTGCGTTACGAAAACGATTCTTAAATAATCCACAGAGATACAAAACCTTTTAACTCGAGAAAGAACAAAAGAGATTATTGGTGGTAAATAGTTTGGTATTGTACTCCATTACCCTAATTTAATTATAGGATTTAATATTACAACAATAAAAATCCAATTAATGTATACTTTGACTCGGTTTAATAATGTTATGACGAAAATAACCCTTAGACATCTTTTGTACTTGTACTATTATTACAAACACATGCGTTGAAGTCGTTGACTTTACTTATTGTACTAAAAAATAATTACTACATTCAAATAATTTTGTATCGAGATATGAAACTGTTAAATTGATTGTTTCAGGACAAAAAAAAACAGGAATGGCGGATAAATAAAAAAAAAAAAAAATTATCAACCACAAATTTGAACAAGTTCCATAAAAAATCAAATTGTACGAATTAATATAACTACTTACTAAACCAAATGGTTGTTGTAACAGTGTAACACCAACTTAATATGATAATACTAATTAAGGAATATTCCGTAATTTATTGTTGTCATGATTATCGTCTGATTGTTCTGTATAATTTGTATATTTACACAAACGTATCAGATTTTTTGGAATATTTAATGTCTAAATTTTAATCATTCTAATATTGAATTAGCCACCCCATCAAATAATTATCGTTACAATTGGGCTCAGGAGAAGTGGGCTTGTTAATTTTGTAATTTTGTCGGCCTAATGATTTATCTAAGGCCCGTATATGAAAGATGAAAGATCAAAAGAAAGTACAAGTATGTCTAGAATGATAAAGAAATAGTTATTACTAGGAATTTACCCGCCCTTGGCGCGGGATAAAAATTTACGTAATAAAAAAAATATTTATTGGTAAAAACAATGTGTAATATAAAATGAAATAAAAAGAATTTGTATCTCATATGATCTGCGTTAAACGCGGAGTTTAAATTTGAAGTATATATAGAAAATATATTGTATTTTGACTTTTATAATGTTTTATTTACAAAACTTTATTACTATTACTATTTTAATATTTATCATCGAAAAAGATTATCATTGTCATTTCGATGTTGAATATTTACCTTTACGTATAATTTACTATTTATCATTAAAAACAATAACTACGTAGTGTTTTGAAACTTTGATATGACTCGTTTAACAATGAAAAGTATGTCAATCCAGTCTCTATTTGTCATAAAATCGGACTATTAAAACCTCGGATATATAAAACACTGAATTTTCGGGGGTTCGAGTCAATTTTCTGCTCAAGTTTTGTCATTTGACATGAACTTTGATGTTTAATACAATTTTACAAAATAATATAGTTATTTATAAATGAACAATATGTTTTATCATTCTTTTGTGCAAGAATATAACATACAAACATTAGAAAAATTATAAAATTGTGTTTTTCATTAGTTTTTTAAATGTTTTAAACATATTTTTTAGGAAAGTTTAATCACTCTTTCATGTCTAAACTTATCCGAAAATTCTTTGTTCAAAGTTTGGGAACTGATGGTTCAATCGATGAGTCGGGTAAATTGTGTGTTCTAGTTTTTCATTTGACATGAATTTTGGTGTTAAATACAATTTTACAAAATAATATTGTTATTTGTAAATGAACAATATGTTTTATCATTATTTTGAACCAATGTAATAAAATATAATATATAAATATCAACAGATCTATTAGAAATTATAAAATTGTATTTTTTATGAATTTTTTAATATTATTGTATTTTTTATGGGTTTTTCAATTTTTTATTTTTTAATATTATCCATTTATTATGGGTTTTTCAACATTTAAGTTTAATATTAAATCAATTTTTATTTTGGGATTTTAAGTGTTTTGAGGCTTTTATGAATTAAATTTAGGCTTTTGTTTTGGGATTTTTTTTTGAGGCTTTTATGAATTTTTAATAATTTTCTCTTTCCGTATTCTGTATTAATAATATAAGATTGCATAGAAAATGTTAAATTATCAGGAGACATGAATGATCTATCTCTTCATGATTTCACGTGACCACATTTTTTTTTATTTGCGAATGGGAACCCATTTTTCGGCATTTCTACGTTAACCATTCTTCTATTTTGTAGAAAATATAATAATTGAAAGTTAATGCTTATAAAACTAACCTATCAGTTTGACAAAAAAAAAAAACTAACCTATCATAAACTTGTATGGATAATTACAATGTGGTGAGGCGTTAGATTGTCACAAATTTCCAACCTTTAGAAAACTATCTAAAAGTAATTTTACATTTTTTTACTAAAACTTGATTTAATTAAGTAGAAAACACACACACACAAATGATTGTATTATAGAGCATTAGAGGCTCTCATTAGAGCTTCACAAGTAAATGTACTTTTGTTGTTGTCGGATACATGAGAGGCTCTCATGAAAATGACTGTCTCTCTCTATGTGCATGAGAGGCATGTGACCACCGCAAACAAAGCCTCGACGACATATATTTTTTAATCGTAATGTTTTCGTAGTAGTCCAAAATAACAGTTAATTATAACAATTAGTAAACTTATGAAAGTGTTTGCAGTGTCGACGATAATATTTATATGAAAGAAATCTCGACACTTGTAATTTTTCAATTTGCAAAAGATAATTATAATCATCTTTGTTTGCTTTTTTATAGTATTTACTTTAAAATTACAAATAAGTTAATGCAAAAAGGACTATGGAGTATAGTGTTGCATCGGATCGTGAGAGAATAAAATAAAATGATTTTATTCCAAGATGGTTAGGTATAAATTAATTACTACTCGAAACTCTTTTCTTCTTGTCGTTTTAGTATAAAAAAAAGTAAGTAGTTTTACTTTTTAACCATGCAAATAGTAAAATAATTATTTAAATATAAAAAGTTTAGCGCCTTCTTGGTTACACACTATTATTTTTTAAATAAAGTTTGGACGCTAGTTAATTTATAAACAATCACAATATTTACAGGACAAAAACTTTGAAATAACTATACTACAAAAATAGTAGTGGACCTTGATTCTTGAGGTGACACATTACCAAAACGGAGACACTCTCCCACCAATATTTCATCATTAAGAAATTTCACATGTATCAAATAATTATGATATAGTCTTATCTCAAATAAGCTATAGTTGTTCCACGTAATCACCACGATTACCCTAATAGTATAGTGTTTAGTTTATTATAGAGCATATGGTAATATAATTACATATTGAACACATTGTAGATCTATCATATTATTGTTAATTAATCTATGATGAAAGAAATCAATTAGAAACAAAATGACAGAAAAAGTAGTTTAACCAACAAAAACAGAAATTCATTTTCATGTCATGAAGGCAAACACAAGTTTCTAACGAAATTCCAAAAACAAAACACAAAGTAGAGTAAAAAACTGTCATCATAATTAAGATTAGCAAAATTTGTTCTAACTTGATAACCCTAATTAAGAAACCATAATTATTATTGAGAACAAAAAACTAAAAAAAAAAGAGATTAAATCAAATAAGCTGTCTGAAATCTGGACCAACGTTGTTGTGATGGATCAAGTAATCATCACCGTCCGATGAGACGTCGAAAATCATGGAATTGTCCGTACCATGATGGTGGTGATGATGTATGAACTCATGATGTGCCTTACCCATCTCCTTTTGTCTCCTAAGCTCCATCACTTTCCGGTGAGAATTCGAATGTTTCGTAAGCACGAACGTCGGACTAGCCGCCGGACGATACTCCGGCACCAGACGTCCCGATTTGTACCTAACCCCGCAGGCGTTGCACAACGTCTTCGGGCCCATTGGGCCCGTACGCCACTGCGGCGTCTTGTCTGTTGCGCAGTGGAGACATTGTCTCTCCTCTGCGCAACCAGACTCCGAGAAAATATCTTTCCTCCTCTTTAACCCCTCGACGGCTCGCTTTTTCCCGAGCTGAGCCATCGACGTAGAGGAAGACGGCGGAGACAAATGGTTGTGCGTTAGGAGAAGGGTCTCTCCGGTGAGAGGATTTTCGTGGACGGTTTCCTTGAGAAGCCCACGTGAGGCCCAATTACAAGCCGCGGCGCGTGGCCGTTTGCTCCTAGCTTTTGCTGGCACGGAAACTTCCTTGGCGAAAATCGGACTAGTGGTGATTGGGTTTCCCGGGTCGGATTCGGATTTTGGGCCGGGTCGGGTATTGTAACCGGATATTAGCTGTAGCTTTTGAATATCTTCGGTGGAAAACGAGTCCTCCACTATGTTGGATAGCCACTCCAGCTCGGCTAATTCATCATTCTGTTTACACACAACATAATTAGTTTTCAAAAATCAATTAAATTCCTCTTAATTTAATTTGATCATTTAAATATAACATATTGTATCATTTAAATTCCTCCATAATTTAACTAATTAATAAACCAATAAGAAATTCCTCTTAATTTAAATCAAAAATCACCAACCATAAGTCATAACATATCATTTATTTTTCTTTCCTAAAAATTCGATAATTATTAATTAACCAAACCAATAAAATATAATCCTATTTAGTTTAACTTACGGGAACGCAAAGTTCACCGGAGAAGCTAGTGCCGTCTTGAACATCACCGTTGAAATTAGGGAGACATACGGCGGAGACGGCGGAGGAGGAGTTAGAATTGTCGGTAACGGCGGTGGCGGGGTTAGAGTCGTCGGAATCAACAATGGCATCGGTTTCGTCGTCGTCTTCGTTAGAGAAATCAACCAAGAGGTCATCGACGACGAAATGATCGGAACTGTGGAAGAATTCATGGGATTCTTCTTCTTCCATTAAAAAGGTTGAATTTTTATTTTCCGGTGGGGTTGTTACGGTGAAGTCTCGCCGGAGCTATTTAGAGATAGAGAGAGAGAGAGAGTGGAGTGAAGGGGAAAAATTGTGAGCTTAAAAAGGAGTAAAGTTAGAGAAAGCTATGGTCTCTATGAAAAGATAATAAACCTTTTTATATTGTTATTATCTTTACCCCTTTTTTACATTTTTTTTTTACATTTTTTTGGCGATTGAAGGGGACAAGAGAGACATGTAAATAGAAATGTTTGACGAGGACAAAGGAGATTTTGTAGGAAATTTGATTTATTTTGTTTTTTTTACACTAAGTATTTAAGTAATCTACTTATTTTCCACTAAATTGTAATTACTAGTGATTATCTTCCCTGGTTTTTACTAAAAAGAAATTCATAATTTTACTAGTGAAGTTAAAGCATGTTTTGGCCACGTTTACTATTAAAATTAGGGCTACGTTTATTTTGTTTTTATTTTTTTTATAAAATATTTTATATCAATTTTAACACATGTTTAGCCACGTTTTTTTGTAGAACTCTATACTAATTCTTACATCTAATTAACTCAACACTAATGAGTAATGACTGTCAACAAAATATATTTTATCGGTTTTGATAGTAGTTTTACAAAGGTGATTTATATTGGTAAAACTTTCAACAACTATACTTCATATTCATATGACTTTTTATAAATTTTCTTTGAGATTAGAAGGTAATTTATGCATATAATTTGAAGAAAAAGTAATTTCCCCTAGTTGACAAACAGAAAAGTGTGATTTTTTTTTGACATAATTAAAAGACTAATTAATGAATGAAAACATGTGCAAATGTGGTTATTAGTGGTGGGCACAACTTAATTAACTAAAAGAGTCATAACTTTGCTTCAAAATTACAAAAAGTACCACTCACGTGCGTGTGTTTGGATGATGATCACGCCGTTGATTATCAACACTCTCGTAATTAATTAAGCGACGACACAAACAATAAGAGAAAGTGTGATCCAGTTCGGTTTTGTCTACATTATTTAAATATTTACCCAAAACCGGATTGAGATAACGAACATGATAAAAGTTATATGTACATAATCATGTACATTCGTGGGTATGTTTTAGTTTATATTTTGGAAATATCTATGTTAACCTCTTGTTCTTTTATTTATTTTTTCTTAGCTGCAAAGTTGTGAAATTGTTTGTTTTATACTTTTACCACGTTGCTATATAAGAATCAATTATTCGAGAAAAAATTAAGTATGAAATTTTATTGTTTTGAAATGAAAAGACCCGTTCTATATATACTCATTATTCAGATAGTTATCCATTTAAATTAAACGGGATTGATATAATTTTTAATCCATATATTTCTTTCATAAACATTTGATAATGTTTTTTTTTTAATTTTCAAAGGGTTTCCTTCATGATTTATCTTCGTTATTTCTTGTTCTACTATCCAAAATAAACATATGTATATATGTGATTGAAAATCACTAATAATAAACCAAAAAGACTAATTATAATAACTAATTGATAGACACTTAATTTTTAAATCAAGACATGCTCTATAAGCTTATTCGGTTATCGACCATATCGAACAAAATCTGTCGGGATTTGTGTAATTATAAGAGTTAAAAATCAATACCTATAGTTATCTTTTTAATCTCTTTATTCCTTTTCAGTCCTACTTTTAGGCACGATAATTTTCCAGCTCATACCATTAGAGACGAGTTATATGACCAGTCTTAATAACCTTTCTTTGTATTATTATTTAATTACCCTTAATCTCAAGTCTCTTTAACCTATATTATAACCACACTACCAAAATTTCAAATCCGTTTCCTGAAAATCAGACAATGTAACCACTTCAAAAATATTTAGTGGTGCATAAAAAAATAAGACAAAAAAGTTGATTGTTGTTTGTAATAACTTTAATTTTTTTGTACAATCTACAAAGACAGTTTGCACGTACCAAATTTAGTAATTAACTCAATTTACAACATAATTTGAGTAAATATTTAAAAATTTCGGAACAGATATATGCTTTTACGTCTCTATGCTTTTACATGATTAATTAATGTATTCATGGTAAAAAAAAATTCATAAAAGATGAGAAATTCACAAAACTACGCCCTTTCAACCATCCCTTCACAAAACTACATCTAATTCAATATTTTCACAAATTTACACCCTTTCAAAATTTTAAAAACTTGATTTATCTTTTTAAAAATTACCAAAATTAAAAAAATTTCATTTGGGTTCGCTAATTAGTGTTTAGGGTATATTATTAAGGGGGTAGGATTGTGTGGGTAGAATTTATTTGAATTTGATTTTGAGTGTTTAGGTATAGTCTTGTGAAGTAATTATGAAATGATGTAGTTTTGCGAAATATAATTCAAATGGTGTAGTTTTATAATTCTCCCATAAAAGATTTCATATGCTCTGTTACTCACTAACTGCGCATTTACACAAATTTAGATGGAAATTATATCTAAACTGTTTCAAAACGCAGTATATTCAATCGTTTTAACAAACGATAACGATATTCTATAGACACGTGTCAAGAGAAGACCATGACAACGTGGGACCTAGATTCTTAAAATCTTACGCGGGAAAATAAATAGGGGCCAATAATTAATGACTCACTGTCAATGAGCCCACACATGGTCATGGCCTCATATCATAAATTCGATAGAAACGCCTTTCTGGCAAAGCCCAAAAGCCTCTGTTCTATAGAACGCGTGCCGTTTTTAAACGAGTAAAACGACGTGAAGTCGAATTGTATTTAATCGTGTTGGTATGTATCATGTATGTTATGTATGGGATGAGGGAACCTCTTTATTCTTGTGGTATGTTACAAGATTAGAAAAGAGTATTTTATAAGTGTAACAAAAATATAGTTGGTGTAACAAAAAAGAATAGCTTTAAATAAGTGTAAATATATACAAATACTACAAAATTATCAAGTGTAGTTTATTTTTAATTTCTCGCGTGCGTAATAATTGGCAATAGGAGTGATCGAGAAGTGGTGTTGGAATTTTTGTTCCTAAAATAATTTAAAGTGTACGCGTGAAATTAATTAAAATTAAATTAAATGCTTGTGTCCTCATGTTCTTTGCTGTTACGGAAAGTTAATTACATAAAAATAAGAAACAAATAATAAAAACTAATTCATTGTTTTAAAACATTCAAACTACGTGATGGAGGATCAGTGTCGTGATGGAGGATCGGTGTCGTGCCGAGAGTCATTGTGCTTGGGGCGAATTAAAAAAAATGTGGCTCTTATTAGAATAACAAAAGGATAATTTACCCAAAACCTAATTTTTTGTCAAAAGTATATAAACTGACCGATAGATAATTAAATATATATAATAAAATTTCCATTTTATTTGTAGTTATCTTTTTTTTTTAAGTGTGGCCAATTGAGAAAATATTTTTTTTTCCATTATTTATTCAACTAATAGGTATTATTAATGTAGTATTATATACTTTAATTATAATTATAGTGTTATGGACTTCTAATTTTTTGAAAATTGTGGCCTTTTAACTAACAATATTTTGGTGGCCTAGGGCAAATGCCCTTTTCATATCTCTATAGACACGCTACTGTGGAGGATTAACAAAATAAAATGTATATATTTCTGCACCTTTTCAGCAAAATTGTGGGATGATCCTTTGTATTCTGATTTTATTCTTTTTATCTTTGGAAAAATAAAAAAAAATTTCAGACCAGGACAACAAATTATTGTTGCCATTCATATTCCTCATAACACCTTTTTCATAAATGCACTAAACACATAAAAATATATATGCCATAATATACGTGAAAAATTATTGGTCAATATTTTCTAAAATTCTTCATGTGAAATTCATACTATAACTTGTAAATCCATTTATACACCATATGTTGGTAAGCAAAATGGGTCACCTTAAATATTTTTGTTACCATTATGAGAGAGAGACTATTAATGCGTATAATCTAAGAATCTTCATTACATAGTCCAAATTGGTAATAATATAATTTAATATAAAAAAAATTCGGTTTTGGTTATGGTTTTGGTTTAGGCTTATCTAACGCATGCATATAAAACACAACCTATCTTTAACCAAAAATTAAATGGGAAAGAGTTTATTCACACATACTCTTCTCGTGGAAAGATTTCGTTTATCTTCTTCCCTCTCTTCTCTCCGTCGTTACACAGATCACAATCGCGACAACATGGGAAGCAATCCGCCTCAGATCTCCGCCGATTACGTCCCGGAGACAAAGTCCGGCGTCGGCGGCGGAGTTTCCGATGTTTACGGCGAGGATAGCGCCACATTGGACCAGCTCGTCACTCCCTGGGTTACCTCCGTCGCGAGGTAAAAGATACGAACCCTAATTAGGTTCGATTTTGAACAGATTGTTAAGCAATGTATGTATGTATGTGTTTGATACAGTGGATATACTCTGATGCGTGACCCTCGCTATAACAAAGGGCTTGCGTTCACCGATAAAGAAAGAGACGCTCATTACTTAACCGGTCTTCTTCCTCCTGTTGTCTTGTCTCAAGATGTTCAGGTTGCTTAACGAAATCGATAACATCTCTTTGATTTTTGTTGGTGTTGTTGTGATAATGGTGGTTTTCGATTTTGTGGATAATTAGGAGAGGAAAGTGATGCACAATCTACGACAATACACGGTTCCTCTGCAGCGTTACATGGCTCTCATGGATCTTCAGGTCTTAAGATCTGTTTTTTTTTTGTTTTGTTGTTGTTATTGATTGTTTGTATATGTGTTGGAAGATGATGAATTTGTGTTTGTTTAGGAGAGAAACGAGAGATTGTTTTACAAGATTTTGATTGATAATGTGGAGGAGTTGCTTCCTGTTGTGTACACACCGACGGTGGGAGAGGCTTGCCAAAAGTATGGGAGCATTTTTAGGAGGCCACAAGGTCTTTACATCAGCTTGAAAGAAAAGTGAGGTTTTTGTAATTACTTTGCTGAAAAAACTGTGTTTTGATTTGATTTTTTTAAAAGTATAATGTGGTGTTCTGTAGGGGAAAGATTCTTGAGGTATTGAAGAATTGGTCACAGAGAGGGATCCAAGTTATTGTTGTTACAGATGGTGAGCGAATTCTTGGTCTTGGAGATCTTGGTTGTCAGGTAAACCGAGTTTTTTTTAACAATGGCAAGGCTTTAGTCTCTTTTGTGATGTGCTTTGATTTTGAATGCTGAATTTCTTTTACAGGGGATGGGAATCCCTGTTGGGAAGCTTTCTCTTTACACAGCTTTGGGAGGAATCCGTCCATCCGCTGTAAGAATTGAAACAAAAGCGGCTGAATTTTCGTCTACGAATTGGCTCTTATGTTTGATTTCTCTGTAATTTTCTCTTCCTTATAAATGTATACTCTGTTCCACATGTAGTGCCTTCCTATCACCATTGATGTGGGTACAAACAATGAGAAGCTCCTCAATGACGAGTTTTACATTGGCCTTAAACAGAAGAGGGCAACTGGCGAGGTTTATATTATCTTCCCTATTTTTCTCTAAACTTCTTGTGTTTGAAATATTCACTTAGAAGTCTAGTTTCTTGTGTTTTCCAGGAATACGCAGAGTTGCTCCACGAGTTCATGTGTGCTGTTAAACAGAACTATGGAGAAAAAGTGTTGGTGCAGGTAAATCATATGATCAATACTGTTAAAAAATGTTTTTTCAATCTTGTGCGGATACAACATTATAAGTACTTTTGGTCTCAGTTTGAAGATTTTGCAAACCACCATGCCTTTGAGCTTCTGTCCAAGTACAGCTCCAGTCATCTTGTTTTCAATGATGACATCCAAGTAAGAACTTGTCTTCGACATTGATATTATATGATACTGCTTGTGAGCTTTTAAAGTATAACTAGCACTCTATTGGTGTAAAACTGCAGGGTACTGCATCAGTGGTGCTTGCTGGGCTTATTGCGGCTCAGAAAGTACTTGGTAAAAGCCTGGCTGATCACACATTTTTGTTCTTGGGTGCTGGAGAGGTGAGAGACCTGAAAACATATACTAAATAAACTCTGTTCTTATACTTGTTTTGATGCTAAAAGTGTTTTTATCTCTTTGAAGGCTGGAACCGGAATCGCTGAGCTAATTGCTCTTCAGATTTCGAAAGAGGTTAGTTTATTTTTTGGCCTTCCTGCGGTTTCTTAGTTACTTTTCGTCCTTCTTTCTAATAATCTACGACTGTTGTTTTGAAGACTGGAACACCAATCGATAAGACCCGGAAGAAGATTTGGCTTGTTGACTCCAAGGTATTGTTAGTTACATCATTGTTAGATACTCCTTTCTTGTTCATTTACTTATGACTCTTCCTTTGGATTATCATTCAGGGACTGATTGTTAGCTCACGCAAAAAATCACTCCAGCATTTCAAGCAGCCATGGGCGCATGAGCATGAGCCCGTCAAGGAGCTCTTGGGAGCTGCTAATGTACTTTAAACAATTGATCTTAAGATCTCTTCACGAGCTGATTATAGATATGTCTAAAACCGTTTAATTCTGTAAATCAGGCAATCAAGCCAACTGTGCTCATTGGAACCTCTGGCGTAGGTAAGACTTTCACAAAGGAAGTTGTGGAGGCTATGGCCACCTTTAACGAGGTTTTGTTTCCTTGTCTCGATCTGCATTCTCTGTATCTATGAATAGATTATTTTTGTTTCTGATACTCATATAAGTTTTGTGGTGTGTCACAGAAACCCTTGATTCTTGCTCTCTCAAACCCAACTTCTCAAGCCGAGTGCACGGCAGAAGAAGCTTACACATGGACCAAGGTAACAATCAAAAGCTAAAAGCTTATTGAATACCCCCTACAAGTGAATTTGCTTCTGGTACGAATAAAAACAAGCTTGTGTTTGACTATAGGGCCGTGCCATCTTTGCAAGTGGAAGCCCGTTTGACCCTGTTGAGTATAATGGCAAAACATTCTTCCCTGGCCAGGTTCGTTTGTTGTTTATCATAACACTTTTACGAACAATCCACGCCTCTTTTCCTTTCGATATAACATTTTATTTTGCCAGGCAAACAACTGTTACATTTTCCCGGGTCTCGGTCTTGGTTTGATCATGTCCGGTGCCATTCGTGTCCGTGATGACATGCTTCTAGCAGCTTGTAAGTAACAAGACAATCCTTGTCCCCTTACAAACTATATTGAAAAACTAATGCCATTTTTCCGGCAACTGAGTTTCATATCTACACTTGTACAGCGGAAGCCCTGGCCTCGCAAGTAACCGAAGAGAATTTCGCAAAGGGACTGATCTATCCGCCTTTCGCTAACATCAGAAAGATCTCTGCTAACATAGCAGCCAGTGTGGGAGCCAAAACATACGAACTCGGTATAGTTTTCACAATTCTTCATGTAAAATGCCAAAATATTTCACATTGCAAAAATCTAATGCCATGTTGTTGTTGCAGGACTTGCATCGAACCTGCCTCGTCCTAAGGACCTGGTCAAGATGGCAGAGAGCTGCATGTACAGTCCTGTCTACAGAAACTTCCGTTAAAAAGTTACTTTCACATTTTGACGCCTCAGATTAAAAATAAGAGAATATGTTACTCATTTGTCGTATAAGCTAAGGTTACACCAAAATACAAACCTTGCGCTTGAACAAGGCTTAATTCAATGCTTAGCCAATGAATTTGATGAATTGGAATTTTTCCGTCTTTTTCTTCTTATTATTTTATATTTATTATAATGACTTTTTTATTGAATAGCATTTTTTATCTCTTCTTCTAAAGTAATACTACTAATTTTTAAAGAAGATATAAAAGAATAAGAAAAATTTCTATAACTAATATATGGTCACTTAAGTTTTTTTTTATAAAAGGATCAAAAGCTCTTTTGGAATTGTTTACTAAATACCACCAAATTTTGTTGCCATCAAATACAGTTTTATCGTAAAATATATTAAAAGAGAAAAGGAATAAAGCGAAAAGAAGCGTTAAAAGAGAACATTTGAAGTGCTTTTGGGCCTGAAATTATAATCATTGCAAAGTCAATGATCCCATCATCATAACTCGAAACTCAAACAGTCAAGAAAATAATTAATATAAATAAATAAAATAAAAGCGAGAAAGATAAAAGTAAAATTGCAAGTAGTGGCCCTCCATTAGTGGCAAAGTTATTAATGATAATGATGGTGGCTTTGATTTCTTTTTGCTATAATCGTTAATACATTCACTGAACATCGAGCAATCGTCTCATATGCCACAAAATGAAAAAAATTTATCAGCCATGCCACAAATCAATCTACTTGCCACTTATATTGTGTTATTTCGATTATACCCCTAATAATTATTAATTAAAATAATTCAAAAATTAAAGAAAATTCAAAATTCGATCGGATCGAGCTTCTTCTTCTTCTTCTTCGCGACCTTCTTCGCGTTTTTCTTCGCTCTTCGTCATCGAGCTTCGTCGAGCTTCGTCGAGCTTCGTCGAGCTTCGTCGCCGTTTTCTTCCGAGCTTCGTCGGCCATTCTTCTCCGTCGTGCGAATTCGAGCCGTCTTAAATTGTTTCTGGTAATGGAGAATTATGTAATTGTGTTGATTTATCTCTCATTATCTATCCGCATTAAAGATCTCCGACTCCAAATCGATTGAATCTTGATTGAATCTTGATTGAATTTGAATTTGTTTTGTTTTAGTAGCGGGAATCGATGAAAAACAAACGCACCAACATACATTTTGATTATGGAGGGTCCTATTCGAAGATCATGAATGGATTTCGGGAAAATCCGTTTACGCTATATCTCTCTTATGACCTCATCTTTAAGATATAACATATTCGGTTTTAGAAGAAAGAAAGATACAAAAGAAGATTATGATTGATCAAAGCAAAGGAAAGCCGAGATTGAGTTACACTTTATCTAAAGCTCGGAGAGAGAGTCATATATTGTAGATAACGAGGACGTGTACGTGTATCTAACATCCGTGGATACAGAGGGACTTAAACCCGTGTTGCATGTGGAGCTAATCTCAAGTTTGGATATAAATCGAGCGTGGAACAACTTTCAAGAGTAGAGGAAAGAAGTTCATTTGGGTTGAATTATGGTGAGATAGTTCCACATAACGAGTGGGATGAAGTAGGTAATGGTGATTCTATGGTGACTTTTGAAGCAAGAAATGAAATGGCCGTTTTTGAAGAAGTGTTTGAGGATACCGAAAATGGAAATGGTTGTAATGAAGAATGTCCAAATGAGAGGCATAACGAATCCGAAACCGTGGATAGCCCCGATTGATGTCCATGGTGGTCATGAAGATTTTGATGGGAGACATGAATATGTCAATAACGCAACCGCTGGGAGTCAAATTGATTGTGTTGTTGAATGGGAAGATGGTGTGGATATTGAAATAAATCAAGAATTTAGTTCCAAAGAAGCGAGGCAAGATTTGGTTTCCCGAGCCGCAAACCGAATCGTTTTCGGGTTGAAACATATAAGTCGGGATTCAAAACGACTTATGTTACGATGTCGACAAGCTAAATCGGCAGGTTGTAATCGGTATTTAAGAGTCGCGAAGACTAAGTCATCTTCTTTTTGGACTATAAGAAAATACAACAAGATGCATACATGCTCTCGGCTTGTCACGGCTACAAGTAGTAGTACTTGTTTGAAAAGGCACAAAACGACTAGTAGCCTCTATGCTTCATCAAGACTATCCAGGTATATATGATACACCGGCTCCTAAAATCATCATGAGTGTTGCACAAACTAGACTTGGGTGTGACGTTGTCCTATTCTACCGCTTTGAGAGGTAAAAAACAACATGTGACGGATGTAAGAGGAGTCCCGAAAAAGGCTACGAGAATTTGTTTTCTTATCTCTACATGTTGGAGAGGGTAAATCCTGGAACAAAAACATACGTGGAGCTCGCCGAAGGTAAAAGATTCAAGTATCTTTTTATCGCGTTGGGGGCTAGCATTGAAGGGTTTGCGTCAATGAGAAAAGTCATTGTTGTGGATGCAACATTTCTGAAGACAATATACGGTGGTATGCTAGTTTTTGCAACAACTCAGGATCCGAATCATCACCATTATCCACTTGCATTTTCTGTAATTGATCGTGAGAAAGATGATAGTTGGAGATGGTTTTTGGAGAAGTTGAAAACAATTATACCGGATGATGCCGGTTTGGTTTTTATAAGTGACGAAATTCAAGCATCATCAAAACAGTCATGGAGGTGTATCCGAAGGCAAAACATGCACATTGTATTTGGCATTTGTGTCAAAACGTTAGGGGTCATGTGAAGAAAGACAAGGATGATCTTGCGCAGAAATTTAGGGATTGCGCTCACGCTTATACGAAAACTGGTTTCGACAAACAATATGCTGAATTTAAGCGTATGTTTCCTAAAAGGCGGTGACTACCTAGATAATAGTATAGAGAATTGGAGAGATGGACAAGGACATATTTTGATGGAGATAAATACAACATAGAGACACAAGCAATGCGGGCGGAATCTATGAATAGTGTGTTTAAGAAAGCAAAGGAGGTACCACCTTATCACCATGATTGATGCGATTGTGGAAAAGTTTTCGGAGTGGTTTAACACACACGTACAAGCATCTTGCTGTCTAACGAACAAGAAATTGGTGCCTTTCGTGGAGAATGTGTTGCATGAACGATGCGCAATTGCAACCAATTTGTTGGTGACTGAGCTAAATAGTTATTTCCTTGAATACAACGTCAAAGGCCTCTCGGTAAGACGTATGTGGTGGATTTGAAAATGAAAACTTGTTCTTGCAGATGTTTTGACATAGACAAGTATCCGTGTGTGCATACAATAGGCTGCGGTGAGGCCTACATGAGAAAAGAAGGGAGAAAGACGAATATCCACATCCATGATCTTTGCTCTACTTATTACTTGATATCAACGTGGATATTGGCATATTGCGGGACGATTTATTTGGTGCCACATGAAGATCATTGGAGTATTCCTAGCGATATTAAAGAGATGTACGCGTTACCGCCAGATTATACTCCCAAACAAGGAAGAACTCGAGAAACTCGATTCCCATCTACTGGAGAACGGAGAAAGAAGCAGAGGTCAAACAAGCCCGTGTCGGCATAAACTTGGAGCGTTGGTTACAACCAGAAGAAGATCATGAAGATGATGACAATGAAGAAGAAGAAACCGCAACTACTTAAACATTTTCTTTTCTATGTATCGGTGGCCAACTTGACAATTATGTACAACTATTTAAACATTTTCTCGTTTTATGTCTCGTTGCCAAAACATTTTCTCGTTTTATGTCTCGTGGCCAACTTGGACAATTATGTACAACTATTTAAACATTTTCGGTTTTATAAAATTATGATTTACGACTCAAAAATTATTAAGTACTAAATATGTTGCCTATAAAACAATGTAACAACACACGAAACATAAAATTTAACAAAAAAACCCAAAACAAAATTTTCTTAAAAAATTCTATGAAACCTTAACAAACCCTTATAAGTATAAGGAATAATATCTCATTGTTCACTAATTATAAGTCAAGAAATGTAAAAGTTATGATTACTTGAAAGTTTTATTATGGATACCTCTTAAATGGTATATAATAGTCGAATATGAATGGTCCAACTGGAATTTTAATTTTTATAATGAAGTTCAACTACAATTACACAGAAATCATGAAAGTACAACTATGCTGATGATAATACACTTGGATATCTAGGTACAACTAAACTATGATGATAAACAAATAAAATTAATTAAATAAACAAAAAATAAATCATGTGTGTCCTACACTGTACTTTAAAACCGACAAAATGCGAGCCCATCAATCAGTGAGCTCTCAATCAAGAGTGTAGGACCCACATGTTTTTATTTATTTTTTGTTTATTTAATTAATTTTATTTGTTTATAAAAGGAGATCTTCTCTCTCCTTTTCTTCCAAACCCTAGATCCAGGATTCCTAATTTTCACGGCGGCGGTTTTCTTACTTCTTCTTCTTCTTCTTATTCGACGATCTTCCTCTTCGATCTTCTTCTTATTTCAAAATGCCAATCGTTACACCAACAGTTCTTCCTCCGAAGCAAGCTATTCGAGTGGTTGTAATCGCGCCGACGGCAATTTTGGCGTTCCACCGAAATGTTGGTGTGGACGGTTTATGAAAATCGTGGAGAGTACAAAAGTGGAGGATAATGGCGAAGATACTACAAATGTCCGAACACTCCGTAAGTATATTCATATGTTTTACATGAATGAACATATAAATTTATATATATGAATGCTCGATTTTATGCTTAGGAGGATGGAGGTGGAGATGGAAAAGACCACAAATTCAAGTGGTGGGATCACGCCATCAACGAACAACTTACAATCCTTAAACTCGAAGATGGTGAGCACAAAAATTTGATTTACTCTTTGGTGGACGGGTTGCGTAGAGAAATATCTCGTTTGAATGATCGGTTATCCGACCAAGAAGAAGAGATTGCAAGGATGAAGAATTTACTTGCTAAGTAGATTGTATGTCTTGTCTGTTTGTGTTATTTGTATGCTCAATAATTCTCTTCTATCTATTTGTATGACTTTTTATCTTTTCTGTGTTTTGTGGAATGCTCTGTTTTCAATTTTGTTGGTATTTTCCTGAGTACAGTTTTTTCGTACAAATGGTACAATTGTTTTACAAATGTACCAAACTGATACAATTTAACTACAAAAACACAGATGTACTTAAACACAGATGTACCTAATTAAACTCAATTGTTTGCGACAACAACAAAAGCACATCCCTTAAATCAAACTTAACATCCAAAATCCAACAAACAAACTTAAACTCCAAAAGATCACAACAGAGTTACAACAATCCAATTCCAATCCAACAAACCTATTTTTGTTTCTTGTTCGGATCCGTGTGTACACGCTTTTGGTTTCCTTTGTCTCTTCTGCCCGGTCTTTATGATTAAACTTTCTTCGATCTTCTTTTTCTCCTTCTTCTCACGCTTCTCACCATCTTCTCCTCTTTGTTCTTCTTGTTCTTTGTCCTCTTGTTCTCCTTCTTCTCGTGGTTCTTCTTCAATTGGAGGAACAACCAAACCTCCGGTTGTTTGATCCACTCTCACCGTCCCATAGAAAACTTCCTCACAAGGTACCTCCATGAACTTTTTCAGTTCATTAACTTTACCATCAATGACTTCTAGCTTCTTCTCCACTTTCTCATCAATCTCAATAAGCTTCAACATTAGCCTCTTCTCCACTTTCTCCATTTCACCTTTTATTACTGCGAGAATCACGTCATTTACTCCAGAAGCAGAACCATTTTCCCGAGAGACCTCTTCTACATTCTCATGTTCTAGGCCAACTCCACAACCTTTTTCCGAGAAGCAACATCTTGGTTGAACAAATCTTTCCACCATATCTTCTTCCTATGTTCTATTAGACGCACTCTCCATTGATCAAAAATTGGATCAATATAGCCTATACCATCATCAACGTCATCAGCCACAAGGCTTCTCAAAAGTGTTTTCTCTTTCTTGTCCGCTTCCAAGATGCTATTAATATCCTGTACAGAAAATTTGTACCACTATTTTTAACATATATTCAAACTCTAAACAAACACATATTATCATATAGTAAACTAACCTTAGTATCTCCAAGAGTTTCATTTATTTCATCCAATGTAAACCCTTTCATATCACATTGAGTGAATTTGTGTTTGCACATCCTTGGACATCCCTTGTTAGCCTCGGTACATTTTCTCTATATTTTCGTCCAAGACATGGAATGGATTCAAATGCCGAATCTACACAACGAGATTCAACATGTAAGACTATAATAATGTAACTAATAGTTTTCAAACTAAACATAGTCACATAATGTTACCTCTAGAGGAATAATAAATCCACCAAAAGCGAGGTTGTGCTCCGTCTTTAACGATGCCTTTCATATTCTTCATAACTCTACGGATCCCATCCATACAATCATCAAAGGTATATCGCCCCAAGGGAACTTTTCACATGCATTCAAATCATCTACAACTCGTAGAATGAATGAATCTATATTTGCACCAGCCTTACACTTGGCTTTCACTACCTTCCATAAAAAATATAACACAATCAATTTCTTTCGTCCGTAGATTTCTCCGTCGACATTTCATCAATCTTCTCTTTCACTTCATCTATTTTGATGCCTTTTACCTTCCCGAACACCTTCTTAACAAAATTCAAACTTCCCAAGTTCTTCCAATTGTCCGGGTAGTCGTGGCAAGCAAAACCGATTAACAACGCATGTTCTTTGATGGAATACCCGATTGGAACTCCATTCACCACAAACCAACACTCTTTCTTCATTTCTGTTTTCATCGTCCGTAAAAGAAGCATCCACATGCCTTGAGTCATATGGTTTTGCTCCTTAGGCATGTGGAATATATGCTTGAACTGATGATGCCTTCTGAACCACTTCAACTCTGAAGAAAATTGCTCAATGTACTCCACCGTAAGAAAAACACTGCATCTACTCGCCAATTTACAACTCTTGTTGTATTGAGTAGGAGAAAAGAATAGTTCCTCTGGCTGCATTGGTTGGGTCTCGTCGTCGTCGTCGTCAACATCATCATCATCATCTTCCTCTTCTTCACCATCTTCTTCTTGGGGTCGCTTTTTCTTCTTCCGTGTTTGATATGTCTTCTTCGTGGTCTTCTTCTTCTTCTTTTTCTTCTTCTTCGTTGTCTTTTTCTTCCTTTTCTTCTTCTTCGGTCTCCTCTGAAACCTCTTCTTCTTCTTCGTTCTCTTCTTCTTCGTTCTCTTCCTCTTCTTCTTCTTCGTCGGTCTCTTTTCCTTCGCGCCGGTCTCTTTTTCTTCGCTCTCTTTTTTTGTTTTCTTCTCCGTTCTCTCTTCTATTTCGTTATCTTTTTCTTCTTCTTCTTCTCCGTTATCTTCTTTTCCATTCTCTCGAACTTTCTTCTTCTTCGTTCACATCTACTTCTTCCTTGTTTTCTTCTTCTGTCGGATTCGACAGCTTTTTTTGAGCTAATTGGCTTGCGGCTTTTATAGAGCATTTTATACGAGCCATTGATGATTTGGATTGATTTTGATTTTGAAGAATAGATCGAAGAAGGAGAAATGAGAATGGTGGTAACTGCGAGCTCGTTTCCTCTCGTTTTAGCAAAAGGGGAAAAATGAAAAATTAGGGTTTTTGATAAGAATATATCGAACAAGGAGATTCAACAAGGAGAAAGGGGAAGCTCGAGAGAAAGGGAAAGGAGGAAAAGGAAGCGGTTCTCTCTCGTTCTCGTTTTAGCAAAAGGGGAGAAAATAAAATTAGGGTTCTTGAGAAATTTTGGGAAATTTAGGAATTTAGAGTTTGATTTATTTTTTTTTTGGGTGGGTTTAGGATTTGGGTCGGGTTTAAGATTTGGGTTCGGGTTTGGGTCGGGTTTTGGGTTTGGGTTCGGGTTCGGGTCGGATCTAACTGGTTGGGTCGTAAATAAGTGAAATACACTTATGATTTTCGTAAATTTGCCCCTAAACTGAATTAAAATTAAATCAGAAAAAGAAAAGAAAATACATGGTGGCATATCGGATGAACTTTTGCCATTTTGTGGCATCAGAGCCATTGATTTTTCTGAACATCTCCGTGTATAATGTTTTTTTATGGGTTAAACTATACTATATGTTCAACTTTTTCATCATAATTTTCTTTAAAAGATGATAGGCATGCCTAAGGGTTCATCATAACATCTTTTTGACAACACATTGTTTTCTCTATTTCATTATATTGTTTTCTCCTTCAAATTTAAATGACTATTTAACCAATTTATCTATATTTTTATTCTTCAAATTTTTTTTGGATGTAGTGTTTTTTTTTTTTGGTTAAACCAGGAGGTTATGGGCCGAAACTCATAATACTCCTATGCCTGCGACCAACCTTTAAGTTGATTTTTAACCAATCAAGTTACAACACATTTGATATATGTATTAGAGTTGTTAATTTTTAATTAGATTGAGTTGAAAGATCCTTAAACCATCTTAATATTATATTTCTAAAGGTATACTTGACTACGTTGTATCAATATCATTAGCTTCAAGATATCTTTTCACGGGTTGATAATTTCCATAAAACAATCAATTATGTAACTTGAAAAGGAGAAAAGCCATTATAGAGGCCAAATTGCAGAACAGAGAAAAACACATTAAGTTAGTGGTGAAAGTCTTGTGAAACAAACAAAAAAAATAGTAGAAATTATTAGATTCAACCAACATAAAAGAATTCTAAGTTAGATTTAAATATTATATGAAACAAATACAAATAATTACAATAAAAGAATAAACAGAAGAAGATTTGTAAATGGAGGAGGAAACCAAAACATATTTACTTTTTCTCTTTTAATTGGTAGGTACTCATTTAAGCATGCCTAGGAATCTCTTTACCTCTTTCTTCATTTCCTTTTGTTTGTCGGCCTCCACTCTCCAATTTTCTTTTATTACATAAGTAAGATTTTTAAAAAAACAATACTAATATCAACCGTATTTCACAACTATTATAATACATATACTTTCACTAACTTATACTTACACTAACTATTTTTGAAAAAAATGTTCCTTTTTTAGGTTAAAGTCAATCCGTATCATATACATATATTCATACACGTATGTAAAGCATCTTGACATTATGTATCCATACAAGTAGGATATGATAATTGATAGTTGATTGTTTATACAATTCATTTTTTTGTAATTTACAAAATAAGTGAGCACTTTTATAAAGATATGTGACTTTAGTTCCTTGCCAACCATCAATATAATAAATACTCCACACCACCAAAAACACAAACACACACAAACTTGTAAGAAAATGGAAGAAGAGAAAAGATTAGAGCTAAGCCTAGCTCCTCCTTGTCAACAACAAATCACTTCCAAAAACAACATCAATGGCTCTAAACAAAGAAGCTTCTCCAAAGAAACAACACTTCTTTACAATAACAGGTTCTCATAATCGCATAACTAGTTTATATATATAACTTGTTTATCATTACTATATATATGATTCTTGAAAGGGTAAGAAAACTTGTGTATCAAGTTATAATTATAGTTATTGGTCCAAAATTAGGGTTAGTGAGACAGCTCCGGTGGTGGGATGGCCGCCGGTGAGAACATCCCGGAGAAACCTAACCGTGCAACTAAAGGAAGAGATGAAGAAGAGAGAGAATGATGATGATGAGGAAGAGAGAGAGTTTTACGTTAAGATTAACATGGAAGGAGTTCCTATAGGAAGAAAAGTCAACCTTTCCGCTTTTAGTAACTACCAACAGCTTTCACATGCCGTTGACCAATTATTCTCTAAGAAAGATTCGTCGGATGTAAAGAGACAATACACTTTGGTCTACGAAGATACCGAAGGTGATAAAGTTTTGGTCGGAGATGTTCCTTGGGAGTAAGTTTTATCAATATATAATATATTTAAGAAATTTAACCAATCTTTTCAATATATATATAAATATATTGAAATTGTTAATTAATGACATTTTAGCTCTTTTTTTATTAGGATGTTTGTATCATCAGTGAAGAGATTGCACGTTTTAAAGACCTCCAACGTCTCCTCACTCTCATGTAATATTTTATCTTTTTTCCTATAAAACGTTTTTAGGCTACATACAATGTCTTTTTGTACATGAAATTAAAGTTTATGTATATTTGTTAATTTTCAGCTAGAAAACATGGCAAGGAATAGAGTGATGGTTCGCTAAAATCATTTGTTAGATTATGTGATATGATTTTAAATGTAATTTTTATGTAAACTATGTATAATGGGTTTTGGTTTGATTATTTGTTGAGTTTATCTTTTTATGTTATATAGGTTTTTGCTAATGGTGACGTTTGTGTAAATATTATGTTTTGTAGTAAAGCGTGCTCGTAATATTATGTTATGTTATTGTTGTGTATAAAAATAGTATAATTAAGCACATTTTTTATATTTGACAAAAAAACACATTTTTTATATATTTATATATTATCAACTAGGTGATGACTCCACGAGCGAGATTATTCAAAAATAATCATTTACATAAATTTTTTTATTTTTCGTTTTAAAAAATCATAAAAACGAAATAAATATTGTATAACGAACATAATTTATTTTAGATATAGATATATATTTATCTTGCTTAAAGTAATACTCTTTTTTACGACAAATTATCCAAAATTTATACATATCACTATATTCATATATATATATATATATATATATATTTAAACACAATGAAATAATTAGAAAGTATTAAAGATTGTGATATTGGTTGAAATTTTATGAAAATAATTAGAAGAACTTGAACGTTATAACTTGTCTTATTTTATAAAATATTTTTTTATCGTCATATAAAATAAAACGTAATATATTTCATAATTATATAATAACAATATTATTAATTTCAAACAAACTATTGTTTTGTATATTCCGGATATTTTTGTAATTTCGTGCGAAAAAGTTCTGTTATAAATTTTTAAAAAGTGGGTTAGTTTTGAAGTAACATAAAATAATAATTAGTATTATTAATGTAGAAAAATGTATCTAAATAATAAAACTTGAAATATAAATTGAATAATTGTTATTATTATTAATTATAATAATCTTCTAAAATAATAAAGAATGTCAAAAAGAATAATAATTCTAGAATATTAGTAATTGAGCTAAAGTGTGTATTGATTTTGGTTATTCAAAATGTGAAATCGTAAAGTAAAATCGGCCATTAAAAAGAAATAATCAAAAATATATTGAATTGCAATATATAAAAAATGGAAAAAATCGGAAATCGGAGTATATAAAAAAAGTCAGAAATAAATTGAGACAAAATTTTATTGAGACTAAAATATAAGGGCATAAACGCAAAAAAAAAAATTTCTTCAAATCTCTGATCGCGACACGTAAGCGTTTTGTCTTTTCTTTTAATAATATAAATGGTATTTAGATTTTTTTCTTTTTACAATATATATATTACCAAAGATAAACGGTGATTTACAAGGATATAATATGACCTGGTCTAACAGGATAATAATATATAGAAAAAGTATGTCATACATAGAAAGGATACATTGTCTCTTTGAAATCTGAAATATGTAAAAATAATCCAAAAAACTAAACAAAAACTTCCAAATCAAATAATGCCAATAACAGATAAAAATCCAAACTTTCCTTTCTCTCCAATTCACTTCACTACAAAAATAAAATCACCACTTAATTATTATTTAACACAAATAAATCACACTCCTTTTCATGGCTTCTATGATCTCTATCCTCCTCGGCTTTGTAATCTCCTCCTTTCTCTTCATCTTCTTCTTCAAGAAACTTATCTCCTTTTTCTCAAAACAGAACATGTCTGAACTTTCTGCTCTCCCCTCTGTTCCAGGTACTATCTCTTTTCTCTTGTGTTTGTTTTCTTGTCTTAAGCTTATGGGTTTTGAGTAAATGGGTTTGATTTGGTTGTTTATTGGTTTGGTTTTACTTAAAAATTGGATCTTTTGAAAAACCCTGAAGTGTGTGTTTGATATGTAGTGGTGCCAGGGCTTCCATTGATTGGGAACTTATTGCAGCTATCAGAGAAGAAACCACACAAGACTTTCACTAAATGGTCAGAGATTTATGGTCCTATTTACTCCATTAAGATGGGTTCTTCCTCTCTTGTTGTCCTAAACTCATCCCAAACCGCTAAAGAGGTTAGCTTTCTTCTGTTTATTAGACCATGTGTATGTACTTTGTTTTGTGCCTTGTGTGATTGTATAAGTAATGTAATGGTTTTCACAACTTCTAAGAGATTATAAAGTTCATGATTCATGGTTAGCTACTAGGTATGTGACAAAAGATCATAGCTTTATCGGTTATTGAATAGTCGATTTAAATTCAAGAAGATCCTTTGACACATGATCTAGCTCTTATGTGGAAAGTGAAGTTTATACCTTGTAGAGTCTAATGATTTGGAGTCTCTTTGTATCTTTGATTTTTTCAGGCCATGGTAACTCGGTTTTCATCGATTTCGACAAGAAAGCTATCAAACGCGTTGACGGTTCTCACTTGCGACAAATCTATGGTTGCGACAAGTGATTATGATGATTTCCACAAGTTAGTGAAACGGTGCCTCTTGAGTGGTCTTTTGGGTGCAAATGCACAGGTGAAAATGCAGAGATTGTTTATTTCTCTTGTCTTCTATATACTTTGCAAGAAGCTGAAACAAGTTCTGTGTTGTGTTTGATATTACTTTCAGAAACGTAAACGACACTATCGAGATGCCTTCATCGAGAATGTGTCTTCTAAATTGCATGCACACACTAAGGAACATCCTCAAGAACCTGTAAACTTCAGGGCTATATTCGAACATGAGCTTTTCGGAGTAGCATTGAAGCAAGTAAGTATCTTTTGTTTACTCTATATAAAACAAACTTTTCATCATATGTTTGTCATGTAAATGAACTTCCTTTCTTAGGCCTTTGGGAAAGATGTTGAATCCATTTATGTAGAGGAACTCGGTGTGACATTGTCGAGAGGCGAGATCTTCAAAGTATTAGTACATGACATGATGGAAGGTGCAATAGATGTTGATTGGAGAGATTTCTTCCCATACTTGCAATGGGTTCCTAACAAAAGTTTCGAAGCAAGAATCCAACAGAAGCACAAAACTAGACTCGCAGTGATGAATGCTCTTATTCAAGACCGACTTAAGAAACAGAATGATTCAGAAACGGTTCGCTTTGTTCACTTTCTCTTCTTATATTTTCACCTTTACACATCTTATCTGATCTCTACTTAAATAATTAGGATGATGATTGCTATCTAAACTTCTTGATGTCGGAAGCTAAAACACTAACAATGGAGCAAATCTCAATCTTGGTATGGGAAACTATCATTGAGACAAGTGATACTACTTTGGTCACAACCGAATGGGCGATATACGAACTGGCAAAGCATCAAAGTGAACAAGACCGTCTATATGAAGAAATACAAAGTGTATGTGGAAGAGAAAAGATCAAAGAAGAGGATCTACCTAGGCTTCCATATGTGAACGGAGTCTTCCACGAAACGCTTAGGAAGTACAGTCCTGCTCCTCTAGTTCCAATTCGCTACGCGCACGAAGATACTCAAATAGGAGGCTATCACATCCCTTCAGGAAGTGAGGTAAGTAGTACTAAGCTCTCTCGTGTGTTTACTAAACCGCGAAGTTTCGAGATTTTGAATCTTGATAATGTGTGTGTAGATTGTGATAAACATATATGGATGCAACATGGACAAGACGCGGTGGGAGAGACCAGAGGAATGGTGGCCAGAGAGGTTTCTTGACGGGAGTTTCGAAGCTTCGGATCTTCACAAGACAATGGCTTTTGGAGCAGGCAAGAGAGTGTGTGCCGGTGCACTACAAGCATCTGTGATGGCATGTATTGCCATTGGGAGATTAGTTCAAGAGTTTGAGTGGAAGCTTAGAGATGTTGAAGAAGAGAATGTTGATACTTATGGTTTGACCTCTCAGAAACTCTATCCTCTCATGGCTATTATCAGTCCAAGGTGTTCTTAAAGAGACCAAACTTTGATCTTAAATTTGGTTTTGTCTGTTAAATGGACGACAACATCTTCTAGTCTTTTGGTTATCTTATTTATCATAATGAAACTTTACTTAATTATGTTTTGAGAATTAGTAGTCAAGTGGCTGTTGTTCAGCCACGTGGCTAAATCTCTCGAAGAATCAAATAACAATCGGTTATGAACCGGTTAGGGATGGCTTAATTCGCATTCTATAACCACTTTGTTAACCAAAACGCTGCCGTTTTTATCGTCTCTTAAATATTTTGGGGAACGTATAAAGTTTGACTTTCCTTTCTCTTGTATCAGTGCTCTGCTCTCCAATGGAAAGTTGTGATTTTTATTTTTGTGCAATCACCTAACTTCTTCGTATCTTCGCCTAACTTCTTCGCTCGAAAAGTTTTTCTCTTTAATAACACAAATAACCCAAAAACCCACAATCCAATTCGAGCTTGTAGCTATGGAGGGGACGGCGTTTTCAGCTAGATCTCGTCCTCTTCTGAATCCTAAAGGTTACAGATTTCCAAGGTTAAGCTTCTTCTTTTTATCGAATTTGGGTTTGATTAGCTATAGAAGCTGTTGCTATAGACTTGAATTAGATACCCATTTAAAGTTTTTTGATTATGTCTGTATAGATCTTGTTCTAAGACGAATCCTTTGTCTCTGGTTCGATGCGAGATCAATAAACCGAAACCTCCTCAAGGGTCTGTTATGTCGATCACGAACCGTGGATTGAGTTTCAAGACGAATGTGTTCGAGCAAGCACGTACTGTCTCTGGAGGCTTCTCTTCTTATGACGATGATGATGACATTACAGCTAAAACACGTTCTCGTGTTGTAGAAGATAAGATTGGTGTATTGCTTTTGAATCTAGGTGGCCCTGAAACGCTTAATGATGTGCAACCATTCCTGTATAATCTGTTTGCAGACCCTGTGAGTCTCTCTCTCTATATACTTTAGCTCTTGTTTTGTTTCTAGTTTCATGTTGAAGTTATCTTTTTTTTTATGAAATAGGGCCTTTTTGTTGTAGGATATTATAAGGCTACCTAGACCGTTTCAGTTTCTTCAAGGCGCTATAGCGAAATTCATATCTGTAGTTCGTGCACCAAAGTCGAAAGAAGGGTATGCTGCTATCGGTGGTGGCTCTCCTCTGCGTAAGATAACAGATGAGCAAGCTGTTGCTATTAGAATGGCTTTGCAAGTTAAGGATGTTGATGCTAATGTCTATGTCGGGATGCGGTATTGGTTTCCATTCACTGAGGAGGCTGTTCTGCAGGTGGTTTTTACATTACAATGATCTTGGCCTGCTTGTGTTTGTGTTTTAGTTACCTTAACAAGCTAATTACATTCAATCAGATAAAGAAGGACAAGATCACAAGACTTGTTGTACTACCGTTGTACCCTCAGTATTCTATCTCAACGACTGGTTCAAGCGTCCGTGTTCTCCAAGACTTATTCAGGTTTGTGGAAGCATCAAAGCATATTCATAGTATATTGTATATTTGTTTTGAAAATATTTTGCATGAGTGGCGCTTAACATGAATTATCGTTCAGGAAAGATTCGTACCTTGCTAGAATGCCTGTTGCTATTATACAATCCTGGTATCAAAGGCAAGGCTATGTCAATTCCATGGCTGATCTCATAAAGAAGGAGCTTCAAATTTTCTCTGATCCTAAGGAGGTACAGTTGTATTTCCCCTTCATCAAACGTTTATAGCTCGAGCATTAGTTTAACTGGTTCCTTGTCTTTATGATTTAGGCTATGATATTCTTCAGTGCCCATGGTGTTCCAGTTAGCTACGTAGAGAACTCCGGAGATCCATACCAGAAACAGATGGAAGAGTGTATTGACTTGATAATGGAAGAGCTAAAAGCCCGAGGGGTTCATAACGACCATATACTAGCGTACCAGGTTAGGTTCATATCATAAATTAATAGAAGTTGTTCGGCATGACCTCTTTGTATCAATCCTTATAATTGATTCTTGGCAATGATCCCTTCTTTTTCAGAGTCGTGTTGGACCTGTTCAGTGGCTGAAGCCGTACACCGATGAAGTTCTTGTCGATCTTGGTAAGAAAGGTGTTAAGAGTCTATTAGCCGTTCCAGTCAGGTAAAAGAACATATAATAATCAATCCATGTGAAGAAGAAACTTCCGGATTTGCCACTACCAAATGCATGGAAGTTATTGATTATATTTGGCTTGGTTTTCTTGCCTTGAATTTTTAGTTTTGTGAGTGAGCACATCGAGACGCTTGAAGAGATAGACATGGAGTACAGAGAATTAGCTTTGGAGTCAGGGATAGAGAATTGGGGGCGGGTCCCGGCGCTAGGTCTCACGGCTTCCTTCATCACTGACTTGGCTGATGCAGTGATAGAATCTCTTCCTTCTGCAGAAGCAATGTGTAACCCAAGCGAGGTGGCCTCAGAAGATAGCGAGTCCTCAGACACTTTCAGTTTCATTGTGAAGATGTTTTTCGGTTCGATTCTGGCCTTCCTACTGCTTCTCTCCCCAAAGATGATTCGTGCTTTCATAAACCATCTTATCTAGAGATAAGCTATTTGAATCTCCGGCGAAACGTAGTTGGGTTTGGTGTCTTTGTTTTTTTGTGAGAAATGTCTTGGTGAAGTTTAATATATATTGTCCAATCTATTCAAGTACCAGCACATCGGCTTCTAGTGAGCTCTTGTGGGTGAGTTTAGAAGCTGATGTGGTAGTACTTCAATAGATTGGACTATATTTATTAAAATTGACTAAGACATATACTAGACAAGGAAATGATGAGAAGTGTATAAGTTCTTTAGTTATAAATAAGCAATGGTGTCTACGTTCCTCTTAAAGGTGAGGAAAGGGAATATATTATCTATTATTACTTGGTTTCCTAACGGAATTTGTCAAATACATTCTTTGGTTTTTTTATATACAAAGAACCCTATATCAAAGAACCCTATATCACTCAGGTGTTCAACAAATACCATCAGCTTCTAGTTTTGTACACAAGTAAGACATGGTAATCAGTTTACACAAGGTTGTCACACAAGACGATTATATACACACGAACGCAACTCATAGAAGCTCTGCATAGCTGCTTTGGCTCTAGAGGACAGGCCGTGTCTGGATTAAGTCTTTACGCGAGAGATTCTCAATGGAATCAGCAATAACTCTGGCGCTCAACTTCATGTACCCACCTGCACAATCACAAGACTTGTTTTACCCTTCATAACCAGTACTCAATACGCAATTTATACAGCTTTTGGTTATATTTGATTCAATTTTACACCTGAAGTCAGCATCACAACAGGAATGTCTCTCTCCCTTGCAAATCTGAAGACTTTCTCGTCTCTACTTGTTATGCCATCGGGGCTTATCTGCCACCAGAGTCACCAAGTTAAGGAGAGATAGTTAACTACGGAAGAAACTATGTTCCGATCAGACAGAAAGGCGATATTCAAGGTATAACATAAGACTCACCTTTAGACGCCCAAGAGGGTCTCCATCTAAAATATCGGTACCGGCATTGTAAATTACCAACTCTGGTTGAAATCTTCTTGAAGCAACCTGAGAGTTACATCACCACCATAAGTTTTCTCTTAAAATAAAACCACATGGTCAACTGGTCATGCTTTTCTAGGAACCAAAAATTCTAGCTTTCAGCTTTGTAGTTTACATCACATTCTTCTAGTTTATCGTTGCCAGGAAACATGAGACTAATGTAATAGTCGAATGCAGACCTCAAGGGCTTCATCTAGTTTCCTCAAATACTCATCGGTAGTGGTTCCGCTCTGTCAGAAAAAGACAGGTTTGTAATGTGGCATAAAACAACTGAATTAAGTCAAGCTGGTACGTGAAAGAGGATAGACTTACCGCCACCTCAACCTTCTGATCGATAAATTTTCTAGCTCTATAATCCTGTTAAGAAAAAAAACAGAGCAGGTCATTGCTAAATGCAAACATAAATGAATAAAACAAGCTGCTCTAAAATTTAGAAGAAATGTAAATGACTTTCAAAGAGCAAAGCTCCGGAAATAACAGCTTACAAAAGGGTATATCTCGGGATTGTACATATCCAGAATGTAAACACGACCTGCAGAACAAAATACTGTTGTTACTATATTGGACACCTTTAATACAAAGCATCTTGAAACAAAAAGGTTTCACATACTGTCATCGCCAAGATCTGTTTCGTGACCATTTCCCTGATGAGCATCAAGATCTATTATCATAACCCTGTTTGAGTTTAACAAGGTCAAAAACTAAAGGGTGATGTGGGAGACGATTTACATATCAAAGTCCCGGATGGAAGCAAACATAAACCATTAAAGAAACGTTACCTTGATATGCTTAGACGAAGAAAAGCAAAGTGGATACATAGAGAAATATCAGCGAAAGCACAAAATCCACCTCCTCTTTCGGCAGTACAATGATGAAAACCTCCTCCTATGTTTATTGCCCATCCGCGTTCTTTTGCAAGTTTAGCTGCCAGAATCGTCCCACCAACCTGCCACACGCCGCTATTGCAATCACTCTCACAAACATAAAGTTCTTGGAATTAATCAAAGGGTAAAGCAAAAGATGATTCTTCTACCTGCTTTCGAAACGGGTAAAGAACTTTCTGCTGCACAAGAAAATTCGGGAAAAACGCAACTGGTGGAACCTATACATTGTATAATACAAAGTTCAAACAAGAATCAAATTAGATTATTCAACGACTTTCAAAAAACCGACTTTCATCACCTCGGCTATCCTAGCAACGGTTGCACTGCTTTTCAAGCTATTTAAGTAGTTCAACGAGTGTACCTGATACAGAACAACCACAATCTAAAACTTACACAACCTTCATGATACCAAATACATATTAGATAACATATGACTAATAGCCACCAGTGATTACACAAGACAACAAAACTCCAAGCAAATAAAACTTGACCAAATTTACCACTAAAAGATCACTATTAGAAGCTTCAAGAGGCTCAACGATTGATTTCTTCTCCAAAACCCCATCAGAAACAAGGAACTTGCAAACTCTACCCCACTTTATAGAATCAAATGGGTGCCTACACATATCAAACACATCAAAATCCATAAGTAATCTTCAGATCTCACGATTCCTAAACCTTTTAAAAACCTAAAACAAAGACTCACAATTTCTCAATACCCATGAAGGAGATGTCGTAATCCGATGAATAGATAATCGAAACCTGTCCAAATTCAAAATCTATGACCTAATTTTCTTTTCTGGGCACGCGCATACGAATCTGTAGAAATATACCTTTGATTCGGGGATGTTGAAGTAGAGCTTGCTGGTGAGAATCCGATCGCGACGTAGAGCTTCGGGGTGTGTCTCCATAGAGAACGATGAGATTTCTGATGATTGGAAGCAACGGTAGAGAAACTGTGTGATTTTGACGGCGGCGAAGGAGAAGAGCAAGTAAATCACTGAGTCGCGAGTTAAATCGGTCCAGGTTGTTGAGTCGACTCGGTTTGCTTTCATGACCTGTGGGTTTTTTGAAGCGGCGATATATTTTTCTGTTGTTACGTGGAGAGATATTTTGATAAAAAGGAGGCGATTTTGTACACGCGCGGGAGAAGCGCGTGTTTGTTGTTTCTTATTTTGAATTGTCAACGCTTTGCCATTTCTAATCCATGCTTTAGCAAAAGGTCAACGTACATTTCATATATATATAAAAAACATTAATTTTCATTTAAACATTAGTTGTAAAAAATAAACACTTTCCAACATTAATCTATTATGAAGATGCAGCTATGATCAGATGGCTGAGGAGGAAGATGGTAGGGTAGGCTCAGTTGACAAGAAAAAGGAAACAAGGATGACGTCTTATATGCCTTATTTGGAGAAGGCGTGGTGGACGAGGAAGGAAGACTCGTTATGGGAAGATAGCGAAGTTGAGGAATATTTCCCGAAAGAAAGAATAAGGAAATATTCCTGGTTGAATAAAGATATGGGAATCTTTATGGTTTGGGAAGTTAGGTATTGTGTGTAGGGTATATAAGGGCGTGGAGGTGTTCACAATTAGGGTTAACACTCAGTAGCATTGTCGTGTGTAAGTCTCTTTGTATGTCAAAGGTGAGTGTTCGATCTATCGACCGAGTTCGGGGAAGTGATAGATTGCTTGGTATTATTAGTTAACGTCTGGGGACAATAGGTTAGATTGTGTAATTTCCAGTTTAGGTTGTGTCTTGTAAAGAGAAACCTAAAGAGTTATCTAATAAAGTGTGTATGCGTTTGAGCTTGGCGCTTTCCAAGTAAATTCCCTGTGTTCATCAGTTATCTGAGAGTTTCCACACTTTCAATTGGTATCAGAGCCTGCATCTGACCAAGAAAAGCTATTTTTCTTCTACACAGGTGAGATCTGCTACACAAGGTATGGAGAACTCTCAACACTACATGCCGATGAACAAGCCGCCGATCCGAAGTCTCAAAACTATGGCCCGGTGGAAAGTGCAAATCAAAGCGTTGATTCGTGGTATTGACGAAGACGCTTGGACGGCGTGGAGGATGGTTGGACCCATCCGAAAGTCATGAATGACAAGTCGGAGGAGATCGACAAACCAAAGAACCAGTGGACCACGGAAGAAAAAGCTGCGTCCAAGTTCAACAACAAAGCCTTGTCAATCATCCGTGCTCACTTTCGGAAGATCGGTTCACCGAGTGCAAGGATGCGTCACGCCAAGCAAGCCCGGGATGCCCCGGAAGTGTTCTATGAGGGTACGGAAGAAGTCGAAGAACCAGAATTGACGGTCGGCACCGATTTCGAAACACTGACCATGAAGGACAATGAAACCATCGATGAGTTCAGTGGAAAGCTGAGTGCCATTGCAAATGAAGCTCGAGTCATGGGAAAAGTGTACAAAGACAAAAAGATGGTTAAAAAGTTCCTCAGAAGCCTACCAGACAGGTTCCAGGCTCACAAAGCTGCCATAGAAGTATCTCTCAACTCGGATAAGATGAAGTTTGACCGGGTGGTTGGAATGATGCAAGCACATGAGATACAACGATCCGGAAAAGGTGATACGAAAGGTAAGTCCATTGCCACGATAGCGAGACTCAATCATCTAGCTGTGTGACTTTGGAAGATCAAGTTGGGCTGATTGTAAGAAAGTACTTCAAGAAGATGGAGTGTGGACAACGCAGGGTGAATGAGTCTAGCTACAAGGCAGAGCCGAAAGTGGCAAGTGACCGTTCTGGCCGAAGGAGTGATGTTCAGTGTCATGAGTGCAGAGGCTTCGGTCACTACAAGAACGACTGCCCTAACCTTCGGACGAAGGAAGGAACTCAGTGTTTTGAGTGCAAAGGGTACGGTCATCAGAAAGCTGACTGTGTAACCACTCTGAAGAAAGGTGAGAAATCATATGTCTCCTGGAGTGAATCAGACTCAGATGAGGAAGAACAGGGCATGATGAATATGATTGCTTACCTCGGTGTGGTGGAGTCAGAGTCTGACTCAGATGAGGAGTCCATTACTGCAAGTGACAACCAAGCATTAGTTGGGACGCTACTGAAGCTCCGTAGTGAAAACAGAGATCTGCTTGAGATTCAACTGAAACTGTTGGGAGACAACCAAAAGCTCATCAAAGAAAAGGATGACCTGGTGGTGATGCCTCTAAAACTTCAAGAAGAAAATCAGAAGTTGGTCAAAGACAAGGAGGATCTCTTGGCAAGAGTGGAGTTCCTCAATGCTGAAGTCAAGCTTGCTGGTGAGAAAAATCGGTTGCTTGAGAATCAGCTCAGAGGACAGATGAAGAACATAAAACTGCTGACCAGGGGTACCGAGGATTTGGACAGAGTGCTTGCTATAGGACATAGCAACAACACCAAGTGGGGTCTGGGATACCAAGGAAATAAGCTCCACCCCCAAAATGCCAAAACTCAGTTTGTCAAAGCAGGACCCTCTGAACCAGTCCCAGTTCATCGGAGACACATTCCGCAGAGAACTGCCTACCAGACTGTTAAGGAAGGTCTAAATTGGTTCCCTGAGCGTAAGACTCCAGGTACACATAATCCGTATGCATGGCATGAGTGTTACTACTGCGGTGAGTATGGACACATTCGAGCTTCGTGCTACTATTACAGAAGGTGTATCAGACGACTGATTTCTCTTGGGAGATACTCAACCGACAAGCAGAACAACAATCGGGTGTGGGTTATGAAGAAAGACTTGTACTGTTTCGCTGCTCACACCTCAGAAACCGGGCAATCACCTGTTGATGATCACAAATGGTACTTTGACAGTGGCTGCTCAAGACACATGACGGGCAAGCAAGAGTATTTTCAAGAGTATGAGAAGGTCTCTGGAGGAAGGGTTACCTTTGGTGGTGGTGGAAAAGGAAAGATTAAAGGTAAAGGGAAACTTGCTGGTAACGCCAAACCTGGTTTGGAAAATGTCTACCTGGTTGATGGACTCAAAGCGAGCTTAATCAGCATTAGTCAGTTGTGTGATGATGGATTAACAGTTACCTTTACTCAGGGAGAGTGTCAAGCCATTGACGAAGCTGGAAATGTTCAACTTAAGGGGACTAGAGCATCAAACAACTGCTATGTGTGGAATCCAAATCTCAAGTGCTTGACTGCTGCCCAGACAAGTGAAGTTCAGTTGTGGCATAATCGCTTAGGCCACATGAACGTGAGGACCATGATCAAGCTGGCAGAACGAGAAATGCTGAGAGGAATCCAGAAACTCAAGGAGAAATCTCCGTTTGTGTGTGGACCATGCTCAAAAGGGAAGCAAGTGAAAGTCCAACACAAGAACGTGACTGACATCAGATCAACTAAGCCTTTGGACCTCATGGACATGGACTTGATGGGTCCAATACAAGTCGAGAGTATCTCTGGGAAGAAATATGTGTTTGTCATAGTTGATGACTTTACCAGATTCACGTGGGTGAGGTTTCTTCGTGAGAAGTCGAGACACTCGATAGTTTCAAGATTCTAGCAAACTCGAAATGAGAAATGGGGAATCAAGGCCATCAGGAGTGATCATGGTGGTGAATTCCAGAATGAGGCCTTCGAGGGTTTCTGTGGCGAGCAGGGGATAGCTCATCAATTCTCATCTCCACGTACCCCCCAACAGAATGGAGTCGTGGAAAGGAAGAACAGAACCTTACAAGAGATGGCCGGAGCTATGCTACACGGTAATCAGGTACCCAAGCATTTCGGGCTGAAGCGATCGGCACGCGTGTTACATCATAAATCGTGTATACGTGAGAAAAGGGTCCGAGATGACATCGTACGAAATGTGGAAAGGGAAGACGCCGTCAGTAAGCTACTTTCACGTGTTTGGTTGTTTGTGTTACATCCTCAATGACAAGGATCAGCTGGGTAAGTTTGACTCAAAGAGTGACGAGGGGATGTTCCTTGGGTACTCAGGTTCCAGCACTGCATATCGGGTGTACAACAAACGGAGCAAAACAGTGATGGAAACGGTGAATGTAGTGTTCGATGAACTTTCCTCCCACAGAGAAAGTCTCAAGGTTGTGGATCCTTGCCTCACTAAGGAAACACACACCCAGAAATCAGAACCTCGAAGTCGAAGATCTTGATTCGAAGGCGATCTAAGCGAGACTCAGAATGTTCAAGTCCATAAGAATCACTCTAACCAAGATGTCATTGGAGACGTAATGGGGGAAGGAGTCACTAGGAAGAAACAGATCAACTTTCAGGAGATGGTTAGGTTCGCATGCTTTATATCAATGATCGAGCCAAAGGACCACCGAGAAGCTCTGTTGGATGAGTTTTGGATCAGATCAATGCAGGAGGAGCTTGAAAACTTCGTTCGAGCTCAAGTGTGGGATCTAACTCCAAGACCAGCCCATGCCAACGTGGTAGGAACCAAGTGGATATTCAAGAACAAAAGCGATGAACTTGGACATGTGGTGAGAAACAAAGCTCGATTGGTGGCTCAAGGTTACTCTCAGATTGAAGGAGTGGACTTTGAAGAAACTTTCGCACGGTGGCTAGACTTGAGTCAGTCAGATTCATGCTAGGAATGGCTTGCATACGAACTTCGGGTTGCACCGATGGATGTGAAAAGTGCTTTCTGAACGGGATACTTCAAGAAGAGGTGTATGTGGAACAACCAAAAGGGTTTGAAGATCCAGATCATCCTGAGTATGTGTACAAGCTTAAGAAAGCCCTCTATGGTCTGAAACAGGCACCACGGGCATGGTATGAACGATTGACGGTTTTCCTGACAGAACAAGGGTACCAACGGGGCAGTGTTGATCAAACCTTATTCCTCCTCTCTAACTCGAAAGGGTTCCTGGTTGCTCAAATCTATGTGGATGATATTATCTTCGGCGGAACAAGCCAGACCTTAGTAGATCAGTTCGTCAAGACAATGACTCAGGAGTTTGAGATGAGCATGGTTGGAGAGCTGAACTACTTCCTCGGGCTACAAGTTAGACAAACGGATGAAGGTATCTCTGTGTCCCAGAGTACATATGCCAAAAACTTGGTAACACGTTTTGGTTTACAAGAGAGCAAGGCCGCTAGAACCCCTATGAGCACCACGACCAAGCTATCCTCAGATGAGCAGGGAGTTGATGTGGATCAACGGTTGTATCGTGGTATGATTGGCAGCACTGCTATACCTCACGCCCGGTCGACCGATCTTTGTTTGAGTGTGGGAGTGTGTGCAAGGTATCAAGCAAAGCCCAAGATGTCGCACCTCAACGCCGTGAAGAGAATCATACGATACGTTAAGGGAACCGCAAATTTGGGTCTCATGTATACAAAGGACACTAACCGAAATCTTGCAGGGTATTGTGACGCGGATTGGGCTGGATGCATTGATGATCGCGAAGCACAAGTGGCGGGTGTTTCTTTTTGGGTAACAATCGATCTCCTGGCATAGCAAAAAACGAACGGCGTATCCCTATCAACCGCCGAGGCCGAATACATCGCACCGGGAAGCTGCTGCACTCAACTTATGTGGATGAAACAGATGGCCAAAGACTATGGTATGGACTCTGGAACTCTACTCATTCATTGTGATAATGAAAGTGCCATTAACATATCTAAGAACCCGGTTCAACATTCACGAACTAAGCATATTGACATCATACATCATTTTGTTCGTGAGTTGGTTGAGGAGAAACTGATAGCTGTAGATCATGTGGGCACTGAGTTTCAACTGGTCGATATCTTAACCAAGCCTCTGGACTTTAATCGATTCGTTGATTTAAGAAAGTCCATTGGTGTTTCTGAAATCTAATTTGCCTTGTGAGTTGAGTTGCTTGTGACAGGGATAAACGGGGCGATGTTCATACAAGTCAATCCATCACAAGCCACCTCAAGTGTCCAGTGGAAAAGAGCCGCTGTCTCACCGTTCTGAATGCTGATTAGTACAGATCTGTTGTTGGGTGTACAACGAGCTGAGGATGAGGAGGTATATGTAAATTTTAAAATAATAAAAAAAAAAAAAAAAAAATTAGAATAGGGGTCCTCTTGATGAACCTGAGAAGTCTAGTGATGGTTCTCACTCAGCTGGAAAAAGTTTAAACTATTGAGGAACCTGAGAAGTCAAGTGATGGTTCTCAAACAGCTGAGAGAAGGACCCACTCCGTCATCCAAAGGAAATTCCAGCCGCCTTGGACGACAGAGAAGGTTGAAAACGAAGTCAAGTATCGAATAAAGGTGAGAGAGTGTGAAAGCTAGACACTTGGACATGAGAGGTGCACCCATCGCCAACATGAACATTGACCCTGTGGTGTCCCATGTGTCTAATAGTATCTCAATCTTATGAGGCGGATTTCAACGGGGTAAATTCGAACTAAATGATTTTTAAATACTCGCTCATGTGATTTATGGTGTTCGGGTCACTCCAAATCTTGTCAAATGTGTACGCATGCTCGAAATTGTTAAGTTGTGTGTAATATTAGATGAATCATGCTTAGAAAGAGGCCTAACATTTCACAATAATGAGATAGAGTTCTGGAAAAATGGTGCTGTGATCCACTTGTTGAGTGTGTGCAGGCCCAACAGGAAATAAAGGCCTACAAACTGTTCAAAGCTAGGGTTTCACTATAAAAGGTGAGAACCAAAAAGGGGAAAAGAATACAACACATCGTGGCCGCCCGTAAATGTCATCACTCATCACGGAATAACCGATTGGGTTAAAAGATTCTCGCCACCACCGCCCCAAATCTCAAACATGGATGCAATGGCCTCGGACATGCAAAGAAGTGAGGAGTTTGAAGAGGCAATGGATTCGCAGATCCCGAAGAATCTCGTGTCCGGACCCAAAAATCCGAGACGAAGAGCGGAAGGGAGAAGCGAGAACCTCGAGAATCGATCGACAAGAAGAGGTGGCTCGGGAAGCCGAAACGACACCGAGAGGAGGAGGCAACCATCGGGCTGGAACGTGTCGTTACCTCGGTCATTCGTGAACTGCGAGAGAGAGAGGAGGAGAGCAAGACCGTGGCACCCGATCCGAAGCTCAAAACTCGGTGAAAGTCCCGCCGTCGAGATCTCATCCTCTGAGCCACCGTCGGAGAAGAAGAGGAAACGAATCCCTAGACCGGAACCCCGGGTGAGACCTCAGCGGTCTGCTGGAGGAACCAGCTCTCGTGGAGGAGAGTCAAAGAGTCGCGGGGACTCGGCCCTGAATCAGAGGAGGTACGATTCCTTTTCCCGCAGAAACTTCATTGACGAGCGCCGTCTCCTCAACCCCGAAGAAGTGTACCTTGCAAAATCGCTCCTCAGCGGCGTGAACCTGCTGTCCTCAGTAACAGACGTCTCGTCGTATGATAAGAAGCTGTTGTGTGAGTTCTGGACTGGATTACCAGCGGTGAAAACTGAGGAAAAATCTGTAGAAGTGAACGTACGTGGGTCAACTTATGTGTTCTCTCCAAAAGCAATCAACGATACACTTGCGTGCTCCCACTTTTACAAAAGAGGAACGCATATCCATGCGAAGAAAGTTGGAGGGATCACCGATGAGGAACTTGCGAGTACATGACCAACAACAAGTTCACATCTCTCGAGGACCGAAGGCTTCGAACTTTGAAGAGGAGAAGGGGTACTTTACAAAATCTGTTGTGCGAACTGGTCGCCAGTGAAAAATCTCGACAATGTCACCCACGGCCGAGTGAGGTTGGTGTATCAGGTATGTGAAGGAATCCCTTTCGACTTGGGGAAGCTTGTATACGACAATGTGCTTGAACATGGCTAAAGGTTGTGACCCCAAGCTACTCCCCGCCCTATCCGTCCCTTATCACCGGGATGCTCCGTCATCAAGGGCTTGTGGTTCCTGAGGTGGAAAGCACCTCAACCAAAAGGCAAAAAGTTTCCGCTGCTAAGCCTCGGAAGTCATCGGCGAGATACCGGCATCGGCCTCACGCCGACCAAACCCGAGGGCTGCGGTAAAATCGGCCATCATGCTTCTTCAGGCGCTCTTGATACGGGTAAGTGCCCCTAACCATACCGTTCTATTAACTGCTGAATATTTTTAAGCGATTTGTGCAATCAGCGGGGGGAGAAAGTAGTGATGATGAGACTACTCACTCGGTGATTAGTTGGAGCATTGGTGCGGGGGAGAGTGTGGGGATTGGGGGATTGTTTTTGTTTGTTTTTGCAGAGAGAGTGTGGAGTTTGTGTATCCAGCTCTCTCTTGTTTTTTTTTAAAAAACCTTTTGAAAACCTTGTCCGCGATTGAACCTTTAAAATTCGGACCACTTTGTTGGTCCGTGGTTGTTTTTAATATGCGTGGTGGTTATTGCATTGTGTGCCTTGTCTTGCTTTTGGTGTTGTGTTTGTTCATCATCATGCGGGGTTGTTTGGATTGTCAAAATCAGGTAAAAAGGGGGAGAATGAAGATGCAGCTATGATCAGATGGCTGAGGAGGCAGCAGTGAGCTAAGGGTAGCTCAGACTTGGACAAGAAAAAGGAAACAAGGATGACGTGCTATATGCCTTATTTGGAGAAGGCGTGGTGGACAAGGAAGGAAGACTCGTTATGGGAAGATAGCGAAGTTGAGGAATATTTCCCGAAAGAAAAGAATAAGGAAATATTCCTCGTTGAATAAAGATATGGGAATCTTTATGGTTTGGGAAGTTAGGTATTGTGTGTAGGGTATATAAGGGCGTGGAGGTGTTCACAATTAGGGTTAACACTCCAGCCGCTTATTGTCGTGTGTAAGTCTCTTTGTATGTCAAAGGTGAGTGTTCGATCTATCGGCGAGTTCGGGGAAGTGATAGATTGCTTGGTATTATTAGTTAACGTCTGGGGACAATAGGTTAGATTGTGTAATTGCCAGTTTAGGTTGTGTCTTGTAAAGAGAAACCTAAAGAGTTATCTAATAAAGTGTGTATGCGTTTGAGCTTGGCGCTTTCCAAGTAAATTCCCTGTGTTCATCAGTTATCTGAGAGTTTCCACACTTTCATATTATACCATATTAATATGCTCTACAAATTTCATCACAACATAACAAAATATCATTGAATAGTATATTATTTCTCATTTTCACCATACTTAATTTACATAATGTGTGTTTTACGTACTACCAAGAATAACAACATAGCAAAATATTAGAGAGACATCATGGCAAAAGACCAGTCTTTGTGTTGATCTGGCTAGTTTTGTCTCCACCCGAAACCATTGTCTAATTAAGGACTAACATTTGTACACAAGGGTCATGTATTGACCCGAGAGTTCGTCCTTAATCTTTAGCTGAAATCGATGGCAGTGAGTCACTATGAATATCATGATTATGATGATAAGTACAAGAACAAATTTCTCTTTTAGGGTTTTGAGGGTATTTTTTTGTTTCATGCTTATTGTTTATTTTTTTGGAATGTTGATATAGTTTGTATAGAAACTACTACTTTTAGAAATGTAACGGCTAGTATTGTATCAGTTATTGCGGCGGGTCAATGTGACAATTAGTCACTTTTACAAAAATTAGCTGTCATTTTGTTATTCGTTAAATAAAATGATACTCAAAAAGGAGAATTAAATCATTTTACCAAGTCCACATTTTTATTTTATTCATTTTACTAATTAAGAATCAAAATAGGCTGTTTTAAGTTTGTAAGAATTTATTTAAATAGTTTTTTTCCAGCAAATTATATATTTTAAAGTAGTTAAAGAAAGACTTTGTCAATCCAAAGAAACTTACTTTATCTTAATATCCCCTAATTAAGCAAACACTGCACACTAATTAATTAGAGGGAGGCCTCAATAAGCAAAACAAACCAAGTTTTTTTTTTGTTAAACTAAAACAAACCAAGTTTTAAAATGCAAAACAAAGATCAAAGACGGCTAATATATACTTGTAAACTATAATATTAACTTAATCATATACTTAGTGGGAAACCTCTAATATAATTTCCTTGGACTATATATACATATGAACATAATTACAGTCTAATTAAGGATCTTAACATTAACCTGAAAAATGGTTTCTCTTAATCTTTCCTTCACACTAGCTATTCTCTTGGCAATATTATTCACAGTTTCTGAAGCTAACAACAACAGAAAACTCCTGCTAACTCCTACTAACTACCAACCACTATATTCTCCTCCTCCTCCTCCGCCGCCAATATATCAACCTACTCCTCCTCCGTTTGCTTTTCCTCCTCCTCCTCAAGGTTATTCTCCACCGGTTGCTCTTCCTCCTCCTCCTCCTCCTTCTACTTCGAAAAATCCAGCAATGAAAGTTCTACCTCCTCAAGCTCACAAAGCCTTCTACTATAGGGCATCTCCACCTCCACCTCCTTCCGATAAACCGTGGTGGTGGTTGTTGTGATCTCGGTGAGATTTGTCTCAGGACAAAGACATTTGAAATGTCTTTTGATTAAAAAATATCAAGTGCATTTAATTTTATTTTGTAATGTGAGTGAAGTGGTTTATCTATTCAGTTTTTTTAAAGTCCTTTTTGTTTTGTTTTCATTTTGACATTATAAATCTCTTTAACATCAAAATTATGCAATCTTGTTGTTATTCGACTAGTTTTTTTTTCTTGTTTTCGACAAAATTATGCAAATTATAATATTTTTATCACATTTGCATTTATACCAAAATATTGTCTCCTAAAATTTGAATTACATTTTAGATGGTTTAGTTCCTAAAATTGCAAGATATATGATTGAATTTGTGGGCCTCATCTAAAACTAAACTACAAATACATTATATACACAAAAAGAAAATACAAGCTAAGTTCAAAGATATGTAGAATTAGATATAGAATATATATATATATGACCTTAACACAAACTCTTAAACTTAAGAATATGTCTCTTTCCCTCTTTTTGTTTTCAGTTTTGCTATTTTTGGTAAGTGACATAAATGTAGACATGATCTGTTTTAGACCTAATCATGTTTCTCTTCCTTGTCATCGTCGTCGTCATGATCATCTTTGTCATCATCTGACATAGTGCTGTTACGTTCAGCTCGCAAAGCTTTTAGCTGCCGCGGCGACCACGCTTTCCACGGCTCGACAAGTTTATCGACAGGCCTTACCAATTCAAGAAACCTCAACAAAATGTTGTGAGGATAATAAGTCTCAAACCCAACAAAGTATATACCGTTAGGTCTAATAACGTATTTACACAAATGCCCTCCACACAACATAGATGTCATAGACAAGGTTTTGATCTCCACGTCCGCCGTGCCTTGGCTCGACATGAAATGGCACCGGTGGATAACAACGCCGTTGCCGAACGGTGGCACGTCGAAGTCCCAAGAAAACTCCGTTTTGGGGAAAGATTTGTGCCAACGGAGCGATTTTTCCGAGGATTTGCAACGGTAGACAACGGAGGGACGTTTTAAACCGTACATTTCGTTTTTCATCAGTAGCGTGAAAGAAACGTCTCCTATTATCGAGTACCCTTGGTGTACGATGGCTTGTAATACAAGGCACCAAAGTAGGGTTTTATTGATGATACTATTTCCCCCTCTCATTTTTCCCTCCTTTTTTTGTTCTTCAGTTTCTAAAATCCTATTGTTTTTTTTTGTTTTTTAATGACACTCTTAGTTTTCTTTTGGTTTTATATATTTACAAAAGGAAAGGAAATTAGTTTTTTTGTATCTACTAAGAGCATCTTTATACCAAAAGCCTTTCAAAGGCTTTTAATTTTTTTTTTTTTTTTTTTTTTTTTCGAAAATTAAAAAAAAAAAAAAAAATTAATTAAATTGACCAATCGCGGGCCGCCACGTGTCAGTGGGGCCCGCGAAATAGTGAGAAGCCAACTCCTAGAGGAGAGGTTTAAAAGGGGATTTAATTTTTTTTTGTGGGGCCCACAGGTGAAAATCCCACCTTGGAGCCCCTATAATGGTGCTCTAACGAAATAACCAATTCCCAAAAATCATGTGTATATTGTCGGATAATAATTAAAATGAGTCATTTTAATTATGTTGTTAGAAGTTACTAACAATAATGCTGGTTTCTTTTTAATTGACTACGTATATCTCCAACAGCTTAGTAATTAGTGATACCAATTGATTTGTTACATACACATATTTAAAAAAGAAACCAACATTATTGTTACAACTTCTAACAATATTTTCCGTGATTAGTACATTTTCCTTGGACGTGTACAATGTTACTAGGTGGTTTGACCCGCGCCAGGACGCGGGCATAAATAACTATAAAAAATACATAAAATGAAATTAAGTCTTACATTAATAAAAAAAATAATATTTTTCTTAAACTATGCTAAAATCACAAACGAAATAAAACCAAAACTGAAAATGTAATAAATTATCAATAAAAAAGAATGAAAAGGAAGAACAAACTTTAAATTAAATATTTTAAATTATAATATAAATTAAAATACCAAAAAGACATCGTACACTTTTTAGTAAATTTCAATATATTAGTAATAGTTAAATATTTTAAATTATAATATAAATTAAAATACCAAAAAGATATTGTACACTTTTTAGTAAATTTATTGAAATTTCGAAAATATTATATTAATAAATAATATATGATAAAATAAATTATGAGAAATAAAAGGGATAATTACAAACAATTTTCGAAAATATTAAATTAATTAAATATAAAAATATAAATTATGAGAAATAAAAGAGATAATTACAAACAATTTTTGAAAATATTAAATTTATTAAATATAAAATAATTTCCTTATTTTTTTTCTTTTGACGACAACGTAAGCAAAACCTTGCTATTTATTATATATGATAGACTTATAGTTGTGCAACTTGGCGATAAAGCTTGTGTTTGTTACTCGAAGTTAGTTTTTTTGTCGAGTTTTTTTTGTTGAGTTATTAGAGGAAAATCTTACAATCTTATTAACATTGATGATGACAAAAGCATTATCCAAAAATAATCTAAGATTAATTAATGATCAAATCCTTAACAACAATTCAAGGAATACAATTAAGGACTTTGATGGATCAATTAGTATTTTTTTAAAAATGTATATCTTACCTTCCACGAAAATTCTACACTCTTATTTTTTTTAATATTAAGAGTCTATTTAGATGTGACCGAAAATTAAAATTCTTTTAGGATTTCTTAATAATTCTGTTGTTTATAATCTTGCAAATAATGGTTTTAACTTGGTACTTTTATTAATTAGTCTCTAGAAAGGATTAGGTCAAGAAAGTTATAATCAAGAGAAAAGGTCGGTAGGGAAACTGCGTGCCGTCATTAAACTGTTAAATGAAAAAACTGCTTGCCGTTTTTTGATATTTATCTAAAAGTGGACACCTTGCCGTTTTACGGGACCTCAAAACAGGAAAAACAACGCACAGTTTGGTCTAGCGCTTCATCTTCTTTAGCTCTTCCTCCATGGTCACGTCACTGCATCACCAACAACAACACTTTTTTTTGGGGACCCACACAATCAGATGAAGAAGCCCTACCGGAGAAATCAAGCATTAAATTCACTCACGCTCTTCTCGTGAAGATATTTTCAAAAATTTCCTATTTTTAGAATCCCGACAAGATCTCTTCTTTTTCGTTTCCTTTTTTCCGAACAATCCTTGGAAACCGGTAAGAATCACGATATATTATCTACTGTTTCTTCTGGGTTTTGATTCTTTGCTTCTACTAGTATCAATAAAGCAACTAAAAAGTTGAAATTTTCATGCTTTATCTGTTTTAATAACTCAGATTTCATTAGAGACTAAACTTGTGTAAAGTATTCATTTTTCGTTCTGGGTAATAAGGATTAGGGCATATCTGACACTTTCATGATTGTTTGATTCTGATTTAGTAACATTGATTATAGTTTATGAAGTTACTCTTGTTGGCTTTTTCAGCATCGAGTCTAAACCAAGAGTGTAAAAGCAATGTCATCTAAAGTTAATGTGCCTTGTAAAGAGGATTCATCAGAAGCTTCATACAATGGCCAATTATTGAAAGACATTAAGGAGGTAAGCAAAGCTCTTTACTTGAACAACGAGACTCCTCAGAAACCAGCTTTTTCCGACTCTCCTGTCCGATCCAAATCCGTTTCCAGAAGCCTAACCTCGGATTTGAGTATAAGTTCCGATAAGGGAACCGAAGAAATTGTGTTATTGCCAAATATGAAGAAGAAATCTTTCTGGGATTGGAAGAAGCCGTTGAAAGCTATAGCTCATTTGGGGCAGCGTAGGTTCGATGTGTGTTTTCTTCTCCATGTTCATTCCATCGAAGGCCTTCCTTCAAGTTTGGACGGTACTAAAGTAGTTGTGCAGTGGAAGAGGAAAGATGAAGTGATGTCGACTCAGCCTTGCAAGGTTTCGAAGGGAGCTGCCGAGTTTCAAGAGACCTTAACGCACAGATGTTCGGTATACTGTAGTAAACATGGTCCTCATCGTTCTGCGAAGTACGAAGTGAAGCTTTTCTTGGTCTATGCCTCTCCTGTGGATGCTCCTTGGGTTATTTTAGGGAAGCATTGGATTGATCTCACCAGGTTCTTACCGCTTTCTTTAGAGGAACTGGAAGGTGCTAGAAGCACAAGAAAGTGGAGCACGAGTGTCAAGCTATCTGGCCTGGCAGATTCTGCGATGTTGAATGTTAGTTTTGATTACTCGGTTGTCACCAGTTCGGTATGTGATTCAAGTAGTAGAAATACGATGCTGAGGCGTGTTGGAAGTGTTCCAAGTATGGACCGTAGAACTTCATCTTTTGATGATGGAAAGGTCTTCCATCAAGTGTCACCGAATCGGAGTCTGGATCTTTCTCAGTCGATAGATTTTCTCTATGAGAAACTTAGTGAACAAAACCCAAAAATATCATCAGGAACTGATAAGTATGGACCTCTGGGGGAAACTAAGGTAGACATAGGCTTGGAAACTGATAAGCAAGAAGAAAATGAATTGGATTTGACTGGGAAAGGAGTAGAGAGGTCTCAACAAGAAATATCCATGCTGGAAGAAAACACTGATCCGAATACAGATTCCTCGAGAATTGAAATTATTGACATCCATGAGATACTTAAAGATGAAGATGAAGCCTTTTCCGAGGAATCAGATTTAATTGATGAGTTATCAGTGTCCGAACAAGAACATGGAGCAAGTAATTTACTGCCAAAAGATTCAGTTTTCGGAGGACCTAACTCATCTTCCAGTGGCCAAGTAATTTCCGAGTCATCCGAGACAAAATCTTCATTGGTCATGGATGATACTACGGAGAAAGAAAACTGTTTGGAAGTAAAATCTAGTTACAAAGCTGCGAAAATATTAACAAAGTCGCTAAGTTTGGATGACATTACTGAATCTGTAGCCAATGATTTTCTAAACATGCTGGAACTTGAGGAATGTTATACCTCGGATAGTGAACCTACATCACCTCGTGAATATCTGCTTCAAGAGTTTGAGAAAGAGGTTTTGGCTTCTGGAAATTTTCTCTTGGAGTTAGATGGAGAAGCAGAATATGTGTCTGATCTTGATGAGGAATTGAAAGATTTCTCTTTCTCCTCAAGTTCTTTGGCTTTCGGAGAATACAAGCGTGAGGGAAAATCTCAGATGTTAATAAACAGAAGGAAAGCCAAGTTACTCGAGGACTTGGAGACTGAAACTTTCCTACGAAACTGGGATTTAGACGATAGCAGTTTGAATAACTCTTTACGTGTTTGTTCTGATGGGTTTGGGAGTCCAATAGAGCTTCCTGCTGACAAAGGATCAGATTTGCTACCACTTGGAAATAACATTGGTCCTATTATTTGGACAAAAGGAGGAGGGTGTATCCGATCCATGACTCCATTACCGTTCAAAAAGTGTAATGATGCATCTCAGCTGATCATGCAAGTTTCAATCCCGGTGGTGCTAGTATCAGAATTAGGTTCTGATATCCTTGAAATATTGCAAAGTTTAGCAGCGTCTGGATTTGAAGGACTTTGCTCTGAAGTTAATGCATTAATGCCTTTGGATGATATTTTTGAGGACGCAGGATTTGAGAGGTTCAGATGCCTTTCACTATGTTGATACTTAAAGCATTATGTTTCTACTTTACATTCATAGACTAAAAAATATTGTTGTCATGTCTTTTTTTTGTTTCATCTGATTTGCAGAATTGTACATGATTGTTCTGACGATAGTAAAGGTGCCATGCTTGAGAAACTACCAGAACAGGTGGATTCATTTCCTTCAAAAGAAGAATTTGGTGGCTTTGGATCCAGTATGTGTTCAGGTTATGTATCTGATATATATGAAGCTACACATCCACCAGTCCTGTACCAATACCGAAGGAAGAAAGGATCCAATGGGCCTGCGGGAGATGGAATGGGCCTGGGCGTTGATCAATAAGAGATAGTTTGTGTTTTACTTTTTACTCTTTGTCTTGTTGCTATTTAAAGAGGAGAGTAGGGAGAGTGACAGGGTATCATTTGCTTAGTACATTGTGATCACTGGTAAGGGGGAGAGGTCCTATAATCCTCTCAAGTTTGTTTGCTTGCTTTATTAAGAAGTATCTTTTATCATTGTATTGTGTTCTCAAATCTTACACATAACAACTTGGTATCAGAGCCATCATCATGCCTAAGAACAAAGACGGAGAGGAAAGAACAGAGACTCTGGTTCGCGACGTGACGGCGATCCAGAAGGAGATGGGGCGGATCGAATCACTCGAGGAAGGAGTAACAGAGATGAGACAGCAGATGAAAAAACAGTCGGAGCAGATAGAGACTCTGTTGTCTCTAATGATGTACGGAAAAAAAACGACGGAGGAGGAGCCATCGTCGTTAGTGGAGGCACCTGCGTCGCAAAACGTAATGGGTAACGACGACGGGGGTGTCGAGAGGAGAGAAGGATCCGACCAGTCAGGGTTGACTCGGCGAGTGCAACGGCGGTTCGAACTCCGACCGGAAAATCGAGGTTGACTCGGCGAGTGCAACGGCGGTTCGAACTGGGTGTTGAGAGTGGATCAATATTTCGAGATGGAGGAGCTTACGGAGGAGGAAAAGTTGAAGGCGGTGAGGACGTGTTTTGACGACGATGCTCTGATATGGTACCGGTGGGAACGAGATCGGGATCCATTTAATAGCTGGGCTCATATGAGAGAACGCATTCTGGAAGATTTCTCGGAATCCCATGAGGAGGTTCCCGGCGAAAAGGTATTGACGCTCCGGCAAACGGAAACGGTGAGGGATTTTTGCCGTGAGTTCATCTTCTTGGCTTCTAACGCACCGGAGATCGACGAACCTGTGTTGATGTTGGCGTTTATGGTCGGCCTAAAACCTAAAATCAAGGCCGGCGTGAAGCTTTTCTTTCCCAAGAGTCTGAAACAGATGATGAGTAGAGCAAAAATGGTGGAAGATTATGAAGGAGTGGATGACGTGGCAGGAGAGAGAAAAGGGGAAAGAGGGGCGCGTGATGCGAGTGGCAGGTACACACCACGCGCCAAAGTGGACCACAGATCTGGTTTAGGTCTGTTTGGAAAAAAGAAAGAGAAAACTCTACTAGAAGACGAAAAAAACAGCGACAAGGTACGGGATGACAGGTTTGGAAATCGAAATCGAAGCCTGAATCCTCAGATCCGCAGAAGCGAAAATCGCTCCTCAGCGCCGTTTCGCAGACTGACACCGGAAGAGATGGCGGAGAAGAAGTCAAAAGGCTTGTGCTTCCGGTGTGACGGTCGGTACTACAAGTGACACCCTTGCAAGTACAAAGAGCTGCAAGTGATAATGATAATGGAGGATGGTACGGAATGTGATGTGGATGTTGAAGAGAGGGAAGACGATGAGGAAACACCAGTCACGACGGAGATAGCCGTTCTATCCCTAGGTTCGATGATGGGTATGTCATCTCCCAAGACTATCAAGGTCAAAGGAAGCATACAGGGGAGAGAAGTGATGATTTTGGTTGATAGCGGAGCATCACATAACTTTATTGACACAAACATGGTGAGTAAGTTGGGACTTCCACTGAGGAACTCGCATGGATTTGGTGTGAAGTTGGGCACAGGGTTAACCGTCAGAGGAAGAGGTTTGTGCAAGAAGGTTGAACTAATGGTCCAAAAGCTGAGGATAATCTCAGATATGCTGCCCATGGAATTAGGCACGGCGGATTTGATTCTGGGGATGCAGTGGTTAGAGACCTTGGGGGATACTAAGGTAAATTGGAAGACACAAACTCTAAGGTTCTTCTGTGGAGGAAAAGAAGTAACGATACAGGGTGATGAAAGCTTGAGGAATGAGTCAGTATCCTTGAAGGTGATGAAGAGGGAGCTGCAGAAAGAAGGTCATGGGTTGTTAGTTGAATGTAGTAGCTTAACAGCTGACGAAAAAGAGATAGAAGATACCCCTGCAGCTCTACGTCCGGTGTTGGCCAGATATGAGCAAGTGTTTGCGGAGCCGCAGGGACTACCGCCATCCAGAGGAAGAGAACACGCCATTCTATTGAAACAGGGAGCTGAACCAGTAAGTGTTAGACCCTTCAGATATCCTCATGCTCAAAAGGAAGAAATAGAGAGGCAGGTGGCAGTCATGATGGCGGCCGGAATCATCGAGACAAAGACAAGTCCCTTCTCTAGTCCGTGTTGTTAGTAAAGAAGAAGGACGGAAGCTGGAGATTTTGCGTGGACTACAGGGCTCTCAACAAAGCTACGATACCAGATAGCTATCCTATTCCCATGATTGATCAGTTGTTGGACGAGTTGTACGGTGCAGTTATTTTCTCTAAGCTGGACTTAAGGTCTGGGTATCATCAGATCAGAGTAAAGGCTGAAGACATCCCCAAAACAGCCTTTCGAACTCATGAGGGCCATTATGAGTTCATGGTCATGCCATTTGGGCTGACTAATGCCCCCGCGACGTTTCGGTCGTTATGAATGATATCTTCCGGCCGTATCTCCGTAAGTTTGTGTTGGTGTTTTTTGACGACATACTGGTCTTTAGTAAACAAGAGGATCAGCATGGGAAACATCTAGGGAAGGTATTGAGCTTGTTGGAAGAAAATCAGCTGTTTGCTAACAAAAAAAAGTGCCAATTTGGGAGTAAAGCCATTGAATATTTGGGGCATGTTAAATCAGATAGAGGAGTAGCTGCGGACAATAGTAAGATCATGGCTATGAAAGACTGGCCAGAACCAAGGAATGTTAAAGCGTTGCGGGGATTCTTGGGCTTGACAGGATACTATAGGAGGTTTGTCCAAGGGTATGGGATAGTAGCTAGACCCTTGACAGGCTTACTAAAGAAGGACCAATTTAAGTGGTCAAAGGAGGCTAGTGAGGCTTTTGAGAAGTTGAAGGAAGCAATGATAACCGTGCCAGTTTTAGCTCTTCCCAACTTTGAGAAGGAGTTCGTGGTAGAGTCTGATGCATCAGGAACAGGCTTGGGAGCTGTTCTTATGCAAGATCATCGGCCCATAGCGTATTTCAGTCAAGCTCTCACGGATAGGCAGAAGCTCAAGTCAGTATACGAAAGAGAATTGATGGCCATTGTGTTAGCTATTCAAAAGTGGAGACACTATCTGTTGGGGAGAAAGTTCATAGTGAGAACATATCAAAAGAGCTTGAAGTTCCTCCTAGAGCAGCGTGAGATCAACATGGAATACCAACGGTGGTTGTCAAAGATCTTGGGGTTTAACTTTGACATTCAGTACAAACCAGGTTTGGAGAATAAGGCAGCCGATGCCTTGTCCAGGAAGGAAGGGTTGTTTGAGTTGTTTGCCGTAACTGTGCCCAGGGTAATACAACTGGAAGAAATTGCTAAAGCCTTAGAGACGGATCCTGAGTGGAAAGAAGTCATAAAGAGTTTAAAAGAGGACCCGCAGAAGCAGACAGAGTACACGCTGGTGCAGGGCAGATTATTAAGAAGTGGTAAATTGGTAATTCCTGAAGGAGGGGGATTAAGACAAACAATACTACATGAATACCATGATAGTAAGGTGGGAGGACACGGGGGTATACTGAGGACCCAGAAGAGGATAGGTGAACTGTTCTTTTGGCCGGGCATGATGACAGACATAAGGAGATATGTATCCGCGTGTGGGGTCTGTCAACAACATAAATACTCCACTCTATCTCCTGGTGGGTTGCTCCAGCCTTTACCTATTCCTGAAAAGGTGTGGGAGGACATCTCCATGGACTTCGTGGAAGGTCTACCCAGGGCAGGAAAATACAACTCAATATTGGTAGTGGTAGACAGGCTGACTAAGTACAGCCACTTTGTGGGGCTGAAGCATCCTTACACAACGGTTGAAGTGGCAGAAGCCTTTGTGAAAGAGATCGTGAAGTTACATGGGTTCCCTCGAACTATTGTGTCTGACAGAGATAAGGTGTTTATGAGCCACTTCTGGAAAGAGTTGTTCAAGGCAGCGGGTACTAAACTATGCTTCAGCACAGCTTATCACCCACAGACCGATGGGCAGACTGAGGTGACTAACAGGGGGCTAGAAACATACCTGAGATGTTTTAGCAGTGATCAGCCAAAAACGTGGTACAAATTCTTACCTTGGGCAGAGTTTTGCTACAACACCAGCTATCACAATTCCTTGAAGATGACACCATTCAAGGCAGTATATGGGAGAGAGCCACCTACAGTGTTCAGTTATGAGAATGGGTCCACTACAAACGCGGATTTAGAGGCGCAGTTGGTTGAGAGAGATGGGGTGATAGTGCTGCTAAGGGCACAATTGTTGAAGGTTCAACAACAGATGAAGGAAAGGGCTGACAAGAGTAGAAGAGAGGTAGAATTTGAGGTAGGCGAAAAGGTGTACCTCAAGATGAGACCATATAGGAGGAAGTCTCTGGCGAGGAGAGTCAATGAGAAGTTGTCAGCTCGTTTCTACGGACCCTATGAAGTGGCAGAGAGGATAGGGAAGGTAGCCTATAGGCTGTTACTTCCAGCTGAGGCCAAGATCCATCCGACATTTCATGTTTCTCAACTGAAGAAGGCCATTGGTAATGAGATAAAAGCTGTTACCATACCTGAACAATTGACCGAAGAAGGGGTGCTAGAAGCTGAGCCAGAAATGGTATTGGGACAAAGGATGAGAGGTTCTCCTGAACATGAGGAAGTGTTGATTAAATGGAAAGGGCAACCTGATTTTGAATCATCGTGGGAATGGAAGAAAGTAATAGCAAGACAGTTTCCAAAGTTCAACCTTGAGGACAAGGTTCATTTTAAAGGGGATGGTATTGATATATATGAAGCTACACATCCACCAGTCCTGTACCAATACCGAAGGAAGAAAGGATCCAATGGGCCTGCTGGAGATGGAATGGGCCTGGGCGTTGATCAATAAGAGATAGTTTGTGTTTTACTTTTTACTCTTTGTCTTGTTGCTATTTAAAGAGGAGAGTAGGGAGAGTGACAGGGTATCATTTGCTTAGTACATTGTGATCACTGGTAAGGGGGAGAGGTCCTATAATCCTCTCAAGTTTGTTTGCTTGCTTTATTAAGAAGTATCTTTTATCATTGTATTGTGTTCTCAAATCTTACACATAACAGTATCCCTTGAAGATCTCGCTTCCTTAGCTATTAATGGGATAGAACTTCTCTTGGTAGAAGGATTAAAGATTCAATGCAGCATGTCAGACCAAGATCCACCATCAATCATTGCACCAAAACCTATGAATCAGTCCGAGGTTGTAGAGCTAATTAATTTGTCCTTAACGTTGGATGAGTGGTTAAGGCTTGACCAAGGAATATCAGACAACAGGGATCAAACCAAGAAGACTTCACAAGACCAAGCTACTATGGGAAAGGGTCATACCTTCGGGAAAAAGGTGACACTTGCTCTCCGAGTGTTACTTAGAGATCCATTTCGAGATAATGAACCTGTTGGTGCATCTATGCTTGCTCTGATCCAAGTTGAAAGATCTTCGGTATCCTCAAATCCACCTGTATGTAGTTTGGCTCAAGGAGAAAGAACCAAGGAACCCTTTGAATGTCATACACATTTGTGGAGAATCACTGATATCGGTCTTGCGGGCTTGAAAACTGAGCCTGGCATAGACCATCCTTGGTGTACAAAAGCACATCAACAGTCTGGTGCCTGCTGGTTACTTGCCAGTGGCAACGGTCAAACCATGAAGTGCCAAGCTTCAAAGTCAAAGGCGATCATTGCATCGGACCCACAAGCAGCCAGAAAGAGCCTGGATATATTGTGGAGTATAACAACAACCGACATACACAATCAAGAAGGTGACTTGAGTAGCTCTGCTGGTTCTGTTCCATTTACCAGAAATTCAGATGTGATCATTTCAGATGAAATAACAAAAAGGTTAAGATAGTAGCATTTTCCCATACACTTCTTTGTTTTCCACGTTCTGCTTAATATTAACTCATTTTGATGGGGAGGATTTACAATGCTGTCGAAGATGCTTTCCACATTTTCCTTCTTCCTTGTTGAAAGAAATAGAATAAGCTGTAACCAGTTCTATGAATGTGTATGAGAAATGTACTTTTGTACTAAATATACTACATTTGATAAATCAGGGTCTTTGTCCTTCATCATTCTTGAGTGTAAATATTGTTTTTAGGAAGTCATGCGATGAGCAGTCTCAACGACAGATAAAAGAGTCTTCATAGGATGGCCTCGGCTAAATTCAAGGTAATGCTACATGGTAAACTGCCTCTCTATAATTCTTTGTAATGACTTGTTTGCATTGATATTCCAAGATTTGGTAATTTATGACATGGTATGAGGTTCGCTGGCCTATATTTCCACCGATTCTAGCTTGTAACTAAATGAGATGCTACAGATTCAGAATGTCATAAAGAAGTAGAAGCAGTGTAAGTATAATAGACATCAGTCTAAAAAACAGATCTTCATAAGGCACAAGCCCTGAATATCTGCTATTTTACAATATCTTGTGAATAACAAGGTTTCAATATCTTTTCTCAAACTATGTAGTCTTCCTTGATCTGCAAATAGAACTTAGGGAAGGTTGATAAAATGCTTAAAGACGTTTATTTCATGCTTGAGTGATTGTGGGAGCATTCATAAGTTGTTATCACAAAGCTTGGATCATCTCTATCTCTTTCGATCCTTTTCTTCACGGGACAGCCATGAGCTGAACATTTGTAGTAGTTTCTGCAATTTACATGGAAATCACTGCAAAATTAACCAGTGGTACTTTTGGTTTATTTGGTTTTCAGGTCATAAGAGGAGATGTCAATGTCTGAAAGACAGAGAGTTCAACTTAAACAGGTATGTCATGTCATTTTCCAAGTTTTTGGTTTCTCACATTTTGTCTGCTTCTTTGATATTTGAGTAATCATTGGTACCTGGGATTTGGACTGTTCTTCACCATTTTCTTCCCATACTTTCGCCACTTGAACCCGTCGTCGAGCACTTCCACCTCAGACCTTGTCTTGAATGCAACTCTCTCTTTTACTTTCTTCTTTTCTTTCTTAATTTGGTTTTCTTGCACAAGCCAACAAGAAAAAAAAAGTAAGATTCAGCATGAAATGTAAACTCCAAATATATAGGCCACGTTGATTCACCTAAACTATCAAAAGAAACATATCTAATGGAGTGCATATTATGTGACAGATCTTTGCTTACATCAACATCCAAGCTAAATTCTCTATTGCTTTCGTTTACAGAGACTTACCGGCAGAAGCAGTGGCTGTAGCGGCAGCATAAACGTCTGTATTTGGAGCCTGAGGATGACTGAAACTGCTAGAGGAACCTGAGAAGAAAGTAGCAGCACCAGCATCAGCATCACCGGTCTGATAAACATAAGAATGATTCATGTTCTGTGACATTCCCGCAGAGACGAGATCATCGTCTATCCATTCATCAGACAAGTATAGATCCGAGATTTCGAACCCTGAGTGAGTATCATCACTGAAACTCCTCCCCAAGTTTGTGTCTTCATCATCCATACTTAAATAACAATACTATTTATTGCATATAAGAATGTGGGATTGTGCCTATATGTTTCAAGAAAACTTCCCTTTTATGGGTTTTGAAGACAAAACATTTAAAGGAAGCTTCAAGGTAAGTGTGTGTGTATATATAAGTTGTTGAAAAAAGTGTTTTCTCATGAATACATTTTTCACAAGGAAACTTACATAAAGAAGATGAATGTTTCAAATCTTTGGTCATTTTGTTTTCTTTAAGAAGACTTGTGGTTGACTTCTGTCTTGGTCAACGATTACTTGTTCAAGTCTTTTTATAAATCTCCTCTTGTACAAATTAAAGCTTACGTAAGGCTACAACAAATTTACAATTTATCTCAGAAAATTCTAACACTTTTGAATTTTCTAACCAAGCCTTACATATATAGTCAGATAGATACCAAAATATAAATAGTAGTATATGTGATTTTAGGTCCGGTTTTATTTAAACCGGGAACTGTTAAAACGCAGCGTTTAAAGAGCTAAAATTGTATAAAGAAGGTCAGAGAAGAGAGGGTTTTTAAGAATTATCATGGCGCGTCGCAAATCAAACGCGCCGCCGAAAGTAAAGCGGCAGCCACCGGCTAAGCCAAAGTTCTCCACCGCCGAGAGATCAGCTCTATACGCCAGAAGAGAAGCCGCTAACGTCCTCCGCACCGTTCTCCGAGGCGACGCCGAGCGGCGAGCCGTCGCATCAATCAAGTCGCTCGTATTTAGCCCTTCCGTCCGCAACAAACCAGCCACCTTCGCTCTCGTCTGCGAGACGCTTAAGCGTATGTGTTCATAATTGATTTCTGAGCTTTAAGGAAAAAACTATGTGTATGTGATTTTTTTGTATGTGAAATGAATTTTTTGTATGTGAAGTGATTTTTTGTGATTTTTGCAGATCTTAATGTGATAAAAGATGTGCTTGAAATAGCTAATGTGTTGAATAGCAAGTGGAAGGTAATGTATTCACTAGAAATCTATGCTTTGATTTACCCTTGAATGCTTTTAGCTTATCTTCTTTTTGTATGTAGAGGCAAGAGGCATTGGTTTACATTATTTGCTATGATATTCTTTTTGGAAAGGTAATAGCTTTAAGCTTTATATAACAGTCTTAGTAAGTTAAAGAAGAAAGTTTGTGTCTGTGTGTATGTGATATGTTGTTTCTCTATTATATACCTATGAAGGATACGCCATCGATTGGTGATGCTGAGAAGTTTCTGATGCGCCATAAAGATGCTCTACTGTCTAGTCTAGCAACCCTTCTAGTGAGAAAGAAAGTCGAAAGCGTTGATCAGTTGATTGGTGCTACTCAGCTTAATGGTATTTTGATACCCGCAACATAAGCCTGTCGTTTATTTCGGAGTTTGAGTTCCTTTTTTATGTATATTGACTTTTGAGCTTGGATGCAGGTCATTTAAAACCACGTTATGTACGTGTAAATACACTTAAGATGGATGTAGATTCTGCAGTGCAGGAGCTGGAGAAACTGTATACGGTATGATTTTGAATAAACCCCGAAGGAAATTTGTGTGCTAGAGATGCTTTTTTAGTGTTAGAATCAGTGATTGCAGTCATTCAATAGAAAAACTTTCTTTCATCCTTGTTAAGTTAGGAAAGTTAGAATCAGTAATTTGCTCTTTGTACCCGATTTCATTTTTATCGCATTTTTTTTTATCATGGAAACAGGTGCAGAAGGATGAGACAGTTCCTGACTTGTTGGTGATTCCCCCTGGCAGCGATTTGCATGCTCATCATTTGGTTTTGAACGGGCGTGTATTTTTGCAGGTACGCTGCGAATAATCTTTTTGAATTGTGTACAATATGTGCTTAATTTACTGATATATATTCCTTCGAATGATAGGGGAAGGCAAGTTCAATGGTAGCAGCAGCTTTGCAGCCAGAAGAAGGATGGGAGGTAGGCCATAGTTCTTGCATTTGGTGCTTTTCATGGTGATAGTGAAATACACTTGTGTATCTTGTCTTCCTACTCAATTCTGCGTATTTTGTGAAGGTTATTGATGCTTGTTCAGCTCCAGGAAACAAAACTGTCCATCTTGCTGCTCTTATGAAGGGGCAAGGCAAAATCATAGCTTGTGAGCTAAACGAAGAACGAGTAAAGCGTTTGGAAAACACCGTAAAGCTGTCTGGTGCTTCCAGTATCCTTCTCTTGTCTTTTTTCACCTATAACCCTTTTTAGCTCCTGTTCCATTAATTTATCCCTAGCGAGTAGAATTACATGGAATATAAGAATGAACTTCATTTGATAAATGCTTCTCATATCATGTCCGTCTATGGTTGCTTTTCTTAACCCCAAGTATAGATATTGAAGTCCTTCATGGTGACTTTTTGGGCCTAAATCCGAAAGATTCTTCTTTTGCAAAGGTAAGCATTACTTAGCTGTGGTACGCCTGTCTATATTTCTCGAGTCCCGTGAAATTTTTCCGCACCAATGATTTTCAGATCAATCCTTGATTTTAGATCTTCTTGAGATAGCTGCAACTAGCATTTATATCCAATTTCTCACCTTTTCTCTGATAGAATACTGAAGAGTCGCATTCTGAAGTGAACAATATCAATCATCTGAGATAATTGACCGGATTCTTGTAGTTGTAGCAAAAACTGATGTAGTCATTTGAGCTATTGTTACGCAGGTTCGGGCAATATTGTTGGATCCTTCTTGCTCTGGCTCGGGCACCACTACAGATCGTTTAGACCATCTCCTTCCTTCTCATTCCGCAGGTAACAACTGATTCTTCTTTATATCTGCTATATTACATAGTGACTGAACCTTTTAAAACACATGTCCGTATAGATAACATGAACTATGACTCGATGAGACTGCACAAGCTCGCTGTTTTCCAGAAAAAGGCGCTTGCCCATGCACTATCCTGTGAGTTTAAATACTTGTCTCTTGTTGGCTAAAGCAATATATCCATAGACCATAAATTTCCACTACCAATGAACACTTCTGTTATATACATATACATTGTAGTTCCACAGGTTGAGAGAGTCGTATACAGCACATGTTCCATCCACCAGATAGAAAACGAAGATGTGGTCTCATCTGTTTTACCTCTAGCGACATCGTTAGGCTTCAAACTCGCTACCCCTTTTCCTGAGTGGCAGCGACGTGGTCTCCCTGTATTTGCAGGATGTAAGTATCATCGTCCTTACGAACTAGTTTCACCTGATTGATCCTATCTCTAACAAACTAGTCATGTTGCCTTTGGCTTGCAGCTGAACACTTACTCAGGATGGATCCGGTCGAGGACAAGGAAGGGTTCTTCATCGCTTTGTTCACCAAGGCAAAGAAACTCGATAATCCAAAACCGTCTGAAATTCCCGAAACAGAGTGTAGACACAAACAGAAGCAAAGAATCAAACAATTTCATCCCTACCTTTGGCCTAAAATGTTTAGAGCTTCGAGTGGGATCTTGCACGGCCGCAGGAGGAAACCTATATCGAACACCGAAGACTAAGTTCCCACTCGCGCGTAATTGTTATGTTGTCATTAAAATTTTGCATCAAAGGCATGCACCTAAACACATGAACCTCTTTTAGCTTTTGTTATTATTCACATAGCAATCATTATGAACAGTGTATTTAGCTTCACACAAACTTCAAGACTCTCACTTAAGAAACGCTCTCTATCAGCTAGAGGGTTTACCTTTTTGATCATATATTTGAATTATTTTTGTAACATCATGGACAAAACAATAAAATTCAATAAAACACAGTAATACGAGAACGTGAAGAAAATTGAATAACTTTTTTTTGACAAACAACAAAGTAGTATATCAATAAATACATTAATTCTCAAAAAATTATATGGATAAAGAACCCACAGGAAGAGGCAAAAACAAATGAAATAAGTCCCATAGATTATTGAAACAAGTGGGGAGATCCCGACAGAAGCCAACTTCCGTTCAAAGCTTTAGAGCATCATTATCAATTAGAGGTCAAAAACACCTCTTATTTTTTTTAATTTTTTTTTTATTTTTTTTTTTAATTTTTTTTTTAAATTGACCAATCGCGGGCCGCCACGTGGCAGTGGGGCCCGCGAACAGTCAAAGAGGTGACTCTTATATTGGATTTTCTAGAGCCACATCTTCCACAAATTTGTGGACCCCATAGCTAAGAGGTGGGTTAAAAACCACCTATATTAATGGTCTTATGTAACCTTAAAAGTTGCCAATTTATCGTACATTAACCAACGATCTTCCGCCACGTGTACAATCCCATGTCTCGGTTTCACACCCTTTTGAGTACGTTAAAGGCCACACTCCTTTTTTTTGGCGTTTATCCAAACACGACCCATCGTTTCTTTGGCTTCTCTCTTTATTTCAAATACTAATTAATATATTCTCTATCGAGTTCATAGTTTTCTATTATAAATCCCACAGAGATTTATTTTCTTCCTATTTTTATTATATCTACTAGTCTTCTTCTTCACAAAGATATTTCACAATCACTAGCGAATGTGAGAAAACTTGCCATGTTTTAGTGTAATAATTCACAAGAAAACAACTTCATCTCTCTCTCTTTCTTAGCTCTTATAGTAATCTTCACTTACTATTTAAAGTCAACTTTGTTTTGGTCTCTTTTTTATCATATTAGTTTTGTAAGAAAAATTAGCTTAACATGAGTTTAGGTGCTTTGATGAGAGAGGAGCAAAGAGCAACAACAACAACAACAAGAGCTTCTTCTTCTTCTACTCAAGTACATATGTCCAAGGATATAGATTGGCAAATGCTTGATAAATCCAAGTTTTTCTTCCTCGGCGCCGCTCTTTTCTCCGGTGTATCCACTGCTCTTTACCCTATCATAGTCCTCAAAACAAGGCAACAAGTCTCACCAACACATGTCTCATGCGCCAACATTTCTCTAGCTATCGCTAGATTCGAAGGTCTAAGAGGGTTTTACAAGGGATTTGGAACATCTTTGCTTGGTACCATCCCTGCTCGTGCTCTATACATGACTGCTCTAGAGATTACCAAGAGTCGTGTAGGTCAAGCAACTGTTAGGTTAGGGTTTTCTGACACAACTGCTCTGGCTATAGCCAACGGTGCGGCCGGTTTGACCTCGGCTGTAGCTGCTCAGACTATCTGGACACCTATTGATGTCGTGAGCCAACGGCTTATGGTACAAGGCGGCGATGTGTCCTTGAACAAGCATCTCCCTGGTGTGATAAACTCTTGTAAGTACACAAATGGGTTTGATGCTTTTAGAAAGATTCTTTACACAGATGGACCAAGAGGGTTCTACAGAGGATTCGGATTATCGATATTGACATACGCTCCATCAAACGCGGTATGGTGGGCGTCTTATTCTTTGGCTCATAAGTCGATTAAGTCAAAGTTCTTGCGCCGCAAGGAATATAGTACTAGTGGCTCAATGGTGGCTCAAGCTTTGAGTGCAGCCATGGCAAGTGGTTGCTCGGCTTTGATAACTATGCCGGTAGATACAATAAAGACGCGGTTGCAAGTGTTAGATTCGGAAGAGAATGGTAGGAGACAAGCAATGACAGTGATGAAGACAGTGAAGAGCTTGATGAGAGAAGGAGGGTTAAGTGCTTGTTATAGAGGTTTAGGACCTAGATGGGTTTCGATGTCTATGTCCGCGACAACAATGATCACAACATATGAGTTCTTGAAACGCTTAGCCACAAAGAAACAGAAGTGAAAAATGTAATAGTATCATTTCATTAGTCTTGGTTTTTCCTCTGTTTCTTGAAATTGAATCTCAACTATCATTATAATGTAAAGGAATTAAAAACATAAAAAAGTCGGTTTTAATGTTAAAAACTTGATCAAATAAGTGTTACATCCTAAGATCTTTCATGAACCACAATGTCGTGTTAGTTCGAGCAACGAATTTGATTTGTGTTTGATTATGATGCAGAGACTCGTTGACGAGTCGAAACATGAGCTTGGGACTTGACCGGTACACGAGTAGCCACGGGCTTCAACAAAGCCTTAACTTCATTTGTTAAGCCCTCTTCTTTCACTAGATGTTTCCTTACTTCATTAGCTAATTCAATGACATACTCCTCTTCATGTTCTGTTTTTGACACATTCAAAAGACTTATAATCATCAGAAACTTATACCAAAAACAAATGTGAAGTGTGACATAAACATATCATATAAAAGAGTGATTAAGGTTTGTGTTATATATAATTACCAATGTCGTGCATTGCTTTCTCAAGCTTGAAAAGATACTCGCGGTTGTTACCACACGGTCCAGAAGCTGTCGCGATTTGCCACGCCATTTCCTCTAGTGGAGCTGGTCCCAAGTAATACTTGTTTGATACTTTGTCTGGTGTTGATGTGAAGCTATTATACACAAAGACATTAAAAGAACACAATGTTTTAACATTGAATCTTTTCCAAAATTTTAGAGGAAAATCAAAAGGAGATTTGTTTGTGATCAAACATACACAATAACTCCAGTCAAGATTTGCTTGTTGGACTTGTCATTTTCCTGAAAACATCAAAGGAATAGAAACTAAATTTTAGAAACTTTACAAATCAAGAAACAAGACAACAAAAGTAGTTAAATGTTTGTTGTGTATGTTTCTTACAGAGTAAAACTCAACAAGTGTTTTTGAATCGTATTCACACTCTCTTCTTTCCAAATACTAAAAACATTTTTAAAAAAACTATCAATATAAAATCCAAAAATAATCAATGTAAACAATATTTATTTATTATTTTATACCTCCATGGCTAATTTCTCCTTCTCAGGTCCTCCACGAACACAATAAGCAGCACCCCACTATACATAATAAAACGATGTCAACATCACATCTCAAAACTAATTATTTAATTTTTTCTTGTTATGAATTTTTTACAAAAAAGATAATAAATTTTCTTACGCAAATTTCTCCAACGGATTTTTCCAAAGTGCAAGTCCTAGCAGGATGTTCAGGAGTGCCTCTATGATCAATGCACGCTACACAACAACAACAACAACAACAACAAATTCAAAGAATGTCACAAAAAATATTATGTACCACGTACATGTTTTGGTCTAGAACTTCCTGGTTATAATAAAAAAAAACGAATTTTAATAGTATATAATACCTAGATCGAATACACGTTTGTAATCTTTGATATATCCAATGATTTTCTCATCAAAGTCGAAACCAGGGTTCCAAATAAGAGATCCATACCCAAATACCCACAAAACCATCTTCTTGATTTTCTTTTTGTTTTGCTTTCTTTTTTTTTTTGTGATGTTTCTTGAATCAATGAGAGATTCGTATTGATATATAGTAGTAGATGAGAGAAAGAGAGAAGAAGATATTTTAATTAGGTTTGTTAACAACTAAGCAAAAGAGAGAGAGAATCCCAAGATGCTTGGGATATGGTTTGAACCTAGACGGGTTATTAGGTTTTATGCTTTATTCTGCTTTTAATGACACTACTATTCTCTAACAATTAGCCGTTTTTTTGTTTTATTAATATTAAGATACGTTGAATCTAGACGTCTTTTTAATTAGTATTTTGAATAAATACAAATCAAGAATTGTTATTGGTCCAGGTTAGGTTAGTCCAAGCCCACGTGTTTTTGTCTTATTTTGTGTATCTTCTGCACGTGAGTATTTAAGGCCTTCTTTAACTGGGTTTGGAATACATAATTATTTGGGCCGTAAGGCCTATGTAATAACTATTGTTTAATTAGATTTTAATTCGAATTACCTCCATCGCAAAGTAGTATTTCTATAAATTAATTTTCGACAAATCTATATTATTTTTTTTTGGATTTTAAGTTCCATAAAATATTATAGTTTTTTTCTTGTTAATTTACATAAATTTTGTTGTAGTTGGTATCATATTCTATGGAGACTTCTTTGCACAAACCAGCTCACTATAAAGAATTTTTTGACAGAAATGGTGTTATATATTTATGAAGAAAAATATTTCCTCACATCTTGAAACCTCGGAGAGGAAAGATTTTGACTCCTCCACAATGTTTTGAGCATACTACCTAGATAATTATTATTTTTTCAACAATACGTATATATATATATATATATAATTTTAAAATATAGGAGATGCACACACACATATATATCTATTAATCTATATGGTAATAACCGTAATATATAGATACATACAATGGATAGTTATGAGCGTGGTGGGATAAGTGGAACCACTTTAATTAGCCAATGTACTATGGATGTTGGAAGAAAGTTACTCACGCCCTTTCTTATCATTTTGCTGGCAAAAAGTTACTCACGCCTTTCACATCATTCCCTAAAGTCATCAGCTTCTACACAAAATCCTACTAATTAATTTCTCTTTTAACCAAACTTATAATCACAAGATACTATTATGTAATATGTTTTACATGTTTGTATACACACAACACAAGATATAGTATCGTATGATATATATAAGTGTGTGTGGAAGACAATCCGACGGCAAACTACTCATTAGGCTTACCACTTTTGAAGACACGAATAAAAGTGATTGCCCTTTTTTCGTATACCTATTTAGCCCATTAATTGATATCGTTTCCCTACCATGCGCATATATTATGCATATATTGTTTTATGCCTTCTAACTAGAAAAAATGTTGCATGTTACAACATTTACATTAATGTTCTCTTTTTATCATTCACTAGATCTTTAGGGTTTGAGGAAATTACATATAGGAAGGTTTATTCATTAAATACTATTTTTTTTGATGGAGTTAAATATATTAGTTGGAATGTTTACAGTGAATCATCGCTAAAATGTTTAACATTAGTGTGACCATACTAATTAATAGTATTTGATAATATATGAATAATCTTGTATTAAACATGGATATGCACACAAAACGATAGATATCATAGATATATGCGATAAAAGGGGAATAATGTGGATTTAGCATCATTTCAAGATCTTATGTTACGCAAATTCATGAAGAACGTGACGATAACATCGCTTAATTACGATGATGATATTTGATTCGGGACATTAAAAAAACTAAGGAATTCCCTTTCAAAAAAAAAAAAAAAAACTAAGGAATTTAAACTTAGAGAAAGAAGTATCTCGTGACAAAAAAAAGAAAAAAAGAAAGAAGTATCTTTTTTTATATATGATCTTAAATTTGTTAGGGGCATATATAAAAGGTTAATATAAAGAGTGGAGTCTCCAACAAAGATTATCATTCTCTTTTGAGTGGATTAACTCCACGCTTAATTAATAGTGCATATCCATGCCCATATAACATTGGCCCCCATTCTAATTCTCTAACACCATCTCGAGTCTATTTCTCCATTTTCTACTCCATAAAAAAATATTCTAAGTATATTCTTTTTCTTACTTTCTTATTAATTACAAATATTGCCTCCAACTTTTATAATTTAAAAATTAATCTTATTTATTAATCTTCTACAAAATTAATATAAATTATAATATTATTTTAATAAAACCATGTAATTAAAACTACATTACATCATAAAATAAAACATAAATATTATTCAATTATTTTCATTAGTGAATTTATCCCACAAATGTTCAATTAATGTATTTTGCATTAAGACAACTTAAAGAGGAACACAAAATTTTAACTTGTGACTTGAGTTCCGTATTAGATCCGAATGTTCGTGCTTATATTCAAGCTCAAAAAGAACAAATTTTACAAAAAGGGAGTCTCCAACAACAAGAACAACAAATCCCACCTTCTACTTCATTTGGAGAATATTTTAAAGATCTTGGCGGATCCGGAAGCGACTTACCGGATTTTTAACTTATTTTTTTGTTAAATCTTTGTTTTGGTTTCTTGTTGTTGTATTTTAAAAATCAAGTTTTTATGTTTATTTTGTGTTATTATTGTATTTTGAAATTTTAAAATTAGTTAAATATTTATTTGCAAAAAAAAAATATTGTTTTCATATTTTTTAGTTTACTAATAACAAACACTTGATTTAAAACATAAATTAATAACAAAACAAATGAATATAAATTTTGAAGGACTATTGTGCAATTAAAATAGTTCATCTCCATTATGGAGTAGAGATTAAAAATTCTCCAGAAATGGAGTAGAAAAGTTGTTTTCTCCATTATGGAGTAGAAAATGGAGTGAGGTTGGAGATGATTTTTACTCCAAAATGGAGTAGGGTTGGAGATGCTCTAATTCTTCAATTACTACAATTTATTTTTCTTATTGAGACTAATTAGTATTTTGCTACTAAGAAAGAAGTTATATATGTTGTTAAAAAAAAAAGTTATATATATTCGGACTTTTAACTCCATTATTCTTTTAATTTCGTTTGTTAGTCCAACTATCTCAACAAACCCTAAATATTTCGTTATTTAAAAGCTTAATTATATATATAGGAGAACAAACCTAAATTAAAATAAAGAGTTTTGTTAATATGGAGAATTGTATATAATAACAAGTTTAATTAATTAGTTTATGAGTATAATATGGGTGTGGAGGCCCACCATATAATGCGGGCGTGATAGTACGCGTGTTGTGTTCATAATGTGTAGTAGTGATGTGTTTTTTTTTCACATTGCACAATCCCCACTTGTTATTGTGTTTCATGCACCATGCTCGTCCATTTTATTCATATATTTTATACTTTTAGATCATGTTTATCAAAGGTGCTTATGTAGAGTGTTTATATATTTTTTGTGTATTTTTTGTGTATATTTGAGTATTCAATTAAATCAAAACATGTATTATTAATAAGCACTCTATAAAAGGAAGCTTAAAATGCTTCATTAAGCATTTTTCTGTTAATGTTCGTCTGAATATTATATGTGATGATCTTGATTAACCGCTATGTAAACTCTGATCTTGATGTCGATTTTACACGAGAACTTGTTACCCAGAGTTCACCCAATAATGGCTACGTCTCTGGGGCCAGTATTCACCGGCGTTGCACTATATCTTTGACCGGAAAAAGCCTCCGGTCGGTGGCTCATAAACCCAATCACTAACGCCTTTGTTGCTTGTAATACAGATTATACAAGACTTAGGAGTTAAGGAGATTATGATGATGACAACAACGCAAAATCAGACCTTGAAGCTTCCGGCGATCCCTCCGATCTCGAAGCTTCTTTCCCAGCGAAATTCTCTCTCTGTTTTCTTTCTCGTTATGCTCTGTAACAAGATAACAACAACATAGTCTTCTTCTTGGACTTGGGTCTTTTATACCAAACTTGTAACAGGCCATTAATTGTCGAGGCCCATTAGCAAATTGTATTTGGCCCATTAGGTTTAATTTGGAGTAGACAATACTCACAAATCTCCACCTGTCTTCTCCAAACGCAAACCTAATTTTCTCCCTTCTTCCTCTGCGCTGTTTCTCTTTTCCTCTTCTGCGATTCTATCGCACCACCCTTTTGCAACCTCGAACTGTAACTCTCCAGGTTACTGATCGGAAACCAAAACCTTGTCTAGCTCTTTCTCTTCCACCTTCCTTCTTCATGAACCAACCTTGTCCGATAAAACCTCTTTTTCAGACCTGTTCAGCTTCTGTCTCACACACAAAACTTTCAGATCTAGCCGTTTCCATGACATGCATGGCAAGCGAACAACCCGACGAACCATCTGATCTCCGGCGACGAACCTGGTAAGCTAAGTAGCTAACCTCTTCACCTTCTGATTTCAGATCTGAGTTATACCTTGAAAAATACTAACTCCTGTTGTTCTTATACCTTGTCAGTGGCAGATGAACCTAGATCTGAGCTGAGCCAGCTTGCTTTGACAAATCCGAAAGGATAATACCTTGAGCTTGACTTCACATCTGGATAGGTAAGCCTCTCATACTCCTCTGTATAGATCTATACCTGTTTTTGATGTGACCCTTTTCTCAGTTCTACTTTTGACAAAAAAATGATAACCACTAACACCCTTTTGTCCCTTTTTTGCCTATGTGTCTGCGAGGTGATGAGCTGAGAAGAACACCTGCAGACGAGGCGGCTAGCTTCACCGGACCAGTTTCAGGGCCACGAGACCCTTCTCCAAACAAAACACTGTGCACGCTCTTGGTAAGTAAATCCGCAAGGTTTAGACTAGTGTGCACCTTAGCTAATGTAACTTCTCCATCTGTGATTTGATCCTTGATAAAGTAACACTTAGAAGCCATGTGCTTAGTCCTTTCATGATAACCCCCATTCTTTGCTAAACCCGAGCACTTTGTGAATCACAATGAATCTTGATCGCATCCTCGCTTAAACCCTAGATCCTCACACATGCCTCTTAACCAAATAGCTTCTTTAATCGCTTCGTTAATGCTAAATACTCGATTCGGTAGTTGATAAAGCTACAACGTGTTGCAAACCCGATCTCCAACCGATATTATTACCACCACTTGAAAAATGTAGCCGTGATTGATCTTCTTCTCGTCTAAGTCGAACCATAGTACGCATCACTTGTGTCCTTCCACTATGAATTCGCACCTTTAGTAAATGTTAAAACACAATCCACAAAACCCTTAATGTACCTTAAAATCCACTGAATTGCCTTCCAATGCTCTCTGCTTGGATGTGCCATAAACCTACTAACAACACCCACCGAATGAGCTAAGTACGGTCTTGTACCAACCATGGCATACATAAGACGCCTTGCGCTTGCGTATGGTATGTTGGCCATGTGACTAGCTTCCTTCTTTAACTCCTCCCGAGTTAAACTCTTCGATTTGAACTGTGAACCAAGTGGGGTAACAAGCGGTTTACGATCAAACATATTAAAAGTCTTTAGAACCTTCTCTAAGTACTTTCCTTGTGACAGCTTGAGTGTACCCTTCTTTCTGTCTCTGATGATATCCATACCTAGAATTCTGGTTGCTGGACCCAAATCCTTCATCTCAAATTCCCTGCTTAGACTGTCTTTTAGTTTCTGAATCTTCTTTGAGTCCTGAGACGCAATTAGCATATCATCCACATAGATCAATAAGTAGACCATTTCCTGAACACTAGAGCCTTTGGAGTAGACACATGGGTCATGCCTTGTCTGCTTGAAGCCTTGATCTTTCATAAACCCATCAAATCTCTTGTTCCATTGCCTTGGAGACTGTTTTAAACCATACGAGATTTCCCGAGAAGGCATACCATGTTTTCTTTTCCTTTTTCCTTGTACCCTTCTGGCTGCTCCATATAGATCTCCTCTTCCAATGTTCCATGAAGGAAAGCTGTCTTTACATCTAGTTGTTCCAGTTCCAAGTCAAAAATGACTGTAAGTGACAACATTATCCTGATGGATACATGTTTCACAACTGGTGCAAACACCTCTGTGTAGTCAATACCTTCTACCTGAGAGTACCCCTTTGCAACCAGCCTTGCTTTATACCTGGAACTTTCCACATTTGGTATTCCTGGTTTTCTTTTAAAGATCCATCTGCACCCAATCACCCTTTTCTTTTCTGGCCTTTTGGCAAAATCCCAAGTGTGATTTTTGTGAAGTGAGTCCATTTCTTCTTCACAAGCTGAAGTCCATTCTTCTCTGTCCAAGCTCCTCATAGCTTCAGCATAATTTTCTGGTTCATCAGTCTCAATATCTTTGGTAGCTGATAAGGCAAATGCTGATACATCAAAGTCATCAAACTTTGAGGGTAGCTTTCTGTCTCTTCTTACTCTATCTCTTGCCAACACGTAGTTATCTAAGTCCACCACCAATTTTGTCTCTGAAACATTGTCTGAAACTTCCTCTAAGCTTTCTGTGACATTTTCTGAGCTGGGACTTGATTCTACACTTTCTGTATTCTGATATTCTTGAGCCTCTGATCCTGATTCTCTTTCTGTTTCATGATTTGCTCCACCTGATTCATGAGAACTAGCTCCACCTGATTCATGAGAATCTGTATTTTCTGAACCTGATGAACTTGCTCCACCTGAATTGTGAACTGATTTTGATGGTCCTCTGACAAGTATTGGACTGAATGAAACTTTCTTCTTTTTCTTTTCTGGTTCCTCTGTTACTTGAGTGGTGTTCCCTGTTGATTCCTTGAAGACCTCTTCTTCATGGAATATAACATTTCTGCTGATAACACACTTTTGCTCTTCATGTAACCAGACCTTGAACCCTTTAGTGCCTTGAGGATAACCAATGAAATACCCTTTAACTGCCCTAGGACTTATCTTTGACTGTGTGACATGAACATAGGCTGCACAACCAAATCTTCTGAGATGTGTTAGGCTAGGCTTGTTCCCGGACCATAACTCTTCTGGTACTTTGAAATCAATGGATGAACTTGGTGATATGTTTATCAAATAAACAAGCAGTACTTTTTCTTGCCCCAAAACTTTTCTTCCATTCCACTTTCGCTAACATGCATCTCACCTTATCCATAATGGTTCTGTTCATTCTTTCTGATACTCCATTCTGCTGTGGAGTATAAGCACACGTCCTATGCCTTCCTATTCCAGCTTGTTTACACAGATTGTCAAATTTGGAATTACAAAATTCCAATCCATTGTCAGTCCTTAGAGCTTTAACCTTCTTTCCAGTTTGATTTTCAACTAGGATCTTCCAATCTGAAAAATTCTGAAAAGCTTCATCTTTTGTTCTCTGAAAGTAGATCCATACTTTCCTTGAGTAGTCATCTATGAACGTGACAAAATACTGGTTCCCTGCAAGGCTTGGTGTCACAGATGTTGATCCCCACAAATCAGAGTGAATGTAGTCTAGCACATTCTTAGACGTGTGTTTTGCCTTAGGGAAACTTTGCTTGTGAGATTTTCCCAAAACACAGTCTTCACAGAAACTTAGGCTCTTCACATCCATGTCTGAAATGTATCCATCTTTGACCACCAGCCTTTCCATGTTCTTCGACTCATATGACCTAGTACGGAATGCCATTTCTTGGCTGGATTGAACACGTCCTTGATTGTGTTGACTTCCCCATTTGGTACAGACCCCTCCAAATAGTACAGACCATCTTCATATTTCCCAGACAGAACTTTCTTGCCTCCATTTTTCAGCACAAAGATGACTCTGAAATCCTCACCTTCATATTTGCAGCCAGCTTTCTCTAAACATCCATAGGAAATTAGATTCCTTCCCATCTTAGGCATATATCTAACACCAGTTAGTATAACACTTTGGCCTTCATCATTTATAATTCTGACTTTGCCAATGCCCTTTATGTCACTGAATGTATTGTTCCCCATCAACACCTTTCCTCCTCTGAATTCCTCTAACTCAAATAGAAGGTCTTTGTTGTGGGTTATGTGGTAAGTGCTACCTGAATCCAAAACCCAATCATCTTCTGATTTCTGGATTCTAGCTGACAGTATCATGGGTTCTGTGAAGTTGCATGACTTGTCCTCATCAGTTTCAAGCACCAAAGAACCTGGATACTTCATTACCACGTTGACACTTCCCTGAACTTTCCTCTCTGGACAGTCCCTTTTCTAGTGTCCTTCTTTTCCACAGACAAAACAGCCTTTGTCTTTCTTGTCTGTTCTGCTCCTTGACTTGCTCCTAGCACGTCCCTTGAACTTGCTTTTCACATGATGATTCTCTCTCTTTTCGGCCCGCCTACTACTTGATGTAAACAACCCTTCGCTTGATTCCTTGTAGTCTTGTTGTTTTCGCAAGTTCCCTCTCCTTAGACTTTGCTGATCCAATTACCTCACTTAGACTCAAAGTCTCTCTACCATACTTGAGGGTTTCTTTTAGCTGATCATACTTGTAGGGCATAGAACTCATCAATAGAATAACTTGAACTTCTTCAGATATAGTAACTCCAATGTTTCCCAAATCAGCCACTAGCTTTAGGAAATCATCTACATTCTGGTCAATGTTCTTGGAGTCTATCATCTTGAATGTATAGAACTTGAGCTGTAGGTAGATCCTGTTTGGTAAAGTACTCTCCAAGTACAGCTTGTCTAGAGTCTTCCACATAGAGGATGCAGTCTCACAGCTTATGATTTTTCTCAGGACATGATCTCCTACATTAGGAATTATGATGCTCTTTGCTTTCTCTGATTTCTCCACCTTGATAGGGTCTTTAACCTTGACCACTAATGTTGTATCTTGTGAGCTATCTTGGCTTGTTTCTGTTCCTATTACTGTTTCTTGTGTTGTTGTTGTAACATGATCCTTCAAGAGCTCTTCATCAAGGAGGATATCTTTGAGCCCAAGCAAGTCAAGTGAGCCATCATCCTAACCTTCCACGGGGAGAAGTCTCTGTGCCATCAAACCCGTCCACTTTCACACGCGCGTCTTAATCGGCTTATCATCCACCATGGTTCTTGATACGAAGTTGAACCTTGAAGACCAAGCTCCGCAAACACACACGGACCAACGGATAAGTTTCGAACCTTGCACCCTGTCTTCTTTGCACTTATTGATCTTGAACCTAGCCTCTGAATCTCCTGAACCTTGCTCTGATACCACTTGTTAATGTTCGTCTGAATATTATATGTGATGATCTTGATTAACCGCTATGTAAACTCTGATCTTGATGTCGATTTTACACGAGAACTTGTTACCCAGAGTTCACCCAATAATGGCTACGTCTCTGGGGCCAGTATTCACCGGCGTTGCACTATATCTTTGACCGGAAAAAGCCTCCGGTCGGTGGCTCATAAACCCAATCACTAACGCCTTTGTTGCTTGTAATACAGATTATACAAGACTTAGGAGTTAAGGAGATTATGATGATGACAACAACGTAGAATCAGACCTTGAAGCTTCCGGCGATCCCTCCGATCTCGAAGCTTCTTTCCCAGCGAAATTCTCTCTCTGTTTTCTTTCTCGTTATGCTCTGTAACAAGATAACAACAACATAGTCTTCTTCTTGGACTTGGGTCTTTTATACCAAACTTGTAACATGCCATTAATTGTCGAGGCCCATTAGCAAATTGTATTTGGCCCATTAGGTTTAATTTGGAGTAGACAATACTCACATTTTCATTATAGAATGCTTATTAATAATACATGTTTTGATTTAATTTAATACTCAAATACAAAAAAAAATACACAAACATTCTACCTAATCACCTTTGATAAACATGCTCTTATATATGGTTACTATATATGTATTAACAAAGAGCTAGTTATTACATTGTTTTAGTTTCGTCATGGTTGGTCATTAATATTTTTTTTCTTTTTCTTGTAAATTAAGGTAAAGAGTAATATAATTAATATATAAAGTAGAAGAAATAAATATATATGGAAAAAGTTAGGATTATGATGTCATCGACGAGGAAGTGGTGAAAAACGTTGAATATACAAAATAAATACATATAAGCATGCGGTGTAAATCTGGCATAGTATTTGAGTTTGTCTATGTCGCAATCACTGCTCGTGCTAACATTTTTTTGCATATTCTCCGTTTATTGTTGATAACATGCGATATTTATTTCACTCCACACACAACATTTATACTTTTATCTACAACTATGCATCGATTACTCCGGTTAAAGCAAAATAACGTTAAAATTCACTCTTTATTGTAGTAAATTAAGTTTTATATTTTGTTTAATAATGTCAACAAATTTGGATGAATTTAGGAGAATTTTGTAATTATTTAAAATCATATATATAGAGAAACAATTATAGATAACTACAAAATTAATTTAAGAGGTGGCAGCTGTGCTCAAATACAAAAACATGAACATTGTGTTTTGTGCATTTTTAGACGATTCTGTCATTCATTTTTCTTCGTTAAAAGACCATGCATTGAATATATCTACGTTGATGAAAATATATTAACGTTATTTAACAAATATATACAAAAAAACTTTGTTTAGTTTATATATTGGTTAAACAAAATAGAGGAAAATGAAAAAAATGGAATATAGTTACCAAGCTTTAAATTTTAGTTAGCTTAAAAAATAAGTTATACACCTTTTACCAAAAAGAATGAAAACCACTTTACAAGAAGAATAAGAAAAAGAAAAATAAAGAATGAAAAGGAGATAAAGAGGTTTTGAATTTTTAGATTCTATAAATAGACCAAATGTTGTCTCTTTGTAACATCCCATCACCAAAACATTTCAAACACTTCTTGTCTCTAAACATCTCTTTTTTTCTCTATATCTCTCTATCTTGTCTTCTTCTTATACTCTCTGTTTCATATAATTACTTGGATAATAATGGGAGAAGCAGTAGAGATAATGTTTGTTGGTAATAATGGTTTCCCTGAGATTCACAAAGACACATCACCAATTCAAACCCTCCACACTAACCAGCAGGATTGTCAATATTGGTATGAAGAAACCATTGATGATGATCTCAAATGGTCTTTTGCACTCAACAGGTAATTTCTCTTCTACCTTTGCTTTTCTCCCTCTAAACAAAGTATTTTCAAAATGTTTATTTCAAGTTATTTATCTTTTCTTGTTTTTCTTGATAGTGTTCTTCATAAAGGAACTAGTGAGTACCAAGACATTGCTCTTTTAGACACCAAACGATTTGGAAAGGTACATTTTGATACACATAAGTACTTATATGAAATGATAATTTTTCTTGAATTGTAGTAGTATACTATATGTTAATTTGTTTTGTATAGTTTTGAGTTATGATAAAAAAATTTATAGAGTAATGATATAAATATTGTATTTAAAAAAATAGGTACTTGTGATTGATGGGAAGATGCAAAGTGCAGAGAGAGATGAGTTTATCTACCATGAATGTTTGATCCACCCTGCTCTCCTTTTTCACCCCAAGTATATATTATATATATATGCAATTTAATTACTTTGTTTACGTTTATAATTTTTCTTGTATATTTACAATATTTTATTATATGCAATTAGTGGTTTATAAAGATGGCCTATAAGTTAGTTTTGTTTACTTTTTCTTTGATTAGCCCAAAGACAGTGTTTATTATGGGAGGAGGTGAAGGCTCTGCTGCAAGAGAGATACTAAAACATAAGACTATTGAGAAAGTAGTCATGTGTGATATTGATCAGGTTTTTTAATTAATACTCTTTTTTTTATTAACATTAAATATACATTCATCAATAACAAATAAGTAAATCTTTATATTTCTTTTATTGTTTTTTTTTTGCCAGGAAGTTGTTGATTTCTGCAGGCGGTTTTTGACCGTTAATAGTGAAGCTTTTTGTAACAAGAAGCTTGAACTTGTTATCAAAGATGCAAAGTAAGAAGAAAAAAAAAACCTTAAAAAAAACCACATTAATTATATGGCTTATAAATATAGACTAATTAATGTGAAAAAATGATTAAAAAATAAATTAGGGCTGAATTGGAGAAAAGAGAAGAGAAATTTGATATAATAGTGGGAGATTTAGCTGATCCAGTAGAAGGTGGTCCTTGTTATCAACTCTACACCAAATCCTTTTACCAAAACATTCTCAAAACCAAACTTAGCCCTAATGGCATTTTTGTCACACAGGTCTTTCTATTTATATTAATTAATCATAAAATAATTATTTCTATTTTTATATTACTTAAAAACTTTTTCATTTAAAAATATAAAAAAAAATTAGGCTGGACCAGCAGGAATATTCACTCATAAAGAAGTCTTCACATCAATTTACAACACAATGAAACAAGTGTTCAAGTGTAAGCCTTCTTTTAATGTTTTATTCTTATATACAAAAGTATTATGGATTAGTCCATTTAATTAAATATTATGCTGACTAAAAAAATGTAAACAAACAGATGTGAAGGCTTATACGGCGCACGTGCCATCATTTGCTGACACGTGGGGATGGGTTATGGGATCAGACAAAGAGTTTCAAGTAGAAGTTGATGAATTGGACAAAAGAATCGAAGAGAGAGTCGTTGGTGAATTGTTGTATTTAAATGCTCCTTCTTTCCTTTCTGCTGCTACTCTCAACAAAACCATCTCTATCGCGTATATTCTCTAAATTTTTTTCCTTCATTTTTATAAATTTTTTTTTATGTTTAATTTATAAAAATTTTGAATTTTTTTTTATAAATTAATGGACAGGCTTGAGAAGGAGACTGAAGTTTATAGTGAAGAGAATGCTAGATTCATTCATGGTCATGGTGTTGCGTACCGGCATACTTGAAGTTAACCGGTTTTCAATTTCAAGAAATCCCGGTTTATATCTGGTTCGAATATAACCGGACTTGTCTTTGGTTTGGTTTTTTCTTTTCTTTTCTTTCTACATTGTTGTTTCTTGTACCTTACCTTGAAGTTGTTCCGGTTTAGTTTGGTTAACAAAACTTTCTTGCTTTTTAAGACCAAAATATCTCATCCAAACCGGGTTTTAAAAGTTAAATTAGACCGAACCAAATTCGATTTTTTATAAAAAAAAACTTAGTACCGAAATAAAATGAAAATGAAACATAAAGGACTATGATGATTTGGTGTGACCAATGACATGAACATCTTGAGGAGGAAGTGTGTAGTCAATCTTAAGCTCTTCAAGTATGTGCTTGATGGCGATACCTAGCTCGGTTCTTCTTAGATTCTTCTCCGCGAAAACTTGAAAGTTGATAGTATGTTGAAACAACACTCTCAAATTCAACTTGTTCATATCTTCCATTGTCTTCAAAAACACCAATGGGTCTGGATACCATTTTTGTGGGTTCTGCGCCATATATCTAAACCAAAAACACACACATAAATTAGCGATTTTTAGATGCCTATGAAGATATATATATAGTAACTATACTTACTCTCCGATTTTGTCTTTAAGAGTGGCTATTTTCACGGCCGGTGTTGAGAATGCGATAGAGATCTCTATTGAATCTCCCATATCCGGACTTCTATAGAAGTTACTTATCGGTTTCGTGGCCATGACCGCGTTCGGATAGAACACTTTTTCGTTGTCTATCTTGAGGAACACAGTCGTTAAAAGATGTATTTCTTCAACAAGCAACTTCAAAACAAAAATATCAAAACATATTGAATACTTTTTCTTGATAAAGATAGTAATAATATTACTAGTGAAGCAAAGCTAACTTACCATTACACCATCGATAACGCAACGGTCACCAACGTCATAAGGATGCATGACAAAGACAAACACAAAGGATTCAAAGATGTTTCTTGCAAGTGCTTCCTATCATGAAGGCAAGTCCCACGAATTGTGTGGACATTGCTAGCAAAAACTTGTTTGTTGCTATATCCAAAAGCACCAACCATATGATGAATGTCACAACGGTCAATACACCTGTTAGAAGTTTGTCCACTTGCTTAACCGCTGTTTTCGTGTCGTTTAATGAATGTCCTAATGCTTTTCTACTTGTGTAAACATTAACCTGTCCAAAAAAAAATTAGTGTTTAGTGTTGCCAAGGTTAATGTTATGTTTTGGAACAATAGTATGAAGAATGTTAATTAAGTACTTACCACCCATTCTGTGAAAGCCTTTCGTGTGATTTTTCCGGTCTCGGCGCCATCTATCAATGGTAGAACAAGGTCTACTTCTTCTTTAATCATGAACCTCATCAAGTCATCATCATCTATATAACTGAAAAAACACAAGCTTGTTCAAATTTTTATGGTTATAACTTATATGACGAAGACTTGAAAGTGACTTATAATCATAAGTATTGTAAGAAGAGTGGACTTACGTGTGGTTTGGCTTAGAAACATTGTTAAAGATGTCATAAGCAGCAGCAACAGCCTCCATTTCACTAGTTATCTCTTTATCGGCTTTCTTTTTTCGATTGCTTACCTCTTCATCTATAGTGCTAGATATGGTCGAGAGGCCCGAAGCTCCTACGGCTTCGATCAAAACCCGCATTGTCCAAGCAGAGACTTTCTCTTGTTTCATCTTGTGAACTTTTCCCATATCGATAACTTTTTTCTCTTTCACCTCTCCCTCCATGTTGCTCGTGAAACTAAGGTGTCCCGTGCTTGGCTCGCGCCCTACTCTCTCTGCCTCCTCTATAAGAGGAGGACCAGAGAGAGTCTGAAGAATGTATTGGTGGAAAACAGATTCTTGAATTCTCTCAAAGAAGTTTCTTACATTGAACTTCGAAGCAAGAACTTTCAAGGCGAATGTTTTCGCGAAAAATATGGCTGATCCAATGAGAAAAGTGACAATAGTCCAAGTAACATAGTGGAGAAACTTGGTTGCCTTGCGAGAGCCTTTTTCGTCATCGTCGAAAAGTATCACCCAAGCAATAAGAATCAAACTTAACCAAATGAAGACTTGAACATTCTTCTTCAAGCCATGCACAAAGTACAAAACTTTCTTCCTTAGAAGATAGTTTTTCTCAATGAGGAACACCACAAAATGCATAACCCAATTAGTCACTAGCAAGCCGCTTAACGTCACCATCACAAGTACACACCATTTCCAAACTTTTAAGCCCCAAATGCTATGCTTCTTCACCGTATCAATGGTTAAACTAACAACAAGAGCGCATAAGATAGCCACAAACACAAGTAACTCAAGCATAGCCAATGGTTTGATCTTACTACGTTTTGCTCTGTTTAGCTTAACCTTTTTGTAGATTTCTTCATTTTCATCCCTCTCTTCTTCCTCTTCCTCCTCCTCGTCCTCGGCTACTTTGCTTAGAGCCGCGGAAGCAACGCTCCTATTCGATTTGTTGTTAGGAGAAGCTTTGTTTAAAGAGTTTCTTGCAAAGGAAGCAACACTAAAATGTTCCCTAGGGGTTCCAACATTGTCCTCTTCTTTAGTCTTATCATATCTATAAGAATTTTGTTCCGTAAACCTCGACTTGGGCTTGGAGTAAACCGACCTAGAAATAGATTTTCTTCGATTTAGACCTTCGTTGTTCGGACTTGGAACTTTAGGTGGCTTGTGAACGCTACTAGTGAACTTGTAGATGTCGTGAGGTGGAATGCTTAATGGCTCTAGCTTCGTAGTTTCCGCGGTATCTAGCCTTGGTGAAAGTATTGCACTTAAAGGAGAAGATGGTCTTGGAGATTTTGAGTAGTACTCTTCTTTTTCCAAAACATTGATCACAACCTCTCCTTCACTACTGCTTCTCCTCTTTGCCATTTTTTATAAGTACTTTGCTACGAAGTTTGATCCCAATGGCTCTCAAAAGAGCCTAGAAGTTGAACCAAATCCTAAGAAAACTAGAGTAGAAATGTACTAATGATTAGATATACTAGTCACAAACTCTTGACAAAGGCTGCATATTCTTAAGAAATGACCATATAAAAATTATAAAAAATGATTTAAGCAAAAAGATAGATTCACAGTGAAGACGATTTATTCCTACTAAATTAACGAGCATATTCCAATTAAATCCAATATCTATATATCGTCCTAGCTTTTTTTAATCTTGAATTTTTGTTTTTGTAAGTTTTTAGTTTCATCAAAAAGGTAGTAGTAACTCTATTAGTAGAAAACATTTATGCAACAAAAATTAGTAGTTTATAGCAAATAAGTAATTTTTTTATCTATTGAAAACTCTAAAATATAAAATTTGATAAAGTTTTAACAATATGAACTAAAAATAACAAAGCTCGTGAGATTGAAAAGCCTAAAAAAACATAAACTATGAGTCTATGATAATTATGGGACGTAGATAAATCAAATATATATAATAAATAATGGAACGTGAAAAGAAGAAAAGATCTTACAAAGACAGAGAAAGAGAGAGTGTAGACTGTGTAGTGAGTGATCTTGAAACTTTAGTTTTGTGTGTTGTAAAGTGGTAAACTCCTATTTAAATGCACTTCATAAACCATACTAAATTCAAAAATAATACAGAAAAAAACAAATAAGCATAAACTATGTATATATAATTCTATAGTATATAAGCACATGGGTTTTCAGAGGAGATCCATAATAATTTATGCTTCCGATGCGAAGCGATAACGTGTTCATGTAATTACAAACGCAAAATATTTGAATATTATTAATTTGTGTTATTTTTAATGTATTGTCATCGTTTTCTTTCCCCTCGCGTTAGGTTTTGTATTTAGTTTATTTTCTTTAAATAGTATATAAATATATGATTTTATTTTCTTGATTACAAATTTTAAACCTCCGTGACTTCAAAATTAATTCTGCAGAAATCATGTAAGTCTTTTTTTTTGATAAAGATCTTCTTTAGTCTTGTAATAGGATAACATGATATGTAATTTTCTTGAGTTATGTAGAAATCAAATTCTTATTATTATTATTACAAACAATTCTTTAAAAAATCTCAAAGGAGAGTAATCCAAAATGGTTCACATGTTAGACAACCCGAAATGTCGAACCATTCGTTATGTTGTTTTGTTTACCAACTTTGCATGATTTGTACATATTAAGTATATATATAAAAGCCTTGATTAAGGCATGTGATTTAAAATATGTGATGTAGATAATATATTTATATATGTGTGTTATAATATAGTTCTGGATCTATGTTTCAAACTTTATACCCTACTGAAGTTTGTAACTATAATGTGATATCTTAAATTAGTAAATAAACACAAATAGAAAAGACAAAGATGACAGAGAGAATATATATAGTTTATCATTTTTGATGCTTGTGTCTTAAAACAATAATTTATTCGGAGTTCTTGGGTTTACCCTAATTTCACAAATGAGATTGATAAACATCGAATTTGGTACTTCGATAACATCCAAGTCAGCATCATATATTTGATTCGAATATAATTTGCCTCCCGATCTTGACCAAATTAAACAAATTTTGAAAAAACTAATGATTTCAACGTGTATGTATCGAACCATATAAAATATACAAAATGGGTATTTCTATTAAAAATTACAAATAAAAATATATTACAAAAGTGGAAACAAAGAGGAAGATGCTTCTAATAGTGAACAACACTTTTGAGTTCTAATAGTGAACAACACTTTTGAGTTCTACCCTCGGGTTTATCAACACAAAGCTAAATATTCCTTTTTTTATAAAGTTTTTGTTATAATATCTCCATGTGTTACCCACATTGTGTGACACATTTAAAACATGGAGAAAATTGTTTGAAAAAATAATTTCATTTAAAACCAATAATTGATCTCTTTATTCACCATTAATATAATTGAAATTCTAACATTATGTAAAAGACATAAGTATCTTATATTATTAATACAGAAGACGAATAGAGAAACTCATTCTAAAATTACATGTGTCATCACCTGAGCATTTTTCGGTCCCACATTATTAAAAATTCATAAAAGCCCAAAACAAAAAACCCAAAACAAAAACTCAAATTTAACACAAAATTTAAAATTGACATAATAAATGGATAATATTAAAAAATGTTAAAAAGCTCATAAAATATAATATTAAAAAATTCATACGAAATACAATTTTATAATTTCTAATAGATCTCTTAATATTTATATATTATATTCTATTACATTGAGTTCAAAATAATGATAAAACATATTGTTCATTTACAAATAACAATATTATTTTGTAAAATTGTATTTAACATCAAAATTCATGTCAAATGAAAAAACTTGAACACACAATTTACCCGACTCATCGGTTGAACCACCAGATCCCAAACTTTGAACAAAGAATTTTCGGATAAGTTTAGACATGAAATAGTGATTAAACTTTCCTAGAAAATATGTTTAAAATATTTAAAAAACTAATGAATACACAATTTTATAATTTTTCTAATGTTTATATGTTATATTCTCGCACAAAAGAATGATAAAACATATTGTTCATTTATAAATAACAATATTATTTTGTAAAATTGTATTAAACATCAAAGTTCATGTCAAATGACAAAACTTGAGCATAAAATTGACTCGAGCCCCCGAAAATTCAATGGTTTTATATATCCGAGGTTTTAATAGTCCGATTTTATGACAATAGAGACCGGATTGACATATTTTTCATTGTTTAACGAGTCATATCAAAGTTTCAAAACATTATGTAGTTATTGTTTTTAATGATAAATAGTAAATTATACGTAAAGGTAAATATTCAACATTGAAATGACAATGATAATCTTTTTCGATGATAAATATTAAAATAGTAATAATAATAAATTTTGTAAATAAAACATTATAAAAACCAAAATACAATATATTTTCTATATATACTTCAAATTTAAACTCCGCGGATCACATGAGATATAATTTTTTTTTATTTTATTTTATATTACACATTATTTTTACCAATAAACATTTTTTCTATTACGTAAATTTTTATCCCGCGCTTTGCGCGTGTAAATTCCTAGTTGGTTTTTTTTTTTTTTTTTCACTCAATTCCTAGTTGGTTTTTAAATCCTGAAATAATGTTTTTCTATTTTTCCACATAAATTCTCCATAATATTTAAACAAGCTGATTTTAAGCCCATATAAATGGCCCATTTATGAAATCAGTGTTCTCTCCCTAAACTCAAATTTAGGGTTCCTCTGTCTCAAGCTATTACACCACACTAGATTTTTTAAAGCAGCTTCTCCTTCTCCTTCTCTTTCTCCTTCTCCTTCTCCTTCTCCTTCGTCAAGAACTCTAAAGCAGAATCAACAATGGCTGTTACTTTCTCAGATCTACACACAGAAGAAGGTATCAAATCCGTTGAGGAGCACCTCGCCGGAAAAACATACATCTCCGGGTAACTTTCATCACTCTCTCCTCTCTCTCTCACTATTCAATCGCAACCGTAGATTTCTCAAAAAGAGCTTGATTTTTCGCAGGGATCATCTCTCAATCGACGATGTGAAAGTATACGCTGCCGTTTTGGAGAAACCTAGCGATTCCTTCCCTAACGCTAGCAAGTGGTACGATTCTGTAGCTTCCTCCCTCTCCAAAAGGTTCGTGCTTTTTTTTATCTCTTCATTGCAATTTTTTTTAAAGAATGTTATGTTAAAGTTTCGAGCTTTTTTTGTTTTTAGTTTCCCTGGAAAAGCCATTGGTGTGAGAATTGGTGGCTCTGCTTCTGCTGCTACAGCTCAAGCTGAGGTGAGACTTTTAGTTGATAGTTTTTGATTATTATTGTCGAAAATCTTAAGTTTGTCTCTAATTACGTTTCTTTAGACCATCAAGCTTGGATTAACTTGGATATAATTGTGAACAGGCACCTGCAGCTGCTGCAGCTGATGAAGATGATGATGACATTGATCTGTTTGGTGACGAGACCGAGGAGGAGAAGAAAGCAGCGGAGGAGAGGGAGGCTGCTAAGAATGTCACCAAGAAGCCTAAAGAGAGTAAGTCTTTTTCTATGTTATACATCTTGCTTTGCTACATTGGATATGATAGTGTGGGAGAACGATAGTTATAGAATAATTGTATGGACTAGGACAATACAATCATGTCTTTGGGTTTCTTGGGAATACATATTGATTCTAATTTTGAAACTTTTTAGGTGGAAAGTCTTCTGTGCTCATGGAAGTTAAGCCATGGGATGATGAGACCGACATGAAGAAGCTCGAGGAAGCTGTTCGCGGTGTAGAGATGCCCGGTCTTCTATGGGGTGCTTGTAAGTCGACAATTTCAATTTTTCGATGAAAAGATTCACCTTTTGAGCTATTTGCTTGAGATGGTTTTGCTAATAAGTCTTTTCTTGTGGGAAATTTTTGGTGCAGCAAAACTTGTACCAGTTGGTTACGGCATCAAGAAGCTCACAATCATGCTCACCATTGTCGATGACCTTGTGTCCCCGGACAACCTCATTGAAGACTTCCTCACCTCGGAGCCTAACAACGAGTACATCCAGAGTGTTGACATTGTCGCGTTCAACAAGATTTAAAGAGACATTTGAGCTCCAAGTTTTGTTGTTTTATTGTTTTACTGAGATGTTTCTTTTCTAGCAGAAATACCACTTTCATGGTGCAAAGAAGTTTTATTTATCCATACTTTAAAGATTTCTTATAAAAACAAGCAAATTTCATGTTTATGATTACACAAACTTAAACTTGATCAGTCACTGATGACTCCTAACTGTCTATAGCTCTGCCATGTCATCAAGCTTTGAGCTCTTATTATGCCTGCCAGAAAATTGATTATATTGAATTAGATTTGCCAAGGTACTACTACTACTTTTACTCTAATACCACCAGAGACTAATAAATTCATCTTTACTAACAAAGGAGTTTTACCTTACTTTCTTTGCCGCCTCTGTGCGCCATCAGGATCTTCATGGACAGTATGTTTCCTTTTCTGAAAGTTAAGGTTGTTAATATAATGTAATGAATTCAGTAGAATTTGAGAATGCAATGTATAAGATTAGATGTGCTAAATTTCATGAACTGAATCCCAACAACAGACACTAACAAGAGCAGATAGTTCCTCTTACCTTATCGCGGTGACCAGTTTTTTCCTTGTTTCTGTCTCTGTCCTCATCTTTGCTTCTATCTTTACGCTTATGCTTGTGTTTCTTATGTTCCCCATCTTTCTCCTTGTTCTTGTCCTTATGTTTTCTATGCTTCCTGTCCCTATCTCTTGATTCACTTTTAGATTTTGACGCAATGGTGGGAGCTCCTTTCTCTGCCTGAAAGAAGAAACATGGCATATCATAAACTCATACCCTATCACCACAAGATACTTGCAAGTATGCAAATCATACATATAACAAAAGATAAGGATATTAAAAGAGATCATACAAAGCATCACAAAGTTCCATTGGCTAATCAATTTCAATATCTACATACTTTAGATACATGAAAAAGTTAAATCCACATAAAGAGAGAGAGAGCAAGGTTCTTACAGGGAGCAATTCAACAGGAGCCGTATCATATATCTCGAAAGCAGCCTTAAGTTCATCGAGAACAAAAGGCTGTATTCGCGCATGTGTTGTAGTATCTCGGCTAAGTGATGGATGTGTGATAAGCTGATCCAATTGCATTCCTTCTCCTTTCCTAATATCAGTCTCTCCCACCATATTACGAAGATAGCGAGCATCCGAAAGCGACCTCGGAAGCGATCTATTGCAAAAGAAATCGTGGTGCGGCAAAAGCTTGTATCGGTTTACAAGATCTAATGCACCACACAGTTCTCTAGGACCTGCACTTTCGAAACAATAACATCAAATCTCATTAAGCCCTAAAATTTGTTTAAACTATCATAACCTAACAATGGATAATCCTTGAAACTAAGTAGACACATTGTTATTACATAAAAAAACTTGAGCTTGATACCAAAATTTACCTCCAAACTTGATGGTTTCTGAATCCATGTCTTTGATTAAACTTATTAGCTAAACCCAAATATTGTAGAAAAAACCCTAATCAGCAAAGCTTGGATAAAACAGGATGGCTCTTGGGGTTTTCGATTTCCCCGCGTGATGCGCGAAAAATAGAACAAATATTCGAAGAATTTTCGAGAGAAAAGCGACGAGAAAGTTGGTTTTGAGATTGAGATTGAGATTATTATTAAGCTGTGTTTTTTTCAAGCTCAGCGATGGCGATAATATTTTTGATATAATTCCCTCGCCGATGCTTCTTCTTCCCTATAAAAAAAGCTCGTCTTCTCGTTGTTATAAAAAGACAGAGATGCGTGGGTTTAACGCGCGTGTCCCCTCGCGTTGGCATATAACAAGATTTGTAAAACTTTTGTACATTATTCTATTTTTTTCCTTTTTTATCAAACTTTTGTACATATTTTTTTAGTTATAGAGGATTTATGCCAAAAAATATTCGACTGAGAATAATATACATAGGCTATTTGTGAACTTTGACATATAAAAACATGAATCATAATTTACAACAATATATATATGTATGTAATATGTTGTTTTTTGGCAGAAAATTCATATAAATAAAAGTCAAAATATCTTAAAATTAACAGATAATGCACATAGATTACAGAAACGTTACACACTGTGACAATATATTTTTGCTATACCATTGAAGAGAGAAAGAATTGAGAATTTTTTTGTGGGAAGAGGCCTTAATTAGTTTGGTCTGATACAACAGTTAATGTATGTCAAGATCCTCTTCTTCTTCTGCATATTAAATCTAAATTAGTACAAGATAATATATATACACTAATATAACTCAAAACACATATATGTCTCTATACTTAACAAACAAAATGAAACAGTAAGTTAACTCTTGTGTAGTAATATACCACCTTGTGATGATGATCCATATAAGATGTATGAGGGTATTATTGTAAATATACTAGAATAGAGGTAGTTAGAGTAGAATTATACTTGTATAAATACTGTCTTTGTACATTCATTTTATTTTTAATGTGAATACAATACATTTCTTATATTCACTAATATGGTATCAGAGCAGAGAGCAAAGCTCTCTTTTCTTCTTCGATTCTGAGTTTGTTAGAGTTCCGATCATCGGAATTTCAACTCCGATCATCATCTTCCTTCCGCAAATCTTTCCGATTAGTCGCGATCTATCGATTAATCGATTCACCTCATCGTTTTTCTCATCTCAGATCTGATATTCTTCACCGCGAATTTCCTTCGTCTTTGGTCTTCGTTTTCTCCGATTCAAGTGACGATTCAAGTAACGATCATCAGAGATCCTTTCGAATTGTTCATCTATGGGGAAACGAGGCTGTAAATCGAAGTATCGCCGTGACACACCAGATCCTCAAGGAGATCAGTCGCCGAGGCAGCACGAAGGACATGGAAGCTTCAATAGCTTTAATGGAGCTTCAGGTTCACACATTCGTGATGCAGATCATCATCCGACTCCTCCGATCATCTCTCGTTCTCAGGTACATCGAGCTTTCGAGTTCTCTGATTCACCTGAGAACCTGTATAGTCCGTATCATCTCACTAATGCTGATCATCCTGGATTAGTTTTAGCTGCTGAACTCTTAGATGGTACAAACTATGGTGTTTGGTTAGTAGCTATGACAACAAGCTTAGAAGCTAAGAATAAGATTAGCTTCATAGATGGAACCTTACTTAAACCTGCTGAAAATGATCCATACTGTAGAATCTGGAATCGATGCAACAGCATGGTTAAGTCATGGTTATTGAATAGTGTGACAAAGAATATATATGCTAGTGTACTCTATATCAAATCAGCTGCAGAGATTTGGAAGGATCTACACACTAGGTTTCACAAATCAAGCTTACCAAGACTGTATAAGTTGAGGCATCAGCTTCATTCTTTACGTCAAGGGAATATGGATTTGTCTTCTTATCACACTAAAACTCAATCTTATTGGGAAGAGTTGTCTAGTCTACAAGTAACTGCCAGGACAGTAGAAGAATTGTTAGCAGAAAGGGAAACCAACAAGGTTATTGACTTCTTGATGGGATTGAATGAAAGTTATGATCATATCAGGAGTCAGATCTTGATGAAGAAGTCTTTGCCTAGTCTTTCTGAAGTATACAATCTTCTGGATCAAGAAGACTCACAGAGATCTGCAAGAGTTCTTACTCAGAGTGGTATAGAACCATCAACATTCCAGATTGATTCAAATGCCACTTATGCAGGTCAGGTTGCTCAGAGAACAAGACCAGTTTGTACACACTGTGGAGGTCTTGGTCATGTAGTGGACAGATGTTACAAGAAGCATGGTTATCCACCTGGTTATAAACCAAGGAACAAATTTCACAAGAAATCAGATGCTGCTTCTCCTTATTCCACAAACATGGTTATCAACTCTGAGTCTTCTGAGCCTTCTCCAGAGCATTCAAGTGTCCCTTCTTCTCTCACTCCAGATCAGATGAACCAGTTCATTGCTTACTTCAGTTCCCAGCTTCAAACTCATGGCATTACATCAACACCATCAGGACAGATTGCCTCTACTTTAGCCGTACCATCCACTTCTAAAGTGTCTGGTACATTCCTTACTCTTTATCCTTCCAATTATAAAAACATGCCTTCTGTGCTTTCTCATGGAATTGCATTAGTCTCACCTAACTCTTGGATCATAGACTCAGGTGCAACCCATCATGTATCCCATTCATCCTCTCTTTTCACAACCTTTACCCCTCTTGATAATACCTTTGTCACTTTACCTACGGGTATATCAGAGAGTATTGTTGGTATAGGTTCAATTAGACTTAGTGAAAAGATCATGTTGAATAATGTGTTGCTTGTTCCTGCTTTTAAGTTCAACTTGTTGAGTGTTAGTTGTTTGACTAAAGATTTAAATTCCATGGTCAGTTTCACATCCACTTCTTGCTTTATACAGGATCTTACTCAGGCATTGATGATTGGCAAGGGTAAACAAGTTTCAAATCTTTATGTTTTGGAGTTTGTTCCTTTAATTCATGTTTCTACATTTCCAGGTAATAAGATTGCTTGTTCAGTCAATGTTAGTATTGATGTTTGGCATAGTCGTTTGGGTCATCCTGCATATGCTAAGGTTGATAGTCTTTCTTCTGCTTTACATATAGATAAAACAAAAATAAATACTGAAACTCATTGTGAAGTTTGCCACTTAGCTAAACAGAAACATTTGTCTTTTCCTATATCTAATAAAAAGAGTGATCATCCTTTTGATCTTTTACACATTGATGTTTGGGGTCCTTTCTCTGTTCAAACTGTTGAAGGTTTTAGGTATTTTCTGACAATTGTTGATGATCATAGTCGTGCTACTTGGGTATTTTTAATGAAACTTAAATCTGATGTTCTTCATATTTTCCCTGATTTCATTACTATGGTAGAAAAACAGTTTAGTGTGAGTGTTAAGTCAGTTAGATCCGACAATGCTCCTGAACTTTCTTTTGTAAAATTTTACAAAACCAAAGGTATTATCCCCTTTCATTCATGCCCTGAAACCCCACAACAAAACTCTGTTGTGGAGAGAAAACACCAACATATCCTAAACGTGGCTAGATCCCTCCTTTTTCAGTCACATATACCTATTGAATATTGGGGAGATTGCATTCTTACTGCAGTCTTTCTCATCAACCGTTTACCTTCCCCAAACATTTCAAATAAAACACCTTACCAAATACTCACCAATAAAATACCTGACTATCACCAACTCAAAACTTTTGGTTGCCTCTGTTATAAGAGTACATCTACTCAATCTAGAACCAAATTTGATCCAAGAGCCAAGGCTTGTGTTTTCCTTGGATATCCTTCTGGATTCAAAGGGTATAAACTTCTAGATCTTGAGACTAATGCAATTACTATTTCCAGGCATGTTACTTTTCATGAGAACATATTTCCTTTTGCTGCTTCCTCTCTTTCTGATGCAACAAAAGCTTTCTTTCCTAATCCTGTATTTCCCGGTGTTGATTTACATTCTGTAAACATACCTTCTGATGATTCATTGCCTATGGCACAATCATCTTCTGATGGAAGTTTGCCTTTAGCAATTCCATCACATAGAAATCGAAAACCACCTTCTTACTTACAGGATTATCAATGCCAAACTTCGTCCTTATATCCACTTTCTGCTTATCTATCCTATGATAAGCTTTCTCCAACTTATCTCTCTTTTATTCACTCTGTTCTTCTTATTCCTGAACCCAAAAATTTTACTGAGGCAAAGAAGTCCAAAGAATGGTGTAATGCTGTGAATGAGGAGTATGGTTCTTTGGAAGGCCTTGATACTTGGGATGTTTGTTCTTTACCTGAGGGCAAGAAAACAGTTGGGTGCAAATGGATCTTTACTTTAAAACTCAAAGCAGATGGTACTCTTGAAAGGTATAAAGCACGTCTGGTTGCAAAGGGCTATACTCAACAGGAGGGTATAGACTTTGTAGATACTTTTTCTCCTGTTGCTAAAATGGTTACAGTGAAGATGATCTTTGCAGTTGCAGCTAAGAAAAATTGGTATCTCAGACAACTTGATATTTCAAATGCTTTTCTAAATGGAGAATTATCAGAGGAGATCTATATGGAGTTGCCTCCTGGATTTGCTGCTCGTCATAAAGAGTTACCTCCTAATGCAGCTCTTAAGCTCAAGAAGTCCATTTATGGTTTGAAGCAAGCATCCAGACAATGGTTTCTGAAATTCTCAACAACTCTGAAAATTCTTGGGTTTAAGCAGATTCATGGGGATCACACAATGTTCATGTGTGAACTTTCAGGTGTGTTTCTCATTGTACTTGTTTATGTTGATGATATAATCATTGCTAGCAATGATGAAGCCGCAGTCTCTACTTTCATTACCAATCTCAAAGGTCATTTCAAGCTACGAGATTTGGGTACACCAAAATATTTTTTAGGTATTGAGATTGCACGTTCTGCTTCTGGAATATCAATTTGTCAGCATAAGTATGTACTGGATCTCTTGTCTGATGCTGGACTTCTCGGCTGTAAACCTTCATCCATTCCTATGGATCCTAGTAACAAGCTTTCTACTACTAGTGGATCAGTTTTACCAAATGGTGAAGGTTATAGACGACTTGTAGGCAAGCTGATGTACCTCACTATAACAAGACCTGATATATGCTTTGCTGTCAACAAGCTATGTCAGTTTGCTTCTGCTCCTACACAGGTTCATATGCAAGCTGCTAATAGAGTCTTACACTATCTCAAAGGTTCAATTGGCCAAGGACTGTTTTACTCATCAAATCCTGATTGTCAGATCAAAGCCTTTTGTGACTCTGATTATGCACAATGTCCTGATACTCGCAGATCTGTTACTGGTTCTTGTGTCTTCATTGGTGATTCTCTGGTTTCCTGGAAGACAAAGAAACATAAAGTGGTATCTTTATCCACCACAGAAGCTGAATACAGGGCTATGTCTGACACTGCTAATGAAGTTGTTTGGCTTTCTCGGATGCTTGAGTCTCTTCATGTAGCTTCTCCTAACATTCCAGTCCTGTTTTGTGATAACTCATCTGCACTAAAGCTTGCGAAGAATCAAATTTGTCATGAAAGGACCAAGCAGATAGAAGCTCAAGTTCACTCTATCCGAGAAAAGATTGAAGATGGTCTTCTAACTACACTTCATGTGCGTTCAGAAGATCAACTTGCGGATCCCTTTACTAAACCTCTATATCCTACCTTGTTCAATAAACTCATGTCCAAGATGGGTTTACTTAATATCTTGCTTCCATCTTGAGGGGGACTATAAGATGTATGAGGGTATTATTGTAAATATACTAGAATAGAGGTAGTTAGAGTAGAATTATACTTGTATAAATACTGTCTTTGTACATTCATTTTATTTTTAATGTGAATACAATACATTTCTTATATTCACTAATAATCCATGCGCGTTAAAGGGGGAAATGGATCATCATCTAACAAGACAGAGAGAGGCAGAGAGAGAGAGGGAGAGAGATGTTACCATGACAGAGTCATCGTCTTGTGTTTCACGGCGATGATGATGTTGAAACTGATGCTGATGGTGATGATGGTGATGATGATGAGGCTTAGCAATGAGTTCTTGTTCACTTCCTAAACTATAAGGTCTTACACCACCATTAGCTTTGTTAGCTCTTGCTTTAGAGAACACTACAGAGTAATTTGTCGCATCTGACGGTCCTTTTAGATCCCATCCACCAAACTGCGGAACCGGTGTCCATCCATCATTCTATATATATCAAAAAACATTAAGAGTTTGTTTAGAAGCCAAAAACACACTTTTCTAAAGAAGAGAAAAATGATGTGTTGAGATCATTGCATTGGTTAATTTCCCCCCCTAAAACGCGCATTAACCAATGTCAAAACTCAACATATATGTTCAAAGAAACAAGAATGAAATGTAATTAGAGAAGAAGCATGCCTCTCTCCTCTTATCCATAAAGATAATTAGTATTGGTTTGGTTTTAGAAGAAAGAGTTTTGTTTAAACATTGATTTAAACATTCATGATCACTAGGAGAAGATAAAGAGAGGATTATCTATCTTTTATTAGAATTGAAACTTTCACTTTTAGCATTTATAGTATAAGTTTGTTATTAGGATTCATGGTTCTGTTAGAGCAGATTTAGCATTTTTTTTTCTAAAGTTAGACATCTCAATATCAAGGCTGTTCTGTAAAAGGCTGTACAAAAGTGGCATGAAGACAAAAACATCTCTTCTTGTTAGAAGTTAGAAATTGATACTAATAAAAGAAGAAACTTCAAGATTTAATGAACAGAGATTACAATGGTTGTTGAAGACAAAAGGTCACACAACTTTCTGTTGTTTCTACAACATTCATAATACAACACAACCTTACATTAATGGTGTGTGATGGAGAACATTAAAACCTACTATCTGTACAGATAATTATGGTAACAACTTAACAAGTTATGGAAGTGGCTTAGTTACAGAGCTCAATTCCTTCCCAACCTAACCAAATGTGCCTCGTGCTTCGCTGCTGAAGCTACTTCCGCTGCTTTATTAGCAGCTTCGCGTTTCATTGCCCTCTTTGCACGTCTTCCTGTCGTGTTTGTGGTCTTCACATGCTTCTCACATGGGGATGAACCAGAACTGTGTTTATGGACCGGTCTGGCTTGTTGATGCCCGGATCTGACAAAACCATTGTCACCCCATCTCCTATTTCCTATGCGGAGACTTGATGACCCGTGAAGATAAAACTCGTCGAGATCATCATCTTCATCCTCGTAGTAACAAGGAGTGTCGAAATCATCATTGTAATCATGGCTGTATGACTCTTGTTCCACAACATCCAGTGGTACAAACCATGAGGCTCTCAGGAGAAGGCACACACTCTCTTCAAACAGAAAATATTCAATGCTGCATAGAAATAACAGCCGATAATTAGTTAACAAACAAGAGGAACCGAAAAACTATTAAAATCTGCTGTAACTAGCAATGTGTAAGAACATGAAAAAGATGAGGCAACTAACCTGCCATCAAGAGCTCGATGGACACTGAGAAAATTAAAGGGATGCTTACATTGTGGGCATGTATGAATCTCTTTGTAACTCGCCCAACGGAGTATGCACGTCACACTGAATAGACAGAAATGAATCACTCCTCTTATAAAAACCGAAAGAGAAAAGTCAGTTTCTAGTTTCTACATAAGGAACAGAATCAAAACACAAAACATAAATACCGAACACACAACACGCAAAATAAAGCCGAAAGACACGTAAAATCTATCAATCTCAAGGAAAGCAAAGATAAGATCACATAAGCATACCAGTAAGTATGTTCACAGCCTTTAACCATAGCTGTTTCTTGAAGAGGAATTTCATTCAGACATATTGCACAACATCCACCATGGCTCCCGAAACTCGTTTCATTGATCTCCTCATGGATCTTCTTCTTCTTCTTGTCCTGAACAGAAGGGTCATTGACATTTTAGCAGCAAAAAACAGCATCATCCAAATCATAAATTAAGCTAACGTTAAGACACAGAGATAAAGATCTACGACATCCCATTTACAGAGAGAAGCAAAAGCTAGGGATAAGCTCATAAACTTCGAAACAAAGAGCAACAAAGCAATTACAGTAATAATAAAAATCGAACCTTTTAGGTAAAAATTAGATAAGGGTTGATAAAAGACCTGATTTTGAAGAGACAGATCATGAATACCGTCGATATCTCGCTGTTCAGACACGATCTCGGTACCGGAACTCATGGTCGCGAAATTGATTAGAAAAGTCGTAATCTTGTCTGAAGAAGAAGAAGAAGACGAAGACGAAGGAGCAGCGTAATCTAACAAAGAGTACTCAGATTACACAGAGAGATTTATAGAGAGAGAGAGGTGGGACAGAGAACCCAACACCAGAAACGGAGATGCGAAGAGAATGATTCCGATACCTCCAAAAAAGATAGAGAAACCAAACCTTCTTTCTCGTCCAGAAGTTATAGTTTCGTTGACTTCAGTCAACTCGGACGACGTTCTGTTGACTTTTTTTCTTACATAACATAAGTAGTTAACCTCTTTTTTTTTTTTTTTTAACTAAGTAGTTAACCTCTTCTTAATAAACAGTTACAACAACCTCTGCCTAACATTTAATTACATTAGTTTCTTATGTTAGTTCACCAATTCTCAAAAAATCATATTACCATTTAAACACTTATCTAAAATGAATACTCAAATAACTCATAACAATACAACAATGGCTTCATGCTTTAACCTTCCTCCTCCTACAATGGCTACTAAAACGCGCGGCGAAGAAGACTCGATAATGCTTTTCTCATCATCAAACTCTCCTGATGAATTCTCCTCCGCTTCCTCTTCCTTCTCTTCTTCTTCTCCTCTCTCAACTCCTAACAACAGCTTCTCTTTAAGAGTATCTAACCTCTCTTACACAATCAACCTATCTTCTATGTTTCAAACTCCTAACCACGTCAAGATCCTCGACTCCGTGTCGTTCGCTGCAGAATCCTCGAAAATCTTGGCCGTGGTTGGTCCGAGCGGGACGGGGAAATCGACTCTTTTGAAGATCATTTCAGGAAGAGTAAGCCACAAGGAACTCGATCCTTCCTCTTCGATTTCGATCAACGACCGTAGAATCAGCGATAACACGCAGCTACGCAAGCTTTGCGGATTTGTGCCGCAAGATGATGATCTGTTGCCTCTGCTTACGGTAAAGGAAACGTTGATGTACAGCGCAAAGTTCAGCTTGAGAGATTCGACGCCGAGCGAGAGAGAAGAGAGAGTAGAGAGCTTGTTGAGAGATCTCGGTCTTGTTCTAGTACAAGATAGTTTTGTTGGCGAAGGAGACGAGGAAGATCGCGGCGTGTCGGGAGGAGAGAGGAAGAGAGTTTCTATAGCGGTTGAAATGATTCGCGATCCGCCGATACTTCTGCTAGACGAACCGACCTCTGGTTTGGATAGCAAAAGCTCGCTACGGGTCGTGGAGCTTTTGGCTTCCATTGCGAAATCGAAACAGAGAACCGTCGTGTTCTCGATTCACCAGCCGAGCTATCGGATACTCGATTACATCTCGGATTACCTGATCCTCTCTCAAGGATCGGTAATCCACTTCGGTAGCCTCGAGCATCTCGAGGAATCAATCTCCAATCTCGGGTTTCAGATCCCGGAGCAGCTGAATCCGATCGAGTTTGCTATGGAGATCGTTGCTTCCTTACGAAAATCAAACCCGAGCCTCTGCGAACCGATCTGGCCTACATTATCGTCGTTGCCCGAAAACAAGAACGAAGAGATCGTCAAGCGAGAGTTTCGTATCCTCGACGTCGCGGAGATCTCGTTTCTCTGCTCGAGATTCTACAAGATCATATACAGAACAAAGCAGTTATTCTTGGCACGAACGATGCAAGCCGTTGTAGCAGGATTAGGTCTAGGAAGTGTCTACACAAGGCTAAGTAAAGACGAAGAAGGCGTAGCGGAGCGGCTTGGTCTCTTTGCTTTCAGCTTAAGCTTCCTTCTATCTTCAACGGTAGAAGCACTTCCTATATATCTCCGAGAACGTCGCGTCCTGATGAAAGAATCGTCACGTGGCTCGTACCGGATCTCTTCTTACATGATAGCCAACACAATCGCTTTCTTACCGTTCCTTTTCGTTGTATCGCTTCTCTTCTCCATACCAGTGTACTGGATCGTAGGGCTTAATCCGTCGGTTCAAGCCTTCTCCTTCTTCATCCTCTGCATCTACCTCATCATCCTCATGGCTAGTTCTTTGGTTCTCTTCCTCAGCGCGGTTTCTCCTGACTTCATCTCGGGGAACTCGCTCATATGCACGGTTCTTGGAGCTTTCTTTCTCTTCTCAGGTTACTTCATACCTAAAGAGAAGATACCAAAACCCTGGATGTTCATGTACTATGTTTCATTGTACCGTTACCCGCTTGAGTCGATGCTGGTTAACGAGTACTGGAGCATGCGAAAGGAGTGCTTCTCGGCAGGAGAGTTTGGTTGTTTGATGACAGGAGAGGATGTGTTGAAGGAGAGAGGTCTTGACAAGGACATGAAGTGGATCAATGTCGGGATAATGCTTGCCTTCTTCGTTTTCTATCGTTTCCTCTGCTGGGCGATTCTCCTTCGAAAGGCTTCAAAGACTACTCTTTAAAACCTAAAGTTCTCATTATGCAAGCAAATATACATTTATTGATTTATATATATAAAGAGATATTAAACCAACAATTGCCAACGAAACTGGTTCAGACAAGGTTCTTTTTTATTCATTACCACTTAAAACAGAAATTCAACTTAGAAAGAAGTCTGAGACAACCACAGAACAAAGGAGAAGATAGCTGCAAGAAGACAGCTACACATTCGTTTATTGTGAAACAAAAGAATAAAGACATCAAAAACAGCCACAGGCTGCTTACGATATCGAGAGCAAGCCACGAAGATACGTTTCCTTTCTTACTCATACGGTTCTAACATCTCCAACTCAAGTAGCAAAGAAAAGGGCACCTTCTTTTACTTCTATCCATTAAGCAGAAACCATTAATTCTTGTCACCATGTATCTCTTTCACAAACATGAGCTGTGTCCTGTATCAATCATCAATAAGCATTGATGATTCGTATAAGCTAATGTGTGTATAAACATGTGTGATCATAGAACTCTGACACTAGCTTAAGAACAAGGATTAAGAAAGACAAACCCGTTAGGTAGGAATTGCCACGAAGACTCCAACTTTGGACTTTCAACGGAACAAGATTCAGAGGGAGTTAGGTAGCAGAAAACGTTGTGTAACACTCACCTGAATCATTCCCAATTACCTAGATAGACAATTAGACACCATAAGAATAAGAAAGTTTCACGTCACAAAGTATCTGAAAACGCAAAGAAGCTTTATGTTTGCTCTTACCCTGTCACTCTTCTGCTCTGATTTCACACAAAGTGACGATTTGGCCAACTGGACTGTCCTTGATATTTCTCTGGAAGTTGAGCCGATTGATGATATATGAAATCTGGATGGACCTTTGAGGCTGGAAGTTGAATTCCAGGGATTGGAAAGGTGGCAGTCCCATTCAGTCCATTGCTGATACCCATGTGTTCTTGTTTCCCATAAGAGGCGCGACTCAAAGAACTGTTGAGTCCAGTGCTTAGAGAAGATTGAGCTTGATATCCATCTAACCAACTGTAATCATCAACCAGTAGATCGTTGCCAGACAAATCTGAACCAGGTACTGGCTCCTTTGGTAGCTTAGAGGGGGTGGGGTTAAACCCAGGCGGAGGGCCAAGATGCCTAGAGGCTCTACTGATTGGATTTTTTCTTGCTATAGAAGATTGGACGTTCATGCCATCAGCAATAACTCCAGAAGATGAAAAGGTATCAATTTTGGGTGGCAACAGAAGTTCAGATGTTCTTGCCTGAGAATATGACATACCACCTATATTATTAACATTGAAAGATTGGTGGATCGGTAATGACTGTGCAGGGTAATAGGATACTCCATTGTTTCCTTGCATCTCATTTCGTATCACAAGACCATTACCCATCTGAGTAAACCCAGATAGGCTACTAGCAACAGAGGGAGCTTCTTCAGGTAGCCACTTGCCACCACCAAATGAAACAGACTGGGACTGGGCCGATGAAACATGAGAAATCTGTGCTTGAGTTTGTTGAAAGTGCACAGACCGTGATTGCATTGTTTGAAGTTGTGCAGTAGCTGCACATTGGGCTGGCTGAGGATGCACTGCCTGCGCCCGAATCTGTTGCAAATGTATAGCCTGAGACTGCGTCGAAGGATACAAATTTTCCAGATGATTAGACCCAACAGATGCAGGCAATTGACTACTTACGTTGCCTGTGTCTTGCAGAAGAAGATTTTCCTGAAACGCTGAATCATAACCACTCAAATGTTTTAAATCGCCCATAGTAGCAAGTTGACCAGGTTTTCCGAAACCTCCATTTGGAACATATATTGGGTCAGAAACATCTGTCCTCTTCTCGGCAACTATAGGCTTGAAAACAATGACTTCATCATCATCCTCTTCAGCCAAATAAATCTGCCGATCTCGTTCAATCACTTGCGTGTTGAGATTCATTATGGTTTTGTTATCTGGCAAAGCCTTATCAGCATCCGATGAGTTTCGAAGAAAATCTGGCAATTCATCTGATGGCTTTACGCCAACAAGAAACTTCTTATTCTTTGAATCAAAATACACATGATTCTGATCAACTTTGATCACACTGGACAAAGATTTTCCGGCTGCTAGAATCCTCTTTATACGAGCTTTCTTTTCCTTGAGACCTTCAGTTCCAAATGAATGTTTTCTTGAGAACTCGAGAATAATCTGAGCTGGAAACACTGGCAAGAATCCTCGTACTTCATAGTCCTCCCATAGAGCAAGCCGGTTTTCAGTTTCTCTTTCATCATACATGCTCATGTTCGAGAAGCAAGTCTCATCTTCGGCATCATCAATAATCGTAGATCCAAGCGACAAGAGCTTATTGAAGAAGGAAACACACTGGTTCCAAAATCTAGCTCTTACAGCAGTCTGCCTATCATCTGTATCACTGCCCAATGCAATGTCGGGAGAACAGGCCAACCATTCAACAAAAACTAAGACACCAGGCAGGAAATAACTCGATGAAGGATCATGCAGCTGAGCACATTTCTCTATCACGTGACCAAGTAACTCAAAGCTTGCTGTAACGGAGTTTCTGGCAGGCTCTACACGTTGTACAATTTCTGCATATGACCGACCTTCTTTCTCTTTTTTTGAGTTATGGACACTGAATATAAGAATGGTCACAAGCCTAACAATAAACAGCGCACTGTCATTGGTGTCCATATCAACACTCAGCTCTTCTGGTAAGCCCGAAGAAATTAGTTCTTGTAAACTGCTACTTGTGGAGGCAAGTACATCTAAGAATGTCTCGAGGCTGACATAGACAAGTAATAAATATTATATTAGGGAGCCAGTAACATAATATCAAGCAAAACAAAATTAGAATAAGTACCTTGTACGAGTAAACAGAATCCCATTGAGACGAACAAACCTAATGCAAAATGCTTTGAGCATCTCGTTTGCACTAGTTACTTTATCCTTCTCAGGAACAGCTACCAAGTTTGCATCTTTCAGTGAGATATCTTTGCCTTTACCTCTTCCTTTACCAGTCGGCCTCTTAGATGAATCTTTGGAAGAAGCAAAAAGTTGGGCAAAATTCTGACGATTCTGCTCAAACGCATAAAAAAGAATGAAGCGTTACATTTAGATTCAAAGAAAGTGGGAAGAAAGTAATATCTTACTCCAAAACAAGTAGCATAATTACGAGAAAGAAACTTGGTAGTTAACCTTTTCAAAAGCAACAACCAAGTTGTCACGGGCAGTTGGGAAAGGACTCTCCACAGCCAAACTTCGGAAATAACGATATGTTGCTGCAAACTCATCCCCCGAATAAGAAGCAATTATAGCAAGCTGAAACATTAAATTAATCTAATAAGACAAAAGTACTATGTGGCTGAATCATGATAAAAGGCAAAAAGCGAATTACCTGATGATGTGGGTTTCCGCTGGATGGCAACAGGGAAGCTGCTTGCAAATAGTAGCTTGACGCAGCAGCATGCTCTCGGTTTTTGGAATCCCCTTCCCCGTACAATCCTTTATACCGAGCCAGATCACCCAGGTATATCAAGCAACGATGACAAGATACCAAACCTTTTTTGACTTCTGCCAACTTCTTTCCATCCTTAGCAGAAGAATTTTGACTCTCTTGATCTTCTGAAAGAAAACCCAAGGGGAGACCATAGTTTGATCTAATTTTTAAGATCATATCATGGTAAAAACCAGTTGCTTCTGAAAGGAAATTTCTGAACTGCTTCTTGAGTTCTGCAACTCGGTCGGGTCTTGATGGACCCTTTACATTTGGTGAAGCGCTCGAAGCCGAAGCAGCATTGATGCGTGATCTAAACTCTTCAATCCGTTGGTAATGCAACTGCCAGAGAGTAAATTCAATGTTGTTCTGCTCAGAAAAGGCATGATCTTCAAGAATGATTGCTTCGTAATTCAACCGAATTTGCTGCCAGACATCTGGGTCAGACTGAACTCGAGCCTGAGCAGCTTTTCTTCGCTTGATTTCTAACTCAACAGTCTGCAAAGTATGCATATATAGTCAACATAACGCAAAGACAGAATCTTACAAAGACGAAGGCTTACATATCAGAGTAATAATTTAAGTGAAGAGAGAGAACCTTATCAAATATGGACTGGGCTCGCTCCCTTGGAGAGCAAGCAGTAGTTTTATCCATCTGCATAAACATCATTCATAAAAACTATCAAGGTTATTATTCACATGTAAACTACAATAAGACAAGGAAGGATCTAAACCCAGGACAGAATCCTAAACCTATGCTTGTGTCCTTATTATGATCATATTACACAGAGATTAAGCAAAATCAATCTACTAATTTGCTTCAGAGATGAATACTAAAGAAAGCACAGTAAGAGAAACATAATGCCTACATTCATGCTTCTAACCATACTTTTGTTCAAGTCAAATCAAGACCTTAGACAAAAAAAAAACACTAGATTGCACATTTAATCAACCTAAGATATTACACAAAGATACAATCTGATATAAAGAGTAAGAAATATAACAAACAAAAACAAGAAAAACCCTAAAGTCCTTTGTCTCTGAGTTATTTCCTTGCACATAATCATAACTATTAACCGTAATTAGAATCGAAATCAAGCATAATCAGCAACAAAATTAGAGAAAAGGAAGAAAACCTTTCTCGAGATTTTATCCATATATAAAAGCAAAACCAGACGGAGAAGAACATTAGCTCGATACAAAGAGAAATTCATTGAGATACGATGAAACAAAAGGGAAGAAACATTTACCTGAATCACCAGATCTATGTATGCTTACGCGACCACAAACATCGGAAGAAAAGAAAAATTAGGGTTTTTTTTATATCGAGAAAGAGACGGTGAAGACGAATAAGGTCAGACTTTTCTTTAAATAAGAGAAGATAAAATAGTCAACGAGGGGAAAAAAAACAAATAAAAAAAAGTATTTTTCCTTTTTCGATAATTCATGGTCATGTTTTAGCGATAATTAATTTTAAGGGGAAATTTAATTATGCCGTCAAGAATATTTAAGCCCCATAAGCATACCAAGATTGCTTTAGAGTTAAAACAACTTATAATCATGAACAAGACTCACATACAAAAGAAATATTACATGAGACAAAAAAAAAACTCTATATACACACAAGATTGTTGCCCAAAAAGAATAAGATCTCAAGGAGAAAATGAATATAGGAGCAAATGCTAACATTATTTAATCAAATACAATACATACCAAACTTAAGCTTTTTCTTTTTCCTTTGTTATCATAGTGTTAGTTCCATGGTGGAGAAGATGGCCTGTGTATGAAATCTTGAGAAGACGAGCCATAGTTAAGGTCCAGATTCTGGAGCTGTTCCATAAGCTGCGAACGTCTTTCCTTGAAGAAATCAAGCCGCGTTGTTAACTCTACCAGAGCTGCTGATGCCGCGGCTGACGGCTGATTAGCCCTTGGGTACTCTGTTATCTGCCAAAAACCACACACATCATTTCAAGTAATTTTACTATGAATTGTCATCACTAAAGGATCATGCATTTCATCTCTCTCTCTCTCTCTCTCTCTCTCTCTCTCTTTAGTTACTAAGGAGTAAAAGGTCTTACATCTAATGCTCTTGAAGTCGAGGGAATAGAAGAAGAAGAAGAAGAAGAATCTATGGATGAGAACTTGTCTGCAGACATCTTTCCAGAGACTTCAGCGATTTTAGAGTCAATCGCGTTCGTTGATTCTGGTATTTGCTTATGCGATGGTTGCCTGCTATTGCTAATACCAACCGATCCCGCTCCTTTACTGTTTCTCCAATCCCCTCCCACTAAGTTCTCCTGTAGATCAAACAGTAAATTCTATTGGTTTAGTCTTAACTGTGAAAAGGAAGATCGATGACGGAAACATTAGTAACAAGTACCTCATGTCTTTGTTTTCTTTCATGATTTACAAAGGCAAGAGTGGAATCAAAATCTTGCTGAAGAAACCTTCTACAGAAATATGTAGCATCGTGTTAGAGCAGAAACATAGATGTGAATCAAGGATAAGTAGTGATCATGAAAGATAACATGGACTATGAGTTCTTCTGTGTGAGGAGCATACATGTATAGATGAAATATGACTCACTTTTGAGAATTTTGATTATGGAGATACTGATGATTATCCCGCGTGTCTGCAAAGGAACCAAAGCTAGTCTGACGTTGCTGGTTAAGCTGATGGTGAAGCTCAGCAACTTTCTGCTTCAACCTAGCCACATCAGCCTCCGCGAGAGAAATTTCCTCAAGCTCAGCCCTTGTCTTCAAACATACTTGGATCGTTAGCATTTCACAAGAACTAATTGCTTTTAAGAAAAATAATATATTTCCCTTAAATATGTACTTACTTTTGAATCCACACCATGTGAGCTGAATTGTCCAGAAGACATGCTCAAACCAACCTCTAGTGCTGCTCGGAGATCTCTTTCAGCTTGCAGCTGCTCTTGTAATCTTGACACCTATATGTGTATTCCCAATCCAGGCAGAAAAATATTCTGTTTAACAATAGGCTTAATAGCAGAGGGAAGAGATTCATGTAAAGTGATAGTTTGAAAGAGAATTTGTATACATCTTGTTCAAGCGACAATCGACGTTCATGCAATGCTTGCTTTCTTCTCTCCAAGCTGGCCTGTAATATCGCATTACCTCTGGCCTATAACAATAATGGCGACCAGTGTGAAAGACTTGATGAAATCATAAAATAAAAAAGTAAGCAGCAAATGATTACCTCCTTTGCAATTCTTTGCCGCAGTTCATTTTTCGTGGTCTCGAGACGCTGAATAGCAAGGCTACACAATAGATGAAGTAGTAGATTACAATATTGCATAGCATAGATCAATAACATAGAAAGACCGTATATACATGTTTTATGTATAGTACTGGATAGATGATCCCTTATATATCACATTTTATACATGGGGAATACAGCGAAGAGTAAAAGCCTTACTCGTCTTCTCCTGAAGAGTCAAACGATCCATCTGTGGAAATCTTTCTGGCCTGTGATATACAAAGAGCAAGGAAATTTTTATCGATCTTATTCTACCAGACATTGGTTCATTATGCCTTACTCTATATGATTCAGTTTATATTTGAACTATTGCGTCAAATATTTTATGAAGGTAAGCACACACATACATTGCCTCGACTCCAGAACGTTGCGCGCTTTGCATGAGCAGATGAGGGTGTGCCTTTATTCACGGATTTCTCACTTGATGATTCAAGACCAAACGTACCCAAAGTATTCCCATGAGTGAGTCCATTTAAAACCTTCCCTGGTGATTGATAAGACTCACCAACATGTACGGGGCACGGTTTCGTTGGATCATTACCTATCTGCTCTGCATCTTGTTGATCCGTGGGGTTGACAAAAGGATTTCTCACGAGATGATTTGTTCTTATGTTTGAGTTACATATTGGACCACTTACGTCTCTAGGTGATTCAATATCAGAGTCATCAGCAACAAATCCCTACAAAGAATGTATTCAGCAATCATTAAATAATTATTTTGTAATTAGATTTGTTAAAATATAGCACATGAATCAGATACACATGTAATAGCTAAAACCGAAAAAACAGTATTCTATACTCATGTACCATACGTTCTATGTTTAAAGACTTTTCAGTACATCACCAACACTAAACAAATAAAAATTTCATGTAAACTTGGCATGGATGAGAGCGTGCATTAAAGGAGATATAACCTTGTATTCATAGAGATCGCTGGCTGTGCACCCGCTGCTCTCACTCATTTTTCCACTCAGTGCACGCTCATTATCATAATCTGACACTGGTTCAACTTCATTCTCAGCATTATGATATTCATGTTTTATGTTTTTGTCATCATCACTAGAATCATCAGGCCCACTATCTCCAATGTGTGATTCAGTCGATATGGAGCATCTTTGAATATTTTCTTCCTGAAAATTGCAGATAAGCATATAAGACTTACTACACCGAATTAGATTTGACTGAAACTATCTGAATGCGTCTTACATCAAAAATACTTCCATAATCCTCCAAGAGAATTGTTACGACGGCTTGAGCATTATTGGCAGCATTCGCAGCAGCAAGAAGCTGGGCAGAATTGTCTTCACCACTATCAAATTCGTCCTCTAGATCACATTCTCCAGCTAGTAGAGGGCGTAGGAGCAGGGGAGCCATGCAAGCAGCTACAGCAGATGGATTCATCCGATTTTCGTGGGAATGAGAAGAGATAGTATGCATCATTTTCAGAATCCTGAGGGGTCAAAAAAACATGTAAAGGTGTAAGAAAACAACTTATAAACATTATTTACCCATAATACCCAATATAATTTCTTCGGCCAATAGACTCAAACAACCCAAAACAGAGATCTGGAAACATACCGTTGTAGTAAACGTCTATTGGGTTCAGGAAATGTTTCCGCTATAGCAGAGCGCAATGAACTGATACGAGCCTTCTTAGACTCGATTCCTGATCAAGCAAACAAATTAAAAGAGCATCGGCATAACAGAAATTCAGTCACAGCTCAAGAAAGTCTTCAACAGACCCAAGCAAACATAAATATATACATCTGCACTTTTACAAGTATGAGTGTATAACTTTATCAGCAGGAAGGAAAAGAGAGTAAAGGAACTAACTGTAAGCCTCCAGCAGGGCAGTGCAACAAGATGCTGAAACAGGAGAAGAAGGCAACTCCCTCAATACATGCTGCAAGTGAAATGAAATTCCCTTAGTATTGTAACAACGCAAAACTTAATACAATAAGAAGTAGAGAAGAAGCTACCTTAATGCAGTCTCCAACAACATGCGGATCTTCATCAAAAGTGAATTCTGTTTTGCCTATGTATTATTTTGCAGAAGAAGAAAAATATATAAATTGTTTATTGAAGATAATATAAAATATTAGCATACTAAGATATGCTTAAACTTAATTCAGAGAAAAAACAGTTTGCAGATTTTATTTACCTTGTTCATATTCTTGAACTCTACGTTCCACCTCCTCCACATCGGCTGCCTGTCTTAAAATACCTTCTATTTTAGTTCCTGAGAAGACAAAAGAGGACCGCAAAACCAAACAAAATAAAAACATTGCAAAAAAATTGTACAGAAGATTGAATGAGATAACAGAATAATGGAAGTGGCAGTTAAACTTTCACTGAAATGGACACTCTTTCATAGATTTAAGAGTGCATACCCCAGAAATATGATTTAGGGAAGACCAATAAAGCATGATGATAGCTAACAATACTTTCTCAGGAACTTACCATACTTCTCAATAAATTGAAGAGCCTTCTCCAGGAAAGAAGGGCTTCCATCAATATCCTCAAGAGCAAGTAAGATTGGTCTTCCAACAACCAAGGATTTTAGTTGACGCTTATCCCGCCCTGAAAGGAAGAAACCATTAGCAGTTATAGACAAACAAAGGCAGAATGACACATAGATGAGGAAAAGTAAGATATTAAGGCAGAAAAATGCATAAGAAAAATAAAGCCATAGATATGTATAGAATAGATTTAAGATACTTAGGCCAAAGCCCTAACATGGTTTAGAATAAACATTGGTGAAAGGAACCTTCGCTAGCCTCGTTAGTTTCAGATCGGAATATTCCATTATGACCCATGATGAGTGCTGCATTAGGGGCTTGTGCAAGAGCCTGCTCGAGAGCAGTTTTCCACTCGTACAAATCTTCATATGTCTCAGCCTGCATCATCCAAGTTTGTCACAAATAGAGAACATAACTTACAGTAATACAACGACCTTAAAGGATTATCAGAACGGTGTAACATGTACACCATTCTTAGAGTAGAAATATACAAAGTATGCATTTCAAATTTGCACCTTGAGAGTGAAAGCTCTCCCATCACGCCCATCAGGAAATAATACAGTCAACAACTTTTTGTCCTCTCTCACCACAACACTAAAAACAAAAAATCACCGTAAGTTGCATTGCATTTCATGAAATTTTCTAACCAATGACAAAAATACTGAATACCTTCCAGAGTTATTCAAGTCGATGCCACCAAGAGTTAAGTTAACTTCGCCACCTTTTTGAGGAAGTGTACCCTGTGGAAATTTAATTAAAATCTAAATATAGCCAATTAACAATAATCTCATCATATGTTAACAAAATAAGTCAGCTACATAGATCAGAACCAAAGGTGGAAGATAGTATGATCGTAAACACTAACAGGGTCGTTTTTGAAGAAGACCAAAGAAGTGCGTGTGAGGATGAACCAGCGTTTCTTCCAAGATGTCCAACCCAATCCTATTGACCAAAATGTCGAAAAATGTTCACTGGACTATGTTATCACATTAGACACAAGGAATTGAACAAACATAGTGAAATGTGACAACTTTGCTAGAAAATAAGGAGGTGCATTAATTCAGAAGGGTACCTTTTGATGATATGAAAAGTGGACCACTCTTAAAAACCTATCAAACAATCACGAGTAGATAATATTAGTAACAACCATCAGATTAGTCATCAAAATCATATTTTGAAAAAATAGATAGTTGCAGAGACATGTATGAACAAATCACTAAGAAATCATCTTTCATCGAATCAAGCTTCTCTTTTTATAAAATGTACTTGCTCCTCATGTATCATTAGATTCCTAGAGAAACAGAAACCACTGCCTGATAATACGGTAATAAAAATCTACAATAAGACTAACTTTAGCAAATTACTTTCACACTTGTCTTTTCCAACAATCGAAATTCAATAACTAGAATCTTGAAACACGTCTACACCAAAACCTATGAAGTTAACTTCTCATATGATCTTAACATCTATGATCCATTCAGCTACAAAACCAAAACCCAGCTTCGCATGAAAGCCGAGAAAAGTGAAGAAAACTCCCATTACCGTATTAGAAGCAGCAGCACCTGCTCGTGGCCGCTCCAAAGCCGCTAAAGAAGCCTCCATTGCCTCCACAGCATAATCTCAGATCCACCCCTACCCACCAAAACTAAACCCTAAAAGACTTAAGACTTTCGATTTCACCACTAAGAACAATAGAAAGACACAAACAGCAAAAACCCACAAAACAAACAATCGCCTAAAACCCAAATCTCTCTCTCTCTCACTGTCTCTCTCCCTCTCCTCCTCCAAATTGAGCCAATAGACACCTCCGCGAACACCAATTTTAGCCGTGGCGGAGAAAGAAGCTTCGTGGGTTTCCTCCGTCGTTGGCGAGATGTAGCAGCGAAGATAGAGAAGAAGAAAAGAAGAGGGACATTGCTTTCCACCTACTGCTTGCTGTGTTGTAGAGAGAGAGAGAGAGAGTGGATGTTGGGTCATGAGTGTCGGAGAAGTCACGGGTCGGGTCTGGTAAATATTAATTATTTATTATTATGTTAAATGAATTTTAACCAATCACTGTTGTACACCTCAGCAACAGCTGGTATGATCTTCTTCTCTTGTGCCCACTGGTAATTATAAATTAAAAAAATATTTAATCACTTTTGATTAGGTAATGTTAATTAGTAATTTAGTTCCTCGTTCTCTCTCTAAACAGAATATTATTATTACTTTCTTGTTTTTCTTTTTGAAAAAAAATATACAAAATATATGTAACCACATGTGTGTTGTTTTTAGTGTTACAAAACTTGACAGTCTTTTCTATGTTTATCTCTTGTTGTGTGTTTGCTCATATTGACAAACGTTACTAATACACATATGTATTTTCAATTTTGGGATTGAAATATAATTTTGATATACATTGAGAAACATTTTTATAACATAAATCATTAGTATACAAAGCAAAGCATACAATATTTACGAATATTAAACACTTTTCTAGTAAACACAGTTTGTTCCTCTTTTTCTCTTGATGATCTTTTATCTCCATTTTCAACCCAAGCCTACTTATAATAACTCTTTTTTTTTCTTGGAGATTTTCAAGGTTATTTAAACGACAGTTCGCGCCGTTTCTTCGGGTTCGGGTCAGGGTTTCCTTTTCTCATCATTGCCACAAATTCTTCGTAGTTTATCCGACCATCCTACAACAATGTTGTCACAAAAATTAGATTCTTGAAATTGTGTTTTATTATAAATTGTTATGTGGTATTGAAAGTAGAACTTACATTGTCTCCATCAACTTCGGAAATGATTTCTTTAATGTCCCTACCATCATTCATACCGAATTCTCGTAGTGCTTGTTCTAGCTCTTCCATTGTAATATACCTATAACACCACGAGAAACCATATATGCATTATAGCACTAACTAAGTTTTTTCCGACAAAGATAACATACACTCTCAAAAGTTTTACAAATATCACTAAAGAGTTTTTTGTCATAAATAGCACAAGCATTCTTCAATACTAAACCTTAAACCTTCGTAATTGAATCGTATTCTTTCAGATATAAACCTTAAATACTAAATATTTAACACAAACGAAAAAAAATTGTAATTATAAATGTTAAACCCGCATTTGTGGTAGTTCTTTAATGAAAAAAAGCTTGTGGTATTTTTGGTCTAAACAAACTTTGTGATGGTATTTTTAGTATTTTAAGGTATTTCTAATTATGATTATATAAATGCTTACCCACTATTGTCTTTGTCAAAGTGTTGAAAAGCTGAGTAGAGATGTTCTTCTCTGTCTAATCTATTGATATGCATTGTAGCTGCTATAAACTCTCCATAATCTATTGTTCCATTACCATCTGCATCAGCCTATACAACCACAAGTCATCATGAACATATTAAAAACTAGTCATTGAGTCTATTAATGTGTTTTCTTTTTAATTAGGTATGTCATTAGATACTTACAGCTTCCATTAATTGTTGGACTTCGTATTCGGACAACCTTGTACCTTGCTTAGCAAGTCCTTGTCTTAGTTCCTCGAGAGTTATTGTTCCGCTGTCGTCGGTGTCCATGCCTTTGAACATCTCTTTTAGTCCCATTATCTCTTCTTCTGATAAGCAACCGGCTATGACCTGTTTTTGTTTTATGAGGCCAATGAGATTATAGTAAGTAAGAGGTCATAGTTGTTACATGAAGCATATGTGATCTTATGGTTTTTGATTTACCCGTAAAGCGACTTTCTTAAAATTGTTCATTGCTTTGAATTGTTTGAGCCTTGACATAACTGCATTGTCTAGAGGAACATCTGGTGCTTCTCCATCCTCCTTAATCCATGGATGGTCTTTACAAAAAAAGAGAATTAATGTTAAGTAAGAGATTAGTATTTTTTTTTTTGTTTTATAACAATTTCAATGGTTTTGTAGATACTTACTAAGAACTTGAGCAGCAGTTAATCTCTGTTTCGGATCAGAGTTAAGCATCTTCCTAACTAAATCCTTTGCTTGAGGCGAAATGACCGGCCACGGATCGGTTGAAAAATCAACCTGACCACTTAGGATCGCGTTGAAGATCCCATTCTCCGACTCTACCAAATCAAAGAAAAAACATCTAAATGATCGAAACTTTTAACAAGATTTCGAAAAAGTTTTAACCGGAATCTTATTATCGATTTTTACCAGCCCAAAAAGGCGGGACACCGGACAATAGGATATACAACATGACACCAATACTCCAAATATCAGCTTCTGGTCCATACTTTCTTTTCAAAACCTCTGGTGCTATGTAATAAGCACTTCCAACAATGTCTTTAAACACTTCTCCTGGCTTGTAAAACACGGATAAGCCGAAGTCGGTTATTTTGAGAGGCGAATTCTCGTCTTTGTTAAGCAACAAAAAGTTCTCTGGCTTCAAGTCTCTATGAATAACCCCCATGGAATGACAAGTATGTATGATCTGAACAATAGTTCTTAACAAAGAAGCCGCGGCTCTCTCCGAGTAATGTCCTTTAGCGATAATCCTATCGAAAAGCTCGCCTCCCGCGCAAAGCTCCATAACCAAATGAACAGAGTGTTTGTCTTCATAAGCTCCTTTAAGCTCAACAATGTTTTGTTGACCAGTCAAGTGATGCATTATCTGCACTTCTCTTCTCACATCTTCAATATCTTCTTTGTTCACGAGCTTTCTTTTCGCGATGGTTTTGCACGCGAATTGTAGCCCCGTGGACTTTTGGGTACAGAGATGGGTCACGCCGAATTGGCCGCGGCCCAACTCTTTGCCCAATGAATATGAGCTTTTCACATCTTCCATTGGTCGGCCTAAAACAGGTCCTATAGGACCTTGTTTGGTCGCGGGAGGAGGTGACGCTGGTGGGTGTCGGGAAGCTTTCACGGAAGCTTCCACGCCACCACCAGCCGCTGCCGTCGGTTCGTCTTTGTTGGTCCCTGAGTCACGTCCATGAGAGCAACAATTCCCCATTGTTGCGTTAAGGGGAGAGGAAGTTAAAGAAATACTATTTTCTTCACTTTTTTGTTTGTTTTTTTAATTATTTTTCTTCCTCCAACTATTTTTTTGAGTTTTTGGTGTCTTCTTTAGCAAGAATTTTTTTTAGGAGTTTTGCTTATCAATGGCTATAAATAGTAATTTTTCTGTTTTTGTAACCATATTATTTTATTTTTAGAAAGGGAAATTAGGAACCAATGCTTGTCTGTAATTTTGTTATTTAAAATAAATTATTTTAGAGTTTTAGTAATAAATTTCATAATAAATTTCATAATAAATTTCAAAGCTGTTAAATAACGTTGTATATATTTAAATGTGAACCTTATATTATAATTACTAGGATTTAACCCGTGATACACCACGGATTTATGTTTTTATAAATAATTTTATATATATACAGTTAATTTAGAAGTTTGTAATATTTTTTCTGATTTTGTAAAATAAATAAAAATATTCAAAATTTCTAAAGAGTATTTTGTTCTTTTATTGTTTATGCAAATAAATATAGAGAAATTCACAAAACTACACCATTTCAATCATTCCTTCACAAAACTATACCTAATTCAATATTTTCACAAATTTACACCCTTTCAAAATTTTAAAAGCTTGATTTACCCTTTTCAAAATTACCAAAATTAAAATATTTTCATTTGTGTTCGCTAATTAGTGTTTAGAAATAGTATTAAGGGGTATGATTGTGTGGATAAAGTTTATTTGAATTTAATTTTGAGTGTTTAGGTGTAGTTTTGTGAAATATTTTTTAAATGGTGTAGTTCATGTGAAATGTAATTCAAATGGTGTAGTTTTGTGATTCTCCCATAAATATATAATGAGAATTATATTTTATATAGCAAAATCTTAATATAATTTGTAAGTGTGTTTATTCCAAACTATTATAAACTATAAAAATTAGGGATGGACAAAACTTCCGGATCCGAAATACCGAACTCAAACCAAACCGAAATCCCCAAATCAATACCGATTCTAAAAACAAATAACTCGAATGTATAGGGAAATTTACTACCATAATACCCGAAATCGAATCTGAACCGAACTCAATTTTGTAGAACTAAACTAAACTACTCTAACTACCCAAAAATTATTTAAAATAATAATAGTTATAATTATATTTGAAGTACATAATTGGAACCAAACCGAAATTAAAGAACTGAAACCGTTCCAAAAATAAATAACCCGAACGAATTGAGAAATTTACTACCTGAAAACCCGAAGCCAAAACAAATTTCTAGATTTGAACCCGAATAAACCGAAATTTGTTTATGATAAAGTTTAATCATTATTTTCAAACTTCTTGTCATTTATCTACAATTTTTCTAGAAACTGAACCCGTTAATAAATAATTGTTATGCTAGTGTTAATTGATTTAAACAAACTTTATCTATGTTCAATATAGATGTTTATTAACATCTAAAATATTAATATAAATAGAAAATTATAATATGGACAATGATTATATATAAAAACTAAACTATATACTTTTTAAAAAATATTTATATTCTGAAATTTTTTATAGACCTCCGTAAGAAAAATAAAAAGATTATATAAAAAATATCATAAATATGAAATTAGTGGTTAATTTTATGTTAAAATCGGTTTTATTGTTTTTGTTGATATTTAAGTCAATTTTAAAAAAGTATATATATAGAATGAGATATGTTTGTGTGTAAGTTTCACATAACTCTTTAAGTGAGTTTAAAACCAATGACATAGTATGTAGTTAAGTGAGTTTTTTTGGAAAAGTTCAAAAAGTACTTCAAAAATAATAATATATATATTTTTATTATATATTTCGTATAACAAAAATTTAATATAATTTATAAGTTGATTAGACCAATAATTTATTATTTATTATATTTAGGATTCAAAAATACCCGAATTCAAAATACAAACCGAATCAAAATACACAAATCATATTATGCGATTTACCCAAATTTATTTAAAATTATAATTATTTTGATTATATATATATAAATAATTGTTGTAAACATATTCTAAATATGTAATATAAGATTTAAATTTTAGTAGAATTGCAATTTCTTCTTTTTTGTTTATAATCGAACCGGAAATCAAACTCGTTAACAAACTATTTTGTTTTTTATTGTTTGATATTTTTAACAAAAAAAAATTTCAAATCGTTTTTAAATTCTTAATAATATTAATTAAACTTGTTTGTTTTGATTTAAATAAAATTTTAATGGTAGTTTTTATAAAAAAACTATGTAATAATGTATTTATGTGAATTACATATGTTTATTTTGTTTTTCAAATATTTTTTACATAATTTCTTTAATATTTTTTATTTATTTTTGGAGAGAATTATAATATTTCCTTATTTGATTTTTCGTAATTAAATGTTCAAAAATATTTCCTTTTATGCCCAATGGCATAATGTGTAATTTAGTGTGATTTTTTGGAAAATTTCAAATTAGTACTTCAAAAATACTAATATAGATTTTATATATATACAATTAATTTAAAAGTTTGTAATATTCTTTCTGTTTTTTGTAAAATAAATAAAAATATTCAGAATTTCTAAGGAGTATTTTGTTATTTTATTGTTTATGCAAATAAATATATAATGAGATTATATTTTATATAGCAAAATCTTAATTAAATTTGTAAGTTGGTTTATTCCAAACTATTATAAACTATAAAAATTTATTTTATTATATTTAGGGATGTGCAAAACTTCCGAATCCGAAATACCGAACCCAAACCAAACCGAAACCCCCAAATCAATACCGATTCTAAAAACAAATAACTCGAATGTATAGGGAAATTTACTATCATAATACCCGAAATCGAATCCGAACCGAACTCAATTTTGTAGAACTAAACTAAAATACTCTAACTACCCAAAAAATATTTAAAATAATAATAATTATAATTATATTTGAAGTACATAATTGGAACCAAACCGAAATTAAAGAACCGAAACCGTTCCAAAAATAAATAACCCGAACGAATAGAGAAATTTACTACCTGAAAACCCGGAGCCAAAACAAATTTCTAGATTTGAACCCGAAGTACCCGAAATTTGTTTATGATAAAGTTTAATCATTATTTTCAAACTTCTTGTGATTTAGAGTGATTTACACAATGGAGCACTTTTTAACACTTGCATATCAAAATAAGGCACTTTTATGATATGAGACACTTTTTACACTTTTTATTTTTTTAAATACAGTTTTACCCTTCGTGTACACAAAAGTTGTGTACATAAAGTTGTGGATACACAACGTTGTGTACAGAAAGTTGTGGATACACAACGTTGTGTACATAAAGTTGTGGATACAGAACGTTGTGTACATAAAGATGTGGATACACAACGTTGTGTACAGAAAGTTGTGGATACACAACGTTGTGTACAGAAAGTTGTGGATACAGAACGTTGTGTACAGAAAGTTGTGGATACACAACGTTGTGTACAAAAAGTTGTGTACAAAAAGTTGTGGATACGTTTTATGTTATGTGGACATACTTTTGTATAATTTCGTAAATGTATTTTAATTTATTGTAAAATATATTATTTCAATATTTTTTTGTTTATCATATATCTATTTACATAAGTAATTTATATTTAATATTTACACTCCCATATGTTTTTGTAATATTCGTAATAAATGTGAATGAAACATGTTGATATTAATAAGTGAAAACATGAAAATTACATGTACATCAAAACATATAAATGTTTTAAATTCATTATTAAAACCTATTTATTCATTTTTGAACATGAACCATCATATAATTTTAACTACAATTATAATTTATTTAAACTTGAACACAAATCATCATATGAATTATCTATGATATATAAACTCATTGGAATAAAATTTAAACTCGTCCATTATACTTTGAACATTTGTACAATTCTATGTGGACATATATAAAAAAATCGATATTGATTAGTTGTCCACAAATGTTGATCCATTCATAAATAAAATATATAAAAGTGGATATCAAAATATATATATTAAAATTTTATAAATCAATATACGAAAATAAATTATTTTATGTTACCCTAGAAAATTAAAATTAGAATGCAAAATAGAAAAATGAGAAAGAAAATGATTGTGAAATTTATGTAGAATAAATGAATTGAAGGGTAATTTAGTCTTTTATAACAATAAAGTGCCTCAATGTCAAAAAGTGCTCTAAAGTGTAATTTGTGTTTTAAAAAGTGTGTCATGATGTAATTTTCTCTGTGATTTATCTAGAATTTTTCCAGAAACCAAATCCGTTAATAAATAATTGGTATGCTAGTGTTAATTGATTTAAACAAACTTTATCTATGTTCAATATAGATGTTTATTAACATCTAAAATATTAATATAAATAGAAACTTATAATATGGACAATGATTATATATAAAAACTAAACTATATACTTTTAAAAAAATATTTCTATTCTGAAATTTTTTATAGACCTCCGTAAGAAAAATAAAAAGATTATATCAAAAATATTATAAATATGAAATTAGTGGTTGTTTTTGTTGAAAATCGGTTTTATTGTTTTTGTTGATATTTAAGTTAATTTTAAAAAGTATATATATAGAATGAAATATGTTTGTGTGTAAGTTTAACATAACTCTTAATCCTATTGTTGTCTAAAATAAGAATAAGATTAATCTTAAGTATTTTGTTTGGATTTACTAAATTACGTTTTTACCATTAGTGAAATTTTTGCATCTTGTTTAAAACCAATGACATATTTATGTGAATTACATATTTTTATTTTGTTTTTCAAATATTTTTTACATAATTTCTGTAATTTTTTTATTTATTTTTGGAGAGAATTGTAATATTTCCTTATTTGGTTTTTCGTAATTAAATGTTCATAAATATTTCATTTTATGTTCAACGGCATAATGTGTAAATAAGTGTGATTTTTTGGACATGTTCAAATTAGTACTTCGAAAATACTAATATAGATATATTTTTATTATATATTTCGTATAGCAAAATTTTAATATAATTTGTAAGTTGATTAGACCAATAATTTATTATTTATTATATTTATGATTCGAAAATACCTGGATTCAAAATACAAACCGAAACCTAATCAAAATACACAAATCATATTATGCGATTTACCCAAATTTATTTAAAATTATAATTATTTTGATTATATATATATATATAAATAATTGTTGTAAACATATTCTAAATATGTAATATAAGATTTAAATTTTAGTAGAATTGCAATTTCTTTTTTTTTTTATAATCGAACCGGAAATCAAACTCGTTAACAAACTATTTTGTTTTTTATTGTTTGATATTTTTAACAAAAAAAAATTTCAACTCGTTTTTAAATTCTTAATAATATTAATTAAACCTGTTTTGATTTAAATAAAATTTTAATGGTAGTTTTTATAAAAAAAAACTATGTAATAATATATTTATGTGAATTACATATTTTTATTTTGTTTTTCAAATATTTTTTACGTAATTTCTTTAATATTTTTTATTTATTTTTGGAGAGAATTGTAATATTTCCTTATTTGATTTTTCGTAATTAAATGTTCAAAAAAATTTCCTTTTATGCTCAATAGCATAATGTGTAATTTAGTGTGATTTTTTGGAAAATTTCAAATTAGTACTTCAAAAATACTAATATAGATTTCTGACATATATTACACAATTTCATTATTGTTTATTTTTATTTTGGATTATCCGTTCTTCAAAATAAAAAACGTCCACGAGTAAACAACCACTCGTCGGAAAATATCTCTTCCACTTCTTCTTCTTCTCCGCTACAAAAAGCGATTAACCATGGCGGCCAGCTCCGTCGCCGTCCTCCCCATTTTCGCTTCCACTCCTACAACAAACAGATCTTCTTCTTCTTCCTCCTCGAAACTCGTCCGATTCTGGAACCTTCCCAAATCGACGAAACACACGAACCCTCGTTCTCCGCATCTGCTCGTCTCCTTCTCACTGAATCAAACTTCCGACAATGATTCCTCCGACGCCAAGCTTTTCCTCGGATCCAATTCAATCGCCGATTTCATGAGGTTCAAGCGCCGTCTCGCCGGCAACGACGAATCTAGAGAGCTTCAGACAGCGATCGTTAGTTATAAGAAACGTTTCCCTTGGGTTCTTCTTAATCCTTTTCTTCAGGTACCGAACGAAAATCTCCATTGTTTCCGATTTTGAGCTTTTTTTGTTCAGTAACATAAATATCTTCTGCCTTGCAGGTAGATTTGGTCTCTACTATTCATATTGCAGATAAAGAGTGAGTTTTTTTCTTCCTTGTCTTCTTAATTGAATTGTCCTGAGTTTCTTAGGATAAGAACTAAGCTAAGATCTAAGGGTAACACATAGTGATGATTTCTTTGCTTTGTGTTTGGATAAGTTTTTAGTTTAGTGTAAAGGACATGGTTTTGATTGGGTTTGTGTTGGGTTCTATAGGTACTTTAAAACTCTGCAGAAGGAGCTTGAACCATATGATTCTATCTTGTATGAGATGGTAGCTAGTAAAGAGGTTTTGGAAAACAGAAGAAACCCAACTGCAGCCAGTAGGGTCAAGACTTCTTCGCGTCCAAGAGGCTTTAGTATCCTCGGGTTCATTCAGAGACAGATGGCTAGGACACTAACACTTGATTTTCAGCTAGACTGCATAGATTATGAAGCCAAGAATTGGTACCATGCTGATCTCGATTACGATACATTCAGGCTGCTTCAGGTTAGGATTTTCTTATCTTTGGTTGTTGCACTTATAAGTTATATTCATTGGTTTATACATTGTAGCTTGTATCATTGTGTCTGATTAAATCTTCATTGTTGCTGTTTCGTGTTTGGTGCAGATAGAGAAAGGCGAAAGCTTCTTTTCGTTTGCTAAGGACATGACTATAAAATCGACGAAAGCTATGATGCAACCATCCTTGGAAACCGAAGGTCTTGATCCGTGGAGATCAAAGCTTCTATGGGTTTCACGGGTTTTCCCTATGCCTCTTGTTGGACTTTTCCTTATCACGGCTTTTTGTGCTGACTTTGGAAATCAGACGGTGGACTATCCAGAACTGGAAGCACTTTCACGGCTTGACTTTGGAGGCGCAATGAAAGTTTTTCTCGCTAAGAGATTAACATCCGAGTAAGCATCGGCTTCTTAATATACACTATTTGAGATTTCCATCATTTTCAGTAAATTGTATGCAAACTAGTAAGTACAAAGCAAACTCTCCAATCTCCCTGGTGTCCATTAGTTTATACTTTCTTGTTTCAACTAAATCTGGTTCTTGTTAAAGTTTGTGCTACACTTAAACTCATCTCTTTTAGCTTTAAATAGTGTTTGTATGGCGTGAGAAGTTAACAATTGTGTGTTTCAATATTGTTTTGAAGGCTAACGCAAGAGACATCAGATGTAGAGGAGAAATCTGTCATCATTGGCGAGAGGAACCGAGCAGCTACAGAAGCTTTGAAAAAAGCAATAGATCAAGGGCACAACAAGATTGCGATTCTGTACGGAGGAGGCCACATGCCTGACTTAGGAAGACGGCTTCGAGAAGAGTTTGATCTTGTTCCTTCTGATGTAAGATGGGTAACAGCTTGGACTATCAGAAACCCACTAGACTCAGAGATCACTTCATTACCGATCCTCAAAAAGATGTCCGAGGCTTTGCGTTGGCCGCTAAACCGGTACCAAACCCTGGCGTTGCTAATATTCTCGTCGGTTCTCGCGCTTGATCTCTGCTTTTGGGAGCTCTTCTTTGATTCCACCATCGACTGGACTTCGCAGATAGCTGCAGAGGTGTACAGGTTTGTAGATAATGCAAATATTGTGTAGCGCTCTTTTGTATTTATTACAGAATCATATGTATAAACAAACACTGTAAAATATAGTTCTTACAATAATGGCCAAGTCTATTGTTAAACAAACATGGTTCGAAACAGAGTAGCAACAAAAGGTCAAGTTCAACAAATGATCATAAACAGGTATTATATTACACGACGTGATTAAAACGATTAATCTCATAACAGCGGTTAATTAAGAAAACCAAATCCGTTTAATTAATGCGGTATCCAGAAATGTTTAGAAGACTTAATTAATAGTCAGCGTCTAAACATGCCTCCTACTAAACATACTTTTCAAAAGAAAAATAGTTGCTAAACAAATTTTCATATAATTATGATTAATAAAAGTAAGTTAGTTGACTAATGGTGTACAGAAAAATGTATATTATATGTTTAGGATAGTCTAACTCCAGCTTTGGTGAGCAAGAGTGAAAACTCAAGAGAATATAAAAGAGTATTATTCTCATTTATTTACTCTTTTAAGTCTTAATTAACCGCCCCTTGTAATATCTGTTATTTGTATTGTATTCAAAAAACATGCACGCACGTTGTCTCATTAGCCCTAGAAAACTAGACCAACCTTTCTCCGTTTCATTTGCACCAACTCCAAAACAAACACAGAACTAATATAAAACTCAAAACTACTATTTGCTTCTTTAGTTTTTTTGTTTTCTTGATTTTTTATGTTCCACTCCATGGTGAACAAACACAAAGGACGACATAAGAACTATAGTTCTTGAATCTATTAAGTCTCTTTCGTATTCTTATACATTCCCTCTTTGTGGATATTTTCATTTGTTTCTTTCCTTATCTAAATTTTGACAAAAAAACCAAAGAAAGAGAGAAACAAAAAGAGTGTATGTATGTGTGTGTGTGTGTAGATAGAGATTAATTAAACAGAGAGGAGTTAATTGGGTATGGTTAGGACAATAGGACGTAAACAAAGCTGGCCAAGATCTTTCAGTTTTAGAAAGATGTTCGACGGTCGCAACTCCGGTAGTTCATCCTTCTCTTCTCGCGGTGGTGACGGCAAGCAAACCCCCGACCGCGATCTAGCCTTACATACATTAATGTCTACCGCACCATCTGCCAACGGATCTCCTAGAACCAACCATAATAATATTCTAGGTATATATATATATATATATATATTTATAACAACATTCATATCTACATATCATTTGTATTATGCAAATAGCAATATATATATATATATATATATCTTAAAAAATTAGATTGGTTTATTTAATTACATATGTTTTCAGACAAAGAGGCAATGAAGGAAAGATTTGCAAAACTATTGCTTGGAGAAGATATGTCAGGTGGTGGAGAAGGTGTCACATCTGCTTTAGCTTTGTCTAATGCTATCACTAACCTCTCTGGTATGTATATTTGACATTACCATAACCATAACCAAAACATTAACATTAATTATAACAACTTTTAACTATATGATAACTTGTGTTGATTAGTATTTTTTCACAAAGTGTATATGTTGTTTCGGCAGCTTCGATGTTTGGGGATCATATGAAGTTGCAGCCTATGTATCCGGAGACGAAAGCGATTTGGAGAAAAGAAATGGATTGGTTATTATCTGTGATTGATCACATTGTTGAGTTTGTTCCTTCTAAACAAATCTCCAAAAATGGTGGATTCACTGAGGTTATTAATACTAATTAATCCATATACTAGTATAACATTATTAGCTAGTCACATTATATACTAATAATACACATTCTTAATAACATTTTTTGTAGATCATGGTGACCAAACAAAGAGATGATTTGCTAACTAACATTCCAGCATTGCGCAAGCTTGACTCTGTTCTTCTTGTTAGTTTTTTCTTATGTATAACAACACCAAATCATATAACAAAAAATATCATATGATTATCCTATTTCAGTTTAAATATGTTTGTTATGTAGGAGAATGATAAGTATAGTTTACTCATTTGAGCAGGAGACTTTAGACAACTTCAAGGATCAAAGAGACTTTTGGTATGTACCAAGAGATGTTGAAGACACAGAGAACAGTGGTGACTGGAGAAGAGATGAAAGCTGGTGGTTACCTATTGTTAAGGTTCCTAAAGATGGTTTATCCGAAGAATCGCGTAGATTGTTGAATCAACAGAAAGATTCTGTTTCGCAAGTACTTAAGGCCGCGATGGCCATCAATGCTCAAGTATTGTCTGAAATGAACATTCCTTATAACTACATTGACTCTCTTCCTAAGGTTTATAGCTTTCTTAATGACTATTAATATTATTTTTTTACTAATGACTGATTAATTAATGGTTGATTATGTGTTTATGTAGAATGGGAAGACAAGCCTTGGAGATTTTCTTTACAAGAGCGTAACAGAGGAAAGCTTTGATCCTGACTATTTCATATCTTTCTTGGACTTGTCTACGGAACACAAAGTTCTCGATCTAAAGAACAGGATCGAAGCTTCGATGGTTATATGGAAAAGAAAGATGAACCTAAAAGATAAAGACGGTAAATCGCAATGGGGATCATCCGTTAGCTTAGAGAAGAGAGAGCTTTTCGAAGTCCGAGCCGAGTCTATCTTGGTTATGATCAAACAACAGTACCCCGGGATCCCACAATCATCTCTCGGAATCTCCAAGATTCATAACAATAAGGTAAGAAAACCATAACCACTAGCCCAACACATTTTTGGATGCCTTAAATTAAACATGTGAAAACATAAACTAATAACTTTTTAGTAAAACAGTTTAGTCCGTACATTATTAATTTATAGATGTTTTACTGTATATTGAAACCGAATATAATATTTGTTACGACGGGTTTATTAGGATGTGGGACAAGCGATACTCGAGAGCTATTCAAGGGTATTAGAGAGTCTAGCTACAAAGATAAAGTCAAGAATAGATGATGTTCTTGAAGCTGATCTTATAGTTCAAAGTCAAGTGATGGTAGATGCAGAAGAAAGCGAGGAAGAATCTACATTCTCATCGGAGTTTGAAGAAAGCGAGAAATTGGTTGTTGCGGTCGAAACACCAAACTCGAGGAAACTATCAGACTTCATAGGGTGGAGATTGTCATCAGACACAACAAAGAAGCATAGCTCAATGAGTGATATAGAGTTTTTCCACAAACTTGAGCACGAGAAACCAATGATGAAGTCTCCGAGAGCTTCTTTACCGAAGAAATTTTCTTATCTTTCAAAGTTAGAGAATATGAGAAGCTCTAGTGACAGACACTGATGATGAAAACACAAGTACTAGACACATAACATAGAAGTCAAAGAAGAAGAAGAAGAAGAAGAAGAAGAAGAAGAAGAAGAAGAAGAAGAAGAAGAAGAAGAAGAAGAAAGAAAAACAAAGTGTGAGTGAGAAAGATCATAGTAAGAAAGTTTAATATTGTGAGGATGTGTACATATACAACAATGAAAGCATAAATTTAGGATTTGGACATGAGTTTTTTGAGGACATTTTGTTGTAGAACTTGTTCTGTGTTAGTCAACGGATTGTGTCATGTTTGACTTATTACTTGCTTCTTGTTTTTTTTGTCTAAAGAGGGAAGTGTGATTAAGTGTGGTTTTTGGGTAATTTTGCATGTTTAAATGGGTATAAAGGTAAATAACTAAATTAATTACTTTATGGAAACCTTTACTTTTTGTATCAAAAAGGAAAAATACAAACTTGATCAACAAGTTGAATCTCTGTATACTAATTACCAGAAAAAAACTCGCCCACTGATTATAATACTTTAGCCCACTGATAATTAATTTTTACAATCTCAATATATACTTTTTGTGAGATATTAAGATCGTCTTCTTTTGGTGTCAAAAAAAAAAAAAAAAAAAAAGATCGTCTTCTTCATCTTCTTATCTTCTTCATCGTCTCCTTCGCTTCGTAGATTTTCTCAATGGATTCAATCTTCTCCAACGTTGCTCGTGCTCCCGAAGATCCCATTCTCGGTGTAAGTTAGTTACTCTCCAATATCCTATTCCCAGATCCATCTTTACGCGTTTTTGTTTGTTTTTCTTTATCGCGTCGTATCCGTTTTAGGTTAAAAATCTGATAGCGTAAGGTTTCTATAGTGATTGTTTGATTCATATGTGTGTGTGTTTACTAATATAACTCGCTTGGCTATATGATTCGTATATGACCTATGAATCGATGATTTGATTGTATTTACACTATGAAATTGAGTTGTTGAGTTTGATTTTGAAACGTTTCAGGTAACGGTTGCTTATAACAATGATCCTAGCCCAGCTAAGATCAATTTGGGTGTTGGTGCTTATCGAACCGAGGTAAAGATTTTTTCGGTTTAAGCTTATCCTCTTTGGTCCCCGCTGATTCCTCGATTTAGCCGTTGTTTTTGCGAGGTTTTAGATCTCTGATTGATTAGTTTTTGCCTTGTTTTTTTTCTAATAGGAAGGGAAGCCTCTCGTTCTCGACGTGGTTCGAAGAGCGGAGCAACAATTAGTGAATGACAAGTGAGTTAAAATCATTATTTTGTACATCTATATTGTTTGTTTTTTTCGTAATCTTTTGTTTGCTAATGCCTAGTTTTGTTTATGTGTTTTCGTCAAAGGACTCGTGTTAAGGAGTATATTCCCATTGTCGGTATTGCTGATTTCAACAAACTAAGCGCTAAACTCATCTTAGGTGCTGATAGGTAATATGTTTACTGCTCTTTGAATTGTTATTTCTTATGGTGTATGATGTTTTTTTTTCTAAATTATTCTTGTTTTGCTGAGCAGTCCTGCTGTTCAAGAGAATAGAGTTGCTACGATTCAGTGCTTGTCTGGTACTGGTTCGCTGAGAGTTGGGGCTGAGTTTCTAGCTAAACACTACCACCAAGTAAGCTTCACTCTGTTTAGTTTTGATTGGTTTTAACCGTCATTGATATTAGTTATTTTGAAGAATTGTTATTAACTGTTATGTTGGCTCTTGTTCTTGCAGCATGTCATTTTCATTCCAAAACCGACTTGGGGTAACCATCCCAAAATTTTCAACCTGGCAGGCTTGTCTGTGGAGTATTTCCGTTACTATGATCCTACAACACGTGGACTTGACTTCCAAGGTTGATTTCTAATTTCTCCTTGAGTTCTGTCTTTCACATTCTTAGTTTGCTCTTATCATGATTACTGCTTGATTTATTGATCTGTTTCATAAAAGGCATTAGCCATGGACTTGACACTCAAATTTTTGAAAATAACAGGCTTGATCGAGGATCTTGGGGCTGCACCATCAGGCGCTATAGTCTTGCTTCATGCTTGTGCACACAATCCTACTGGAGTTGACCCAACTCCTGAACAGTGGGAACAGATTCGTCAACTAATGCGATCTAAAAGCTTATTACCCTTTTTTGATAGTGCATATCAGGTAAGTCACAAAATTTGTCTTGATTTGTTGCTTTAATCTAGAGCTATGTTACAAACATTTGAAAGCCAGTGTAGTGTATGTTTGAATCTTAACTTATGTAGCTTGACTCCTTTTTTCTTACACATTTTCAGGGTTTTGCTAGTGGTAGCCTTGACACGGATGCACAGTCAGTCCGTATGTTTGTAGCTGATGGCGGTGAATGCTTGATTGCTCAAAGTTATGCCAAAAACATGGGACTTTATGGGGAGCGTGTTGGTGCCCTTAGCATTGTAAGCATCTAAAATCCCTCACACTTCATGGTGCATATTTATAAACTGAAACATTTCATATTCTTTGGCTTTGCTAACTGAGTAATTATGAAACAACCACCGTCACATATAATATACTCAAAAGCTGCATCTACTCATTGTGATTTATTATGAAGGTATGCAAGTCGGCGGATGTGGCAAGTAAGGTGGAGAGCCAGGTGAAACTTGTTGTGAGGCCCATGTATTCGAGCCCACCTATTCACGGAGCATCAATTGTTGCCACCATTCTGAAAAGCAGGTACATAAATCCATGCTTGAGTTTACATTTATCTATATATTTCTGAAAATTGTTTGTAGGAGGGTTTAATGGAGTAGACAACTTTGGTAAGATTTAGAGTGAAGCTTATAATGCAATTAGTTTCTGCTCCAAGATTCTGAATTTTTCTTTGGTGTACAACTTTGCAGTGATATGTACAATGACTGGACCGTTGAGCTGAAAGCAATGGCTGACCGCATAATTAGCATGCGCCAACAGTTATTTGAAGCTTTACAAGCTAGAGGTTTGATTCTAATTGTTGTTTCGCAGAATCATTCTTCTTTTCTCTACAAATTGTATAGATTCGTTGACGCGTTATATGGGTTTCGCAGGCACACCTGGTGACTGGAGCCACATAATAAAACAGATTGGTATGTTTACATTTACGGGGTTGAACAATGAACAAGTCGCCTTCATGACCAAAGAGCATCACGTTTACATGACATCTGACGGGTAAGTCAACTTATATTCCATCTTTTTTTTTCAATTTTTTTGATGGCATTCATCATTTAGTTGCTTAAATCTTTTTATGCAAACTACATAATAGCATGATGAAACTAGGGAGATTATAAAATACTACTTATTATATAGTATAACCTAAATTTATGTTGATGAAGATACTGAAAGGTGAAAAATGTGTATAAAATGCAGGAGAATAAGCATGGCAGGTCTAAGCTCAAAGACAGTGCCTCACCTCGCCGATGCTATACATGACGCAGTTACACGCCTCGGCTAAACCTAGCCATGACTAAATTTTCCGAATAAAAATGAAAAGAGAAAACAGAGTTCTTGGCTTATATCAAAAACAAATAAAGCATACTACTATCATATGTTTCCTCATGTCTTTTAATAGAGTTTGTTCTAAATGAGGATTTGTGTGAGACATTTAAACCCTAAATGATATTGTCATATTATGCCCAATGGTCTCTCATCTACATGTTGAGATACCAAAATATAACATATGTTATTAGTGCATGAATACATAGGAAAGTTTACATTGAAGGGGATAATTTAATTATGAAGAGAACAAGGTGGCATAAATATCTAAGAAGACATGGACGATAACATTGTGATGTTGACGAGAGTTCAACGATATAAAACAATGCAGAAGCTGTTGTAGCTGATCCGGTCCGAATATATGCCTCTCAACAATCATCTCTACCATTGACTTTTTGAAATCCTCGTACGGATTCTCCGACTTCTTCACCACCGCCGTGGCCGTGGAAGAGTCGGATGTTAAGCTTCTAGAAGAAAAGAAAGTCTCTTCTTCTTCTTCTTCTTCGCTAGAAGACCAACACCAAGATCCTGTGGACTTAAAACGAGAGGAAGACATGAAGAGTGAATCAGAACCAAACTGTGATCTCTTCTTTGTCTTACGAAAGGAATGGCTTTGGTCGTAGAATGGGTTTGGAGGGAAAGATGGTGATGTGTGAGGGCAACGGTGACGTGGAGTAGTTTTGGTTTTGGCTTTGGTAAGTTCTATTGAAGAAGTTGTGTGAGTATTGAAAGTAGAAGTTGTTTCAACGACGTCGTCGTATAGGTCTCGTGGTCTACAAGATTTTAGTGATGATCGTATTAGCCTTGGAACACGAAGCTTCACTCTTTTCTCCATTGATAAATTATGTTTCAGAGGAGTAATGTCATTATATAGAGAATTTATGTTTCTCTTTTTATTTCACTTTTTTTTTTGTCTTGTGTTTCATATTTCGAAATATTAATGACAAATTAAATGATTTATCAACTTCTTACATTTACTCTCTCTCTTCTGCAAATGTAATATTTGTCTTTTCATTGCCTGTCTTTAAAAGTTAAAAACTATTCGAATTGCTGACACGGAAATTAAACCATTGGAATTTCCTAGTTGCTCTTTTCTTTCTGTTTTTAACTTATGACGTTTGACATTTCCTTGCTGATTTTGAAAATTTTAACCAAAAAAAAAAAAACTGTGGGGTGTTTTGTAATGGGTGTCATCTAGTAAGTCTTGATGTCACTGTCAGCTATGTAAAAGACAGATCCATATTTCTCTTTGATGAATTCAATTTCAAATTGTTCTATTTTTTAAAAAATGTCTATCTACACGTTTGTCTTCATGTCTTTTATGTATGACATTTTATGATTCAGTATTATTTTGACATCATTAACATATGCGATATAAAATGATGAGAAAATGAGAGAGTAGAAATTAAATTATTACAGTAAATTACTGAACTTCGAGAGAGAATTGGTGCATTGGTTACTTCAAAAGAGAGGCAACTTAATTTCTGACGCAGTCGGAAATCTCTAGGGTTAGCAAACACTAAACCCGAATGAAATTCAAGTTTGCAAGCGACAAACTTGAAAAAAAGTTTCTAGAATCCACTAGAAATATCTGGAATCCACCAGAAAACTCTAGAATCCACCAGAGGATCAATCTCGAATCCACGAGAGGAAATAAGAGAAAACTCTTAAAGTTTTATTAAGAATAATAATTATTGGATCTTCTTACAATGAGTCTAATGACTCTTATTTATAGCTAAAACTCTAACAAATAAAAGGAAAACTAATTTAGGAAATAGGAAACCTAATAAAAATAGGAAAACTAATAAAAATATAGAAATCAAACTTAATAGGTAAATTAACTAAAAAGAAAATAACATCTTCCATTTTCCTCCTGCATCAGTCTCCTCCACTTCCAAAGAACTCGACCTCGAGTTCTCTTTTAATAAAACATATTATCCAATTCCTTTTCGATCGATTTTATGCTCGTACCATAAAGAGAACAATATCTTATCATAAACCCACACAAGAATAGATATCCGCAATATGCTTACAAACACCCGAACTTGCCTTTTCTTGGAGATATCAACGATGTTGGAAGGAGGATTATATTGAATCTCTTGATGGACCGTTTCTTCTTCCTCAAGTTTTTCTTCATTAATAATTGAGGTTTTGATAAAAACAACTTTGTTGTTGCGAACTTCCGCTTTATCTTCAATATCTTCCATATCCATCTTTATAGAAACTAGATTCTCTGATTGTATCACGACCCTTTGCAATTCCATCTCTTTAAAAACTAGATTTTCTGATTGTATCTTGACACTTTGCAATTCTATCTCTTTAAAATCTGTTTTCTCTAGATGTCTCTCCTCCTCTTTAATTTCCTCACGAGAACTCAAGTTGTTAGCGATGGCATGAAGGGCTTCCACTTTCGGAATTCTAACCAGCTCTACGATGTTTTCATCCTTTGTAAACCATATCGACTTGGGATTGTTCTTGTCCACCACACTATTTTCTTTATCCGTGGTTGCTTCGGAATAATTTTGTGTTGCATACCTCTTGAAGGTTGAGACACTTGCGAATACTTCTCGGTTAGTTCGGTGTCAAAGCTAGGTTAGAAGCCCGTTGCACCGTCCATACTTGTTTTTAGACCCATCTTCTCTTGTATAGAACCTTTTAAACCACCGATGTATCCGACCACTTTCGATTTTCCGTCTCTCCTAGATTACTTGCGTTTAGAAAAACGTATAAATTCGATCGTGTATTCGGTGACGGTCTTATTTCCTTGCCCACATTCGATATACATCTTATAAAGATTTGGATCGTATTCTTCGGTAAAAAACGTTCCATCATCAATCGCTTCATTCGACGCCAAGTCCTAACCGGCCCTTTTCTTTGTCTTTGTCTTTGAATCACAAGCTTATCCCACCATACGGCGACAATTTTCTTTAGCCTCATAGCTACCATCTTAACTTGTTTGTTTTCGGGGATTTCCATGACATCGAAGAATCGATCGACATCGATCCGCAATCCATAAACTCTATAGCTCCCATGGTTCCATTAAACAACGGAATATCATCCTTCACATAATAATCACAATTGTTTCTAACTTTCTTAGCGGCTTTACATTCGATAAGTCTTTGAAGATTCTCATTGTTTTTGACCTTGTTTACATCAAGGCTTAAGCCATCCATCTGAATAGTGATCTGAGCAATGAGGTATGCGGCTAAGTCCGCGAATAAACCCTCCATGTATGCTCTGATCAATGGTTGATCTCCTATGTCTCAAGTTTCATAAAAGACAGAGAAAGCCCGCTCGATACCACTTGACGCGATCGGAAATCTCTAGGGTTAGCAAACACTAAACCCGAATGAAATTCAAGTTTAAAGCGACAAACTTGAAAAAAGTTTCTAGAATCCACTAGAAATATCCGGAATCCACCGTAAAACTCAGAATCCACTGAGAGGATCAATCTCGAATCCACGAGAGGAAATAAGAGAAAACTCTTAAAGTTTTATTAAGAATAATAATTATTGGATCTTCTTACAATGAGTCTAATGACTCTTATTTATAGCTAAAACTCTAACAAATAAAAGGAAAACTAATTTAGGAAATAGGAAACCTAATAAAAATAGGAAAACTAATAAAAATATAGAAATCAAACTTAATAGGTAAATTAACTAAAAAGAAAATAACATCTTCCATTTTCCTCCTGCATCAATTTCAAATTAAATGATTGAAAAATGATTAACTATTCAAAAGGTAGTGTACGACGATCACTAAAAGTCAAATTAAAATACTGACTTTATCTCAAGGCAGGACAACAGGTAGTAACTTTTTTAATTTATTTCTTCTGTTCTTCTTTTATCTAATTTCTTCAGATTTTGTCTAACTTGCATATGTATTAGGTATCTTATCACAACACTTTTTTTTTTATATAAAAGTCTTCTTGATTTGTTGTATAAATTTTCATGTATGGATAAGACCAAGTCTACATACATACAGACCATTCACTGGCTACACTTAAAGAAGCACGATGTTATGATATTAAATAAACCAAAAAAATCAACAAACATCATAAAGATGAATGTACTACAAAGCCTGAGAAAACACTCCTACAACAAAAATAAAAAAAAATACAGATGCAACCTGTGGTGTGAAGTTTAGTTGCGGAGACCAACCCCGAAATGAAACCTCCCGTTGTGTTTGTCGTTGAAGGCGTACTCGAGGCGTAACGGACCCAAAGGCGAATCAACACGCACCCCAAAACCATACCCGTATCCATTCCCGGGCTTTAGCCTAGCCCCCGCAGGATCACCTACAAAGCACAAAACATGAAGATCTCCTTGTATGTTTGCGATAGAGAATGGCTTGAGAGTAAAGCAAACTCTGTACCTGGGACGGTGGATCCCGATCCTAAATCAGTACCATAATCCGCAAAGATGACACCTTCGACTGGTCCTCTCTGCACAAAAAGGGTAATAATGAGGAGTCATAACAGTATTGAATACACCATAGGGTAAACGAGCTCTTAGGAATGTCGAGAGAAAGATCCTACCAATGGGAAAGAAGTCTCTCCCGAACCAACTACATATGACCGACCAGATCCTACAGCTCCCTCTTCGTAGCCTCTTATGCTGTTTGTTCCGCCGATGGCGAATGCTTCATGAGGTGAAAAGTTTCCCACCACATGTCCACCAGACAGGCTACAAACATGAACAAGGTGAGATTATGCTATATACTCAAGGAAACTGTATCTTGTAATAGCGGCTAGCTTACCTGAAAATAAAACGAGCTGGTCCGATGTTTATGCCTTTTCTGGTACGTGCATTCACTCGATTGAAAAATAACCATTCGGGTAAAACATGAAGCCCTTGTTCCATGTTAAACGCAAACTGGTATAGAAAAAAAACAGATAAAATGAGCCACGTGAAAGAAAATGAAAGGGAAGTTTTAGTTACTAATAGAGGATTCACACTGACCATCGTTGAACCATGTTCACCTGAGCCAGTATAAATGCTTTCAAACTTAGCTAGCAAGGTATCATCATGACTCTTACCGCTACACGAGCAAACACAATAGCATGTATCAGACTCAAATGACCAAAATAAAACATTACTGAAAGCAGTAAGCAAAATCAAAGACATTTCGTGCTTCACTCATATATATACCTTGCGGTTAGAGGGCTACTGTAGAAGTCCTTAATAATAGGATTTCCTTGTTCATCACGAGCACCAGCATGCTGCAACATTAAACTTTACCAGTTTAGGTCTTATAACTAAAATAATCTAATTTAAAAGCTTTATTACCAATGATGTTCTGGATTAGTATATAAACATGGAAATATTGGGAACAGTATATACCTGAAATATAAGTCCAGCGGTGCCATTCCACTTTGGCCTAAAAGGCCGACTGTATTCGATACCCGCTGTGACACGACCAATTGTGAGACTACTGTTGTCTGGTTGATTGCCGTGAACAAGATTACCGGGTGTTCTTGAATTCTATAACACAATCTGAAGCTAGTTAATCCACTACTGAACTTGGCATTCCTATAGAGATAATGGTCAATCAGAAATTTTACCTGAACCATAATAGATCTTGATGTCCTTTTGTCGTCTCCTTCAATCCATGGATCAGTGTAATTTACCCGAAATATGGAGTCAATTTGACCCCTCTCTAGGGAAACATTAAGCTTCTGGTTTCTTCCAAATAAATTGCGGTGAGAATAAGCGAAGCTGCATGTAATTTACATACTTCAGTTAGAAAGTAATGTACTCACTAAAACACAGCCTGGAATCTAAACTTGATTAAAATAATTTCATGCTACAAACCCATCCAGCAAATAATCTCATATGAATTTACCTTCCAATTAGTCCTGATAGGGGGCCACTTGTAATCCTAAGAATAAGAAATTGAGAAACTTTTTCTTCAGCCACAAAAGGAAAAAAAAGTGAAACACTACAAGTAGTAAACTAAACTTACCCACTAGATATCCCACCACCAGCAGAGAAGCCTCCACTGGGACGCTCGACACAGTTCATGATCAAATCAACCTTCCCACTATCTAGCATTCCCAGGAAAGAAAAACAAGGGAAAGAATAAAGTTTCAAAATCATACACTCCCAAAACCTATCATTATTGAACTTGATGGAAAAAAAAGCATTAGCTGAAAACCGAGGAATGCATTAACTCACCTCCTGCAGGTTGAGGAATAATGCTAACATCTTCCATGATTCCCATGGCTAGCACAGTGTCTACATCCCTTTTCCCTTGAAGCATGCTGTAGACCTACATCGATCAAATTAACAAATTAACAACAATGTTTTAGGCCAAAAACTGCAGAGGAGCTTTCTGTTTTAGGGAACCGAAGAGAGCAAGTTACAATATAATACGGTAATACCATAGAGAGTGATCAAACCTACTACAAGTTCCAAGCACCCAGAAGTGACTTTTTAACACAATAATTCAGCATAGATAGACTGGGATGCTTTAGTTAGAGACTTATCTTTACATCTAAGCTGAAAGAGTAAAATTATACCTGTCCCTTCTTTGTTGTAAGCTGCCGTAGTATTGTATCAGTGCTTGTCTTCCCTTTAGTTGGTTCGCCACTAAATATAGAATACACCATTATGAAACGAAAATCCAATGGTAGTACTTGAAATACAAAGGAAACTGACAGTGTTATCAAAAATCACTAGCTTACGTCTTACGGTCAAGGAATCGGATGGATATGTTGTTAACCTCTGCTTCAGCAACTTGAAGCCTTACTATACCCCCAGAAAGTGTATCAATATCTGAAACCTTCAATGCAGCGAGAAGGAATGATGAGTTTACATAGCCATAAAGTAAAACCATGGATCCAGGATGTAAAAGGATTTTGTTGAAAACACTCACAATTCCGAAAAGACCACGTTCCATATACCAGCCATTGATAGATGTAATAGCTTCCTCCAGTTTCTTAATATTAATCACTTTCCCTACACAACTTCACACCAACGTTTACTAACAATTACCCTATCCTATTAAACACACACCGACTTCATATGCCTCTGGTTCACGGAAGTAACATGTCTAAGAACTATTTTTGGTCATGCACTACAAATCATGACTTTTTTCATCCAAGGCTAGAATACACATTCCACACCATGTTAGACAAGTTTTAGCTTCAACTTTGCTCATGTTCAAGTACGAATCCATTACATAAGAGAAAACAAGAAGCCAAATCAGAGGATGCATACCATTTCCATCTCGGAAAGCTTCCTGTAAGAACTTTGAAGGAAGAACATTCGCGTTTTCGCAGACTAACCCACGAAACTCTTGGTTTGGTTCTACCTTGTGGCAAGCAAAAAAAATTAGAATCATATCATATCCCTAAAAAAACATAAAAAGGACCCTCTTTTACTAATCAAAGAACACACACACACATATATACTATGTACCTGAAACATCAATCTAATCCCATCTCTAGTATCAACAGCAACAGGAGTACAAGAGCAAAAGTATCCACTTTCAATAATCCGATGCACATCTTCTTGTACCTCTCTAATGGTCAATGCAGAGTTAGCTCTACAAGCTTTCAAAGCAGCCAATGCTTCAATCTCCAAGTCTTTCCTCTCTAGCTCCTCACCGTCTTTAGTCCTTACCAAAACCTCACTAATCAAAACTCTCTCCTCCGCGTTTCGAGTCACCGTGTGGCCCTTATGAATCTGCTGCTGTTGCTGTGTTGTTGTTGTTGTTGTTGTTGTGTCTCTCCCATCAATGGATAGAGACAAAGAGGCGCAGCAGAGAAGAGAAGAGCTTAGCCCATGATTTATCGCATCGTTCTTCTTCGATTTTGTGGATTGGATAAGAGATGAGACTAAAGGAGACTTTGAAATCAGAAGATGGGTCAGTGAATTGAGAATCTGGGTTTGCGAATCGAGACGAAGAATCGGTCGAGGAGAGCTTTGGCGAGTTTTGAGCGAGTCGAAGATACGATTCAGGGAGAGACGAGTCGTTGAGAGATGAGAGAGTAAGGCTTTGGAGGAAGATTGGAGATTTGCGAGGAAAGGGATATGGCCGTGAGAAGATGAATTGATGGTTTTGAGGGAAGAAGATGAAGTGAAGTGAATATCATCGTTAGCATGCATTTGCATAATGGAGGGAGATTACAGGAAGAAGAGGAAGAAGAAGAAGTAGCTTGAGGTAAAACCAGTGAAGAAATAAAAGCTAGGGTTTACTATTCGAGGTTGAAGATGATAAGAGCATTAATATCCTTTTAAGAGTAAAAAACACCTCTTAAAAAAAAATTATTTTGTTTTTATTTATTTTTTTTGAAAAAAATAAAAAAAATAAAAAAATAAAATAAAAAAACTAATCGCGGGTCGCCACGTGGCAGTGGAACCCGCGAAAAGTTTAAGAAATGCCTCCTAAAATAGAGGTTTTAGATGTGGTTTTTAAGTTTTTTTGTGGGTCCCACCTATAAGAGGTGTTGGTTAACCCTATATTAATGCTCTAAGCGAAAAAACGCCACTTTTTGTATTCTTTTAATCTAAAAATTCATTAAATTAAGAACTCGAAATAAAAATATAAGAATTCACAAAACTATATAATTTCGACACTTTATTCATAAAACTATACATAATTTATTATTTTTACATATTTAGATTTACTCTTTAACAAATTTCAAAATTAAAATATTTTCATTGTGTTCGTTAATTAGTGTTTAATATATAGTATTAAAGATCTAATATTATTTGGATAAGGTTTATCTGGTTTTAATTTTAAGTATTTAGATATAGTTTTGAAAATTGACTACTAATTAATGTAGTTTTGTAAATGCAATTTAAATAGTGTAGTTTTAGTAAATTTTCCATGAAAATATTGGTGAGAAGAACTCCAAAAATGAAAACAATGCAAAAATATCACAAAAAACAAATTCAAAATGGGAGAATCACAAAACTACACCATTTGAATTACATTTCACAAAACTACATCATTTCTAAAATATTTCACAAAACTACATCTAAACACTCAAAATTAAATCCAAATAAACCTTACCCACAAAATCTCACTCCCTTAATACTATACCCTAAACACTAATTAGCGAACCCAAATGAAAAGATTTTAATTTTGGTAATTTTTAAAAGGCTAAATCAAACTTTTAAAATTTTGAAAGGGTGTAGTTTCGTGAAAAATTTAAATTAGGTGTAGTTTTGTGAAGGAGGGATTGAAAGGCTGTAGTTTTGTGAATTCCTCATTTAAAATAAAATAGTAAGCATAAAAATATATTTTCAGATCATTAAATTAAGAATTAAAAATTTTAAAATTTAACTGATTTTTGAAAGAATGTAATGATAATATTTTTGAAAACTCTTTTTGTGGTATTTGAAGTTATTTCTTCTTCTTAAAAGTAATTTAACTGTACAAAATATGTATTTTGTAACTAAATTATATTAGTTTATAGAGTTTTAAATGATCATTACAGTAATCTCAGTTTCAAAAGGGTGTGTTCAATTTAAATACTTGCTGGCACCATATATAGATAGATACCGAAATTAATTGCTAATTAGATAAGTTAACTAGTTTTAAATTTTATTATCACTAAATTTTTTTAAAAAAAGATATAGACACCTCATCTAATCAAATCCTGTGGATTAAAATCTATTAATAAGATATCATCTCCCACTTTCTTTGGTCATCCATATATATATATATATACTAACAACCCTCATTCTCCAAATCTCACAAAACAAGTGAAACAAATAAAAAACATAACAGAACAAGTTTGTTTACATCTTGTGATGGAGAATGCTAGAACAAGCTCTTCTTCTTCTGCCCCGACGGGCCGAGAAGGAGTGAATTTCTCGGCCCCGAGGGGATTTTTCCTTAAATTTAGATCAAAATGTAAAGAAACATTCTTTCCGGATGATCCTTTTAAACCGATATTTCAAGAATCAAATGGTTTGGTCAAAACAAAGAAGCTATTGGATTATTTTGTGCCAATCTTTGAGTGGCTACCAAAATACAATCTTCAAAAGCTAAGGTACGATGTGTTGGCTGGTATCACAATCACAAGCCTTGCCGTTCCTCAGGGTATTAGTTATGCTAAGCTCGCAAGTCTTCCTCCTATCATAGGCCTATGTGAGATCCATTCATTTTCTTTTTTATTTTATTTTTAATTATGAAAAAAACAATAAGGAACTTTAGGTTAATGTTTGTATTTTTCTAATACTACTATACATAAAATGATGAATTAGATTCAAGTTTTGTGCCACCATTTGTGTACGCGTTACTTGGAAGTTCAAACAATCTAGCGGTTGGGACAGTCGCGGCATGCTCTTTGTTGATAGCTGAGACTATTGGCGAAAACATATCGAAAGAGGATCCTAGCCTTTACCTTCATTTGGTTTTTACCGCGACTTTCATCACCGGTGTATTCCAATTCGCTTTAGGCTTCTTCAGGTGAGAGTTTTGCACTATAGTTTTCCTCAGAGTCATAGTGATATATAAAAGATATGAGTCAATCCACTTATTTACGATCGATATTTAGTGAGAAACCCATTGAATTTTCATTAAAGAATGATCATGCACTAGTTAGTACTATGCATTACTCTTATCACAAAATGTTTAATTTTAGCTACTTATAAGACATTAACATATGGTGTAGGTTGGGAATATTGGTTGATTTCTTGTCACACTCGACCATAACCGGATTTATGGGAGGCACCGCGATTATTATTCTCCTCCAACAGCTTAAGGGCATGTTAGGTTTAGACCATTTTACACACAAAACCGACGTAGTTTCTGTTATTCACTCTATCATCACCAACCGCCTTGAGGTCTCTTTCTCGATCCGATCCGTCTTTCTCTTTTTACTATAAACATGTCCAAGAAAAGACTAATGGCTAATTAGTTTCATTAATGGTTTAATTACTTGATGCAGTGGAAGTGGCAAAGTGCAGTTGCTGGTATATGCTTTCTTATTTTCCTCCAAGCCACTAGACACGTTGTAAATTTTTCGTCTCTTAATTTTATTTTATTTTCTTTACCATAACTTTTTTTGGGTACTAAAATTTTAAGTGTCTCACATGAATATGTTTTGATATATATGTAGAAGAAGATAAAACCAAAGCTATTTTGGGTATCAGCAATGGGTCCAATGGTGGTAGTCCTTGTTGGTTGTCTAATTGCTTATTTAGTGAAAGGAACACAACATGGCATCCAAACTGTGAGTCACTCTCTTTCAATTAAATTTTCCATTTTTTTTAACAAGCACCATATATTACTAACAAACACACGTACAAATGTAATTAACTTGAGCAACTAGGGATTATATACTAAAAATATATGTTTATATGCATATAGGTTGGTCCATTAAAGAAAGGACTAAACCCTCCTTCTATTCAATACTTAACCTTTGACTCCAAGTATCTACCATCTCTTCTTAAGACAGGAATGATCACTGGCCTCGTAGCTTTGGCTGTATGTATAAATCACTATTTTTATCATCTTTTCTTTATCTCCTATATGCGACATTATTTATATCTATAAATTTATTGAGTTTAAAATGGGTTTATAAATCAGGAAGGTATAGCTATAGGAAGAAGCTTTGCTGTAATGAAAAACGAACAAACAGATGGGAACAAAGAGATGATAGCATTTGGTCTTATGAACATTGTTGGCTCTTTTACTTCTTGCTATTTAACAACCGGTATTTAATAATGAAATAGTTTAATACTCCCTCCGTTTCAAAATAAGTGCCTTATCGTCTTGTTATGAATATTTTTTAGGACCATTTTCAAAGACAGCGGTTAACTACAACGCGGGTACAAAGACACCAATGTCTAACGTAATAATGGGTATATGCATGATGCTTGTGCTTCTCTTCCTCGCGCCTATTTTCAGCTACACACCTTTGGTTGGTCTATCAGCAATCATAATGTCAGCTATGTTAGGCCTTATCGACTACGAAGAAATGTACCATCTATTCAAAGTTGACAAGTTTGATTTCGTCGTGTGCATGACTGCTTTCTTCGGTGTTTCTTTTATTAGTATGGACTACGGTCTAATGATGTCCGTTGGTGTTTCTATCTTAAGAGCATTGTTGTACGTCACGAGGCCATCCACTTGTAAATTAGGAAAGATACCAAACTCGGTTAATATGTTTCGTGACATGGAACAGTATCCATGCGCTGAAGATATGCTTGGTTACATCATTCTTCAACTAGGTTCTCCTATTTTCTTTGCTAATAGCACTTACTTACGCGAGAGGATTTTGAGGTGGGTTCGCGATGAACCTAAAGGCGTCGAGTTTCTTCTCCTTGATCTTTCAGGTGATTAATACGAAATTCATGAACAAATTCACTCATTGTCAATTGGTTTTAAGTTAATATTATTTGTCTCAGGTGTTTCTTCTGTTGACATGACCGGGATGGAGACACTACTCGAAGTCCGGAGAATCCTTGGATCAAAAGACATCAAGGTTAGTACTATATAGTTTATAGGAAACCTCAAAAATATATTTATGTTTTTGTAATATTTTGCAGTTGGTGATAATAAATCCAAGATATGAAGTGTTGGAAAAGATGATGTTATCACATTTTGTAGACAAGATAGGCAAAGATTCTGTCTTCTTGTCCATTGATGATGCAGTTCAAGCTTGTCGGTTTAATCTTTCCATGGCCAAACCCTAACGTTGATTAATCTTTTAATCATCACTAGATTCAGTTTTTGTGAATTAAATAGATCATCAATGTTTCGATTAAAACAACTATAATTATTATTTGGTTGCATTGTGTATTTATATTATTTGATCCATATTTATAATTTAGACACATACATTCGAATCATCACAATAACATTTGTAAAGTAAAGTAGTAAACCCTATTTTTTATGTCAAACCTAAATTAACAAAATGAATAATTAACTTTTAATTTAAACCAAAGTTAAATCTAATAGAAGGAAAAAAAAAATAATTAACTTTTACAATTGTTTAATTTTAATTTAGATATATATTCTACGTTGACTTGTCAACAAATAAAAAAGTCTCTAAAAAAATCAGTTCCCAAAATAAAGAAAAAAACCCAAAGTCAAAGCAGAATCAGATTGTTCTCTTCTCAATTCTCATGGCGAAGAAGATGAATCTGCTCTCTCTCTTCCTAATCTCTTTCCTCACGCTCTTGTCTCTCTCCTTACAAGACCAGATCATAACCATCAAGTCTCCGACACGAGCCCACGCGGAGCTCACGAGCCACGGCTTCCCCATAGGTTTACTCCCATTAACAATCAAAGACTACGTCATCAACAAAACCTCCGGCGAATTCTCTCTGTTCCTAGACGGGTCATGCAAAATCACTCTCCCTCCCGATAACTACTTAGCCACTTACTCTAACGAGGTCAAAGGTCGGATCTTTCCGGGTCAGATCTCGGATCTTCGTGGGATCCGGGTCCGTGCTTTTTTCAAGTGGTGGTCTATTACCGGGATCAGATCTTCTGGTGAGAATCTGGTTTTCGAGGTCGGTGGTGTAACGGCTAAGTACCCTTCTAAGAATTTCGATGATACGCTTGATTGTGAAGGGAAAAAACGTTCTTCTTCTTGATTGAATTTGGAAGAAGAAGAAGAAGAAAAAGGTTTTAACTTTAAACTTTTGGCTCTGTTTTTTGTTTGAGATTGTATTTGATTTTGTGTTTGGTTTTGGTGTAGAGTTAGATTTGTAGACAAAGTCTTGTCCTTTGAGATGTGTGTTGTTAGTGTAGAGTCAGAATTGTCCTTTGAGATGTGTGTGTGGTCTTAGTAAGTTATATTTTTGAAAGTTTACTTATTTAGCACTTGCTTTGCTTTTGATTGATGGCTCTTCCTTTGTTATGCAACTAGTTATCGTCGTGTGTAGCCTTTTTGTTTCCGGCTTTTCGCCTTTTTCTATGCATTTTTCGAACATAGATTTTGTATAGTTAGGCAACTATCATTCTGCTTTGATGTATCAATGTTTTAGTGTGTAGATGGTTTGTTTGGTTATTAACAAGAGATTTGTGTTCTTGTCTATGTTGCATACACAGATTCTGTGGAGGCAGGAGCAGCAAGTGAAAATAATAATAGTTTGTAATATATCTATCCTTTCTTCGTTTGATAAAAAAAAGACAAAGTTTGTAATGTAAAACGCCATCTATACCACTATTCTATGCTTTGTTTTTCTCTGCAAAACTAAAAGTTTAAAGTTTCATTGAAGCTTGTAAGTTGTGAACACATATTACACTAAAACAAGTATAAGGTCGACAAATAAAAAATACAAATACTATAATGAGTGTGACAATATGTGTAATTTTTCTAAGTTATTCTACAATCATATAATCACAGTTTTGTTGACTATGAAATGTAATACCCGTTTCATAGTGTCACAGGGTTCCCAATATTTCAAAACCGCTCTGTACACGATTACACGTGACAACATTTACTTACCTTTGCATCATTTCATACATTATAGTTTTACATTAGTTTCATAAATAAAGATTAACACTTTATAATCATATAGTCAACAAACACATGTTTCTTGAGGAAATTGTCTGAAATCGTACTTTATTTTGTATCCAAAACGTCTTCATTAAAAGAGAGCACGAGCGAAAGTCATGAAAATTAGGGGTAAACTTCTTCTTACCACACATTCAAAAATAGCATGTCCTAAAAATAAACTCAAGTAGTATAACACTATAAAACAACTAGAGACAAAAGTTGTTTCTTCAGACATCATAAAATCCAAAAAATAATCCTAACATTAAATTTAAAAGCACCCCAATCAAAAATAGGGGAAGAACCAAAAAAAAACCAAAAAAGTGTAAAACACACAAAATTACAAAAAAAAAAATGAGAGCCTCAACAAGAGTCATATGGACACTATCTGTTCTTACACTAGCAGCTATGTCTGCGTCTGCGAATCCGGTAACAGCTAGGAAAGGTGGACGAAACCGCCGTGGAAGCGCGCCGCCACAAGAAGTTAACACAAACTGGCCTGGTCAGTGGGAGATATTCTTGAAAAACTCTGGCGTGTCAACGATGCATGCCATTCTCATGCCACTAAGCAACCAGATCCAGTTCTACGACGCAACCATTTGGAGAATCTCGCAGATCAAGCTACCTCCAGGCGTACCGTGCCATGTCGTTAACGCCCAGACTAATCGTGTAGATTGTTGGGCTCATTCTATCCTCGTTGATGTCAACACCGGTTTCATTAAGCCATTATCCGTATGTATCTTGAATCACTTAACATAATTTGAGTTACGTGAACTAATTAAAATTCATTTACATGTGCATTGCAGCTTGCTACGGATACATGGTGCTCATCGGGAGGTTTAACCATAAATGGGACACTGGTGAGTACTGGAGGATACGGAGGTGGAGCCAACACGGCGAGGTACTTGGCTAGTTGTGCAAACTGTGGTTGGGTGGAATACCCTCAGGCACTAGCTGCCAAGAGATGGTACTCAACGCAAGCCACTCTACCTGACGGAAACTTCATTGTGGTCGGAGGAAGAGACGCCTTGAACTACGAGTACATCCCAATGGAAGGACAAAACAATAAGAAGCTCTATGACTCAATGCTACTTAAGCAAACAAACGACCCCGAAGAGAACAATCTCTACCCATTCGTGTGGCTAAACACCGACGGTAACCTCTTCATTTTCGCTAACAACCGGTCTATCTTACTAAGCCCGAAAACAAACCAAGTTGTTAAGGAGTTCCCTCAGCTTCCGGGTGGTGCACGTAACTACCCGGGATCAGGCTCCTCCGCGCTTCTCCCTATCCATCTCTACGTTAACAACCCGAAAGTCATCCCGGCCGAGGTTCTTGTTTGCGGTGGAGCCAAACAGGACGCGTATGGCCGAGCTGGTAAAAAACTATTTGAACCAGCATTGCAAGATTGCGCGAGGCTTAGACTCAATACTGCCAACCCTAGATGGAAGACTGAGATGATGCCTACGCCACGTATCATGAGTGACACTGTCCTCCTCCCTACCGGAGATGTACTTCTAGTCAACGGAGCTAAACGTGGCTGCTCGGGATGGGGATACGGTAAAGACCCTGCCTTTGCTCCACTCTTGTACAAGCCTCGCGTTGCACAAGGGCAACGGTTCAAGGAGCTCGCGCCTTCCAACATCCCACGTATGTACCACTCAATCGCCATCGCTCTCCCTGATGGCAAAGTTCTTGTCGGTGGTAGTAACACCAACAATGGTTACAAGTACAACGTCGAGTTCCCTACAGAGCTTCGCGTAGAGAAATTCTCCCCGCCTTACCTCGACCCGGCTCTGGCCAACATGAGACCAAAGATCGTTAACACAGCCACGCCAAAACAGATCAAATTCGGACAAAACTTCAATGTGAAGGTCGAGCTTAAACAAACGGATGTGACCAAGGAGAATCTCAAGATCACCATGTTAGCTCCTCCTTTTACGACGCATAGTATCTCGATGAATATGAGGCTGCTCCTGTTGGGTGTCGCTGGCGTCAAAGGTGCGAGCGGTTCGTTCGATGTACAGACCGTCGCGCCGCCTAACGGAAACCTAGCTCCACCTGGTTATTATCTACTCTATGCTGTCTACAAAGGTGTTCCTAGCCATGGAGAATGGATTCAAATCGTTTAAAGATAGCTTTTTAACCATTTTTGTTTTGCCTTAACATCTTAATATGATTAAAATCTAGTAAATTTCAGTTAATTTTTTGGTTTATGTATTGTATAAGCCACCAACCAATTAGTGGAAACCTAGTCCTAAATTTTTGAATAATTCGTTTTTGATTATGAACTTATAATGCATTAATTAACAAAAAAAAAAAAACTTATAATGCATTGCATAAATGTAGTCTTTTACAAAAAATCAAATCACAGAACGCAAAGCCAGATTCCAAATACAATAAAACTCGTACCTATCAAAGCAAGTCCGATCTGAATTTCTTCTCCCAGAAGAACCCCGAAAGCGGCGGTTGCGGCGAACGTCGTCGCGTTAGTGACCGGAACGGCGAGAGAGATCGGCGCATTACTTAGTAAGGTGAAGAAAGTGGCGGAGGCTGATAGATTGATCAGGAAAGGTACTGAGTATTGCCAGAAGAGGAGGAGATCGATCCAATCTCGGAGAGCGGCCAGGATTTTCCGGCGGAGGTTTGATCGGATCTGAGGAGGAGAATGTGATTTTGCGGAAGATTTTTTGTCCCATGCGATCGCTCCGCGACGGATCAAGGCGTTTGTTGCTCCCCACACGACGCCTACGGCCACCATCTTCTCCATGTCTTTGTTCATCGTCGTCGTTGTATTATTCACGAAGGTAATTTTTGATTATTTTGATTGTTCAACACCTATAATGCTAATATGAAAAGATAAAGGGACTAATTATGTAAATAGTCAAAGTTTATGATCTATTTATGTAAACATGATAACCAAATTATCTTAACGGGTCTATCGGCCCAAAAATAACATAACAGGCCTAAACGTCGACGTTTTGTGTAAGAAAGATTCGCTTTACGCTACTTTCTCTCGTCGTTGTCACCAGAAACTTGAAGGACCAAAACCAAACGCCATGAACGGCAGCGAGATCCCGACGACGGAGGAGATCGATGATTCTGGTAATATTCTAGATCTAAGTAGCTATCAGCTTCATAGTCTCGAAGAGATCGAGTTATCGCCGACCTTGATCGAGCTAGACCTCACGGCTAATCGTTTGTCTGGATTGGACTCGAGAATCTCGCAGCTATCCACGCTGAAGAAATTTTCTCTTCGTCAGAACCTAATCGATGATTCCGCCGTCGAGCCTCTTTCTCGCTGGGACGCCTTGTCCGATCTCGAGGTGCGATTAGTGTTGGATTAGTGTTGTAATGGAGACTCTTCTTCTGTTGATTCTCATTTTTGCCATTTATGGTTTGATAGGAGTTAGAATTAGGCATGAATCTATGTAGGTAGTGGATGAAGAAGAATGTTTACATGGTCTATAGATAATTACAAGTTGTCTTGATTATTGTTTTTTGTTGTAGGAGCTAATTTTGAGAGATAACAAGCTTGAGAAAGTACCAGATGTGGCCATATTCTCGAAGCTTTTGGTTTTCGACATATCTTTCAACGAAATCACTTCGTTGCAAGGATTATCAAAGGCCACTAGCTCATTGAAGGAACTCTATGTGTCTAAAAATGAAGTTAACAAGATTGTGGAGATTGAACACTTGCATGACTTGCAGATTCTTGAACTTGGGTCTAATAGATTACGGGTTTGTATCACGTTTTTGCACTTTTTTTAATCGATTTATAGTGTTGGGGCAATGCATACGAAATAGTTGATGTTGGTTTCAGGTGATGGAAAATATGGAGAACTTTACAAAACTTGAAGAACTATGGCTTGGAAGAAACCGCATCAAAATTGTTAACCTTTGCGGGTTAAAATGTATAAAGAAGATCAGCTTGCAGAGCAATCGGTTGACTTCAATGAAAGGATTTGAGGTGTGCACTACTTACCTTCATGTAGATATTCGCGTTCCTTATACCATCGTTGTTTTCTTCTTCTGATGTATGAAGAAAAATATGTTATTAGGACTGTGTTGCTCTTGAAGAGTTATATTTGAGCCATAACGGTATCTCAAAAATGGAAGGCTTGAATTCATTGGTTAATTTACGGGTATTGGACGTTTCGAACAACAAGCTCACATCAGTTGATGACATACAGAACCTAACTAAGTATTGTATCTTTCCATTGATGCACACATATTTATTGTTCTTTTGGTAATTTTTCTCTGTACTGACTCTACGTGACTTGTAATGTAAAGGCTGGAAGATTTATGGCTTAATGACAACCAGATAGAATCACTTGAAGAAATCACAGAAGCTGTTACGGGCTCTAAAGAGAAGCTTACCACTATCTACCTTGAAAAAAATCCTTGTGTAAGTTTAACCATAATCCTAGGTCTTTATGTCACTTGTTGTCGATTTTTTATCACATATTATACTGTTATTGTAGGATCTCATTATCTTGGTTTCTCATGTGAACTGTCAGTTTTGAGCTTGATTACTGATTCATATATATGTTCCCATTGCTGGTCTTGTTCCTAGATAAATCATAGTTTCTGGATCTTTAGATTTAATACTAAGGTTTCTCAGGCGTAAACATAAATTGAGTATCACTAACATAGCTGTATTATTACTTCATTTTGGATGCATTAAATGATTATCTTGTTAGAAGTATAACGTTTTGTGTTGTCTTTCTCTTCTCAGGCCAAGTCTTCAGATTATGTTGCTGTGCTCAGGCAAATTTTTCCAAATGTGGAGCAAATAGATTCTAACTTATTTGCTTAAAGATGGATACTCCTTATTTGCTCTTTTTCATGAGTGTCTGCAATTCCTCATAGTTCAGACTTCAGAGCATCGTCATCTAACTGTTCTGTTCGCTGATATTTTATGGAAGAGTTTTGAAATTTTTGTAATTCCTTTGCAAGCAAATCAATACTTGTTTTTGGTCTGTAGCAGTATGTGGAGTTTGTAGTAGTACTTGTGGTTGCTATTTTACAAGTTTTACATTTAGAGTTTTTCTTAAACCATATGAATCTAGTTTTCAAATATTATGATCTCACACACAGTGTATATATTTCGGATATTTCTAGACATACACAGATTCCTATATGTCATCATATTCTATAAATGCAATGTTCATGAAGATACATTAACCTAAGAAAACATGCATGGTTGGTTAGTAATGCAAAGCCATCAACGGAAAGGTGGTAGTAATCCGAGGTGATATAACCTCATAAAGTATAAAAGTAATAATATTAAAAAATATCAAAAGAAATAGAGAGAGAAAAACACAAAAAGGAGATACAAAAAAGGTGTTAATGGGATCCTAGTAGCTCTTTGTTCAATGGTGTAAAACCATGTCATAAATGATATATACACAGCTAGATAACACACAAATATGACTTATAACAGTAGTTATAGTAGCTGAGCAGGATAAATGTAACGATTAGTCATATATTCTTGGCATTAACATTTAGAAAATGTAGCAACGATGGAGATTAATTTGAGTTATATATTTATTATGTATGTGTAGACATAGCTAGAGATCAAGACAACTCAGATAACGTAACGTGCCTGGCGCATATTTATAGTTTTATCACACAATAATTTTTTTTGAAATTTTCTATAGTGATTGTTGACAACAAATCAAGGTGTAAAGGTTGCTTAAGTTTTATTAGAGAAGCTTTTAGGTTTTAGGCTATAATTTAATATTATTTATTTATTGTATAATAGTATATAATCATAAAACCAAAAACAATGATTTTAATATACAGAAATAGTACTTTACGTGTCATTCTACAATGTATATTGCATCTAATTTATAAGGATAAGATTTATAACAATTATCAAAAGAAAGATAATATTTAATTATCAATTTGTGTATAATTGTTCACTTTTATAGTTACTCAGATGAACTTGCATGTACACTTGTTCTTGTTACCTTATAAAAAAGAGATAAGATTTATCAAAACTTAATTTCCTAATTAGAAATGCATTAAAAAGTAAAAACTAATTAATAGTCATACATACACAACAAAAATTAATATTTTTTTCTTTCTTTCAGATTAGAACAATTGCGTGATATCACATCTTTATAAAAGAGTTGTAATATATTGTCCATTTCAACTAAAATTTTCCTAAGACAAAACTAATTCAATGTAACACTTAGTTTTTGATCATATTTGATTTTGTTAATATAGAAATGGAACTTTTCTGGTTGGTAAACTAAAAACAATAATAATTGTTTTAAGGAATGATATTTTAAAGAAATTTAATGAGACTTAATTAGTGAAAAATGAAAAAATGAAAAACTGAATCATCAAAAACAAAATGTGACAAATCAGATTTTATTTTTTGCATTACCACTAATTATGCTTTTCCATCAAAATACAAGATAGATTCAAAAATTAAGATTCTAAAACAATATCATTATCAAACGTATTTTTAGAAAAATTCTTAAAAGTTGTACAAGATGTCCTACAACTTAATTAGTTTAGGGTCTATAAAATATCAAAAGAAATTACAAAAACAAATTTTATCCTTATAGATATTAAACAACCAGGATTTACCGATTACTAATGGCCATATTATCCCTTTCATATACTCACACATTAAATAAGATTTGACTTACTGTCAAAAAAATATAAATAAATATTTTGACTTTAATTTTTTTATTAAAGAAAAAAACATTAATCAATCCGACCCATTCTTTTATGCAGTCGTGATCCTCATACACTTAACACAAAATTGCGTGTATATAACCAGACAACTTATGTTTTAGACACAACACTTCAAAGATAAACACAAACAACACAACAAAAAATTATATTAACTCTCATCTTCTTCTGTTTTTTTAATTCACATACTAATGGAATCACCTAACATCACAAGTCACACAAGTCTTCTATCAAAGATAGACCTTGAAAACCAAAACCCTAACCCTATTTTCTCAACAATCTCCGAGGTTAAATCTGAGGCTAAGTCTCTCTTCTCCTTAGCCTTCCCAACAATCCTCGCTGCGCTCATCCTCTACGCTCGTTCAGCCATTTCAATGCTCTTTCTTGGCCATATCGGCGAGCTAGAACTCGCTGGTGGCTCCTTGGCCATAGCATTTGCCAACATCACTGGCTACTCTGTTCTCTCCGGCCTCGCACTTGGCATGGACCCGCTTTGTTCTCAAGCCTTTGGTGCCGGAAAACCGAAACTTCTTTCCTTAACTCTCCAACGAACCGTTCTTTTCTTGCTCACGAGCTCGATAGGTATCGTGGCTCTATGGCTAAACTTGGGAAAGATCATGATCTATCTACATCAAGATCCAAGTATCTCATCATTGGCTCAAACATATATACTTTGCTCTGTTCCTGATTTGCTCACCAATTCATTATTTCAACCTTTTCGTATATATCTTCGAGCGCAAGGTATCACAAGTCCAATAACCCTAGCTTCACTCGCCGGCACCATCTTTCACATACCCATGAATTTTTTCCTAGTTTCTTACCTTGGTTTGGGTTTAGTCGGCGTTTCAATGGCGGCTGCGGCTTCCAATCTCTTTGTCCTCGTTTTTCTTGTGGCACACGTTTGGATCGCGGGTCTACACACGGCGACTTGGACACGTCCCGGTTCCGAATGTTTCAAAGACTGGGGACAACTTATTAGCTTCGCCGTACCTAGCTGCATAGGCGTATGCCTAGAGTGGTGGTGGTACGAGATCATGACCGTTATGTGCGGTTTACTTATCAACCCTAAAACCCCTGTCGCGGCAATGGGCATACTTATCCAAACAACGTCGTTGCTCTACATTTTCCCGTCGTCCCTAGGGTTTGCGGTTTCCACCCGCGTAGGCAACGAACTCGGCTCAAACCGCCCTAAAACGGCTAGGTTATCGGCCATAGTTGCTGTTTCCTTCGCGTGTGTTATGGGTTTAACCGCATCCACGTTTTCTTGGGGCGTAAGCGACGTATGGGGACGGATTTTCACAAACGACGTCGATATAATCAAGTTAACGGCGGCGGCATTGCCGATTCTCGGACTCTGCGAGCTCGGGAACTGCCCGCAAACCGTAGGTTGCGGGGTGGTTAGAGGCACCGCGAGACCGTCAATGGCGGCGAACATAAACCTAGGAGCGTTTTACCTTGTCGGAACGCCAGTAGCGGTTGGGCTAACGTTTTGGTTGGCGTATGGTTTTGTTGGGCTTTGGTTAGGTCTTTTGGCGGCTCAGGTTTGTTGTGCTGCTTTGATGCTTTATGTCGTTGCGTCTACTGATTGGGAGATAGAAGCCAAGAGAGCAATGAAGCTAACGTCCACTGAAAACGTTGACGTGGTTATAACGGCGCAAAGTAACAGCGACTTGACGGAGCCGTTGTATTACGTTGTTACTGTAGTTGCTGACTAACATCAAAATCTAAATGCTTTGCCTTTTTTCTTTTTAGCCAAAAAAATATCCAAAAATATAATCTTTTTTTTCTTTAAATTCTGGTTTATAGAATTAATAAATATTTTATTTTTGAAATTGTGGGATTGTAAATTTTACTGGAATCAAAACAAAAAAATGACTTAACAATAATTTTGTTTTCTATAAAACTTAATTATATAGGGTAATTCTTCCTAGTTATTTGTACCTCATCATACATGATATACTTTTATGTGACACATCATCAAATTCATGAGAATTACATAATTACTTGGGAGAATTACGAAACTACAACATTTGAATTACATTTCACTAAACTAAACCATTCCAAAATAACTTCACAAAACTACACCTAAACACTAAAAATTAAATCTAAATAAATCATACCACACAATCCTAACCCTTTAATATTATACCATAAACACTAATTAGCGAACCCAAATGAAAAAAAAAATAATTTTGGTGATTTTTTAAAAGTTAAATCAAACTTTTAAAATTTTAAAATGGTGTAATTATGTAAAAATATCGAATTAGTTGTAGTTTTGTGAATGAAAGGATAAAAGAGTGTAGTTTTGTGAATGAAAGGATAAAAGAGTGTAGTTTTGTGAATTAAAGTGTAAGTGTAACCGCATCCGCCACAGCATAAATAAGGCCATTTCAGCATGCCGTAACATCGAATTGTTTTAAGTATAATTATCAACGCGGCCAAACAATTAATATAGCTGTCGCAAAATCTAGGGCATGCTCTTATTAATTATATGTTTGAAAAAACTAACTAGCCCTAATTTAAAAGAGAATGAAAATATATGTCCTGATATATATGATGCATTTTATATTAATTAGTTTTCAAATCTAAAATTATTCATATGTCAACTGATAATTTATTTTGTTAATCAGTCATGAAAAGCCGTCGTTATAGCATTTTTTGTGAGCTCTTGGGGTCATTGTTGCTCATTATTACATGGAAATAGAATATGTCTCAAAAGACTTTTCTTTGTAGAAACTCGTATATCAGTTATTTTGTCTTTGAATTTCAAACATCCCAACATGTCATCGAAAATTATACAAACATTCAGGCTGGCCAAAGATCACCCGTTGACTTTGTACTCTATACAAAGGTTTGACTTGTGAATTTGTTGTATATATTTGACTTTTAGAAAAATTATTTGTATATTTCATTCCCATGTAAATAAAATATCATTAAGCCCCAAAGTCACCACATAACGCTAACAAAAATACTTAAAAGTATTGTTAGTAATAACAAATGTTAATGTAAAACATTTTTTAACATTGGCTCTATCAAGTAACTATGGCATTATTATGCCATTTTAGGTTTTAAGCATATAATACAACAAATATATATATATATAGCCAAAGTAAAACTATTCAAATGTATATTTTTGAGTTAATGACTTTCTCAAAGAGACGTGCTTTTCGATTGGGGTCATGTCTACAAAACACTGAAGCATGCTTCTTGTTCTATAGGTCCACGTACATTATCTATACTTCTATTATATAGTTTTTTATAAAGATTTTCTTATAATATTTTGTTTTCCTCTTACTTTTTCCAAAAAATGATTTACTCCATCTTTACTATAACCATGGCTTAAATCAAAATAAAAAGTTGGAAATTTAAACTTTATCCTTCAAAATTCAAAACGAATCAATCTTTCAACACAATTTTATTTAGGGTGAATTTGCCGAATGGACCCTTTTATGAAACTAACTAAAAAAGAAGACAGTTTACTGTGTACAATTAGCAAAATAGGTCTGTAGGGCCATCAGGTAGGACCCACACGTGTAATAGAGGAAAAATGGAGGTTACGAAACTGCCCCCAAACAAAATCGCACGCTATATAAATATGGGTGTATTTGTGTATGTGTGTATTTGTGTATATGTGTATTTGTGTATATGTGTATTTGTGTATATGTCTTAGGCAATTAATGTGAGTGCGAGGCATTAATGATGGTGCAGGGATAAGTGACAGGGGAGGAAAAAGTGGCGGTTTGGAAGCGACTAATAAAAATGGGCCTGATGAAGCCCATAATAAAATTGGCAAATATCTCATATTTAAATATTAAAAAAATTAGAAAAAAAGAGTAATGTTGGCGACGGAGGAGACAGCACATTGGCCGAATATCGTCCATAAAGGTCTTATAATGATTAAATCGTGAAGATATCCAACAAAATTTTTAAAAAAAAAAATTACAGGGATAGAAGTGTGGTGAAGATGGAAGGTGAACGAATATATCATACTTTTATATGAAAAAATAGGTTAATGTACATTATTTCTATTTCTAACTTATCCGATCTGTTTTTAATAGTTGATGATGTTGTTGTTGTCCAAGAAGGACGGTGGATAATGTACACCAACAGAGAGTGGGAGTTCAAGACGAGCACAGGAAGGCAAGGACGGTGTCTGAAATTGGGTGGGGTGGAAACATACTCAGAATTGGAGAGGCGGGTGAAAATCATGTATGGGATGTTAGAAGAAACGCAAATGGTTGAGCTGTCCTACTGGATGGAGGATGTTTTAAGCGAAGAAAGAGGTATACAAGTAAAACCGTCCGCTGTATCAAACGATGGGGAATACAAAGTCTATAAGTTGCTCGCTTTGGATAATGAGGGGGTGAATCTGTTGGTGACATTCAAAAAACAATTAAGCGGGGAAGTTATTTTTGTGAAGTCGCCGGAGTTTTGCGAAAGAGGGCAAGAAGGTTTTCATCGGAAGGTGGCCAAGAACCGGAATCAACGTCAATCGTGGTAAGCAAAAAGGGTACATTTACAGAACTGATGGCTGAGGTAGAGAATATAAAGGACAATAGAGTGGATATGGTTGTTGCGTATGGAATACCAACAAAAGTGATTGGTATGATGGTGAACAATCATGATGATTTTGAGTTTGATATAAGCGAAGAAGAACTAATAGCTCGAGTGGAGGAAGTTCAAGCCGAACCGGCTAAAAAGCAGATAGAAGAGACTAAAAATGATAAACACAACATGATGACGGATGAATGGGTTGATGATGACGAGTTAGCGGAGAACGAGGAGAGCGAAGTGGAAGAGGATTACGACTGGGATGAAATGCATGAATTGGTTAGGAATGACAGGCCACAATTAGAAGATGGTGACGATGAAGATCGGACTCACGTAAGAGTATAGAACCAGCCACATTCTCTGACTCCAACTCTATGAAATTACGCATATCCGAAGGCCTTCGATCTTCTCACAAATGAAGGGATACATAACAACGCTTGCAATCGAAGAGCCGGCGGGAAACCATAACAAACCGTGGATTTCGTTGGAGTCTAGCCTCGAGGATGCGCAAAGGATGATCAATACCAACAGTAGGGAAAAGCGCCGCAGAGTCTCCATAAATGAGAACCTTCCCCAAGGGAAATCCAAGAAGAATTGTACATCGTGCAACATTTCAACGTACTTATTTGTGACATATTTTTCGTTATTGCTACAAACAATAACACCATCAATGATAACTATTAGAGCATAACAAATCCTTTTCCAATTAGTCAACGGAGGCAAAATTTCCCCTTTCTTGTCTAGCCTCGAATCTCAACAACATCCGCGACAAACACAATCTTCTTGTCGAAAACAAACGGTTCCATACGTACGCATAAGCCGGTCCCGGTGTCCTTCAATCTCGGCCTCCGAAGGATATTGCCACATTTCAAGCCGATTCATTCAGGCCGAATTCTCGAATTGAAAACCTCATTGGCTTGCCGCCATATACGACCCATAACTCATGCATTTTTTTGGTGACTAACTGCCTCACAAGAAGACTAATTATCAATTTACCCGAGTGGATGCATCTGGCAACAGGCAATTCGAATAGCCCACGAAACTGAGATTCCATTAACGTCTCCCATGCTTCGTTCCTTTGAGATATTCCCGCCAAAAGACCCAAATATTCAAAGCTTAGAATGGATATTGATACGCCCACCAACAGGCAACCGATTCGCAGAATACAACCTTGGAGGTAACTTTGCATTCAATCGACGATCGTCCATAATCGTAAATTGAAAAGGGAAATGAAAAAATAGAAGTTAACAATTGGAAGGGAAGTAAGTTTCTCTAGGTTAAATGTAAATGAGTAAAGAAGTAATAACTTCTCTCGCAAAAACCGGTCCGAAAATTAGGAGGTCAAGTACTTTTCCCGCTACACAAAAATTGAAATCGATTTGAACATTAACTCACCCGGATGCTGTTTTCTCGAAACGGATCTTGTTGTCCGTCCGGGAGTAACACCGGATCCTCTGAAGCCATGTTCCTCGCCTTAATAGAAATCGATAGTGAGTAAAAATGTATTGATTAGGGTTCGTGGATAGAAAGAGGTGAAACAAATCGACTCAGATAGAGGAGAGAAAGATCGAAAAAGAATTGTTAAAAACAATGATTTCAAAAAAGTGAGTGAGTAAAAATGTATTGATTAGGGTTCGTGGATAGAAAGAGGTGAAACAAATCGACTCAGATAGAGGAGAGAAAGATCGAAAAAGAATTGTTAAAAACAATGAGCCTCAAAAAAGTGAGCTCAAATACCAAAAAAGATGTTAACAAAAAAAAAAGTTTTACGGCGATAATATACATTAAAATAAGGATATATTGTGATATTTCATCATGGCATAAACGTAATATACAATGCATATATACCCATAAACGAAAACCACAAAACAAGCGCCTCTTGCGACCACACAAATGGGAGAGAGAAAAGTGTCCTTCTTGCAATATTTCTCAAAAAACTGCCTATTTTGACAAATATCCCTTTTATTTATTATACATACATGTTAATCCTTACTTTTTTTTCTCCTCTTTTTTTATATTTTCCCCAAGAATAGATAATCAGGATATTTAGTCTAATTAATGTTATTCATAAAAATAGACGATTTAACTAAATAAAATAAATAATCGTATTGATGGAAACAACAGTTCACGAGAAGAGTTTTGTCCCTACCACAAAGCTAACAAGAAATGATATAAGAGAGAGAGAGAGTCACGGGCATTTAAAGAAAACATCAAAAAATCAAATGTCAACTTCTAAGTGGACTCTCATCACCAATTCACGATTGTAAATACTTTCTCTTTTATTTCACATTTAAATTCTACCATAGAGTAAAAATGTTAGTTTTTTTTTTTACCATTTAACTAAGTTTTCAAATGAACTAATTTGTGTAAAAAAAATTGACAACCAAAATCTGAAAAAGTTCGACCATAGTTTGGTTTTACTCTTGCAAATGACAAATTTTATGTTAAAGAAAATTAACAAAAAAGCTATCATGAGATTATGTTATGTCGGTCTTGTCTCCATATGCTTTGAAACGATTGCCATATATTCACATAGTTTCCTTTTTTCTTATACCAAACACATACTGTTATAGTATATAAAACGTGGTTAATTAGCTTTTGTTTCTTAATGTAATAATCAAGAAACCAATTATGGGTTTGGGTTTCTATAACTAAATAATAGCGTCTCCTTTGTCCCTTTTTGACATTTTATTAGGCCTCTCTCTCTCTCTACATGTGAGTGAAACCACCCCGTGACCTCTTAACACCACACACATTTATATATATATATACATATTGAGATATCACACATAACCATATGTTAGTGAATATACTTTTGTATCTTTGGCTCCACATAAAAAAAAAACTCTTTATATTATTTTTGTCATTGATTCTTGTCATATAGATGCTCAAATTCAATTCAACACAAGCTACCATTTTCTTTTTCTTCCTTATCATTCTTTGTTCAACGCAAACACATAGCCACACAAAAGGTCTAAGATTACGTCCAAGAAACCAGAAGAATGTGAACACAACGAGTCATCATAAACAAAGCCAAGAAGAAGATGAATTCATAAGATGGGTGAGATTCGTTGGGAGGCTTAAACATTCTGTGTTCAAGACAGCTAAGAACAAACTATTTCCTTCATATACACTAAGTGTACATAAGAATCATAATAAAGGTGACTTCACTACAATACAAGACGCCATTGATTCTCTACCTCTTATTAATCTTGTTCGTGTTGTTATCAAAGTTCATGCCGGAATTTACAAGTAAGCACGATTAGTCTTTTTTTTCCACCACATATTTTTCATATTAATTCCAAAAAGTATCATGTGATTAGTCTTGAGTGTTTTTTTTTGTCTTGTTACATTTTATAAATTAATTATTTGTGTTAGGTATTTTTGTAATTGAACAATTTAATTCAAATTTGTAACACATGTGTAGCTTTTTTTCCCTCTATTTGCAATATGTAGATGCATGCAACTATTTTCCAACAAAATCTAACGGTAGATTCTAGAGTTTTGTCTATAAGTATTTGCAATTAATTTTTTTTAAGTAGCAAAATTTTTCTTTTCTTACAGCTGCATATATAAGCAAAACCTAATTATGAAATTAAAAAGAGTTCAAAATAAACACATATATACTGCCAATAAATGAATCAATGATATCTCCCTCAAAATCAACACTACATGATCACGTGAACTGTAAATTTAATGATATACAAATAAAGGTGGATGCATTATGTATATAGTATTCTCTAGGAAAATTGATTTTTATACAGACATTTTATGATATGCAAGGGTCCACATGATTCATAGACTTTATCATTCATTCTTTTTGGACAAATATTTTATGTAGATATTCTAAAAATTATATGTAATTAAATAAACAAAATAGTAACCAAAAAATGATTAAAATGAATGTATAGGGAGAAAGTGAATATACCTCCAATGAAGGCATTTATAACAATAGAAGGAGAAGGAGCAGATAAAACATCACTTGAATGGGGAGACACTGCACAAACACTTGATCCTAGAGGCTTCCCTATGGGCACTTTCAACTCAGCCTCCTTCGCCGTCAATTCGCCATTCTTTGTAGCCAAAAACATCACTTTCAAGGTATATATATAACTTTTGTTACCATATAGTTGTTTCAAAATTGATATTAATGATATGTGTTAAGTTTTGAATAGAAAAACTAATTAGTGGCCATATATGTATGTAGAACACAACCCCAATGCCCATATCGGGGGCGGTTGGAAAACAAGCGGTGGCATTGAGGGTATCGGCGGACAATGCCGCTTTTTTCGGGTGTAGCATACTTGGTGCTCAAGACACTCTCTATGATCAGTCAGGAAGACATTACTACAAAGATTGTTACATTGAAGGATCTGTCGATTTCATCTTTGGAAACGGACTTTCCTTATACGAAGTAATTAAACATTCCAACCTCGCTATCTCTAGCGTCCGACTAGCGCCTAACATATTGCAAACACATTACCTATATATAGACTTTTTGATAACATTTATCAGTAGTATACTACGTACATTGATCATATGTTATTCTAACAAATTGTGTGTGTTTAATTAGGGGTGCCATTTACACGCGATAGCGAATAAGCTAGGGGCATTGACGGCGCAAGGGAGGAGCAATGTGGTAGAGGACACAGGCTTTTCGTTTGTAAAATGTAAAGTGACAGGGACAGGGGTCTTGTACCTAGGCAGAGCATGGGGTCCTTTCTCAAGAGTCGTCTTTGCTTACACTTACATGGACAATATTATACTACCTAAAGGATGGTATAATTGGGGTGACCCTTCTCGCGAAATGTAAATTTACTTCTTTACTCCTCATTGACATCATTTTATTTAAAAAAATATAACCAAAATTATAGGAATATTTAGAAAATATAAATATATTGCTCAAGGCATTAACGCATGCGTGCATGGTCCACTTTTAGTGCTCTTATATAAGACAAAAGAAAAGTGACAAAGAAGAAAAAGAATATTAAATAGTAATTATAGAATAAATGATGTGGAAGCAGGACGGTGTATTATGGACAGTACAAGTGCACAGGAGAAGGAGCAGATTATGGAGGTAGGGTTGCTTGGGCTAAAGAGCTCACTGACGATGAAGCTAAACCTTTTTTATCACTTACCTTCATCGATGGCTCTCAATGGATTACACTCTAACCATTTTATATATTTATTACAGTCTTTTTTTTCCTTAATTTTTTACCTATTTAATAATGTACATTTTTCCTTGAAAAAATGAATAACAATTCTTTTTTTTTTCAATTTAATTCATACATAGTTTTTCTTCTGGTTATTTAGGGCTTTACCCCCAAAGGGCCAAAAGGCCCAAAACCAATTTAATGAAACTGTTATAAAAAAAGAAGAAACCTTTATAAAAAAGCCTTATATATGGGCTTATTAAATAAAAGCCCATTTAAAAAGCCCAAAATACAGAACAACGAGTGGTCATGTCATATCATATCCCGACAAGTAGTAACAGTCACCGTTCAAGCTGCGCTTAACTTTAAAAACCAGCGTCGAGAATAGCAGACCAAGACTAGACTACAATGGTGAACCCAGTCAATTTTATCAGGCGAGCACCGGTTCCATTTAGGTCTATTGGGTTTTCGGGTGATAAGACTTCGTGTTACCTTAAAAGGACACATAATGAAGCTGGTTCGAGCAGGGCTCTTTCGTTTGGGTATAAACATGTTTCGTTGAGCTTTGGTCTGAGGAATTGGTCTGGGCGTTTCGGGACTGGGTTTAGGCATATGGGTTCTGTCTCTTCAGTCTCAGGTGGAAATTCAGGTGATTCCGGCGGTGTAGGGGGCGGTGGTGGTTCAGGCGGTGGTGGTGAAGAAGGTAGCGGCGGGAACGGAGACAAGTGGTCCTTTCTCTCATGGTAACGATACTTACTTCCTAATCATGTTAAAGATGTTTCTTTTGAATGTAATTAGACAAAAGCCTAAACATAAATACACTTTGTAAACTCTGTGCGTGTGCGCCTTTCAGGTACATGGCTCTTCTCTCAGATTCTCCTGTCTTGACCAAAGCTGTGACGTCAGCGATTTTGACACTCATTGGAGATTTGATATGTCAGGTAACTAACTAACTCTCTTAATGATGTGCTTAAGCAAGTCATTGTATATTTGCTTAGCTTTGTGGTTATTCTGTAAAGGAACTTGCTTTTTCTTGTTTACACTTGGTTATAGCTTACAATCGATAAGAGTTCGTCTCTGGATAAGAAGAGGACACTCACGTTTACCGCCTTGGGGTTAGGTTTAGTCGGTCCTGCATTGCATTTCTGGTATTCACCGTGTGGACCTTTCACCATTAGTACAAAATCATCACAACATTTTATTGCTTATAATCATGTCGCTGTTTGTATCTTTTGTGACTCTGTTAAGGTATTTGTATTTGAGCAAAGTGGTGACTGCTTCCGGGTTATCGGGAGCTGTTATGCGGCTTTTACTGGATCAGGTAGCAAACTCACCTACTTTTTTTGTGTATTAACAATTCCGTTTCCGTCTCACTTCCTTTGTGTTGACACGAATCTTTTTGTGTCTTGCAGTTTGTTTTTGCTCCGGTTTTCGTTGGAGTTTTCCTATCAGCAGTTGTGACACTTGAAGGGAAACCATCAAATGTTATACCGAAGCTAAAGCAGGTTTGATTAATAGCTAACTTAAAACTTACAGGAGCCTAAAGTTCGATACTTTTGTATATTTTTTTTACCGGAGTTTATAGTCAGAATCCATGAATTGGTTGTTGTGTAGGAGTGGACAGGTGCAGTGCTAGCAAATTGGCAGCTATGGATACCTTTTCAGTTTCTTAACTTCAGATTTGTTCCACAAAACTTCCAGGTCTGTTACTAAACCCTGTCACGACATGACATTAGCTCGCTTACATCATCGGGTTTCTTATATATATATATTTGAATTTGTAGGTATTGGCTTCGAATGTGGTGGCTTTGGCTTGGAATGTGATATTATCATTCAAAGCTCACAAAGAAGTCGTTGAGAAATAAGCAAGTTTCTTACCTTGGAGGTGGTGTTGGATTATAATCGGCAGAGTTTTGAGGCATTTTTCTTGTCTGATCCAAGCGTTTTTGCAGTGAATGTTTTATTTCAAGAAATTACAAAATCTTTCATTCTTGTTAACGAAGCAGATCTGGCTCATGAATCACACAACATTGAACCAAAAATAACAAAAATGAATTTTTAGCAGCTCCAATAATGATTAAAGGCATATATTGATATGATGATGTATGATTGATTAAAAAGCAAATCAACACAATTCTAGTTGTGTTTCTAATCTTATTTTATTTTTCCCACCAGTCTATGTTTTTCTCCTTTGCCAAAAGTTCAACAAGGTCTGTCTGTCTGAAGACTACATCCCAATAGTCTTTTGAAATTTCGTAATCTGGTTCAGGAAGATCCATGTCATCTGCCAAAACAAACCAAATCATCGATGACGATATTCTCAGCGACGAGCCCGAATGATACGCAGAATGGCATTTACTAAAAGGGAGAAGAGAATGTTATTGTACCATGACGTGAGGGGCGATCCTGACACAGTAAACAGGGAAACCTGTGTAGAATTTAAAAGGTCCTCCTGCTTTTAAAGTCTTCATCACACAGTCGAGCGAACCAGTGTATGGATATTTCCCATGAGCGTCCGGTTGCATTTTCTGGATCTGTGTTTTCACATAGTCGAAAGGCAAACTGCAAGCCGCAGCACATAATCCAGAAACAGCACTTGCTCCTGTCCAGAAAAAAGTTAACCACAAACGACAAAACTCCTATTAGATGACTACGACACAAACTAATAAAAGAAACTTGTTAAATCTAGTGAGGAACTACAGTAAATAACTATCCTAAGGTGTTGCAAATGAAAATGTAGCTTTGGTAGCTACGATTAGTTGAGAGATTAAAGAGAGCAAAGACAATGCAACTGAACACTCATGTAATCAGGAGCAAAGAAACACTTTCGTAAGTGAAACATATGAAGAGAAACTTACCTACGACAGTAGATGTTTCTCCTAAACCAAGATTATCTCTCATGTACTCAGCACTTTGATCATAAGACGCAAGCATTCCCATGTTCAAAGCCATTGCTCTGACCACAGTAGGCCCACATCCTTTCCAAAGTGCTAAGACTCCTTCATCAGCACTAATACGGTAAAGCGCATGGAAGGCATTGGTATAGTTCCTGCGCTGAGCTAACGGCAAAGTATTATCGGCTTGCATCCTGATTAACGCTAAATCAGCTGGACTACCGACACAAGCACCAATGGCGCCAGCTGTCAGACCACACAGAGCCTTCTGATACAACGGTAGTGGCTTCCCTTCATTAGCCTCACTTGCTTTTGCAGTCAGCAACCTAATTAGTCCAAATAACACTCTTTGATCAGTACAACACAAACTAACAAAGAGTATATATTTGGATGATTAGCTTACTTGAACGATCCAAGACGGGCTGTGGTGTACGTTGCTTGCCTCAGCAAACCAGCAGATAGTCCCTATTGAAAAAAATACAATTCAAATAAGCTCAAGAGACATTTTCATAGCAGAACCGGATACAACTAATGTTGTCGTAAGCAAGAAATACAAGATAGTGTTAGATATAAAAATCAATTCTCTGATCTGGTTTCTGGAAACACACACAATCATCATATACAAAAACCACATGAGAACATAAATAGACTGTTATCAAAATAGAAACATGAATCATCTTCAAGATCAAATCAAAACCCGAATAAATAAACAAACGATACCTTGTAAAAGGCACCTAATCCTTCATTCTTCAACATGTTGGTGGTAACACTAGCTGCAGATCCTTGACCTAGTTGAATCCTCACCTTCACCACCATAAACAAAGTATCAACACATCAGATTCTAAACCCTAAAACCCATAGGCTAGCGATTTAACGTTGTAATCCAATAAAAACACAGATCTGAGCTAAAACCTATCAAATATCAACAGCTAACTTCACACTCAAAACAAAACCAGATCTGAGAGAAATGTATCGCATCTCTAACATCGGATCTAAGAAACACATTTACAGATTCCAAGCACACCATAATAATCAAAACCAAAGCAAGGATTCTACGCTAAGCTGATACATAATCGAGAATCTATGATGATTTTGTATACCTTGATCATATCGATAGGCTGGATAACGCAAGTAGCAAGCATACCAGACGCACCGCCATTGACGAAAGGCTTCACCGTAGTCCATACACTAACTGGGTTCACTTTCTTCTCCTCCGCCATTTTTTGTTGGTATTTCGTACGGAGAAAAAAGAGAAAGGAAAGTGTAGAGAGAGGTTCACTTGGTGGAGAGGAGATGGAGGAGTAAAGCTTGAGAGGCCTTTATATATTTTCAATAACCGGTTAAATTACACTAAACCGTACCAAACACTTTGATTTTTTTATCTTATTGGACCGGTTTGGTGCAATCAATCTCTTTATTAATTAGGACTTCCTTTAGCAATCATGAAGTATTTATAGTAAAATTAATATGTATTTCAGATAAGTCTAGTTAAGAAATCTAATTAAATGAAGATATTTAGGCTTTGATAATGAAGTTATGAAACTCACAATGGTGGCTTTACCAATGAATTGAACCGGAGATAAAATATAAAAGTCAAAGAGGATTGTACAAGCTTAAAATAAACATATGTAACCAACAAGAATCATCATCATAAGTTGAAACATAAACTCGAAAAGAAAAATTTAAAACTTCTTGATTTGCACATTTCTTGGTAAAAAGGTGTTAATAGTCTTCACCTTCATCTTCTTCGTCGTCTCCACCTTCTGCACCTACCTCTTCGTAATCTTTCTCCAGTGCGGCCAAGTCTTCACGCGCCTCTGAGAATTCACCTTCCTCCATTCCCTCACCAACGTACCAGTGCACAAATGCTCTCTTCGCGTACATAAGATCAAACTTGTGGTCGATACGTGAGAACACTTCTGCAACTGCTGTGTTGTTGCTGATCATACATACAGCTCTCTGAACCTTGGCGAGGTCACCTCCCGGCACAACTGTTGGAGCTTGGTAGTTGATTCCACATTTGAACCCAGTGGGGCACCTGCAAAACAGAACCCAAAATGATAAATAACAGTTTATATAAACACAACATGGAAGGTAAGAAACAAAAGCAACTTGTGTTGTTCTGTTTCTAGAACATACCAGTCAACAAACTGCACAGTCCTTTTTGTCTTGATAGTACCAACAGCAGCATTGACATCTTTAGGAACAACATCTCCGCGGTACATCAAACAACAAGCCATGTATTTCCCGTGCCTCGGATCACACTTTGCCATCATGCTAGCTGGCTCAAACACGGCGTTAGTGATCTCAGGGATTGATAACTGCTCATGGTATGCCTTTGCAGCTGAGATGACTGGTGCATAAGATGACAACATGAAATGGATACGAGGATAGGGGACAAGGTTGGTCTGAAACTCAGTGATATCCACATTGATTGCTCCGTCAAACCTCAGCGACGTTGTCAGGGATGATATGACCTGTGATATCAACCTGTTCAAGTTTGTATAGGTCGGCCTCTCAATATCTAAAGATCTTCGGCAAATATCATAGATGGCTTCATTATCCAATAGGACAGCTACATCGGTGTGTTCAAGCAGGGAATGCGTTGAAAGAACACTGTTGTAAGGCTCTACAACAGCAGTAGAAACCTAAGAACAAAAGGCAAGATTCATAATGAGTTATTACGTCATTTTCTATCAAAAAACCGTTCTCTAGTAGTAGTAGTAGTAGTAAGTGATAAGAAAGGTACCTGAGGAGAAGGATAAATGGTGAAACCAAGCTTAGACTTTTTTCCATAATCAACAGACAAGCGTTCCAACAAGAGGGAGCCTAAACCAGAACCAGTTCCGCCACCGACAGCATTGAACACAAGAAACCCTTGCAAGCCAGTACAATTGTCTGCTAGTTTCCTCACACGGTCAAGGCATAGATCCACAATTTCCTTCCCAACTGCAATTAATAACCAATTTTAAGAACACTAACAATCTCAGAAAACAAAGAAACAAAAACGCGAGAAAGCTATAGAGAGTAAGTGATTTCTCACCTGTGTAATGGCCTCTAGCAAAGTTGTTAGCAGCATCCTCTTTGCCAGAGATAAGCTGCTCCGGGTGAAAAAGCTGCCTGTAAGTTCCGGTACGGACTTCGTCGATAACAGTAGGCTCAAGATCAACGAAAATAGCTCTAGGCACATGTTTGCCAGCACCAGTTTCGCTGAAGAATGTGTTGAAAGCATCGTGTCCAACGCCTACCGTCGTATCACTACAACAACAACAATAAAAGCCATGTTCGTCTCTCAAAAAAGCTTCAAAATTACATAGAAATCAAAAACGAGAAGCGATGCGAGAGAGACATACCTAGGCATCATACCATCAGGCTGGATGCCATGTTCGAGACAGTAAAGCTCCCAACAAGAGTTACCTACTTGAATCCCAGCTTGGCCTATATGTATGCTTATGATCTCTCTCATCTTCTTCTAACACGAAAACCCTAATTATTTCGATCTTCTTCGGCGAGCGAGATCTTCTTTTCTTTTTTTTTGTTTCATTTTTGTGAGGGAAAAAAATTGGATATTTATGAATGGGAATCGATAATTGGTTGGGGTCCGCCCAAAATTGGTGACAGGCTGCGTTATTAGGTGTGCTGTGATTAGACAAAAATACGTGAGATTCGATCTGGATCTATAACTGGTATTGGTTTAATTTTAGATCCGGTTTAGCAACTTACCGTATTTAGGTGAAAATTACCTTACTGGTTAATAATAACTTACCCGATTTCTAAACTAGCTTATATTTTTAAATTTTAAATTAGAGTTAGTGGTTAAAATATTGGTTTAATTTGATTCTATATTGTTGGGTTTTAATGCATTAATTAAAAATTGGAAGCTATATCCAAACTTCCCATATTATGAGTTGTTAAGAAAGTCTATTTTAAGCATTATTTTTGGATTAGATTTTGACATAAGAAAGCATCTAATTCTTGAGAAAATAAAATATTGATGGTGGAAGAGGTTTCTAGTTGTATTATTGAGGAAAAATATATAAGTAGTGATTATTGAATTTATAATTTTGTATACGTAGTGTAAAGTGATTAGTAGTTAGTACTAAAAGACACATTCCCGCCACAAATGGAATATTTGACAACTTGTTAATTCACATGAACCGGAACCTAAGGGCAATATCGTCAAATCAATCTTTAACCAAAAAACGAAGAGGCACGTGAGGACTTGGCCGCACTTGAGAAAGATTACGAAGAGGTTGGTGCCGAAGGTGGAGATGACGAAGAAGATGAAGGTGAAGACTACTAACACCTTTTCCTGAAGAACTGTGCAACCAAAAAGTCTTATTTTTTTCAATTTTCTTTTTCAACTGTTAGGATTATGGGCTTTCGACTTAAAACCAATTGACGATAAGTGGATTGATCCATACCCTTTATATATTAGTGTTTGTCCCTATGAGTTTCCGATGTGGGATAATAATCCCTAATATCAACTTATGAAGATTCCTGTTTTAGTTACATATGTTTGTTTCAAGTCTCTTTCCTATTGTATGTTTTTGTCGAACTTTTTTTTTTTGTTAAAATGTTTTTGTCAAACTTTTGTAAGTAGCAAACTTTCATTATCTTCTTACAATGTCCACTTTTGTTTCATTAGGTACAATGTTTTGTCTATAAGGACAATGTAGAGATGTGTTCTACTTTTACATTCATATGGATATGAAATTACATGATCATGTAGGGCAGAATAGTTGAGAGAGTGAAGGCAGATCCCAAATGGGATCGGTCGGGTCGAAGATCGCATAATCTCCGTTCATGTTGTCATAGTAACCGTTGGCTCCATTCATCGCGTATAGTGATGCTGAGATCTGTCTTTCGATTGCCGCCAGACCCAAATGTTGGTCGGTTACGTTTGGATCGTTGATATGCCCATGTGTTTCTTCCCCTACGTGAGCCATTGGGACTTGATAGTTGAAACCTGTGACAACGGGCCACGAGTAAGGAATATGGAGATTGTTTGTTTCTTGTTGTGCAATGACCGATGTATCTGGTCGGTACACGTTATTGACCGGCATGGTTGTTGTGGTGGTAAGAGTAGTAGCAGAAGTGTAGTTGATACTACATTCTGCAAGAGAAGAGACTTGTTTGTGTTTTTGTTCTTGTGTTTGTTCTTGTTGTTGTTTCATGATCTGCTTCTGGTGAAGGAGGTTTCTGATTTTCAAAGACAATTGTGTGTTGTTTGGGAAATGATTTGCGAAGTTTGTGCGAGTGTTGGAACCGCGTAGGAGACAAGCAGCTTCGTCGTAGGCTCGAGCAGCTTCTTCTGCTGTCTCAAAGGTTCCGAGCCACATTCGTATCTTCTGTGCCGTGTCTTTGATCTCTGCCACCCATTTTCCTGATGGTCTTTGCCTAACTCCAACGAACTTGGTCTTGTTGCCTTTGGCCTTGTCCTTTGTTTTCTGCTTTTGAGTTGTTTGATGTTTCATTATTTTTTTTTTGTTATGAATTTGTGTGTAGATGTAGTTAAACACGTTTATATAAGAATCTTCATAAGTTTTTTTTGTCTATTCATTTTGAGTTCGTTGGTTTGGTCTCAAATCTTAGTGGTTGCCTCGTCTATCTAAATTACTAAAGACTATTTCTTGTTATTAGAGATGGAAAGGATATGATTTTATAATTATGGTTTTTTTAGATACTATTATAAAATTATGTTATTTGGCTTCCATGTATTAATTACGTGCGCGCCATTTTCTATTTTTAAAAAGCACAAGGGACAAATATGTTGTGTGTCGTCTCTTAGCTTGGAGTTGCAAATATTTTACTAAAACATTTAATTATTTAAACACTAAAGTAAGATTAGTAGTTAGAGGGAGGCATCAATAAGCAAAGAAGAGACTTTTAAAATGCAAATAATAAAAATCAAAGTCGACCAAATTGTTTTAAATAAAAATTATAATTTTGACAAAGATCTTTGAAGTTAGTGGAAAACCTCTAATAAGAGAGATTACAAGAAATCTATATGTGTCTTAAGAATCATAACATAAAAGTAAACAACTACATTAACTTAAAATATGGTTTCCCAAAGATTTTCCTTCACCCTACTTTTTCTCTTTGCAACCATAATAACAATTGCTAAAGGACACAACAATAACATCAGAAAGTTACTAACAAGTTACCGACCCGGACCAGGATATTCGCCACCTCCATCTCCAATATACCGTGCTCCTCCTACACCGGTATATCGACCTCCGGTTGCTCTTCCACCACCTCCTCCTCCTCCTCATCCTCCTGTGGCCTATTACTACTATAAGAGGAAATCTCCACCACCACCGCACACTAAACGTGGTAAGGTGTATACACCTCCCGCTGGAAAACCATGGTGGTGGGTTTTGAAAGGTTAAGAAGCATCCAAACGGACTAAGGATATGACTTTGTGTACCCTATTATAATGATGTACTTATAACTGAAAACGATAAGAGTGTTGACTTTGCTGCACCTGACTTTCTTCTAATTTTATTCTGTTACAAACAACCGATTTTTTTATTGTATTGATTCTATTTCTAATTTCAAAATTGTGAAATTTCTTGACTACACATCAAAATGTGTAAACTTCGTTTATCAATTCATAACATCTTAACCGGTTCCTTAAGAAATATATTGTTAATGCATACACCACTTTTGAGTACAAATCAACAATGGCAATGAGAGAGGGATCCTTTCCTTCAAAATTCTCATAATTATCCCTTCCAAGAAAACCAAATGTTGAAAAAATGGTTAAATACTAAAAATATAGAACCCCCATGTAAAACACACATGAATGAGAAAACTAATAACTCTTTGTGGTGAAAAAAATGATTAATTACAACACTGTAAAATAAATATGAGAGACCAAATTGGAGCTGAGATTAGGAGGAAAGCATGGATTGTAGACCAAGCCGTTGCTCGGGTTTAAGCCTTGACCATATCGAGGCCAACGCCGACGGTGGCAGCGTCTGCTGAAGTTGTTTCAGTATATTAATCATACGACTTGCTGTCTCTTCTGTCACCACATTTTTCCATGTAAGCACCTGCCCATATTGATTTCTCCATCAGTACCATAATTAGATCACATGATGTTAATTATTGTGTAAAAGCAGTAATTAACAAGAAACCTCGGCAAAAACTCTTAAGATTTTAGGAAGATACTGGTTATTGGGTCCTAAGAGCTCCACATCTTGCCTGCATGTTTAATAATCAATAATGGCAGCTTTAGATTAGTTGCAAATAGAGAATATTTATAAGTACTGATCAATTACCTCTCAACCATTGAGCATAGCTGTTCATGAACCACTTTGGCTTCAATGACATCATTACTTATAGGCAAACAGTTCAACCACGCAGGAAGTACCTACACAAAATCAACACAGGTTTAGCTTGTGATCATCAAAAGCAACCACATTTGTTCATGCAGAGCCGGAGATGGCGATAAAACTACCTGAGATAAATCGATACTGTCACGGTGAAATTGGCAGATCTTTCCCAAAGCGGAAACAGCGCTATCATACGCCATGGCGTTTTCAGATTGCCGAGCATTTGGATGCTGTATTACAACATTTAATCTTGACAAAGCCTCTGTTGAGAAAAAAAGAAGAGTATTTACTTAGCTAGAAAATATGTATTAAAACGTTCAAAAACTGTCAGTGTGTTAAGGAACATCATACCTCCAACAAGAGGCTTGAAGACAGATCCGCCAAATTCAGCACAAACACCGAGCCCATAAACAGCAGCCTGTAACATACAAGAGAGTTTATAAAACTTAGCAAACAGCTGCATAAACATTACATTAACGGAGTATACCTGTCGAACTTCTGGGCTCTCGTCACTGCAAGCTTCTAGTACCAATGGAAGATACATATCATAATATCTGGTAAACAAAATATTGGGAAAAAAGCAAATCAAAATACTGATAGGTGATATGTAAAAAAATCTACAATGTACAAATATCTAGTGAATGTATATCCTTACTTTAAGGCAGCATCACTGCATTGTTCTACAACTTCATCAAAGATGCATATAGATATCCTTCTCTCCTCGGCTGTTTTATCTCTTCCCTGAAATTGTATCAGAGCCATGACCATAGCCACAGAGTAAGAAACAATATAAATCTAAAACAAAGGGCCACAAATTTCTAAAAAACATCACACGTACAGAAGCATTTCAATTAGATGTTACGAAATATAACAAAAACGAAGGATACTCCTTACTACAAAATGCAGAACTATAAAATACAAAAACCAGAGTGAAGTCGACTACTTACCCACATTGGAGTTAGGTAAGAAGATAGTTCATCAAAGAAAGGGAGAAATGAGGCCTTGAATGTCTTGACCAGTGTACCTAATATTTCACCAACCTATGTGTAGACAATATTTCAAGCATGCAATAAGAGCATTGAAAATAGAATAACTTCATTATACTTCCACTGACAAGATGATGATCACAGAAAACTTACTTGATGAAAAATTTCTTCCTCTTGCTCGTTTTCCTCTTTAATAAGCTCTCCCTCTTCAGAGTCAAAGTCTTCAGCTTTGGCCCTCTCTCCCCTTTCTTTTTTTCTTCTAGAGCTTGCTGTCATAACTTGTTTTATCTCATCGACTATGGATCTGATTTTTCCTTCATCCAAAAGTTTTCCAGAGATCTGAAATACAATCAAAGGTTATAAGATACCATGTTCTCCAAAGCAACATTACAAACGACTATAATCCCAGTTCAAATAAGCTTTGCTATTAACAGACACATAGACAATACTTGTTCAAAATAAGCTCTTTAAAACGTACCCGCACACATTCTTTGATAGCTTCCAACATGCTCACACAGATCTCTGTATCAGGTTCCTACATAAAACTCACAAATAAGCTCCATAAACTAGATCAAAGCCAGAAAAAGAAAAAAAATGAAAAGAGCACACACTAACTTTATGCAAAGCCTCCAACATGGCTGGAATAAAGTAGTCAGATAGCTGCTTCAGATAGGATAGATCACGCCCTTGAGATGTTCCTTTTGCTATTGCCAGCTTTGCTGAAAGCATTAGTTCCGGCAAGGCTAAAAAGAAAAATTATCCAAAATTATTAGAAACTTGAGTACCAACAACCCAAGGATTGGATTGTAGACTATATTTTCTGTCTTTAGGTATACCTGACACAGCTGCTCTTCTAACTTCTTCATGGAAGTAGAAATTTAGCAATGGAACCAGTATAGGTGCAACCTACAGTATACAAACTCAGTCTACCCAGTCTCAAAAGACCAATATAAGATATTGAAAAAACTTGTGAGTTATATGACAATACTAACCTGATCAATCCATGGAAAGAATCCTTCTTTTAACTCATCAGCATAGCAAAAAAGCATGTTACAAGCCGTGGCTTTTTCATCTATGGCACTTGTTTTGATCCTTATTTTTTTGTCTCTCAGGATAATGGTCTCCATGCTGCATCAAGAGACGAAATTAGGACACATACATGACAGACTCATACTAGCTCAAAACAGAGATATCGTCATGCCATTTTTCACAAAAACTAATATGAACTAAACAAAGGTGTATACTGAGAACATAACCTATTATAAATACAAGCACACATCAGAGACATCTAAATAATTTATTGAAGTGTCATGAAGACTGAAAACCTTTCATCATCTGAATCCCCCACTTCATCTTCTAAATCAGCAGATGTGATTGTTACATCTGGTTCAAGTTGAGCTGAGTGAAGCAATTGAGGCATAACAACACTCATGTATGGGAGGAAATCTTGACCTAGACAGTTGCAAAGCCTAGCCCATACCTAAGAAAGTGTAAAATAAATGTAAGCAAATAAACAACTTCCTTATGTTAGTTTTAAAGCATATGTTATAACCTAGCATGTGGTAATCAGAACTTACCTCTAGCATGTAGCTAGTGATTAGATCGTCTGCCTCCATCTCAGATCCTTGCAATGACATAAGGACTTCCATGACCTGGCATGCGCAGTAAAATATTACAGATTTGATGCTATAGATGATTACAAAACAGAAAAACAACAATGACGGTAAAATAAATTTTATTTGACACTGTAACTTCCATGTATGTGATCATACCTGTCTTGCATCGTCTCTAAATCTATCTTTTCCGACTGCCATTCCGACGAAACTTATGCACTCCATGGATTTGGCACAAAGCATTCGCTTAGATTTGTCAGTTGAGTTCATCAAAATAGTTTTGAGATAAGGCATGACAGCATCATAGTAGTTTTGAAAGTATTCCTACAAACTCAAATTATGTTAAAGTATAAGCTGCATAAATGGAAAAAAATAAACGAATTCTTCATACATACATGCGATGAATCAGCAACTGAAGCCAGAGCTGTTAAAGCTCCTTCTTGCACCATTTGTTTACCAATCTATCATAAACAAAATTATAACAGAGTCAATCATGTGCTCTTTTTAGTAGTTTTACATTTCTATACATAAATCAGCACATTGGGCTTACTTGAAGTAGCACAAGCAACTTGCTCACTATTCCATCTAAATAAGCTGTCAATATTTCAGGTGTACAATTCTCACTGAAGTTAACTACTGCTGAAGCAGCATGAGCCTGCGTTCCCGTCACAAAAGTACTGCTTAAGAAAGTGTAAAAATACTATAAAATCTGAGAAATGGTTAATATCTAACCTGTACACGTGGATTCTGGAAATCATCCATAGCAGCAGCAAGTGCTGGGAGCACTATCTGATGATATTGATTCTGCAAATTTGGACCCAAATCTGTGGAAAACTGTCCAATCGCGTTGATGGCCGCCCACCTTACGCGAGGATGAGGACTCTGAAACTGGTTCAAAATCATTGATACCACTTCCTCCATGTTTTTAACCATCACCTGAATCAACATTCAAAACAGATTCAACAAGCTTCCATGAAAACGTTAAACAAGTTAAAAAAAAGTCAATATCAATATCAGTAACCTTAGAGCAACCATCAGCGATTTGAGCAAGCGCGATCAAGGAAGCGTGGTGTTTCTGCCACTCTGATGAGGCAGCCAAGTAAGCAGATAACTGTTGGTACGCGACAGAAACAAGGGTGTTCCCTCCCAAGGCAATTGCTAACCTATCCAAACACTCTTGTCCCATGATGTAGTTGCTCGTTTGGCCTGCGTCCTCGTCTTCTGTCTCGGCGCTGTGCCAAGCAGCGTTGTCCTCGATATCTTCCAGCATCTTCATAAGAACTACATACAACCTATCTATGAACTGTGGGAGTTTCCTCACCATCCCAGGAGCACGCTCCTCTGCAAGAGTCACCAAAAACTCAATGGCTAGGTGACGCCTACTTTCTTCTAGCGAATCAGCCTCTGCAATCTCAAGCATAGAGTCAACAATCTCAATAATCTGCATTCTAAGGAACCCTGGCTCAGTACCAGCCAATTCAATGAAAAGCTCGAGAGCCTCTTGTGCGGTCGCTTCGTTCCCATTGTTCAGAGATTCGTTCAACGTCGTGATCATCGCTGGGAGCACGTCTTGGAACCGATCTCGCTCCGTCGAGTTCGGTAGACACTGGACGAAGCTAATCACGGCGTTGAGAGCGGAGATTTTGACGTCGGAGGTCGCGGAGTAGCTGTTCAAGCACTGTAGAAACACGCCGTGTAGATGCTCGGCGTGAGGTGTCACAGTCTCCCCAACGCGCCGCGACAATTGAGCCAGAATCATAAACCCGAATTCCTGCATTTTAGGCGAATTCGACGACACGCACTGGAAAACGAACGGAAGCAACTCCGGCCATCCGTTCTCCGGCAAGATCCCCGACGCGAGTTCAGAGACCGTATCGGAGATCTTCTTCCACACCGATTTCGTTTCTTCGCGCTGAATAGAAGAAACCATCGACGATTTCAAGGAGGATTGGGTGGAGAGCGAGAGACGCGGCCATATACAACCGTCGTCGCGGGTGAGGAGTTTACGGAGGAGAACGGCGGACGTGGCGCGGCGTTCGTGACGAGGAGAATGCTGGAGAAGATGAGATAGTTTCATGGAGAGAGTATCGGGATTGGTTTGCTTCGCGAGGTTGAAGAGAGACTCCGCGGAGGCGCGTCGCTCGTCGGAAGATGACGTGAGGTTGGAGATAAGCGTCTCGAACGGCGCCGAATCGGAGGAGCCGAGTATCGTCGCGAGTTGATTTTGCTGTAACTGATTTGTTTCGGAAGCCATGGTTTGGATAATCTCTCCCTCTCCTTCGGATGGGAGTTTATATATATAGAGAGAGAGAGAGTGAGAGAAGAAACCGGCACGAAGAGGAGCGACGATTTGAAGAAGTTGCGACTTGTGAAGAGATAACTGTATCTCCTTTTTACAGAATACGGCACAACTATGGATTTATTACAACATTCTCCCACTTATTTTATTTTCTTTATAACTTATCCTGGAAATAATTGCATAACAGAACCCCAAGTTTATCCCGTCACCGTTCATAAACCCCTAAAAAATCCAAACAAAGGCGTCCTTCTTCAACTCCTCCTCTCTTTGATCTCCGTCCTCTATCATCTTTCTCTATACAAACTATTCGTCTTTGATTGATTTCTCCGGAAGATTCGTTAGCTATGATGATTAGTAGATTGTCAAGGCGCTGCTACTGCACTTATTCTGTTCAACAGCCATGGCTGTTTCTTGGATTAGGCAACCCTGGAGAAAAATATAAAGGGACCAGACACAATGTAACTCATATTGTTTAATTGATAATGTTTGTTTTTATTAAGCCACTCGGATCTGATCTGGTTTATGTTTATTCTCAGATATTTTTTTTTAGATGTGTGCAGATTGGGTTTGAAATGATTGATGTCTTTGCTGAATCAGTAGGGATTCAGATGAATCTCGTAAATTTCAAAGCTATTATGGGACAAGGTAGCTTCTCTTCTCTCTTGTATGTGAAAAAAGAACTGTGTGAAGTTTGATGTTGAGATAAGAGCTTCTGTTATTTTGTGTGTTGTCTTCCTCTCTTAGGTTATGTAGGTGAATTCCCTGTTATCGTAGCGAAACCGCAAACGTACATGAACTTGAGCGGTGAATCGGTAAATCTACTCCTCCTTTTAGCTTTCTTCGATTTGTAAATCCTTGGTTTTGGGTTTGATTGTGTTAGTAACTGTGCCTCTTCTTTTAATTTGGTTATAGAGTGGACCTCTCGCGGCTTATTACAAGCTACCTCTAAACCGTGTTCTCGTGGTAATCCTTTTACCGCTTTCTGGGTGCAAGGGCTAACTGTCTTCATGTTTCGTCAGAAGACACTTGATTCTGTTGTTACACTGGGATTTTTGGTGATGTAGGTGCATGATGACATTCAATTGCCATGTGGTGTTCTTCGTCTTCAAGAGAAAGGAGGTCATGGCTGTCACAATGGGTATGTCTATCACATTCTTTTTCACTAGGATGTGGTCATGTATGAAAAAACACAACTCATCGGTAACGGTCTTAAGTTTTGTTCCCGCAAGACAGTTTCTGTGACATGTTTCAGACTGTAGTATATGTGTTCTTCTCAGGTTAAAGAGCGTAATGCAACATTTCAGAGGCAACAGGGAATTTGCAAGGCTAAGAATCGGTTAGTTTTAAACATTTTCTCTCCCCCTCATGAAGATCCTTGATTCTAAATCGAGATTTAGATTATTGTTATTACTCCACAAACTGTTAAGGAATAGGAAAGCCACCAGGACAAATGGACCCGAAGGCGTTCTTGTTGCAGAAGTTCAGCACGCCATCTCGTCAACGGGTAAGTCTTTTAAGCATCTAAAGACATTGAAACATTGTTAAGACTTTATCAAACAATAAGAAATCGATTTTATCATATGTGTGGTTGTGAGGAAAGATGGATGGAGCTTTAGCAGAAGGAGTGGATGCTCTGAAACTAGTCTTGTCCAAAGACTTTGGAGAAAGCTGGAGATTGTTCAATGTGGAACAGAAGTACAAACACTTGAAACAACATACAATACTAGCAAGTTGACCATAAAATGCTTGTCCCTTGTTTTTTTTTTTAACGGATCAAGTAAATTGCTATCATGTATGTCTATTTTATTGAAGATGTGTCAGTGAATTGTGATATTTGATCCCTAGGATACATTCACCAACAAAATGCATAGACCATTGCTATTGCAATGTAATTCAAGTGTCTTGGAATTGTTAAACAAAAAAATAGCTATTGGTCAATGACTTTTTAGTTTTACTTAAAAAAAGTGAGTTTATTGTTTTGTATATATAGGTATCTATTTTCCTTTTTTTTAAAGTCTATTGATAAATCACCAGACGCCGTGATGCCGACGAGTCGCGATTTTCCGGCGATTCAGATCTTCGAGAGTATCCCCTCCGCCGCCGAATTTGTGTCCGGCGTCGAGCTCACTAACTTCCCTGCAGTAACCTCTATTTCTCTATCTTTCTCTCGATTCGCTTATGTATCTATCTTATTCGTCGTTGCTTCCTTCTTCTTCTTCTTCTCAAAGGTTTTCAGAGGATGTGCAAGTGATTGGGAAGCTTGTTCTAAGTGGAATCCATCCAACAATGGCCTTGATTATCTCGAGGTGTTGTTTTTATCCTTCCCTTACCTCTTCACTTGTTTCGGATTTCGATTTCATTCTCTGCAAAAAATCGTTATGCTGTCAAAATTGGATTCGTATGAAGGAACGTGCAGGCTCAGTTGAAGTGGAAGCGATGCTTTCGAGGACTGCTCCGATCTTCAATGGTGATATCAGAAGCCATGAGAGGGTAAATAACTCCGATTCTCTGTCTTCTTCTTTTGAGAATGTTGCCGTTTAGATTAGATGATTTGAGCTCGTATTGTTTTATCTTTCTCATGTAGGTTTCGTTGCCGTTTTCGGAGTTTATTAGATTCTGCAAACAGCATATGAGAAGCAAAGAGGATGATGGTTCATGTGGTGATGCTAAATCTTCACATTTAAATCCTATGCATGATTGTTCAATGCATGAGGAACATATACCTGGACAGATATACCTAGCACAGGTTTCAGATGATATCGAGTTTTTTCGTGCTTGTGATTCCTGTGTATGAATTTTTACATTTCTTGCCTTGACTTGTTTATGTGTGTTTTGTCCAGTTTCCAATTCTGAATGACGAGAAAGAAAAGAAGGCTCAACTCAAGGTTCTGGGAGAAGATATTCGGACGGTATAGTAACTTAGTTGAATCTTGTTACCACCAGAGCTGCTTACATGAGTTTTCTAAACATTGTAACTTTATTTTTATTGCAGCCTATAATTTTAGGGGAAAAGTCACTGTCTTCTATCAATTTTTGGATGAATTCTGCACAAGCTCGGTCAACTACCCACTATGATCCACATCATAACCTTTTATGCGTAGTCTCAGGGTGTAAAAAAGGTTATCCCATTGTTTCCTTTGCTACACTGTCAGAAATCTGTTTCAGTTATTGTCTATACTTAAGTAGAATTATATTGGTATGTGGTCTTATAGAATGTTGAGATAGCTCGTTTCAAGTTTGTTTAAGGTTAGATGTAGTGTTATAGGTATGTGTTGTAGGCTTTCTTATATCTATGTCAGTTTTGACCTTCAAAATCATCAACAGTTGTCTTGTGGCCCCCGTCCGCCAGTCCCTCTCTCTATCCGATGCCTATATACGGAGAAGCGTCAAACCATAGGTACCATTCTTCGCCTTTCCATATATTTTTTTCGTGGATACATTCTGATAGCTGCACCATAGCACCTGCACACTTATCAGTGATTTTTCTAGGCCAAAGTCTAGTTACGGGATGTTCATTGCTCTTTTATACATCTTGTTCATGTAGTTCGGTTGGTCTAGAAAATCCGAATATGTCGGATTATCCAAGAGCAGAGCATTCCCTAAAGCTGTCGCAGGAGGTTATTCTTAACGCTGGGGATGCAGTATTCATTCCTGAAGGTTGGTGAGTATACTCGTAATTTCTCAGAAAAGATCTCGTTGTAGTACATAGCTTAGCCTTCACGTGTCAGTTTAAGTATCCTTTTACTTATGCAGGTTCCATCAGGTGGATAGTGACGAGTTGACTATTGCTATCAACTTTTGGTGGCAGTCAAACATTATGTCCAACATGCCTGAACATATGGATTCATATTATCTACGCCGAATTACAAGAAGGTTGATTACAATGGTGAATTATTATACAAAGTATCTTTATGCAGTACCATACTTGTTTTGTTTCTTAACTTCTGCTCTTTCTTTCTTTGCATGTGCCTGCATCTTGTATCACGTAATAGATTGATAGACAGAGAAATGGTGTGTAAGTTATTCTGTCTCATCAGTAAAGATTGTTGGAAGTGGTGCTTGTGTTTACCACGTTTACTTCTCTCTATTTACCCGTGTAATATGGATATCGACAGAGCCTGTTAGTTTCGAAGCCTTCTTCAACAGATATGAAGCACTTTTCTGAACATACTGACCAATCTCACATTGGTCATGCAGGTAATAAGACTCTAACAGTGAAAATCCTGACAAAACCTTCAATTGTTTTTTCTGACTTGCCAGTAATGGAATGACTGCAGAAGGTGGGACTAAGAACTCAAGCATTAATAAAGGTGTCAGTACATTGAGTGAGACAACATCGCTGCAGGGTCTAGATCCTTCTGCTTGCCAGGCACTTCATGAGCTTATTTCTTTAGTCCATGACCACGTTAATGCTGTTGACACAAGTAAGGGACTGCAGCTGCGCACTTCACCCAGTTGTTCAGACCCAGCTTCAGAGAGCGACAGCAAGATCGTGGGGAACGTATTGTCTTCTTTTGAAGATGATCGTGTTGCTCATATGCTTGGGAATCTTGAAGCATCTAAACTTCGAGATGTTCTTCTTGCAATGGCAGTAAGCTTACTCGAAAATCCACTACTCTAATGTGTTTTATCCTCACATGATGAAAGCTATAATCAGTTTCACATGGAGTGAACTGAAGGCCTTTGGATGTACATGCTCATATTTTGTAGCTTGTTTCAGCGTTATTTCCCAAGAACCTTAGAAGCACTTATACTACACATGCTCTCGCCTGTTGCTGCGGAAGTCCTAACACAGAAGTTTGATGAGATTGACCAACAGACTGGTGAAGAGGATAGGTTTGTTGTAAAGACATTATTGTTGTTTATATATCCATAATTATGAAACTGGAGGAGTAACTTAATATTTGTCTTCCTTTTTCCCTTTCGTATTCTTAGGAACCAATTCTACAGGGAATTTTATGGTGCCTTTGATGATGAATCAGCTGCAATGGATATAATTTTAAGTAAGAAAGAGGCTTTTGCTTTTCAGGTATGTTCTCTACCATCCTTTTTTAGTGTGAACCAAACCTAAACTCTCTTGGTGAGAACATTGTTATAAGCAGTAGCAGAGTACTTTATCTGACTAGTTGATACAGAAAAAAGACTTTTCATCAAAGTGTTTCAAAATTCTTCTGGACTTTTAACTTTTTATCATTTTTATACAGGTATTTAAGAATGTGCTAGATAAGTATTTGGGGGTCAAAACTGCTTCTCCAACACCAAACATATGAAGCGTCTTGAGAGTGGCTACAAAGGCCAGAATTGTAGGCACATTTAAACACATACATATAGTCGAGGAACATAGTTTTCTTACACAGTAGAAACGTTCGAACATTCCATAACAACTCTTATAAAGACTTGTCTATGGGATTGCATGTACATGTACAAACTTAACTAACACTAAAAACTCCATCAATGCCTTGTTAATATCGCAGGCAGAGCATGCTACTCGGTGATCAACATCTCCACTTCATCCATCATTCCAAGAAGCTGCCCAATAACACACAAAGTCTCAAGCTTAGTCTCTAATTCAAAACACACACACAGGATCTTACAAGATGAGATCAATACACTACCTGAAGGAAACTCTTTGAGTCACCACAAGAGGCAGAGACACCATTGTCTTTACAAGAATGAACAGTCTTGAACTGGTCAATACCAAGCTTCTTATTAATAAACCCAACCTTGAAATAGATCGAATCCGTAGGAGGCAGATCGACTTTGATCTCGTCGACATCGAACCAGACAAAGACACGTTTCACCTGAATACCTTTGAGCTCAGTGATTGCTCCGTAACTTATACGGCCTGATATGGTCTTGTCGTAGTAAACGAGGTAGTCAAATTCTATGTAGCAAGGCTTAGGTAAATGAACCACGAATCTGCCGTCGTCGGAGAGGGTGAAATTGGTGACGGAGTCAGGTAAGAGACCGCTTGGGAGACCGTATTTTGGGAGGAGTTCGTAGACGGTGGAGATCGGATCCGGGTCGGGTTCGGATAGAGAATGGCTCGTTGTGAAGAAGAAGAAGATTAAGATTGAGATGAAGAAACGATAAAGGGCCATACTTTGTGTTCAAAGGATACAGAGAAGGAGAGATCTTTGATGGTTAATGGATTTTTGGATTTTCTTGTTGTTCGTTTAGGTTCAAAGTATTTGGGATTTAATTTGGATATTTATTTTATTTTATTTTTATAGAGAAGTGTACACGTAATTTCCAGGAGAATTCTCATGATGATGAGTCATGTACAAATCCCTCAAAAGTCAAAATTCAACTCATTAAAATTGCAAAATTTCATTAACTTACAATTTAATAATATGTTTGCACATGTATTATGGAAAATATAATTATTGAACAATTAACATTTTTTATTGCACGAATACATTATGTGTGTTGCATTTATATCTCAACTAAATTTTAATGTCATTTATATAAATATATTCACAATATGTATATTTATTTACATGGTTTCTCAAACTAGTGACTTAAAACTATTTTATGAACTAGCATCATGAACTCCCAACTATGGTCATCATCATCTCAATGTCTTTGGATTCTTTTGTTCTAAGTTTTGAATATTCATTTTTCTCACCGTATATACTTTGCAAAAATATATAAAACAACATTGCAAAGATGGTCACACCAACAAGAAACCAGCTGAATTGTATATTAACCAATGATATTGCTCTATGTAGAGCTTTGACATTTGAGCATCTAATGACATGTTTACCCTCTTCAATGTGAAGAAAACAATCCTTGGGAACCAAACTTGGAGTCCAAAGCATACAAGCCATTGTCATTAGCCATATCCCTTGGCAAGAAATACTAAGCGACCGGACAAAACTCACCAAGAAGCTACTTGGTAAGGAGATTCCCAATAGTGTTGTCACTAAAGAGACAAATACTATGAGTTGTAGCAACAAATGGTATTGACCCTCCACGCCCGTGTGGTCCGCGGAGTGGAAATGGAATAAGAATAGTTGTTGCGCGAAGGCTAGAGCCGCGATCAAGTTGATTAGACCCCAATGAGCTATTGGTCTAGTTTTGTCGAAGACGATTGCGAAAGTTGCATAAGTAATGAATGTGAGGGAGATTGAAGAGTGTTCAAAGTTATGGAGATGGCTTGATGGGATGGTTCCATCATTAGGATCAAATGGTTGGTGATTCTTTTGGCCGAGAAAAAGCTCGACCGAAATTGAAAGTGAAGAGGCTATGATGATTAAGAGAGGCTCTAAGTATCTTGGTTTGGAAATGGGAAACCATGTATATGATATATAAGACTTTGGGTTTAGAGAAAATATTTTGATGTGGTTAAATAAGTGCCATAGACCAAGGGCAAAGAAGAACAAGCCCGGTACAATGTGACCGACCAATGTTCCCATGTTTTAGCTTTTGAAGGTTTAGGTTATGGTCCATAAAAGGTGTCTATAAATATAACTTGAGAATATAAAAGTGATGCCATTTCTTGATTTTGCTTCAAGAATGATAATGGTTACTTTTGTAGTCATGAATGTGTACGGCAAGTTAAAATACAATTTTAGATTTTATAATTGGGGTAAAAAGTAACTTGCAAGTATATATTTATAAATTTACAATAAATACTTTCGGCTCCTAGCTATTTTCTTATAAAGATATATAATTTGTAAATTATATGAATATAATGACGAGACATTCAATTAATTTAGCTTTATTTCTCTTTATAAATTTAAAGTAACCCATAGGACCATTTCCACGTGGTCTCGACCGACCAATTCAATACCCGAAAAGCCCTCTAATATTTAAATCAATTAATAATAATCAAATAAAAATGAAACACACACACACACACGAAGCAAGTTAATAATCAACTTCTTTATATACACACATCAAGAGACATATAGGTTTCACTCACAAATACTAATAAAAACTTTAAAACCCTTTAATCAAAAACCAAAGAAAGATCAAGAACATGGCAAGATCACAATACTATGGATCATCATACTTAGACTATCTCTCTTTCCCAAACCCACATCTATGTTTCTTCTTCATAGTTGTCTTCTTTGTCTTATCCCTAACATGGTACTTAAACTATGAGTCTATCATAGAAGACACAATGAATCAACTCAAGATTGTCTTCATGTTATCTCCACTCTTCCTCCTCCTATTGGTCCACTTCTTCTCTGGTGGTCTCTCCTTCTATGTTCCATGGCCTGACCAAGACTCTATCCACCGTGCCGGTGCTTCTCCTTGGGGAGTGGCAGCCTTGCTTGTGCTCATCTTGTTCATGGTCTCGTACCAGTCAGGTATCCAAGAGATGTGGTTCCCCTTTGGAGGCTAAGTAAATCTTATTACAACCTCTAAACTATTAACAGTTTTAGTTCATTATTCTCTATCTGGTTTATGAAACTAGCCATGTAAAATTTTCAAGTACTTAAGTGATTTGGTTATAATGAATTAGTATTTCTTTTTTTGAGATGGTACTTTTAATCTGTTATGTGGAAATATATAAATATTTATATATATGAGTAAACTTTTGTTGCCTATGTATCAACTCTTATTAGAGAATCTTTAAGTGTAGACAGAGTTATTCATGAGATGGACATTATTTTATTTCTAATTAAACAGCATATAGTGCGTGTTTAAACTAATCATATATCAATAATATATTAGCACAAATCGTTAGACTTTATGATTTAGTGGGATTTATTTTGTTTGGTTGAAATAATAAAGTTGAGAAATGAATAAAAGGAAGGATACTATTGTGAAGTAAGATGTAAATTATGGTGCCAAATGTGTGTACATTGACTTAGACAACAAGTGGTTTTCTTCTTGTCTTCTTGTAACAAGTGGGAGCTGTTATTGTCTATGTAATATTTCCCCAAGTTTCCATATTAGTCTTTGAATAATTGTGAATAAATTATTTTAAGAAATAAATTTATTCACACACATATATAAATATAAAAAAGTATCATTTACCAAGCTTATTTCATGTTAACACCTACGTTCTACTTTTTCAAATGTGAATAGTAGCTCATTTTTGAAAAACATTGGAATGTTGCATATTTAATTTGAAAATTTTGAAAGCATAGCATACTATAATAATAATAATAATAATAAAACTTTAAGTGTTATATATATTTGGTACCACATATTTTGGTTTACATTTCCACCACTCCTTTCCTTTATAAAGTTAAAAGGTAGACTCTAGAATACAACAAATACTTAGGATTGAAAGAGACATTCTCCCACTATAATTGTGCCAAATATTCAAAATAGTCCTAAATAATATACATAAATGACTAAACTAAATTATCTTGATTATGTTGATATACAAAATTAAATTATCTTGACTAGCGCTAATTAACAACAATCTGAAAGTCAAGTACCCAAGAGATTTGAATTATTTATGAATAAATATCTTTAGTAGCAAAAAAATCAAATCATCGATAATTAAAAACTTGATGTTATTAATTTGACTTTAATATAAGTTTACACTTTCTAAATCATACATCAATAACCTCATCAAACAAACCCCACTATATATGTAGTCCTTATTATTAGTACACATGATCATTTTAATAATACACACGAAGGATTAATTTTAAATTCCCAAAACATTACATCAAACTCTTAAACATACAAACTAATTATTAACAACCCTACAATTTTTCCTAACTTCTCCACTAGTTCCATTCACAAGATTCATAATATTTCCCATTTTAACCATCGAACAAGCAAAGTCAGCGAAAAACATATTCTGGCTCTTACTATAACTCTCAACAAGTCTCTTTGTTGTGTTCACTGCCAAGTCACTAGAGAATAGAATCTGATCAGAACTCAAAAGACCTTTCCCTTCTAAAAGGTTCTTGAAATAGTTATTGTCGAAAGCGTCCGTAGAGTTTCTGTCGAGGGGAGCGGTTTGGTTACTGTTTCCCCCGACAGGACATACTATTTGAAGATCAGACAAGAGTGTTGTCTCAAGTGTTGTGTCTGGATTCCCCGCGCCCGTAAAGTTGAATAGACGGTTGCTAAAGACTGCACACTTAGCCTGTCCAAATGTGTGAGCTCCTTTTGTAATGAAAAAGACATATACATACATACATAAGATTCATTTTACTACCAACAAATTATATTGTAAATTTGAAGGTTTTATAAGTTAAGGATTTAAACCTGATAAAGCTACGACATCGGTTATGTTAAGGCCAACAATTAAAAACTTTGCAATAATAGCATCTAGAGTTTCAAAAGGAGATGGTAGATTATTTGCACTGCTTATATTTGCTACCAAACCATCTTTTCTTCCTAGAGCTACTCTCCATCGAGGCCCACCGGTCTAACAATATATATATAATTCGGATTAAAACTCGTGACTATGCATGTGTAAGTTATATATAAAAAAGATTACATATACAGAATCATACATCTACCTATAATTGAATCATAAGTGGGGAACAAAAAGGCTTACCAAGAAAACTGAATCGCGTGCTGCTAAAGCGAGTATATCAGCACATGAAACAACTCCAGGACATGCGTTTTCCACAGCGGTTTTGATCGTATCAATCACTTCAAATCCTCTCGCGGAGTTCACGTTTGGGATCGCTAATTTCTCGCTATCGTTTCCATCCAACAATACAGACGCATCACATCCCTGAAAACGTCCATCAAATAATTTCTCAAACCTAAGAAAGTAAATAAATATACTTATAGATCGTAAAGATGAACAACAAAAACACATACATTAACAAAGCAGTCATGGAAATGAAGACGGATAAGAGAAGCAGCCATCCGTATCTCGGCTTTAAGGGCGGTCATAACTTGTTTCCGAACAATTTGAACAAGATTCGGACACGATTTAGCGTATATGTCAGGGCTTAATTGTGCCTTAACACCTGACAAAAGCATACACATAGTGAAAAGAGTAAACAAGACATGTCCTCCCATCACTTTGGTTTGTGTATTCATTGTGTATATGGCTTGTTTAAATGGGTTATTAAGTGGTAGTGTTTCAAGATTTCGAATATTTGGTGTTCAATTTATAGAGAGATAAAAACTAGACAGCAATGACATGTAAACCTTAATTGTGGTTTTATTTGTGGGCTGCTAAGAGAATGATTAGTGCATAGTGACATATGAAAGTGTGGAAACTCTCAGATAACTGATGAACACAGGGAATTCACTTGGAAAGCGCCAAGCTCAAACGCATACACACTTTATTAGATAACTCT